>CAJQZP010000501.1:1200000-2400000 GCA_907164705.1 Parnassius apollo | reverse complement strand
ACAGAGGTTTTTTTTGCGAACCAGAGGTAAATGAAAAAAAAGTGACTTTCAATAAGTATTATTTACAATACATACTTATAAAAAAAGTTTCTGTTTCTGTTTAGCATCTTAGGACCTAGAAACGTCAAGATCTGATGAGAACTCGATTTTCAAAAACCGTTGTGTAAAATAACTTCCCATTTTTTTAAAAAAAATCATTGATTTTTATAGCGGGAAGTTAAAATAGCGGGAAGTTAAAATGAGTAAAGATCATGATAATCACAACATAATCACACGATCATTATCATTATAATCACATGATCACTTACTGATAAACGACTATATGCAAAAAAGTTTATGTAAAAAAAAAACACTCTGCTGCGCCTATAATAAAGCGTACCAAACCATACATAGTCGTGTTTCGCATATTGTGTTTACTCAGTTATTTATACAGAATTGAGAACCGATACGCCGCATTTTCCTCGCAGTGGCTTAGCTTAAGCTACAATAAACGTCCACGTTCGGCTTAGCGTGTGGTCTGACATCACGAAGTGGCACGAAGCAATCGTTCCGACAGCCGCGGCTTGATCTTATCGCCATTTAATATGGACCTATTAACCGTGAGCCCGTATTCGGTATTCGAAACCGTTACTTATTTGTGGGTGTTTAAAAAATTAGCAACGATGTGTTATATTTTAAATATTTATAGTAATTTAAAAATTAAAAAAAAAATTGCGTGCTTCTTTTCAGAATATATTTAAAAATATGGCTGACTTATATTTATTTTGATATGCACACACCAAAAACATTTTATTTTCAAATCTTTAGTTTTCTTATAGAGCAAGAACCCACGACGGCCAGACCCTCGTTATTTTATAAAAGCTGAAAGTTTTTATGTGCTTGTCCTCATATACAGGTGAGAACGACCAGCTAATATAGAGTTTGAGTTGTGGTTACTTGGGAAGGTAACAGGTAGTAAAGGTAGTACCTTAAATTCGTTAAAGTATTAAAGCTCAATTTTTTATATTTTCTTGGGGATAACTTTAGAAATCTCGTCGTCCATTGCCGGACACTTATAATTTCCTGCTATTTAAAAAATTATACTAACTTTCGTTATGGTAAAAAAGCTAAATTTCTTATATGTTACTTGGGGAGCTATAAAAAAGTTACCTCAATAGCCGGAAAGTTTTCATAGTTTTTACTTTTTACATCTTGCCAGACACATTGAAAGTCCGCTGTAGGTGCAAGCGCTAGTGCTTAGTCAGCTCTTAGGCTATTATGGTGTTTTACTCTGCTCTGATCATGTCAGTAGTGGCGCTTTGTGGTTACTCGGGTTGTGTCATATTATTTCATTTACTGATGCATTGTAGCTTATCAAAAGTCAATTGCTGAAAATAGGCCTCTCCGATAAAGTACCTCATAAAGGGAAATTTGACATTGTTGCCACGCTTGGCATGCGGGTTGACAGCTACAGTTCAGTTACGTTGACAACTCTTACGAGACCCACGAGTTGATTGGTAGTAGATTAGTAGTAGTAGATTATCTTCCTCGTTGAACGCGCGAACTGGCTAGCTCCATGAAGAATTTTAATTTGATGACGTAAAAAAATATATTCTTTTATAAATCAATCAAATAATGGGAGACATCTTATATTCCGTAACATCATATATTTCATGTGCGTCAAATGTTTTGTACTGAGCATGTTGCGATGCAAGCAACGCCGAGGCTGTGTAAATCGGACTGACAGATATGCACCTCAGATTGACTGACGCGGCTTGAACCCTCCCTATCCGAGATAAGCCAGTACATGTAGATCGTAATTTGACGCGACCGCGGTATAAATAGACGTTGAATGTGAATACATTTTATTTCATTCCAGCATTACGTTAAATGTGAGATCAAAGTCAGTCTACTGTTACTTCTATTGGCATTCTATCCAAAACATTTCATATGCGTATTTTATTGTAAAGATTATATGTATGCTGTTCGTTTGTAGGTAGGTTTATGTGTATATAACTTAGATGACTGATTTACATTTATGATAAATTCAATGTCGGTTTCTATTTCGTTAAATAAATAAAACAATTGAATAAGTCCTGCCTTGATCTAGTATTTGGTAAAACTATTATCCCTTACAGAAATTCCGTAAAGAACTTGGGGATCCACATTGATAAAAATCTGTCATATCATCATCACATCAAAGAGATTCTCTGTAAAGTTTGTGCCTCTGCAGCTTCTTTGCGTATATTACGTAACTTTCTTCCCATTTCCACCAAAACTGTACTTGTCAAGTCACTTCTTTTCCCTATTTTCGATTATGCGGACGTCAGCTATCTAGATCTCATCAAAACTCAGCTTTAAAAACTTGAGTGCTCAGAATTTTTGTATAAGTTTTATATTTGGATTACGTAAATATGACCATGTCTCTCTTTTTCGTACTAAACTCAAGTGGTTGCCAATGCCAATACGACTTCATCGGAATAAAAATAAATAAAAAAATAAAATAAAATAATTTATTTTTCTTCACAAAAATTAAATGAATGACATAGTTGACTGGGATCTCCATTTAAGCAAGTAGTGCCTGTGTTTGGAAATCCCGCTCTTCCTTATCTAAACATACATTTTTTAATTTAAAAAACCAAAAATAACAAAAACAAATTACTCGACTTTAACAACCAAAATTTACAAAAATTACAAAAGTGTGTATGTGTGCATGCGTGCGTACGAGCGCGAGCGCATGTGTGAGTGTGTGTGTGTGTGTGTGTATGTGTGTGCGTGTGTGCGTGTGTGTGTGTGTGTGTGTGTGTGTGTGTGTGTGTGTGTGTGTGTGTGTGTGTGTGTGTGTGTGTGTGTGTGTGTGTGTGTGTGTGTGTGTGTGTGTGTGTGTGTTTTAATGAAAAATCATTTTGTTAAATTATATTGTATATAGAAGTGAATTATGAAATGCGGTACAGCAGAAATTCGGTTTCTTCATAAGTTTTCGACTGCACCCACTTAAGTATCAGGTTTTTACACTCCCTGTACGTTTTGTTGTATATGTTCAATTCTCTATTTATTTTATTGTATAGGAATGCAGAACATGAGCTAAATTGCCTACTAGCAAAAACTGTTTTGGTACCAGAAGGCTTAACCACAATATCTTTTCGCCGCTTTTTCAAGATGCATGGGTCAAAGGACAGGTATTTGTGTGCTTTGAGGATTGTCATAGGTAAGTTCGTTTAATTATGTAATTATACTCAAGCTTAGTCCGAGATAACTTGGTAGATGTTTAGAGTTAATGAGTAAACATATAGATTCTCATTGCATTTGCACATTAAATTGGAACCTAAAATTATAAGAAAGAAAGATTCAAAGAATACTAAACTTGAAAATCAACTTTTTTTAAAATGTTACTTCACTGAACAAAAAATTAAAATAGGTTGCTATCACAACTAAGTAGTAATTATATGTAAATTACAAATATTTTTTCAAACTAAATTTTAATCAAGTAGAGTTTGTCCTACATATTGTTTTTGCAAACAGGTGATTATCATTTAACAGAGGTCTATTATAATGCTTTGCAAATGTTTGAGAGTTTGCTGACCATCCAACTGTCTTTAATATGTTATCTATTGTAAGTCCTTGTCTTAGAGCGCTAGACGTTGAGGCATGTCTAGTTGAATGTGGAGTAAATGTGCTTGTATCAATACCACTTTCGCTCATTACTTGTTTAAGCCACCTACTTATGCTTTGACATGTGGCTGCTCTATACGGTTTTCTAAATGTTATAAAAATATTTTGTGTACTTCCATCCTGATCTCTTAATTTTTTAGTGGTATCGATGTAAAATAACAAAGTTTTTGTTGGGCAAATCTCAGGCTTTTCTTTAAAATATGGTAGGATTAACATTGGCTGTTGTCTTCCAGAAGCCGATGTTTTAAGTAAGTCTGAAACCAGTATTGTAACATGTGTCTCAGTCACATTTACATCACTCAATTTAATTAAAGATAGTGTTTGTATCCTTTGCCCAGTGCTGAGTGCAATCAACATAGCACATTTTTTGGAAAGTTTATCTAAGGCAAGTGATTCAAGTGGATACAATTTTTGCAAAAAATTTAGGACTATTGAAGGGTCCCATGTCAAACTATATTTTGGAGTTTGTGGTCTAAGCCTATATACTCCTTTAAACCACCTTTTTATTGTTTCATCTGTTCCCAGATGTGATCCTATTATTAAGGAAAGACTTGATCTATGGCAATTAAGGGTCTGATAACTACACCCTTTATTATATAACTCTGTTAAGTATGTTATTATATATGGCACTGATGCCCTATAGATATCATGATTGTTTTGCATACAGTAATACCATCACTGTTTTAAACATGTATTATACTGTTTTAATGTAATTGAGGACAGAGATGCTAACATCAAATCACATGCTGACTCCGGGGTTTTATTTAGTTGGAACGCTGTCCTGATAATATGCATGCCCCTAGGGTAGGTTGTGCATGTAGTGGGTGAGGTGTCCTGAAAGGAGAAGATAAGAGTTCTAATGAAGGTGGAAAGTAAATTACTTCCGAGTCTATCATTGATTTCATCATAGGATACCAGGGCTGAGCAGTCCAAACAGGGAAAATAATGATGCCCCTTGCCTTTTCATTCTTAATTTTTTGAATTGTTTTTAAAAGAACTGAAAATGGTGGAAATGCATAAAAGTAGAAATCAGACAATCTTAATGTAAATGCATCTATATTCCAGGCTTCTGGATCTCTTTGCCATGACACATATTTAATGCATTTTGTATTAATCCTAGATGCAAAAAGGTCAATGTCTGGCTGGCCAAACATTGTAACCACCCTGTTAAAACTATCATCTGATAGTTCCCATTCAGCATCTATATACCTATTTCGAGACTCAAAATCTGCTTCTTTATTGTCTTTTGATTTAATGTAAGAGGCAAAAATCTATATCATTCTCTTCTCACAAAATTGCCACAATAATCGAGATAAGTTGTTAAGCTTAGGATATTGAACTCCCCCCCATACGATTAATATATGAAATTGCAGTTGTATTATCAACTCTCAATAATATTTCACAATTTTTTAAGTCTTTTGCAAAACATTTTAAACCAAAGTATGCTGCTAAGAGTTCTAAATAATTTATATGATTTTGTTTATCTTGAATGGACCAAAAACCTTGTGCCACTTTACCATCACAGTGTACTCCCCAACCCGTACTAGAAGCGTCTGACCAAATTTCTAATATAAACTGATACTGTTTTATTGGATTATATGCGGTATTAATCTTATTTTGCCACCATGATAAATCTAACTTCACATTTTCATTTATTTTCATTTGTTTTTCATAGTCTCCATTTGATCTCTGTAAAGGTATGTATTTCTCCCCCTCAAATATTTTTGTGTATACAAATCCATATGATACTGCCATACATATAGATACAAAACTACCTACCAAGGCAGCAAATTCTCTAATAGAACAGTACTTTAATTTAAGAAATTTATGTATTGCAGATAATAAAGATTTCTTTTTATTTTCTGTGGGTTTTATTATCATTTTTTGTGTATTTATGACAAAACCTAAATATTCTCTTTCTTGTGATGGAATTAAATTACTCTTTTTCATATTAATTATAAAACCTAAACACTGGAGTAAATTTACAGTTTTATGAACATTGTCTAGGCACTCTGCATAAGAGAGTCCTATGCAATTAAGATCATCTATATAGGCAACATTTATGAGGCCTTGACTTCTGAGATGTTCTACTATGGTTTTAATAATTTTGTAAAAGTATATGGTGCAGTAGACAATCCAAATGGTAAACAATTGAACTCATACAGAATTCCTTTATATTTAAATCGTAAAAACTTTCTGAAATCATCATGAATATTAATTAAATAGTATGCATTCTGTATATCTAATGTACACATATAACTGTCCTTAGTCACTAATTTGCATAAGGTACGAATATCTTCTAATTTGAAGTGTGGAGGATTTATGAATTTATTTAGGGGCTTAAGATTTAAAATAAATCTATGTGATTTATCAGGCTTTGGAATACAAAAAATATTCGATAAATATTGACCTTTTACAGGAGTACACTGTGAAATAGCATGTAATTTCATAAACTTTTTAATTTCTATAGATATAATCCTATCTTCTAAACCTGACAACTTATCATTCAGTGGTAAGCAATTTTGAGTTGGATTATCAATAAAAGGGATTTTATAGCCATGTATCCATGATAAAATAGTGTTATGATTTGTAAGCTTATTCCAACAGTTATAAAAATGTTTAATTCGACCAGCAAAATGTGTTACCTCTATGGGTATTTGGCACGTTGTTGTCTGTAAATATAGAAAACAACAATTAAAAATAATTAATAAATTATAGGTAATATTAGTCTTAAAATAATAAAAATCTTATGGAATAATAAAACATAAATGTTTAGCTGTCGTTTTTTATTACGTGAGAGTAGTTGTAGCACGAATGGGTCGGCTTCTTTTTCACGAATTCTTTTGTTTGTAAGGCCGGCTGCGAGTCACTGCCGGTGCTTGGACCTTGGTTGCCGGCCGTTGAAAATTTTGATTTCCCCTGAACATCTTCCTCTGGGTCCTTTGATGTTGAGGGGGATAGTAGTTTTTTGTAGTAGAATTTTGCCTTGGCTTAAAAGGTTTTGGAATAGATTTCTTTAGAAGATTTGAAGCAGATTTTTGTAAAATTGTTGTATTTTTTGCACATTCACTCAACTTATCTCCAAATAAGAATTTATCCCGTTTGAGATCCGCAAGAGTCTAGATATGGTTTTATCTAAGTGAGGTATTAACAAATTTTTTCTTATTACCGTATCTTCTGAATGGAGATGGGCTAGAATCCTGGCCGCCTCTGTCATGTTTTTTATGATATCTAATTTATTAAAATTTTGTTTGGTTAAATTATCAACACATTTTAATATTGTGGCTGTGGCTAATCCTAATAAATTTTGGCGGTTCTTAATTTTTTTTATCTCTTGTTTTTTCTGACTCCTGTATCATGTGTAATTCAGGATTCAGTAGTGGTGCCTCTAACAAAATGGTATTTTCCGGTATTAATTGTTCTTTTTTATATGTTTCAATTTTTTCTTTAGTCAAACCTTCCATCAAAATATCTTCGACCCTTTTATAAATCTCCGGATGTATTGGTTGACCATATGAAGATTCAGTACTAATCGGAGGACCCATGGCTTCTATAATATCCTCTTCTAAATGTTCTTCTTTAACTTCCATAATTTCTACCTCCTCCTCCTCCTCTGGTTCGATATTTTCCAGAATAATCTCCTCTTCTGATTCAATACTTTCCACTGAAATTTTATAATTATAGTAGTATTGTATTATACTAATTTTCTTATTTATGCCTTCATTTCTCTCCCCCCCTTTGTTTACAGATGTAATGCCCATAAATTAATGATATTCGATTGCTATAGTACCAATATAATGGTTTAATAGTGACACTCACTTTAAGAGGCCTCCATATTAAATGGTATGGCATGACTATTATCCCCACGGGATAAGTTAAAAGTGACACTCGCTTTTACGAGTTTGTGACATATGTATCCAGGCATATTATGACTGGTCGACTAATCCCCACGGGAAAGTCGTGACTATGCCCCACGGGATAGTCTCAAAAGTTTATACACATAAAATTTTAGATGGTAAAATTGAGGATAAGTAAACCTGATTTTAAACTTTTTAGAAAACATTGGCGGTCTACATGCTAATTTTAATGATCTTTTAAAACTTTTTGTTTTATTTTAATGAAATATTATATATCCATAAAGTTCCGCATAATGCAATTGATTAATTATAATAAATTGAGTCATGATAAAAACAGACTTACCAATATCGCCAACATCATTTTCGTTTCTATTATCTTTTGAATGTTCGTCTTTACGTCTTTTACAACGTTCATATTTTTTCTTATATTTGTTCAACTTCCTTTCTAAACGTTCTTCTTTTGACTCCCTTCGTCTTTTAGGAATTTTGAACCAACGTAACCAGAATAAATTGCACAAAAACTTTCGAGATTTAGTGCGCAAATGCAAATGGATGATTGTTCATCAAACGCGGTAAAACGAATGACATTCGAGAAGCGTTAGGTTGCGTTCGTGTTGCAATTTTTTTATTTTAGATCTACCCTAAAAGGACGCGTTCATCGAGCAAGGTGTAGACGATACTACCAAGTTATCTCGGACTAAGCTTGAATATAATTACAATGTCGTGAATAGTATATTGATTGAATTTAACTATAATTGTTCAATATGTATGTATTTTATTATTCGCACGTATATATCTTAATTAATATATGTATATTATATATGTATGTAAGTATATATTATTTTGACCTCTTTTTTGTCACACTGACTTGTCTTACCCATGCCATTCTTCCTGCAATCCTGTCCTTTCATTGGTTGTCTGGAAGAAATTGCTGTCAGCAATAAGACCGCCCATTGCAAACTTCTTTTGTATATTGTTTATGGTGTACAATAAGGAATATTCAATAAATAAATAAAATAACCTAACCTAAGTTCAGGTTTCAGGTTTTTGATAAAAAAACAGATTTTTTTAGGTTAACGATAAGATTAAGTAATAATTTGGTCTTTTTTGGGTCCAAGATCAAAGACAAGGTTTTCGATCAAAAACCTGATTTTACCATAAACATGCGACTTACATACATATAAAAATTGTCATGCATTAGTCTCACAAAATCTCGAAAATGAATCGACTGATTTTATTTTGGATGTATTTGAGTGGGTGATGGTTTAAATTCACAATTGGACCCGATAGGTGGCTGTTGTCGAGATTCAGAATCAACCGTGCGAACCGAATCGCTAGTGTTTGAATAAAATACATAACATTACATTTCATACGTATTTTGTATACGCTATATTTCCATCTTGATTATAGTAGATAAGACGTGTAGTGGCAGCTTAA
The DNA here is from genome assembly GCA_907164705.1 of Parnassius apollo. Taxonomy (NCBI): domain Eukaryota; kingdom Metazoa; phylum Arthropoda; class Insecta; order Lepidoptera; family Papilionidae; genus Parnassius; species Parnassius apollo. Next base: position 2,391,055 of record CAJQZP010000501.1, on the reverse strand, counting down.
AAGGGGTTTCCCTACCACTTATCCCGTGGTTGTTGTGAAAGGCGACATAGGGAAACTGACATAGAAGATAGGCGTCAGTATCTTTTTGATAACAACTGTGTACAATAAAAAATGTGGTTAATTATTCGCCTGCAATGCGTGGAACTATGGTAAAATAATATCCATGATGAGACTATCTATGGAGGTGGCCTGTTTCTATCAGTGGACTTTTAAAAACATACGGCAAACAATATGATATACCTGGTTCACAGACGGAGTACCTCAGTAAAAAGCGTGCTGTATATGTATTCTACTGTTTTGGATCATGGGTTCAAATTTAAAAGCCGTAGACAAAATTTGTGCATTTGCGCATGTGACTGTGGCCGATATAATTGTAGATTTTTAGAATAATATACCGTAATATCACCTAGGGTACATTCCAATAATAACCTCGATATAATTGATAGAATCAGGCGTTACTTTGCGAAAATACATTATAATAAAAATATTAATTATTTTCAACCTTCCGCTAACTAAATACAATGATGTGTCTTACCTGGATTGAAGAGCACCTCCCGCCCTCCCTCACCACTAGTCCCAGCACCACTACTCCCAACACCACTACTCCCGGCACCACTACTTCCAACACCACTATTCCAGGTAAGACACACCATCGACGATAATACGACACGTGTTTCGCCTCTACACGAGGCATCCTCAGGTGATGTAGACTCTACAGCGGCTGACCGCTCTTCAATCCATCATCAATCATTGTATTTAGTTAACGGAAGGTTGCAAATTAATTAATATTTTTATTATAACTTCGATAGTCTGATGATTAAACGATACCCTCAGATTTGGTAAGACAAGAAGAATTTATATCGCAGATTATTTTCTTATTACCCTTCTTTTTTTTCTAAATTAATTCACTACCGAACGCCCTTATTCTTGCCATTGTTTATTTTTTTATGATAATTGTTTTGGGAGGAGAAGAGAAAAATTGTTACATAGCCTATAGTCATTTTAGTTTAATTAATTATATAAAACTCTATAATGTATCTAAAATGTACCTTCTTATAATATTTTACTTAAGTTATTAGTTATCCATATCTATCCTGGATTACCGAACGATTACCGTGTAGTGGCGGTTAAGAATATCCACTACCCCATATCTTCCCGTGGTTGTCGTAAAAGGCGATAGAGGGAAACAGGCAGGAGATAGGCGGCAGCATCTTCCTGATAGCAGCAACTGTACAACAAAAAATCCGCTCGCCAAGCGTGGCAACTATGGCAATATACCTCCCCCATAAGCAACGACCCAAATAGACGGCCCTTAGACTCTGGCGCCCCGGCTATTCCTCGCAACGGTGGCGACCATGTTAACAGCGGGGCAGGGGGTGATAAGAATCTCCGGTGGAGGTTCGTTTGCCACCTAAAACGACTTGATCTGGCAACATATAACGCACGCAACCAGAGGACTGACGAGAAGATCCTGGAGCTGGAAAACGAGATAGGCAAGTTGCGCTGGAATATGATAGGATTATCCGAGGTCCGAAGAGAGGGGGAGTATAGATACGGTGATTCTTGAATCCGACAACATGTTCTTTCACCGAGAGGGCGACCATCTGTCCCAAGGAGGTGTTGGATTTATCGTCCACAAGTCTCTCGTTAACAATGTTGTAAAGATTCGACTCGAAAGATTTCTAAATATTCGATTCGAGAAGTGTTGTCGAGGGTTGCGTATCTTATATTCAGAATCACCAAACGGTGTTCGCTGAAGGTCATATTGGTTTACGCACCAACGTCGGCACATCCCGATGACCAGGTGGAAATGCATGGCTCTGGAAATATATGAGAATATTTCTAGAGCCATGCATTTCTCTAAAAAGCACTATACGGTGTGAATGGGAGACTTTAACGCAACTCTAGGCACAAGAAAGAACGGTGAGATGAAAGTAGGGAAATTTGGGATAGGGCAGCGGAACCCAAGAGGCCAGCAGCTGGCCGACTTCATGGAGGAAGAGGGACTCTTTATGATGTACTCTTTCTTCCAGAAGTGGCCCCACAGAAAGTGGACCTGGTTGAGCACCGGCGGTTCGACAGAAAATGAGATTGACTTCATTATGACGTACAGACGGCAACTGTTCAGTGATGTCTCAGTGATCGCAAAGGTGAAAACTGGCAGTGATTACCGAATGTTTAGAGGCACAATAAGCCTAAAAGTCAAGGTTCCGTCCCCCTCGTGCTCTAATCCAAAATCCCGAAACCTTTCAGCTCGAGTTAAAAAACCGTTTTCAGTGCCTAGAAGATTGCAATGCAGTGGATGATATGAATGACAAGCTCGTGGAAACTGTCCATGCGGTTGGAGTTAAGTTCTGCAAGAGGCGCCGCAAAAGAACGCGAAAACTCTCCGATCACACTCTTAATCTCATGGCTGTTAGACGGGAGATGAAGCTGCAGTCGTCAGCAGATTTGACAGCATACAGGCAATTGAAGAGACAGATCTCCAAATACATGCGGCGAGACTTATGCAACGTTAATACTGCTCGTAAGCGATCGAGCAGAACCAGGGCTCCAGTTTTTGCCAGAGATCTGTCAGCCAGAAAGAGCCAACTGTCAAAGCTGAAGACTGAGTGTGGCAGCATCTTTGATTTCCCGGACACCTGATACTTTGAGTGAGATGAGAGTAATGATGATGATGTTGATCCTCGATTAAGAATCAAATTGCATATGCGTAGAAAACACCCGAGGACTAAGATAGATCGTTCCCTATAAAAGGCATTTCTGGATCTCTTCACTTAATTTGTCAAAATTAATTACAGATACATCTCAATAAATTTACATTATCTTCTGTTTAAGACAATAATAACATATATACAGACTGATCAAAAGTCTTAAAGTTAAATTTATACGTCCCACAGCTGGGCACAGACCTCCTCTCATTTCTAAGAGGGTTTTAGCGTTTCTTCTTCTACTTCGCATATCTTCGATTTTATTATTTTTTTATTTCTCAAACATGGCCATGGCCGGCGGTGCAGGCCAGGTTGGAGCACGTGGTAAATCGTCACTTAAAATTGCTATTAACAATTTCATTGGTGCCGACGAGAATCGAACCCAGGTCGCCCGCGTACCGTGAAATTTACAGCGAGCGCTAACCATCTGAGCTATCACGGCTCGTAATAATATTTTACTTTTAAAATTACTATTGTGTTTTTTAATTCTTATTCGTAAGCTCAAAAGTATCCTTTTTATGTATCTTTCTACATTCTTATTCATAAAGTAAAGTAACAGCCTACATATTATGGCCTATCTTCCACTGATTCCTGAGAGGCTAAGGACGAGTTTGCTGCGAGGCTTCCATATGTATTGGTAAATTTCATATACTATTATTCTCGAAATGTTTTTTGTTTCTAGTTTTTTGAGCTTTTATCTTCAGAGAAGATTAGCCCCATCCCTCCCCATTTTAGAGCGAAATATTTTAACATTTTTAGATATGCAGGCTTTCTTTTGATGATTTTTTTTGCTATCGCCGAGCACGTAGTAAATCAACACTTAAAGGTAGTGAACAGTTTTAGTGTTGCCGGTGGGAAAAGAAGACGGGTTTCTCGCGAATTCTTTGCATATTAAATATCGGTATAAAATGGCGCTCTACAGTTAAATTAAAATTATATGCCCTTAAACATGACTGTAGATAAAGTAAACGTATTAAAGGTTAAAAAATGATAGAAAATAAATTAAGTAGATATGATGGAGGTTCTTGTATGCTTTAGTATTTAAATATTAGCTCTGCTGTCAACCGATAAGAGCGATAACACGACTACAAAGGGCTCTAGTCAGCTTACGTGCACAGTGCTTCACCGTCGATATGGGTCGAGAACGGCATCCGATAGTACCGCTTATGCTATTCTTAAAACTAACCGTAAACATTTATTAAATACCTTCCGTGGGCGTGTGTTGCAACCAATTTTGTATTCACACATAAAATAATTTATACTCATACTGCATAACGCAAGACCTGAAACGTAGTGATACTCTTTAGTAAGAACATTCAATATCTGTCAAAATTGTACATTTCTATTGTCTTTAATGAAATGAGAACTTTAAACATTACATCATTACATATTATAATGTCGTCGATTTTTATGTGTGATAACCTATTATTTAATACCAATGTTTAAAAGCTAAATTTGCAAAGAGTTTTTACCTGATGCGATGGGATGGTAAAGGTTATAGTACTTGGTTGGTTTGAGGAAGTTATATATGTAAATCTCTTTGGCAGAACCCTAATCACTTAGTTGTTTTGTCAAAAATATCGGATAAAGAAAGAAAATATAAAGAGGTTTTCAGTTTACTTTACTTTCAACCGATGTCAAAAAAGGAGTAGTCTCTCAATTCGTTGGAATAATTTTATTTCCATATGTTCAGTGATAATTCGTTTTGCAGCGTTCTGGCTCTATGGCCCCCCAGTGCGGAAGAGGTTTTTCTCTTGTGTATTCGTTATCACATTGTCCGATTTCAACGATTTTTATTTGTTACGAAGGGGAAAAGTATTTTGGGGGTGGTCCTATGTAATCCATGCGAAAATCGTAAAACTCTTCATTTTGCAAAAGCAATATAAGGAAGAATATTATTTACCAAGTCAACAGATTCAGATTAGATACTTATTTAGTCCTTCTAAAGTCTGTTTTTACTTTTTCAAAACTTTAATTATAGAGATAAAAGAAAACAATACTATAACTAACAAGATGAATAGCTCGCGTGTATCTCTTAGTTATCTGCAAAGGGCAGACGGGCATTACTTCGGCTCAGACAGGTTGTAAAAGTGAAAATATATGACTCTTTGTTTTATGTAATTCAAATGGAAAGAACTACTTCATAATTTCACGTGGAACACTTTGTGTACAGCAAACCAAGCTTTTATGTGAAAGCTCTGAAAATGTACCTCTTATAATTTAAACTTTGACAATGAGCGTAATGCTAGTTAAGTTTACGCTTTGATTCATTTAGTGGCGACCTATTTGGCTCGGGTACATTCCGCGCGCTTGCCAAATAAAGGGTAGGGGAAACAAAACTCTCATTTAAAATAAAATCCTTATTCTCTCTCACATTTTAAATGTTACTGTTTATACCAGAATATATTCTGCTAAATAATACATTTGCTGTCACAAACATTTCACGACGACTTAGATATTTAATTTGAAAATATATATCTGATTAGGATTTTTTCACAAATTGGATCGTGAGCAAAAACACGTAGGTGCATTAATTACGTCTTACTAATATAACAAAAAAATTGTACCGTGTGACTTAGTAGTGAGTATACTTTACTAGTGTTGCAAAAGAAAGGGCTAGTTATATAGGTCACAAAATCTGAATTGCTTGAATGGTCTATGATACCCATACTTCTTTCGGTCCTATTGCATAATAGTTACTTGTGATGTAGACAGGCGAGAAAAAATAAGCTTTTTAAGAAAAGAGAGGATAATGAGCTCATCTGATGATAACTGACACTACCGCTCACAAACATGAACATACGCGGTCCCGAAGTAATTGCATATGCAATGTTGGCCTTTTAAAAGGAATAGGCGCTTTGTTTGAAGGCCTTTAAGGGGATAGAGTAAGTCAGCTCAAATTCTAATTTCGTCCCCACTTGCCCGCGCGTCGTATTGCTATGTACCAACATGTTTGTAATCACTGATACTGTAAGTAGAAAGGTCGTTAGACACTTATTTCATCGTTATCGTATGTTTATCATATTTATGCCTGTTTCTTAACGCCAAGCCAGTCGCTTCTTATTTTTATTACAGTTTTTTCCCATTTTAATTTTAGGTCGTCCTGTTGCGTAATGTATATTCCGATCGTAAGCGACACAACCTCCCCGTTCAAAGGCCGAAGCGAAGTGACTGATACTGCCATATACTAGAGAAACGTGCGGCAGTAAGCGGCAGGAATCACGCTTCAAAAGGCCGATAGTTTAGGTAATTTCTTTTTTACAGTGAAAATAATGGTATTTTAAAAAAAGTAAATAACATAAGCACTGCTATATATAGTTTGTTCAGTTAGTATGCAAAGTTTCATGATCTTATTTAAAGTATTTTATGAATAACCGCGGTTTATTGTTTATTTTGGAGGTAACTTTGGATTTTTTTTCTATCGAGAAAATTTTACCAAATCGTGTTTTCGTCTAACATAATCCTTAACATCAATCCTCAACTTTACCATATATTTATTTCAAAATTAATGCTGGAATATTTTCGGCATAACGAAGGATGCACTAAGCCATTTGAGATTATATTTCCCCTTAAGTCTCTACATCAGCCCTATGCATATTCCCTTCGAACATAGAATTGTTGTGGTCGTGACCAGATAGTCCACGACCATTATTACCCGAATACATAAAAGTAAAGTTACAGCAAACGCTGGTGACAAGTCCTCATATTTTTGAAAGGGTTATGGAGTTATTCGGCCGCGTGTGTTGACGGACTTTACAAGTTTCCTCGAAATATTTTATTCCTTAGCATGCAGGTTTTCTCGATGTTTTCCTTCACAGCCTAGCACCTGAAAAATGAGTCATTAAAATTTAATTTATCAATATTATTGGTGTCGGCAGCGATCGATTCCAGGTTTCTTGAGCACTATGAAATTGCGCTTGAACTACCACAGATTTATTAACTGTATAAAAATAAATAAAAGGCAATATGAAAACGTAGTATATATATATATATATATATATATATATATATATATATATATATATATATATATACATGTTCTTATATCTATCATGCAAGTTAATAACTTTAATTTTGAAATCAATACCTGCGGTCGGCAACAGCGCCAACTTAGCTGCCATAAAATAACTTAACAATTCAGTCCATAGTATTAAAAATTGATACACCTAAAAGCAACCCGAACAATACAGCGGCAATTATATCCAATTTTTTATTTGCAATTCATACCTGCCGGGTTGTGTTTATGACAACGCTTAGTTGAGTGGAATGATTGTGTAAAACTGTTGGACGGGCTCCAACGGGTGCGCGGCACGAGAACAAACTGCACAAATAAAGTCAAATAAGTGAAGTCGGCAGATCGCAAACAGCATGCAAGGAAAACAGATTATTTTATTGTTATTTTGTTCAGACTACTGTATTACACTAATACATTTTTATTTTTTCGATTTAATGTACAAACGTATTTAAGTCCTTAATAAAATATGTGGAATTGGATATCCTAATCCAGGAGTCCTGTAGTCCAGGATAAATTTTCTGATAATATTGAGAGACAAAGAGCTTACAGTCCATCCGATGGTAATAGGGTACTACAACCCATGAACACCTGTAGCCAACTTAAAACAACACAGCTTATGGTTGCGTTGGTACTTTTGAGGACTAAGATGCTCTCATTACACTTCAGACCGAACACAGCAATGCAAGCACAGTTATTTGACGGCAGGAATAGGTAAAAAGTTACCCAGATAGACTTCCATGTAGTAAAGGAAATCTGCCACCAAGAAACTTACTTTAAGTATTACGTTAATTTTTTTAATATTTAATTCCAAACTATAAAGAACGAACATTAAAGAAAATTTAATGTATAAATTATAGCTTAAAAAAACTACAAAAACACGCTTCAATAGCAATCGAACTAAAAAGTAGAAAATAAGAGTGGTATACGCTTAACCTGCTTACTAATCTAAATATATTTTTTCATCCTGATGATCCTAGTCAGGGCTTAAATATAAAGTTATGAGATTTTTTGTCCCGTCCCTTGACCCCAGTGCCAATTTTCAAGGTAATCAGACTCCTAGAAGTAGGTGAAAATGAAGTTATAAAAGATTCCGTTACATACATACCTACAGGTCTGTCACATACATACACAAACATACATACATACAGGTCAAGCTAATAAAAGCGTTTTAAAAATGTTCAATCATTTTTAAAACGCTTTTATTAGCAAAGCGTCACGATGTAATTTGGAATACCTCTTTTCATCTGACAGTTTTGTCCATGTGAGTAACACCAACTCACATTTTCGTTTATTCCTTGCATCCTATTTTTATATTTTGTTTCGTCGGGACACGATCACGGTAATCGAACGGAAATGATAAAAATTGCCGGAGATATCTTGGCGGTAAATGTTACTTGCGATATCAATAGAACCAAATGGAATACTGGTTTGTATATTATATGTGTTTTATTGGGTTCTAAATTAAAATGAATGTTATTTAAAACCTTTCCTTGCTTAATATATTGAGTGTGTGAAATCAATGTTAAAATTAAATGTGTAATGAAATAATTTAATTCTAGTTGCACCGTTTCCGGATTTCCGGCCACCGGCGGAAACTAAAATATATAAACATATTTTATTAAATTTATTTAAACCTTTGCTTAAACCAAATAAATAATACGAATAGCAATGATTTCTTACTGTTGAATGCTACAATTGTTTAAAATGCTTCCTTATTCTACGATACCGATGAGATTTTAAAAAAATTAACTATTGTAAGCTATTAATGCAATAATTAAATAGAAATCAAACTTTGCATTCAAATATCCTGATGGAAAATGTATGGCGTTTTTAAATAACACTTAAGAAAAGAAATAAAAGTCGCGTATCTAATTTCGTCTTAATAGAAATATAGGTTCATAGTGCACATAAAATGGCATTATTGCGTGTTGCCTTTCGGCTGGCAACGCTCCAGCTGTTTCAATTTTATCCCGCGGGATACTCTTTGTAAACATCCCTAAATGATAAACGCATAATTTAACGCCCCAGCGGAACTGGAAAAATTGTGCATCCATTTATTTTCTAGATCATAGGAGCGTGAAGACGTTCATTCCGTTAAATTATGAGCGTGTATCGAGTACAGTTTATGGAGTACATTTTCCTAGAACGAAATGGCTTTTATTTACTTTAATATTCGCTGTAACTTTTTATTTATTTTACGAAATAAAGCAATGAGTTTTTTAATAAATTGAGTGTTTTTGCAAGGAAGTATGCAACAGTTGGTTGATCTTAACTTGTACTCGGGGGAGTCATTAGGTGATTGATTTATTTGTACGATTGTATCTTATAATAATTATAAAGATTGACTCAAATATTTTTCTTAATATAATATTGTGTTGCAATCATAATTTTCAAAAGCCTGGTTTCAGGCTGGTTAACGTATTGGTACTACATGTTTTTATTCTTCTATACTAGGAATTTCACCTGTATCCTAATCATTTTGTGTCCTAATCCTAATCAGTATAAAAAAAGTATCGGAACTAATTTGTTGACGTAACATACACAAATACTTGCTCCGTACGAGAATTCAACTAGCGCCAAACAGCGTTTCATTAAAGTGGGTATCTTTAAAGTTATAGGTAACGCAGAAACAATTATATTATGAATATGTCTATCTTAAATAGAGGATAATTTTTTCGTCATCATTCATCAAGGTGTCTTTTTATCTATGGCGGATATGCTCGACACGTTTATCGATCGCTGTACTAGACGTTTTGCAAATTCGATACTGCTTGCCTTTGCCGGTCTGACTGCCTCGTTGGTCTAGTGGTTGTAGTAGTGCGACTGCTGATCATGAGGTCCTGGGTTCGAATCCTAAGTCGGCCCAAAAAAATCAATTATTGGGTTTTTCTGTCAAGAAATTCTCAGTAGCTGCCCGGAGTTAGGAAGTTGGCGGTGTCTCACCCCCGTGCCTCGGAAAGCACGTAAAGCCGTTGGTCCTGCGCCTGATCTCTCTCCGGTCGTGTCGGTTTACCGTCCTATCGGATTATGAGAGTGAGGGAATAGAGAGTGCACCTGTGCTTGCGCATACACTTGGGCACTATAATCCTGTCCTGCGCCGATGGCTAGCCTCCGTTGAGGCAGGCCGCCGTGGCCGAAATTCGGTCTGGAGGACATTATTACTGCTTGCCTTTGCCGGTCTGGGTATTTTAAGTATGGCGTAAATGAGATTGTTATATTATGCTTGTTAACTCTTCATTTAAGATACCAATGCGGCGAAATGGGGTGGTGGATTCTCTAACGCCGCCACCAGCCGGTACAAAAATGATTCAATTAACTATTATCTCTTGCAGTCTGTCAAGTTTCATAGCCAATTTAATTTACTTTATGCTCGTTCCGTACTTGTAGCCACACTTTGACTTGACGTCGTACGGTGCAAAATCCAATTCCCACAAAACAACAATACGGGCGGCGCGGCACAGGTCGGCGATAGTATCGCAGCCTTCGTCGCCGTTTCACATAAATTTAACTTTGATCAATTTTGGTGCACAGCCAACTACGCCACGTCGCAAATCTCAACCTGGTTAAATAATAACCTATAGCATATTAAATTTCATTGAACACGTGAGTTGTATGAGGATATATCATTTTTTTCCCAATGGAAAACTTAATTGCTCACGTTGAGTATAACTGACCGCACCTGGCGACTAACCGATAGTAAAATATCCACTAAGACGTAAATGCTAAATTTCACAGACTGGTAATATAGGGCGGCATTGCAGCTAGACCAGTATGGTGAGTATGGTTGCAGCTAGACCAGTATGGTGAGTATGGTTGCAGCTAGACCAGTATGATGAGTATGGTTGCAGCTAGACCAGTATGGTGAGTAATACATGCATGGTACATTCTTCAAAAGGCGTTCGTTTATGTGTGAACTTAAAAAAAAACTGTTGTTGATGGTAATGATGAACACGTCATATTTAATTGATTTTTTGTAAAATAAGGGTGACAAACGAGCACATAGTCCACCTGATGGTGTAAAAAGTTTGTGGCCTTTAGACATTCATATCAATGCAGATGCGCATGAAAACGAGGACTAAGATAGAATGACTCGTTTCCAGTAAAAGGGGTTTCTGTGGGTCTCTTCACTTACCATAAGAAAGTAAAATTTTCGGAATTCGTTAAAATTTGTTATGATTACATCTCAATAAATTTACATTGTCTTCTATAGATGGCAATAAAACATATGTACAGACTGATCAAAAGCAACATTACCTTAAAGTTAAAGTTACAGCCTATATAAGTCCCACTGCTGGACATAGGCCTCCTCTCATTTCTGAGAGGGTTAACATTACATTAATAAGAGCTAATCGTCATTTCTGGAAGAAACAAGAATAGGCTAGTCTGGATAGCGTTTCTGACATCCCACGACTAACTAGACTTTAACTCTGAATATCACAAACACAATGCAGAGTTTTTAATGTCGACGAAGAATAATAGATTTAAGCGACATTACAACGTAATGGTTTTTATTTGAACGTGGCGTTTTTAGAAAACCGTGTAAAGGTGGTGTAAGAATATTCACCACCTCGTTTCGTAAGAAGCGACAGAGGGGAACTAATCAGGAGAATCAGGAGGTTTTCATAAAAACATTAAAAAAAACATAAACACTCACGACTGTCACCCAGAGGGGTAGGCAGAGACTACAGACTTCCATTTGGCACGATCCTGACACACCTCTCTTGCCTCCTTCACATCCATACACCTACGCATACATGCTCGTCGGTTAAGGGTACTCCTAATTTGGCTCGTTTTCGATAAATCGCCAATTTGGTCGATAAATTTTCGCCTAGGATGTCCCTGACTTGCCATTCACTTCTGCACCATAAATTTTCTTTGTCACTCTTTCCTCATTCATTCTTTCTACATGACCAAACCACCGAAGCATTCCTTTCTTAATCCTGGTCACAACATCATCTTACAAACCACACTCTTCTCTTATTACACAATTTCTTACCCTGTCATTCAGATTCAGCCCTAACATACTCCTTAACGACCGCCTTTCTACTGCGTTCATTCTACTCTCGTGTTTCTTCTGCCACACCCAACTTTCACTACCATACGTTAAAGTAGGGACCAACACAGCATTGTGAATTGCCATACGTGCCTTTTTCGACACATTTTGACTCTTCACAATAGAGTGCAGGGCCCCATTTACTCTATTTCCCGCATTCAATCGTCGGTCTATATCCTCATCATATCTTCCATCGCTGCTAAATACGGGTTTTCCTATTATATAGGTTTTCCTATTAACGATAAAAAAACTGGCGTTTGCCAAACCACTTTCCAAGTGCGGCAGCTATGAGGCAATCTATGGGGGAGGCCTGTGTTCAGCAGTGGACTTTAATATACTGTAACAATAATGGTAACAGTGTTTGTAATATAAGAGTGATAAACAAGCTAATAGCCCAGTTCTCATTGTAAGTTGCTGATATCATAGCATTACAGCCAACTTCAAACTATAAATGATGACAAATGCGTTGTCATCACCTTACTAGACACCTCACAGCCTTTTACTGGTACTGCTTGTTTTACCCTTCAAGCTGGAATATAGCAGAGGGTACATTGCTGCATGGCTGCACCGTCTGTCGTCACCAATGCAGACAGACTCCTTAGCAAAAAGAAATGCTACTACCTCGTAAAACCTCCGAATGATTTATTATGTTCTAATTTCTAATATGTCACATTTTAGGTGCTTCTAACATTGCCATTGTAAGTTGTGATACCCGCAAGGTTAAAAGTTTTATTATTTATTTTGTTTGTAAAAACGTAAGGTTATCACATTATCTGCATCTGCATCACCGCATCACCGCATCATCACCGCATCTGCAGTTTAAGTCGGCTGTAGGTGTCACCAGTGGCGTAGCTATGCAAACAAGGGCCCCGGGGCAAAAAAGAAATTGGGGCTCTATTTGAACTAAACTAAATAATTTAAATGTGCAAAACTACTATGTAGTATGTGTAACACAGCATATACTATTTAATCGTACTTCCATATACAGCCCAAACCGCTTTACGTAGAAATCTGAAAATGGGACAGTCACTGCCTTTTATAACGTAGGCATCCACCTAGGAAAATTCAACCTCTAAGGGGATGAAATAGGGTGATACTGTTTGTATGAAACTTATTATTTTACGTCTCTATATTACGTGTTAGAGTCACGCTGCAGCTATATTATGATTGCAGCACGAATGGATCGGTTCAAGCGGGGTAGGACTACGCTCACACAAAATAAAAAGTTAAAGTTACAGCCTATGTACGTCCCACTCATGGGCACAGGCCTCAGCTCATTTCTGAGAGATTTTTACTAAATAAATATTTTTTCTAATTTCTCAGACATGCAGGTTTCGCTACGATGTTTTCCTTCACCGCCGAGCACGTGGTAAATCAGCACTTAAAATTGCAACTAACAATTTCATTGATGCCGGCGCGGACCCTACGCGAGCAAACTGCGTAGGATTCGCGCCGGCATCAATGAAATTGTTAGTTGAAATCTGCAGCAAGCGCTGATCATCTGAGCTACCACGGCGCTCTCTCACAGAATACCAGCGTAAAATAGCAGCGTAATGTTGTTATGTTTCTTATGGTGAGTGTAGAGAACCGGATATATTATTATAAACAAGGCATTCCATCTTAGTGCTCAGGGGTGATAACGCATCTGCATTTTGATTCTTCATTGAGAATAAATATGTCTATGAACCACAGCATCCACTTACAGAATCAGGTGAAGTGTTAGCTTGTTCGTCTCCCTTTTTCTATGAAAAGTGAAACAAATGGATACGGATTTGACGATTTTGAAAATAATCCATTAAAGAGAGACCGGAAAAAAATAATTAGTGTTTTTTTTAATACGAAAGTCACACTGGAATTAAAAATAATACATTTCACATTTTTAATTAGTTCAAAAAATCTTAAGGACTTAAAAAGGGGGTGCAAAGTTTGTATGAAAAATATTATATCATGACGCACATCCCAAAAAACTAGACGTAGATATCTGACAGTTGCTGCCTGTTATGATGTAAGCATCCACTAAGAAAATTCAACCCTTAGTAAGAGAGGCGTTACCGTGTAGTGGCGGTGCAAACATATACACTACCTCATATCATACTGCGGGTGTCGTCAGAGGCGAGAGTGGGTGAAAAATCGGGAGATGGGCAGCCGTGTCTTCATAATAACAACTAAAAATAAAAAACTGCGGTTGTCAAGCCACTTGCCAGGCGCGGCTGCTGTGGCAAATGTCCACCCTATGAGACAATCTATGAGGGTGGCCTTCTTTCATCAGTGGACTTTAATAGGTGGTAACGGTAACGGTAAGAGGGGGAAATAGCATGTTACAGTTTTATGAAACTTTTTATTTTACTGAGCGATTGACTCAAGACTTACTGAAAGTACTCTCTGAGATGTTTCAAAACCACCTCTTACAGAGGGCCATAAGGTTCTTAAATTTGTATCGAGAAAAATTAATGATTTTTTTTTAATCAGAAAATACGTGATATTATTCTTCGAATTTAACTAATAATTTATTTTTTTCAAAATTTAACCGGCTTTATAACGAGGGTGCAATTTGTATATAAAAAATATCCTGTATGTCTATCCGCCACCTCCCCCGTGGCACGATAGCTTGACCACAACCTCGAAATCACATTTGCCTGGTCCCTATTGCCAGTTAAAAAGTACCAGCTTGCAGAATTCCCACAGCTATTAATATCTCTTCTCCAGTTAAATGTCGACGTAGCATTGCAATATAATGCCAACTTGATATGACAGCCGAAGAACGCGAAAAAAAAAGCGGAACTCGAAGACGCATGAAATTATGATAACCTAGCTTCCTTTTATTACGTAGGCTACTAAGAAAGGATTTTGGAAAATGCAAACTCTCAGAGTATGAAATGAGGTGTTACAGTTTGTTTGACACATTTTATTTTACGGGGAGATTGATTGTATTGTACTCTACTATACGATAAAATAAATGAATGATTAGTTTTCGATTTTTCAAAACAATCCTTTACCTACTTACTTCTTTTAAACTACACAACCACGCAACGGATTTTAAAACGTTTTTCACTGTCATTTAGAGAATTTTTTACGGAAGTTTAGTATGTACAATACATTCTAATTAACTTTGAATAGTAAAAAGAGTTCAATATTTTGTATTTATTAGTCGTCAAAAATTCTGGCTGGCTAAACTTTAAAGGGATACATTAAAATAATGTAATAAAGAATCATAGTTCTTCAAAGAGTCTAGGCTAACAGTTCGCGCTGGCATAATAATCTATTTATCTCCAAATTTGACTCACTGTATTCAAATTTATCTTTGAAATATTATTAACAGTGCTTTTTTTAAAATAGAAATGACACCACATGTAAAGTGAACCCATGTGGAGCCGGGGCACGTTGGTATTAATTTTATAAACGTGAAAGCTTGCCTGTTTGTTACGGTTTCACGTAAAAAATGCTTTATGGATTTTAGGAAATTTAGTACACCGCTTCACCTCATCGTCACCGTTTCATCCCTATGAAAGTATCCTTTTAATAAAGGAAGGAATTTTCAATGTTGGTCCATACCAGTACTAGGTGAACGAAGTCGCGGGCGGAAGCTAGCAAAATAAACAATGACGAAGTAGATTACAGTTAATAATACAGCTATTTAGACAATAAAACTAAGTAGACGATTTTATTTTAACAATGATGTTTAATATTCCGGAGGTGGAAGAAATTTTTGTAGTTTCATTTCGAGCCGTTCGAGGTTTATTTTTCAGGGGCCATAAAGTAAAACATCGATTTTTTTAAATCCTTTACGTTATATATTATGTATAATTTTTTCAAATGTCGTTCACGGAGGCTGAGGGGCCCCTTGAGCTTGGGGGCCCCGGGGCACTGCCCCGCCTAGCCCCAAGGTAGCTACGCCACTGGGTGTCACTGCTATAGCCATTTACCATCGGGTGGACTGTAAGTATGTCACCTCATTTTTATTAGAAAATCATGTATATTAATTTTATAAAAACATTTAACAAACACCTTTAAATATAAGTCCCAGTTTTGGAATGTGTGTTCACTTGGAAACACTTGCTTAATTCTTTTATTAGGAAAATGAATGCAGCAAAGTCATTTAAAACTAAAATCATGTTAATGAAGACATTATTACGAAATATTCTCACAATTTTAATCACATATCGTAATTGTTTTAAGAATCCCAAACGCTGACATATGAAGATACGAATTGAGAACATCGTAAATCATAATTCAAAGTACTCTTATGTAGTAAAAATTGATTGAACAATAATTTATTTAATGTAATGAATAAAGAATTTAGTACGTTTTATGTGTTGATATTTCAATTCAAAGAAATAATCACTGTAATAGTTATTTATGTACGTATTAAATGGTCCAAATGTTTCGAATTCTGATCGTTGTGTGATGAGAAGTAACGAGTTTTGTAATTAAAACTATAGTTGCTTGTTTCGATATGTACTCTGTGGAAGTTGTTTTATTAGGTTCAGTAAGTAACAATTTAAATCTATCGATTTATATTTAAAACACAAAAAATAAGATATAACGGACATAGGTAGAAACACCTATGCCCGTTATAGACTTTGAAACCATACAACCGATTTTGATGAAATTTTTTTGTTTATGTTTGAGTCCCCTAAATGGTTTATATTCACATTTGGACCCGGTAGATGGCGCTGTTGTCGAGATCCAGAAATCACCCGTGAGAAGCCGGAGCAGATCGCTAGTTACACATATTCATGAAAATATCAGAGCGTGGATTGTTGTGTTCCGGTCTGAAGAGTATAGAGAACCTTTATAATTACAGGCTGTGAGACGTCCATCTTAGTTTTCGGATGCGACAACTTATCTGTAGCGTTCATTGCTTGAAGTTGGTTTCAGATATTCATAGTCTGCAGCTGCAATAGCTATTTACCCTCAGGTATATTTATATACCTATATTGTAATATCTATTTAAAAAAAGCTAAAGTTGTTTTTGCGGGAAGAAATTAGGGATGTGATTTTAAGAAATTGGACATTGTTTTGGTGTGATAGTGTTGTATCCTCAATAAATGGAAGGTGTCAGCTGGTAATTCCCGCAAGAACGAGCAAGCAAAATGGCTACGTCAAGATGCTTTCGCACTTAGTATAGTTTAAAAAGAATAGGTGAGCAGAATGTATTCACTATTTTTCGCAGTTTTATTGACATCCCTAAATTTTGACATCCTTGTTAGGATATATTGAAGCTATGTTAGAAATGTTCCGTGATTTTGGATGTCAATATCAGAATTGTACCATGTAAATTGACTCCTCTTAATTCTATTGAGGCTATGTTGGAAGCCCTTGCATAGTATTAAATATTTTACGTCATGCCCGATGAATTATAATACATTTTCATAGCTTCAAACATATTACGCAGTTGTGCCTATTAAAGTTGTAACAAGATGTTAGATTATAAAATATGTCTTACTATGGTCATGTTTTAAAATATCAGTGCTTTTTTTAAAATAGCAATGGCTGAATGTTGTAACAGTGGTCCCGCAATGAATGTGTTATGCTGACACTATTAAATCTTAGCTTATCGAGATACCTTCGAGCATGTTTAAATTGCTCTGCTGGCCACATTATTTACAGATATTATAGTCAATAAGTCTGCTTGTCACTTCAAGTTTTAAATTATTATATAATTCTTCTCTACGCATGTTTGTCACTGAACTCCTAACCTAAAATTTTGATGATATATTTTGTGTGTTTGAGTAATTCGCTGCATGGTTTAGATTTGCAATTGGACTCGGTAGATGGCGCTGTTGTACCGATCGATCCAGAAATCACCCTTACGAAGCCGGCGAGGATCGCTAGTTTTATAAGAAAATATTTAGGTAGGTACCTAGAAATATATTTAAAAGTAATTTAAATTTAATAAAAAGTAATTATAACTAAATTTTTACGTGGTAGAGCCATGTTGCAGCTATATTTTTTTATAGGATAAGGTGACAAACGAGCACACAGTCCACCTGATGGTAAGTGGTTGCTGCGGCTCATTGGCATTTACATTTATCCTCGATTACAAATCAAAATGCAGATGCGTTGTTACCCGTGAGGACTAAGATGGAATGCCTCGTTTCCAGTAAAAAGGGTCTCCGGTTCTCTACACTCACCATACAAAACACAGCAGCATTACGCTACTATTTTACGCTGGTATTCTGTGAGAGCGTGGTCCTTCCCGGTCGAGTCGACCCATTCGTGCTACAACTATACTACTAATATAACTGCAGCATGGCTCTACCACGAATAGAATATATATTTTTATTGCGGGACGAATGAGTCGACTCGACTGGGGAAGGACAACGCTCTCACAGAATACCAGCGTAAAATAGCAGCTTAATATTGCTATTTCGTATGGTGAGTGTAAAGATCTGGAGACCCTTTTTTTACTGGAAACGAGGCATTCCATATTAATCCTTAGAGGTGACAGGGATTCTTAATTGACGACAAATATAGATGTATATGGACCACAGCATCCATTTACCATCAGGTGGACTGTGTCCTCGTTTGTCAACCTTATTCTGTAAAAAAATGCGACAACTTATCTGTAGCGTTCATTGCTTCAGGTTGGCTGCAGATATAGGCTGCAGTAGATGTTTACCATTAGGTTTATTTATATAATAGGCAATAAGTTCGCTTCTCACTTCAATCTTTAAATCATATATAAATCTTTGTCTACGTATGTTTGTCATTGAACTCCTAAACAGCTTGACCGATTTTAATGAAATATTTTGTGTGTGTTTGAGTAGTTCGCTGCATGGTTTAGATTTGCAATTGGTCTCGGTAGATGGCGCTGTTGTACCGATCGATCTAGAAATCACCCGTACGAAGCCGGCGAGGATCGCTGGTTTTATAAAAAAGTATTTAGGTACCTAGAAATATATTTAAAAGTAAATAAAATTTAATAAAAAGTAATTAAATATAAATTTTTTTCGTGGTAGAGCCATGCAGCAGTTATATTTTGGTTGCAGCACGAATGAGTCGGCTTGACCGGGGAAGGACCGCGCTCTCACAGAATACCGGCGTAAAATAGCAGCTTAATAGCTGCTATTTCATATAGTGAGTGTAGAGAATCAGTCACCCTTTTCACTGGAAACGAGGCATTCCATCTCAGTCCTAAGGGCTGGAAACGCATCTGCATTTCGATTCTTAATTGAAGATAAATGTAGATGTCTATGGGCCACAGCATCCACTTATCATCAGGTGGACTGTGTGCTCGTTAGTCATCCTTATTCTATAAAAAAAACTTGCCTATTATGGTTTTTAAAAAGATTTTTGTGGTTGTTTTCCTTTTTCGTGATGCATGTTTATAAAACGATAATACTTTGTATAAGTAACTGCATAATAAATACCAGTTGAAATTTTTATTTTCTACTCAATTGTGTAGAGTTTTGAATTAATAAATTGATATTATTATTATTAATATAAACCAAATGGAAAGTGGATAGTGAATGCCGACAAAATTGATCACAGATACCTTTCTTAATATGACAGCTTTCTTAGGAGGAATAATTCATTTTGAAAGAAATTATCGCCATCGTAAAATTTTGTTTTTAATAACGCAGCTAATCACCAGCTAAAAGCTCGCCTAAAAGTCGGCAGTTAAAGTGTTTTCTTTCTTTAAACGGTAAGTTCGTTCAGTAATAGGGTTCATTTTCAAGTCGGTGAATTCAGTTCATTAATCAGAGTGGTCTCACTTCCGTCGCTGCGGCGGTGCGCACCGCGCCGGAACAACAGATTATTTTTGATTGTTTTTGATAAAATATACAAAGAGAAATGATTATGGTAATATATAATATAGCGTGTGAATAAATCATAATATTCCCCCGTTAAATGACCAAATTAAAACATCTTCCACTATTTATATATTTTTATAAAACTGTCATGAAATGACAAACTAACTTACTGAGCAACTTAACCTTCACGGCGATATTAAATAGCTTTATCTGACTGACAGCTGCAACCAATCCTCGGCGTCGTCGCATCGAGTGACGTGCAGTTTCGTGGTCACTTGGAAGAGAAGGCCAAATTGGCCTCCAAAAAGCTTGGCGTGCTCAGCAGATCGGGACAGTATTTCATGGCAGTACACCGCCTGCAGCTTTACAAGGCACAGGTTCGGCCACACATTAAATACTGTTGCCATCTCTGGGCTGGGCCTCCTCAGTGACAGCTATTTCTATTTGATCGTTTCCAACGCAAAACCATTCGAATCGTCGGCGACCGAGCTCTTTCCGATCGGCTTGACACACTGGCACTGCGAAGAGATGTTGCATCTCTTTGCATATTTAATTGCATTTACCACGGGGAGTGCTCTTAGGAATTGTTCGGAATAATTCCAGCCGCAGAATTTCACCATCGCACATTGCGTCGATGCTCGCGGTACCATCTATACCATATGGATGACTGGCGCTCCACCACTGTGCGATTTAAAAGAAGCTTTCTTCCTCGCACAACTTTCTTGTGGAATCGACTACTACGGACTACCAGAGATTTTTCCGGACCGATACGACTTAGGGGACCTTCAAGAAAACGAGCCTACACCTTTTTAAAAGGCCGCAACATATCTGCATCCCTGGTGTTGCAGTTGTTCATTGGCAGCGGTAGTTATTTACCATTTGGTGAGCCGTATGCTGGTTTGCACTATATCTTCTAATAAGATAATAATTCTAACAAGAAGGCTATAGAAATGCATTGTCGCATCTGAGGAAAACTTAGAATATCTCGCAGCATGTAATTATATTGACTGGGGATTCTAGCGGGGCCGCACCGCTAATGCGGTAGTAATGTGGTAATGTTGTTATGCGGTCGAAACTTGGTTGGCGTTATAGGTTTAAAGTAGAGTTGGACCGATTAGTACTTTGGCCGATTGGCCGATTAGCCGATTAATCGGTTAAGGAATGGCCGATTAATCGGTTAAGGAATGGCCGATTAATCGGCCATTTCTCATTAACACTCTTTATTCAAGAATTAAGTGTTTTATTTTTGTTATGCAAAGGGAGAAACTTAATTTTTTTTAAGTTTATTAAGAATAACATTATTAATATTTTATTATTTTCTGTTACTACTATAGTAAGGTTTTATTTTTAGTTTTAAATAGGTACCTCATTTTCTTTTTTTTACCAAGGTTCCTATTTTTATTTATTTAATAAGGCTTACCAACTAAATACATATAGATACAATTATTATGAGGTGCACTTAAAAAAATTGTATATATGCATTTAAATTAAAGGTAAACACAACATATAATAAAAGACTTCCTTTAAGGAGAACCTAACCTATAAAACTATCACTACAATAAAATAATAAAATTGGAACAAAGAAGTAAAAAAAAACTTTTAAAATGAAAAAATTATTTTTTTTTGTAGACGTGCACTAATTCTTGGAACAGTAATATCGATATCAAGTAAGAGAGACCGACAGTCAATTTTAAAACTTAAGAGCTTGTGCAAGAAAGTTATACTTAATACATCCTTACACCTTTCTAAAGGTATCATATGATAATGCTCAAGCTTTTCTTATAGCTATTAAAATATATTCCATTCCTATGTTCGCGTGTTAAACTGTGATTTGTTTTTTTTTTTTGATTCTTCTATCTGTTGTTTTATGCTGGGTTAAATTTAAAGCTTTACTCATTTCAATGTAGCCGCACTTACCACGCAGAAAAACCTTTGCTGATATTAGTAAAATAAAAAGCCGATTAATCGGCTAAAACCGCCGATTAATCGGTGACTACAAATAGATCGATTAATCGGCTTCACCGATTAGTCGGCGGCTAATCGGCCCAACTCTAGTTTAAAGCAACCGTTGACAACGGATATTTATCCAATGCAGCCGATACGCAACCGTTGTCAACTAGTTGTTTATCCGACTACAGACGAAAAAGCATGGTTATGTTCTTACTGTATGAACATTGGGTGGCATTTTTTGCATAGATGCTTAAAAACTACTTGACCGATTTAAAAAATTCGTTCTCCACTAGAATTCTATTACGACTGTGAAACGTAGGATGCATTTTATTATATAGGACGCTACTATCAACGTTTTTTTAGCTAAACTCGTGAACTACTTGACCGATTTTGAAAATTCTTTCACCACTACGTTGCTAATGAGGGCGTTAGTTGTGTGATAAAATTATATTACTAAATATATTTATATTTTTTTATTATTTATAATATTTTATAAATAAATAAAAGTAAATAAAGATCATTAACTCCAATTATTATTTTTACAATTTAAGAATCGTATTTACACACTTTACATACTCAGGTTGATTGTTACAGATATAGGTAATAAATCTAAAATAAAAGAGTTCCGCTTAAACGAAAACTAATTAATAAAATAAAAGTAAAAGCTGAAAAAAGTGACCCAGTGCGAGTCGGACTCGCAAGCCTATGAAGAGTTCAGTAACAAGCATAGATTCTACATAGAGTTAAAATACCACTATCATTATCGCTAGCAAAATATTACTTTGTTTTTTAAAGTGTTTGTATAAATAATAAAGTTGCATTTGCGGTTCTTGAAAATGTGCTACTTGTATCTCAAAAAAATGAACATATAGGGTTTTCTGTGGTTTATTCATTACCAAAGAGGAAAAACGCATTGCACAAAAAAAAATGCTTTTATACGTTTCAAGAAAACAACCGTTGTTATCGGCTCGGTTGAAACCGTTGACAACCGCCTTCATATCTATAGTTGGCGTCGAAAACATAGACTAGATCCACCGTTATGGTCAGAAAAACTTGTGCTCACGGGAGCTAGTTTTTCCTGGGCATTTAAATTCTGATTCCAAGAAAATTTATCTTTTTTAAGAACACATCAGAATACATGCCTGATGTAATAAAGTGGGAGGTGATGCTAGAAGAATGATATTAATGCTTTTTTAAGTGCTCGGGCTACACTGCAGCTATATTATAGTTGTAGCACGAATGGGACGAACGGCCTGGGCAGGACCACGCTCTCACAGAATACCAGCGTAATGCTGCTGTGTTTTGTATGGCGAGTGCAGAGATCCGGGGACCCTTTTAACTGGAATCCAGGCATTCCATCTTAGTCCTCAGGGGTAACAACGCATTTTGGTCCTAAGTTGAGGATAAATGTAGATGTCTATGAGCCACAGCATCCACTTACCATCAGGTGGACTGTGTACTCGTTTGTCACCCAATGTCATGAAAAAAATATCTAAAAACTTACATAATCACGTGCTCCTGTAGCATGTTGATATAATTGCTTGAGAAGTATTAATGATGTTCCTAAATTGAAGCCAAGGTAAAAAACTAGTCCTATATTATATGTTTTAGGTATATTTTCTGTCCTTTTTTAAAACGCAATTTCACTTAAATGGTTTTATTCGACTTTATGTGTTATTTAGTGTAACACACAATTAAAGTATCATTTACTGTTACAAAATGCTATAGTGAACATTAGGTATTTCAAACTTAAGAAAACACCTAACATATTATACCAAAATATATATATATATATATATATATATATATATATATATATATATATATATCATATATGTGTATGTATGTATATATTATTCTATGTTTAATCAATCATTGTTTTAAAATGCTTTTATCTATGTTTCATTATCTTAGGATCGTAAAAAAAATTGAGGCATTAATTAGGTAAAGTTTATCAACAGAACGTGGTCAATGGGCTACACCTATACAATGGTGTTGGCTTATCGTCAGACTCGGAGCGATATCTAATTTGTAGTTTCAGTCCGCTCATTTTCACAACATACCGTTAAAAGACACAGATGGTAAAAATTTAAAACTTTCAAAACAATTATATTCCTCAAAATAAAATATTGTCCGTAACTAGCATTACTACTTGCGTAAAATTTTAAATTTTACAGCATATATACGTGGTAGAGCCATACTGCAGTTATATTAGTAGTATATATAGTTGTAGCACGAATGGGTCGGCTCGACCGGGAAAGGACCACGCTCACACAGAATACCAGCGTAAAATAGTAGCTTAATGCTGCTGTGTTTCGTATGTTGAATGTAGAGAACCGGAGACCCTTTTTACTGGAAATGAGGCATTCCATCTTAGTCCTCACGGGTGACAACGCATCAGCATTTTGATTTGTAATCGAGGATAGATGTAGATGTCTATGTGCCACAGCAAACACTCATCATCAGCTGCACTGTGTGCTCGTTTGTCACCCTATCCTATAAAAAAATTCCAAAGGGATATGGTGCAGAAAATATCCATCCTTACTCCTGTGTGTGTTAAATTCCTTTAAATATTCACAAAATATATTTTATTCATTAAATGTTTATCGAATAAATAGGCGATAGTTTGAAAATGGGCCACATTAAGAGTACCTTTAACCGACGAGCGTGTATGCGTATATGGATGTAAAGGAGGCGAGAGAGGCGTGTCAGGATCATTTCAAATAGAAGTCCGTAGTCACTGCCTACCCCTCTGGGTGGCAGGCGTGAGAGTTCATGTTATTATGTTATGTTATTATTAAATGTGCAGTTTATACGCCTTTACGATATAACCATTTATTCATCATTCAAAATTAAAAGTCAACTGATGAACGTAAGCCTCTGTCATAGATTGCCTTACAGTGGGTATAAACACGTATTAATTAGTTATTTCAACGGTCTGAGAAGTATATTAGGGTTAATCGAGAATATATCGAAAAGGGAAAATAATTTCATGTTAAATTTCACCCCTTTTCTTTTTCATTCTGCGAAATTTTTGAACTCCTTATCCTTTACTAACAATTTTTGTCGTGACGGCAGTCAGTGACCAAACGTTGTGTCGTCAAAGGGGACAACACAGCGCTCGTTCAATCTCTGGTGAACCTCTTCTCCATGAGCACCAGACAGTGGTGGTCAAAGATAAGAGGATAAGAGAATTCCTGTCTTCTGTGGAGGTGGTAATATACCTACACTGGGTTATTTTGTAATAACCGTTCAAATTTGCAGATCATGTTCAGAATTAGTAATATAAGCAAACGGTGAAGAAAAGTTGATTTAAAAAATCTCAAACATTCTGTCCTTTTTATCTTTTGAATTCAAAATGCGTTTTTTAACTGATTTTACTGTTCAGATTCGTAAGGTGATGGTAAGGAAAAACGTTGTTGCCCATAAAGCACATTCAATTTGGGATAATTTCAAATAAAACTAGAAGCCTTATTTACTCGTATTTTCAAAAATAGATTAGAAGTTCTATTTTAGAAAGATATAAAGTTTATCACAGTTGACTGATCATATTAGAAAATTAATTATGGTTAAAGGCATCTTCCTTCAAGCGAATACGTTGTATATCGGAATATTTCGGAAATAGCGATCCAGCAATTTATATTTATCGACACATCACAACGGCTGGCAGGCCATAGAGTACGGTCTCATCAGAATTGATCTGTAAAATTCATTTTCATTTGATAGCGACGAACAAAGGCCTAGCGAAAAGCCTTGGGTTTGCGTGCTCCATTAATCGACAACATTCGATTGAAGATTCTTCGATTTAACACAGCAATCTATTTATGAATAATATTATAAATTAAGCAATATTATATAACAGGTTAGGTTTAAGTTAAAAAATAAAAATTACAAACTTTGTAAATTCCTTTAAAGCGTAACAGTTAGGGTAACAGACTCAATCATAGACACTTTGTTTTTTTTTCTTCCATTACAGACTATCAAAATCCACTGCTTAACATAGATCTCCCTTTACACCGCTTTGTAAGGAAGATGTTTGCCATGGTTACCACGCTTGGCAGGCTGGTTGGCAATCGCAGTTTTATTATATTTTAGTGGTGACTTGGAAACACTGCTGCCCATCTTCAAGAGTGTTTCCCACTAGTTGAAGCTAAGGATAGTTAAGGTTAGCTAAGCTTTTGTTTTGATATGATCTCTTAACATAAGTACTAATATAAATTTTTAAGGGATTTTGTAGACAATCAAATAGAATTTGAAATGAGTTGAAACCTAAACCAACCGCCATTTGTTGGGACACTTGTTGCCAACTATTGGCACTAAGTTAACCAATTACCTTAAGTTATTGTTGAATTAGTAATTATATTTATGTTTATTTAATAAGAATTATGCCCTTTTATAATATAAACGTAACAAATCAAAAAGGTTTAAGACTGAAGTTGTCTAACAGTTTCGGCGATACCGACAACTCTCGTGATTCATTCAGAGAAGATGATACTTCACCATGAAGCTAAATGGATCATGTGATGGTTATTTTTTACTAATGGAAAAATTGTATTATACTATAATTATTCATTGGTTTTAATTTGTCTAAGAATACACTTCCAATTTATTGCTCCGCAATAGTTTTTGGTTTTCGGCAAACTTCGAACATTCAGAAAGCTGTAACAGATGAGATTAAATGGAAATAGTTTTGTGGCTGAAGTCGTCGAGATGAAACCAACGTGTGGTTATAATATATTATATACTTATTGATTTATAATGTTTTATAACCAATCAGTACCTACCTTTAAAGAGAAACTGGTAAAATATTGATATTTTGATTCATACATCCATACATACATGAACACCCACCCAGAGGGGTACGCAGAGACTACAAATTTCCATTTGGCACGATCCTGACACACCTTTCTCGCCTCCACCTATACCTACACATACATGCTCGTCGGTTAAGGGTACTCCTAATTTGGCCCATTTTCAATATATCGCCAATTTGGTCGATAAGCTTTCGCCTAGGACGTCCCTTTCCGTCTCGCCTATAATTTTGATTCACTTTATTTATCTTGAATGTAACTTTTATGTCGGCCGATATATTTATATCCTATTATTAATAGTTTTTGTATTTGCTAAAAGCCTTCATATATTTGTTCTGTAGGGGACAACAAGCTGAGATTGCAAGTTCACCTACAAGTGCAAATGAATGCAAATTCTCCTAATTCAGCTGTAGTCTGAGGTTAATAAAGGAAAAGATCGAATAACCAGCAGCTATATTAGCAGAATAATTGTAGCACGAATGGGTTGGCTCGATCGGTGAAGGACCACGCTCTCACAGAATACCAGCGTAAAATAGCAGTTTAACGCTGCTGTGTATCGTATGGTAAGTGTAGAAAACCGAGGACCCTTCTTACTGGAAAGGAGGCATTTCATCTTTGTACTCACGGATAACAACGCATCTGCATTTTTATTTGTAATCGACGATAGATGTAGATGTCTATGGGCAGCAGCAACCACTTACCATCAGGTGGACTGTGCGCTTGTTTGTCATCCTTATCCTATATAAAAAAGAACGCAGTACAAAATAATTATAAAACTACAGTCGATACACTGGACACAGGCCACCTCTTATTGCCGAGAGAGTTTTAATCCATGAAAATTTGAGGTACAACACGTATTGGAGCAGCATGGCGGAAACTTTCATGGATTAACTCACATGGTTTTTAAATATATTTTTTTTTTATTTCTCAGACTGAAGGTTTTCTCAAGACGTTTTCCTTTAACGCCGAGCATATGATAAATCACCGCTTAAAATTGCAATCAACTATTATTTTGGTGCCGATGAAGATCGAAACCCAAAGGAAATATTCTGAAAGAAAAAAAATATAAAAGTATATTAAGTATGGTCTGGCCTCACACAGGCCTCCTTTCTTTTCTGAGAGGGTTTTATATGTTGAAGGAACGGCGTAAGAAATGTATAAATATATAGATAAATATATATCAAGAAACATTTATATAATGTATAAATATATTTATTCGTTTAAATTTCCTGCGCGAGTCCATCAACAGAAAGTTATTTGTTAAACGTAGCCATGAAAACCTAATCGTTTTCGTGAGGGACTGCTGTCGTAAATCTGCCTAGACCAGAATGGGTTACACAGCATTGACTCCATAAATTGTCTATACACACAAACTTTACGATGCAGTCTGAAAGGAAACTGGCGAGTCCCGTGTGTTCCCATACTAAAATCGATCATTTGAACTTTGGCTGATTTATTTCTAAATGTCTGCTAACATCCTACGAAATAAAAATATTTACTGTATTACATATCTAATCATTGTACATATCTTGTTACTTTAGGTATGACTGTATTAATATAACACTCGACTTTATTTATAATAAGAAT
The DNA here is from genome assembly GCA_907164705.1 of Parnassius apollo. Lineage (NCBI taxonomy): Eukaryota > Metazoa > Arthropoda > Insecta > Lepidoptera > Papilionidae > Parnassius > Parnassius apollo. Next base: position 2,363,171 of record CAJQZP010000501.1, on the reverse strand, counting down.
TCGACCGGATTGGATAATAAGATTTTCAACTTTATTGTGCGGGTGACACAAATTTGTATTTGTACGGGTTATTTTTCTTTTATAAAAATAATATATAAACATTTAGATTGCATATATTTTATATAATCATATATTAGATTTAATAATATTGTTATGAGCTTGAGGTTCGTGACGATAAAAACTGCCGATTGAATTACCAAAATTAACACTTTAATTCACTTTACACTAATTAAACTTAAAACACTAATAATTAACCACACTGATTGACTTTATTTTGCTCCGAAGCTTCGCTTGTCTCGCCGAATTCAATACTTCCCCGATCGCACCTTGCAGCGCCTATAAATACACATCAGCACCGAAACATCCAGAACATTCAAGTAAATACGCGCACCAATCGACAAGGCGTCGAAAGTTCGAGTGTCGGCTTCTAGAAGCTTAGTTCTTCGTTTCGACACCAGATGACGATGTCGGTTGAATGATTAGTGATGTCATTTTCTGGAAACTGTCTGTCCCTGACACTAGATGGCGCTAGTGCGGGGTACATGACGTCAACTTAGGCGCGCAACTATATATATTCATATAGATTGCTTATGAGTTCATCGTGATATATAACGAAACGATGCAGCGGTGTTTCATTTTACTCCCGTTGCTCTCTTTATTGTGTGCCCGTTGTTAATTAAAATAAACACCGCAAAGTCGTTTATTTAACGGCTTGAGATGTCTTTGCGCTGCGATGATATCAAAAAGCATTCTTTTCAATTAAGGATATATTGCTGATTATAAATTTGCAATTACTATGTAATGATTAAATCTGTTTTTGTTTTTATAACCTATAAATTATAAAAATATCCTTTAAATATTTTTCTGAATTTAAAAAAAAGAAAATTCAAGCTACACAGGCAAGTTTTTATATTTTCAAAGGAACTGTTCGAATAATTTAGTAAGCATAGCACGAAATACTAAAAAAACATAAAGTTGATAAGAAAAGCCACGCAAATACTTTCCACGTCGAACAGTTAATGCTATGGTGAGCTCTTTTGTGAATTCCAAACAGTTTGAAATTTTTTAAACAGAATCAATCACTTTCAGTATTTTATTCAAATGAAGTTTTTTTTACTACCACGATATTGATATAAGTTTTTCCCTCGTAACTTTCGTGTCACATTTGAAATTTATGAAGCTTTTAAACGTTTATTTTGTTAAAATTTTAACTTTTTTATTTAATATAACAACAGATGTTATTACTTAAGATATATTTTTGACATATGTAAACAAATACTATTTATCTATTATCGTTTCCATGTTTCAGATTCGATATTCAACTGATATGCTCGTAAATGTCAAAGTATTTTCGAACGAAAATCTAGAAATGAACGTCCACGTCTCCGTCGCATGTCTCAATTCCCGGTTCGGTGCTATTTGTATCATTGCAAGTGATCTCATTCAGCACAAATCGTGAGCACGTGTGATATAGATGGCATAAATGCCATTTATGATTGAGACATGAGCGGCGTTCTAAATAATCCGCTCTTTAAAAGAATCGCTTTGAAACGATTTAGAAGTATTTTAGAAGTATTTCTTGCCTTGATTTTATAGTTTTATCATAATACAATTTATTTATTTGATTAAAAAACGTTTAAAAAACACTACTCTTGAAAAGTGTCGTATTTCAAGTCAGAACGTTTATTCGATAATCCTTCATTCATATATTAACAAGTAGGAACATAGCAGTAGATCTGAGGTCAAAGATAAATGTATCTACATAAATGTATAAAAGGAGCTAAGTTCGGCCAAAGCTTTAATCGGCTAAGCCGACTGCCTGGAATGTCGTTTGTTTCCGAACCGAAGTTGTTCTATATTCGTTACGTATGTTTTTTTGTTACAGATTCAATTTTGCGATTGTCGGATTTGGCTGAACCGATTTTAATGTTTTTTTAACCGACCTCAAAAAGGGGGAGGTACTTAATTCGACTGTATGTTTTTTTTGTATGTTACATCAGAATTTTTTTCTGAGTGAACTGATTTTGAAGAATCTTTTTTTTTGAAAGCTGGTGCTTTTCGTGTAGTCCCATATAAAGTTGATTAAGATCTGACCAGTATTTTTGAGTTATCCTTAATAATGCCTATTTAATTGACTTCGAATACATTGATGATATTCTCATTTTATTTATTAAGTAGGTTGTACAAAATTTTTAATTTAACCACTTGTATTAAGTAGTTATTACTTAAAAAAACTTAAGAAAAATACATACATTAACACGAATAATTTTAAGAATAAAAATACACCCCTAAAGTTAAAAAATAGGAAATGAAATATTTAATGCAAATAATGAGACATTTTAGTTGAACTTGTGATATTCCTTGGTCCAGGTATTAAATCCATGTATTAAAAAAGTTAAAAAGCCGACTAAAAAACTTCCACAGTTCTTACTTCTTACTAGAGTTGGGCTGATTAGTACTTTGGCCGATTGGCCGATTAGCCGATTAATCGGTTAAGAAATGGCCAATTAATCGGTTAAGAAATGGCCAATTAATCGGCCCAGCCGATACCTATCCGATGATTAATTCCAGATATCCAGAAATGTCCCGTAAAGCCGAAGTTTACCTTTGTTGCCCCGCCAGCTCTGTGTATAGTGAGAGACTTTTTTCTGAGGCAGGGAATATCTAGTATCTATGAAACAAAAAGAAATCGAGTTCAACCAGAAAAAGCTGAGGTTTTGGCCTTTATGCAACACAATTTTCCACTGGTTAAAAATAACAAATAAAATATTTTTCTAAAAAGCCTTCAATACTTTTTCAAATCGAGTATTTCTTTTTAACAAATTATTAGATGATTATAGATTCTTTATTTAATAACATTACTTACTTACTTACTTATCTTCATGCACAATCCCTAACGGGGTAGCCAGAGAGAACAGATCGCCAAGTGTCACGATCCCTCTTTCGCTTCTTTCAGGTTCATTATCTTCTTCATACATACACGTCTAGGTATCCGAGTACTCTTGACCTTCCCGTCTTCGAGTAATTTGCTCACATGGTCTTCGAAAGTTAGTCTCGTTCTACCTCGACACCTTTTAATATTTACTATCGTGCTATATATTTTCTTCACCATTCGGTCTTCACTCATTCGCTTAACGTGCCCATAGGAGTACGCCCCTATCAATTTTTGTGATAAGGTCATCTTTCAATCCTTCCATATTGCGAATCTCTTTGTTTCGCTTTCGGTCGGCTATGGTAACGCCGCACATTTTACGAAGAGAACGCATCTCCACTGCATTCAACTTGCTTTTATGCTACTTCTGGCATACCCAGGTTTCGCTGCCATATAACAAAGTCGGCACCAACACTGTGTTATGTATTGCAAGGCGTGCACTACGCCTTGCCTCTTGACTAACGCATTCAGGGCAATTGATTTGTTCCCGGCAGCGACACGCCCGTCCACATCTAAATCACATCTTCCATCCCGGCTGAAAGCACTCCCCAAGTACGTACAATTTCATTTACCTGTTCTAGACATTCCTGATTTACCCATATTTCACATTTCGTTCTCTCTTCGTCATTTTCAAATAATAATTTAATAACATTACAGGAATAAAACAATTTATTTTTAAGTACAGAAACAAGTATGTTCTATTTGTCTTTTAAAAATCTACATGCGGGTAGTTCAAGAATTAAGTTTTTTTTGTTATGCAAAGGGGATATTTAAAATTTGTTTTTTTTTTTAAGAATAATATTATTAATATTTTATTTTGTTGTATCACTACTCAGCATTACGATTAGAAAAAGTTAAAAAAGTTTTAAATAGCTACCTCAGATTCTTTTTTTTTACCAAAGTTCCTATGTCCAGAATAATTATCATTAAAACATGGGAGACTTAAAGTTTACTGAAAAGTTATGTGTGAACCTACTTATTTTATTATTTATTTGATTTACCTACATATAAATCTGACGTGAGTTTACGCATAGGAGAGAAACTATACTTTTCTTAAATTTAAAGCTTTACTCATATCAATGTGGCCGCAGTCACCACACAGAAAATCACGAAAAATCTTTGCTGAAATTAATAAAATAAAAAGCTGATTAATCGGCCGTTTTAGCCGATTAATCGCCGACTAATCGGTGACTGCAAATAGGCCGATTAATCGGCTTCACCGATTAGTCGGTGGCTAATCGGCCCAACTCTACTTCTTACACTATGTTTTCACACCGACTTAAGCTACTGTGTAATAAAAAGTAATAACTTTTTTTATTTTAGAGGTCGGTTTATAGTATTTAAAAAAATAGATTTTCATTTAGATTTTTAGTGGGATGTCACACATGAATAACAAAAGCTTTTATTCTTTTTAGCCTAAGGAAAAAACAATGAAATCATGTTAGTCCAGAATGAATCGGTGCATGAATACCTATTATTATTCCGTCTCAACTTATTTATGTGATTCTCTTCAAATTGTCCTACTGATGATGTAAATGCATGTTGCCATGGGTCAACTCGGCCCTGCCATATTGTTTAAATCGATTTTTTTTCAATTGCAAAGAATTGTCATTTTCAGTTACTTTATGTTAATTACTCAATAAAATGTATAAAGTTAGATATTTATAATGCTCAAAACAAAAACAAAATAACAAGTTGTTCAACACCCGTCATCTTTTTTGGTCGACTGTGCGTGAAGTAAACATGAATACATGTAAAGCTAGAGACAGAATACAAATTTCGTCGAGCTATTAAAATGTTTAGCCGGAAAGTATACGCTCTGTGGGCTAAAATAAGTAACATTCGCGTTGAGGATTTATAGTGATACGAGAGACGGTTGTTGTTTATTTATTTGGGAGGATTAAATATACAGAGAGCGAATAGCGTAACGTGTACAGCGTCGGTTCCTACTTAAACTTTGCTAAACGGCCAGCTTCACTGAAAGCCTTCTAAACTCAGACTGCGTTTTGCGCTTCGTGTGCTAGGAGTTGGATTAATATTGGTATTATTTTTAAGCAGCTCCGAATTCGTGAACGTAGTTAAGGAAACTTCAGCCTTTTATGGTTAGAAATATATCGACATAATTATAAGTTTTACTTTAACGCAGTTGACTTTTTGATTAATCAAGTTGGAAAACATTAGCGATAACAAAGACCCCGTATTCACAATATTTTATTTTCTCCTAGCTGAATATTTCAGATCTGGTAATATCTGAGACCGTTAAACCTTCATCCATTGGATGCAACAAGATTTCGTTGATATGAGATAGGGAAGTATCAATTGTACCCAAATAAACAAATAAACTTTGAATTGCTGTTTTGTGGTGAGTTTTGTGAGAATCACAGCGAGTTTTTTAAAACTATTATTAAAGCTAGTTTTTTAAACTATTATTAAAACGAGTTTTATAAATATTATTAAAGCGAGTTTTTTAAACTATTATTAAAGCAAGTTTTCTTAAACTATTATTAAAGCGTGTTTTTTAAAATATTATTAAGGCGAGTTTTTTAAACTATCATTAAAGCTAGTTTTTTAAACTATTATTTAAGCGAGTTTTTTTAAACTACTATTAAAGCGAGTTATTTTAAACTATTATAAGCCAATACTTGACTACAATCCCACCGGATATTTTGTGGTGACGCAACTGCAGATATTAAATTGAACTGACATAGCTCACGAAGAGCCAAATTCACCCTTGCCTTGAAAACACCTACGTTGTAATCAAACGGAATGACGAAGAAACCATTTGATTGAATGAATACGTGGTATGTTGACAACAAAGGGGTAAAACTTGGCCGGGTGTCAAGTTTTTCAATTATTGAAGGGAGGAATTAAATCACTCTCCAAAATGTATCCTGTGGACACTGAAAGGCTGGCTATATTTCTCTTGTGCTCAAAATTGCTAATATTGGCTTTAACCAGATTGGGCTCACCAATAAGCCTCTTAGCACGTTCATTCATTCATCCGTTGAGTCCAAACCTGCTTAGTGACATTTGGCAGCACCAATCCATATTTTACAGCATTTCTCAATGCACGACCGGAGTTGAGTTTTAAAATAGAGTAAGCATCTGTCCTTGCTTGAATTATTGCTGCATCTTTGCAAGGACACTTTACTTCGTTGCAGCTGCTTTAGCCCTGGACTCAATGGATCGACCAAACTTCAAAGTTTTTCTCTGTACTAAGCATACGAAACACAGTAGTATTATGCTGCTATTTTACATTGGTGTACTGTAAGAGCTTGATCATCCGGTCAAGTCGACCCATTCGTTCTGCAGCCATAAATAGCTGCAACGGGTCTTTATCATGTAAAATTCATCAACTTATATTTTCCCATTTGAGTTTCATTATTTTTGTTGAGTGACACGCTTAGCCTAATTACGTAATAAGGCAAGTAAGTTTCCTCCACGCTGCCCCAGTAAATTTTTGGGGACTACACTAATTTCGAATACTTTCTAAAGAAGTTATTCCTCTGATATGCAGCTTTCCTGATGTTTTTCTTCACCGACAACCACGTATTAAATCAGTAGGTTAAAATTGCAATTACGAATTTAATTGGTAGTATTGGGGATCGAATACGAGTTATGGATTAAAAAAAAATTACTGCGAGCGTTTGACTGAGCGAGTGACCCCTGAGCTGAGTCACACGGCCGTCTTTACCCTTCATCTACCACGTTTTTATAATATTTTTAGCTTTTCTTTTAAAAGAGTACGTGACCTCGTGGCCAGAGTTAGGTCAGGACCATAGCACTGTGCTTACTTAGGTTAGGATTCCGACCCAAGATAATAATACCTCTAACACAGTTGATAGCTTCTTTTTGAAATTATTTCGAATTAACCTTATTTGGAAACTATCGTCGATGTCGCGAAAAGGTACGTAGTACAGTAGGACATTATCTTTAAACAATGTATAAGTGTTTAATGTTGTTTAACTTATTTTATTATGAGACTGAATTTTCTTTGCGTGAAATTCAAGAAAGGAAGGCGGTAATATAATTGGGACTTTATGATTTAAATCCATACGAAGAAAATTGACTGAAAATGATTTTTAAGCCATCTTAAAACATTTCAAATAGTTTTGTTGGTGTGATATTGTTACAGTGTCGGTATTAAAATAAGTCCCAACTAGTTAGTGACGCTAAAGCCCGTCAAAACTTTCCCCGGCTGATTCCCGTGGTCGGAATTCCCGGCATTCCGGTAAAGGCACCGAGCTTAGTCGTGATGAGACATGCTATAATTTCTCTTCAATAAACTCACGTATCGCTATTTAAAAGAGCTATTGAGCTTGAAAATATAAAATTAAATTAAATGAAAAACAGTGTACCATTAAGGCAGTTGAAGTAAAAATATATACCTTATAATTAGAGAAAAATATAAAAAATATAATATATATGACCTATAATAGTAAAAATAAATTATTTTAAATATTATTCAATAAAATTTTATGATATGAATAGAGATTCTCTGCTCGCGCATAAGCTAGTTGAGTTTCTGGAAGTAGATAAGTGAAATGATGTTGTGTATTTTTAAACTTTATTGTTTAGTAAACTAAAAAAGGATGATAATTAGGACGATGTAGATGTACATTTTAAATGTGCTTGTATTCTTATATTGAATTCTTGTAGGCCAAAAAACTACTTGCAAAGGGAATGAAGACGTTGCACGACACAAAAAAAAAACAACCTTTAAACGTCTAGGCGGTCTTTTATTTAGTTTTAAGCAAAGGGCCTTCGGTCAGCCCAAATGTTTAACCGTTTAACTGTCATTATATTTTGACTAAAAGCCTTGGCATGTAGCTGAATATTGCCGTTTAACTAACGGGCTGGCTAGCCAATTAACTGGCTAATTAAGCCAATGCTCTGCAACATTATACTGTCAACATAGTCTCTAAAATTAGTGTATAGTGATGATTCAGAAGCTCTTCTTCTTCCCGCACTAGGTTAAATCGCTTCTTTAGTCACTGCTGTATATAAACCCTTTCAAGAATGTTTCAAGTGACACACATAATTTGAAAGATTTGCTTAACTTCACCTTCAAGCGGGCTGGTGAGCGTAGAATCAATACATTGGTAATGGTAGTTTTAAAGTATTATATATATATATATATATATATATATATATTCCATAAATAATTCTATAAAAGGGGCCGGATGACTATTTAATCAATGAAGAAATTATATAATAGAGAGTCCTTAGCCTTGCAATGGTAATGCGTAATGCTACCATTATGTAGCGCATTACGGCTAATCTACATCTACACTGTCTAAATCTACACTATCTACATCTACACTTATCTTATCTTATATCTTATAATATTATAAAGAGGATTATAAAGAGGAAAAATTTGTTTGTTTGAATTGAATAGGCCCAAAACTAATCTACTGGACCAATTTGAAAAATTCTTTCACCACTGGAATCCTACATTATCCCTGATGAACATAAGCTAGCATATTTAAAAAAAGCTAGGGATCCGTATGAAAACTTCGTTAATGTAACTCACGGCGTGAAAAAATACCAAAAGAATCCTTATATCGCGTACGCTGTGGAAACTATTGACAATAGAGCAACGTAGTGTACTAAAGTCATTGAGTTATACAACACTAGAGGAGCAAACCACATTACCGCGCATCGAAAAAAGTGTAACCACTATCCAAACGCGACGACGTAGCTTTGAAACTAATAACAATTTTAAGTAAACATATATCTATCTCACTTACACAAGTTGCGAAAACAATATCGTCGCTAAGATTAGATAAAGATAGACACACAAACATGCAATGGCGGGTTGGTGTGGCTTACTATATGAAATTTTACCTAAAATACGTAATATAAATGTGTTCTTTTTAAGCTGCAGTTAATTGTTTTTATATTAAAAAGTATATTTTATTTTCAAATCTTTATTACGTCCCCTTAGAAAAAAAGGATACAAAGCTTATCAGATGAATAGAAGTAAACATAATGATGAAATAAAACGTATTTTTATGGTACTAATAAAACAAACAATATAAAATAGGTAATAAAATATAATTAATATAAAATTTATATGAAATTATAAATAATATAAAATTATTAATATTTGATAATTCATGAATAAACTAAAATAAGAATAATTAATTATTTTGTATGAAATTTAAAACGTAGTTTTTATTATAATTTCCAAAATATTTAAAATCAGAGGTAACAAATTAACTTACTCCATTAATTAATGTATAATAATGTAATGTCTCCCAATCTCCCATTAATGTAGGATAATCATAAATACGAAAAAGTGGCAACATTGAACCTAAATGGCAATATTCGACAATTTTATTTAATTATTTGAGGTTTTTTACGTTTGTATAAAACAAGAACCAAAAATTATGTGTTGAAAGTGATTCCGCTTGATTTATTACGTTTTGTGACCTTGAATAGCATTCTTTCACTACGCATTTATCCATTTTCGTCGCGGCTCAACTCTGTCGGCGTCACATTGAACAATGAACTCACGTTAGCTAGACATATGGCTGTGGCCATATGTGCAGTGGCAACGCTTTGGCGCGGTTATTACTGATCTAGTGTTATATAAATCAATGACTAAAGTTTTATAGAAAATATTAATACCTACAAAAACGTCCGCGATACCATATATCTAACTACTACAGTTATGTCACAATGACTAACTACTTTTTCATATTAAAATATGCAATACTTAATACCGAAAAATCCGTAGGTATATCGAGTACGCTGCGGAAACTCTTGACAATAGAGCAAAGTGATGTAGGTATAACAGTTTTATAGAGGACATCAATATCTAGCGATATCATATATCTAACTATTACAGTTATGTCACAATAACAACTTTTTCATGTAATATGCAATAGTAACGCTGGTACAAAACTAGGCCACATTATTCGTACCTTGGTATTAATCGTTATTTTGAAATAAATCACTTCGTATTCAAAGCTATATCAGTCCCTGTACCATCTATAACCACCAATTACATTACCCATGTAATTAAAGTAAAAGTTTTTCACCTTTGCCTACTGCTCTGGGTGGTAGGTATCGTGTTTTGTTTATTTAATAACAATGTATTATGCAATAAATACATAATATAAGTAATACAGCTACAGCATGGCTCTCCCACGTAAAGACTACAACCACATATAAATGGAAGGTTCATTATTTTTTGTGTTCTAAAGTATTATTTGTCTAAAATGCATGGTGAGAATGGAATATCCGAATAAAAATATATGTCAATTAATTTAATCTAATTTTTAAGCTATTGCATAGCTTCTATCGCGGGCCTTGAGCGCGGGGACCGAATCCAGAAATTCCGTAACGAAAAAAAAACCTCACGCTCCCCACTCCGACGAGCACGGGGGTGTGGCGTTGAAAGCCGTGCATCGTCTAACGTCGTTTCAGTTCGGCAGACTTCGGCACTCGGCAGAGTTCGGCACGGTGTTTGTGAGCGTGCGACTAGACGTATGCGTGTACACTAGCTGCTAACTCAATGATAAAAATTCCTGAATAACCTACATGTATTGTAAGATATTAAAAATATTTTAAACAATATTAACTTCTCATTTATTCAATAAAAGAAAAAAAATTGTTTTCTTATCGGTCACTACGCTCAAAAGGTGTAACTTGATTTAATATCAAAGACTTAACTGCATAAATAAAATAAATAAATAATTATAATTGCATAAGTTGATAAAAATACTATGCAATAGCTTTACCGCGGCAGTCACCGAGTGCCACACGTATTTTTTTTAATATATATTTAATATAATAAAAAATAATTTAATCAAAAATTCATTCCGCCACAAATCTTTCAATTTCATCAGAAATCTTCAATATTTCTGGATAGAATAGCCTCTTAGATTACTTCTGGAATTGTTGTCTAACTGTTCGTGAAGTTTCATCACTACCATCAAGTTGCACCACCATCGGTTCAGTTACTCCGAAAATATGGCCGGAGAGACACACAGACGGACAAAAAAAAATTGATATTGATGTTTGTCACGCCAAACATTTTTTACCACTTTTAATGGGGAAACCGTTGTTGCCTCTCTCTATTCTGTCATTTATTTCCAGTAAATAACTCCATTGATCTCATTAATAGTTATATATTTAGATATTTGGAGTTCAGAAAGACAGTGAAATTTTACTGTGATGTGGACAGCGGTCTATGCGACGCCAACAACCGCCATCTCGCAGCCGTTTCATTAAAGATACATTACTCCTTTTATTCCTGTTTAGATTGCAAATTCTCTCACAGTCCTTTGTCTCATTTAGCATTTATTTACGGCGTATTCAATTTGAATATCGCTCCTTTCCCGTTTTATCGTTGTGGGAATTGCCGGACTTAGTGCTCGAGGCACTTTTATTTATATTTGTCAGTTTTGTTCTCGTTGTTTCGCTATGATTGCGTTTTACTCGAGAAAACACAGATTATTTCATTAAATAGATTTTGTAAGGGATTACAAAAAAGGGTGTAAAATTGTTTTCCTACCATGATCTTAATCTACTTTCTTAAGACCTACGTAAAGCGAGCAGTCTTTCCTAATATATAACTCAAATTATTTATTTGCACGAATATAGGTATCAGAAGCTGGCAATTTTATCCTATTAGTTAGAAGTTTTTTGGTTTTCTTTTTTGCCATTAAACCAACATTAAATAATAAAAATGTATAGAGTGTATGTGAGTCACTTTAATCCATAAATATTTGTTAAGAACTTGACTTTAGCGAGACCTATCAAATCCTAGTATTATTATATAAAATCATTTTAAGAAAATAGCCTCAATCGGTCGAGTCTTTTAGAAGTTACATGAGCAGACGACAAACATCACACAACACACCGACGCACTATAAAATAAATTGGTTGCTTGAAAACGGCGCTATTGTTTGGATGAAATTTTTTTCTGAGCGAAGAAAAATGTTGTTAATTTTTAAGCAAACGTCAACGGACCCTGTAAGAAATGAGGTCGACTTTTATCTAGAACAGGGAATAAAATCGCAATCTATTAAAAATTACGAAAATAGAAGAGGGAGCGCTCATGTGGTTAATAAATTTTGATCAGGAGTAGTAACCTAAGTAGTAATTTATATAGAAATCGCACAATGAGAGATGGCGAATAATTTATTTAATCAACGAGTTTTTTCTTTAAACTTAGGTTTTACAACGTCTCTAAGTTTGCAGAGGCGTAATTAAAATTTAAAACTTCTATTAAGGCAAAAGCGCGGCGAAGTGCGGCGAGAATGTGAACCGTGCCAAGTGTCGGATTTCGGACGTGCCTAGAGTTCGCAATGCTCTAGTAGAGTGACTCGCGCTTCAGCTCTCGGTTTCTGGCTCCCTATGACGCCGCAAGTACTGGATTTTCTCACTTCTATGTTACCTTTAATTTATAAAGTGAGTATGTAATGGGTCATAGTAAATATACGTTATCGTAAATTGTTAGTCTTTTTTTTTGTTTAAATATAGTCCAAGTATCTCGCTGTTCTTTCAGCTCTGCCCACTTCTTCGGAGATGACAGGCATGACATATATATATATATATATATATATATATATATATATTTATATTTATAGAAGAGGGGGCAAACGAGCATGCGGCTCACCTGATGTTAAGTGACTACCGCCGCCCATGATCAAACGCAACACCAGGGGAATTGCAGGTGCGTTGCCGGCCCTTTAGAAAGGAGTAAGCTCTTATCTTGAAGGTTCCCAGGTCGTATCGGTCCGGAAAAATCGCCGGTGGTAAGCTATTCCACAGAGAGGTTGTACGCGGAAGAAAACTCCTTTTGAAACGTACTGTGGTGGACCGCCAAGCATCCTGATGGTGTGGATGGTATCGGGACGTTTGCCGCGTAGTGCGTTCACGAAATTTGGCGGCTGGGATTAATCCGAACAATTCCTCAGAGCACTCTCCATGGTATATGCGAAATAAAACGCAAAGAGATGCAACATCTCTTCGCAGTGCCAGTGAATCGAGCCGATCGGCAAGCACTCGGTCGACGACTATTCGAGCCGCTCTGCGCTGGATGCGGTCAAGTGGAAGGAGCTGGTATTGGGGAGCCCCAGCCCAGAGATGGGAACAGTATTCCATGTGCAGCCGAAACTGCGCCTTGTAAAGTCGCAGGCGGTGTGCCGGCATGAAATACTGTCCCGCTCTGCTGAGCAGGCCAAGCTCTTTAGAGGCCAATTTGGCCTTCTCTTCCAAGTGACCACGAAACTGCACGTCACTCGATATGTCAACGCCGAGGATTCCGATACTGGCTGAGGCAACAAGGGGGAGTGCCCTGAAACTGAGGAGATACGACAAAGGGGTTCTTTTTAGCCTTTAACGCGCAAACTTGTGTCTTCTGGGGGTTAAACTGGACTAGATTTAGTCGCCCCCAATCCGAGACTCTGTTCAATAAAGACTCGACTTGAGACACAAGTTTGTCCCGGCACTCGGAGACGTTTTCCCGAGAAATATTGGCTCGGCCGGTGTAAAGACCAGTGCTGTCGTCTGCATAGCAATGAATGTTACGGGTTTGCAACATATCATTGATATGCAGAAGAAACAGCGTTGGCGATAGTACGCAGCCTTGTGGAACACCAGCATAAATAGGCTTGCAATCGGAGCTTGCACCGTCTACAACGACCTTGATGCTCCGATCTGCAAGAAAGCTGGTGATCCAATCGCACAATTTCTCGGGAAGCCCATAGGAAGGGAGCTTCGAAAGAAGCGCTTTGTGCCAAACCCGATCGAAGGCCTTCGCAATGTCCAAACTAACGGACAATAGGTAGACCAGAAGATCACCAGCTGACCGACCACGGCGAAAACCGTATTGGCGGTCACTGTGGTTGGTCTGGGGCGCTGGGGGGGGGGCTGTTTTTGGGGGGGGGGGGGGGGGGGGGGGGGGGGGTGGGGGGGGCGTTTTGGGGGGGGGGAAACCGTTTCCTTCTAGGGGTGTGCGACGATTAAGGTGCCAACTCTAGAGCACAAGTCCTCAGCACAATTGGGGGGATTCCGTCGGGCCCACTCGACTTGTGGATGTCCAGGGAGAGGAGCGCTTTGCGAACCGAGCGCTGTGTGAATTGCACTTCCGGCATGGAACACTCACACCACGGGATGGTCGGCGGCGTACTCCCCCCGTCATCGAGAGTCGAGTTGGATACAAAGAAAGAGCCTAGAAGATCGGCTTTCTCCTTTGCGGTATGGGCCAGTGAGTCGTCCTCCCTGTGCAGAGATGGAAGAGATGGCTGACAGAAATTCCCCTGGACAGTCTTGGCGAGAGACTAGAATGCACGGGTTCCAGAAGGAAGGCGAACTAGTTTCTCGCCAATTCTGCCTATGTGCTCTGACTTTGCCTTGGCAATGACTCTTTTGAAGGCCCTAGAGGCGGATTTATACTTCTTTTTTTAGAGCGCTGGTGTTTACAGCCCGGGACGCTGATGCGTCAGCCCAGGCTTGGTAGCACTCCTGCTTATAGCATGATGCTATTTTACAGGAGCGACCAAACCATGGCTGAGATTTACCTCCAATGGGCAAGGAATAAAACAGAGGAAGGAATAAAAAGTTCCATACCCTAAAGTACCACATCAGCGACAGAATCTGCAACAACGTTGGGATCGTCCGGCGAGAAGCAAGCCCGCCCCCAAGGGTAGGATGCAAAGAAAGACCGCATCCCATCCCAATCGGCTGACCTATAGTGCCAAACACGGCGGCAGCCTGCAGAATGCAACTGCGATTTCAGCGTGAGTGGCACCACACTCCGCACAAGACAATGGTCCGAGGAGCCTAAAGGGGCTTCGACGGAAATCTGATATCCGTCCGGGTGAGAGGTCAGCAGAAGGTCCAACAGGGAAGGTGCATGATCCTCCACATCTGGAATCCGCGTAGGCGAAGTAACCAGTTGTGTCAGACCATATGCCAAGGCAAAATCATGAACAGATCTCCCCGCATGATCGGTTACAACGTGAACCAAGCCATTCGGCGTGATGGGCGTTAAAGTCGCCGAGGATTACGATCTCTGCGGAGGGGATCTGCTGTAGCAACGAAGCTGTAGCCATTTGGACGTGGTCGAAGAGTCGGTCTGTTTCGGCATTACCGCTATGGGACCCATAGAGGCACCCGTAGATGCGTGGATGGTTGTCGCTGTCTACGCGTAGCCAAAGGATGGACAGGTCCGAACCTTCAAGTCTGCCGAGGCGTCGAGAACAGATGTCCTCTCTGACGTAAACGTAAACTCCAGCCCGAGGCACAAAGGAGTGTTCCAGTTTGTACCCCGGGTAGGAGAGATACGAAACATCAGCCGGAGAGGACACCTGCGTCTCGGTCAGGAAGAGCAGAGCCAGCCTCGCCGTCTCGAGATGGTAGTGGACGGCGTTTAGGTTAGAGTGAAGTCCCCTGATATTGTAGAAATTCACGGACAGCGTGGCAGGGGTCGCCTTGGTCTTGTTGCTCCGTTTGCCCCGAGCAGTTGTAGTCTTGAGCGGAATTTTGCCCCCCCCCCCCAGAATACGCGGGGCAGCCTGAGCACCCACGCTCAGAAGTGGAGAAACATAGTCGTGGATGCTCAGCGAGGGATTCTCCAGGGGTACTGGTACCCTCCTGGGGTATCTATCATTATTTAATTCCGCTACCATGTTGATGGGGGGGGGGGGGGATTTGGGCCTCCGGCCACCTGCACTCACCAGACGAAACGCGGAAGCAGAGCTTCCACTTCACGCCGGTACTCTGTGAGGTCGTGATACCGCCCCGGTTTGAACCGGCCCATACGTGCAACAGCAAAGTGGTGGTTTACCCGTTAAATATATATATATATATATATATATATATATATATATATATATATATACAGGATGTCCCAGAAGTCGACGTCAAGCCGAAACTTTTGATAGGCGAGGCCATACTAGTTACCTGAGGGCAAGCTGGTCCGATCTCGTGGGAGCAGTGAAGGAAAAGTATATTCCAAGCCGATTGAAAATGTAGAAGAGCTTAGACAGAGAATAGCGGAAGCAGTTGAATTTTGTAATAATGGAAGATTCGCCCGCCTGATTTCATGATATTTTTTAAGAAGATGTCGGGGCTTGTATTGCAGCTCAAGGACGGCAATTTGAACATCTTTTGTAAAATAGGTAATAAATTTTATCATAAAAACGAAACTGACTGTCTTAATTTTATAACCATTATTTTATTACTTTAGTTTGTATTTTCGTCTGTGTCTCATTAGCGTCACTATCTGTCTCGCTCACACTTTATGGAATGTCTCTCTCTATCTCATTTAAAACACGCTGTGGTCATTAGGAACGCTTTGGTTGCGCAGTTGCGCTAGAATCGTTTTAAAGTAAGTTCCAAAAATTGTTAAAAACTGACTTTGTTTAACAAAAATTTTTTTATGGCTGATCTAAGAAATAATGGACTAAGTGTTATACCACGTTAGAATCCTTATTAAATGCGCTAACTTTTAAAGCTACTTGCCAAACTGGCGTAGTACAATTTTTTTTCCAGGACGGTCAGTTGAAGTAGTGCGAAAAACTAATTCTGAAAACTTGGTTCGGTATAAAATTACATTTTCTTTCAAGCTGGAGTAGTCGGCACAGGGTTTAGGATTACAGGTTACAGAAGCACTATTCAGGATGACGTAAGAGAAAAAAATTGGCAAAAAGTAAATGTTTGTAGCAACAGGAATGAAAAAACTGTCTCATGGTGTACATTTTATCGAAAAAAAAATTACTATAAATTCTGAAATACATGACTTACATTTTTTTATATTTTTGTGGTAACTGGTATGGCCTCGCCTATCAGAAAGTATCGGCTTGACGTCAACTTCCGGGACACCCAATATATATATATATATATATATATATATATATATATATATATATATATATATATATATATATTTTATATGTGTGTGTGTGTTTGTGTGTGTGTGTGTGTGTATGTGTGCGTGTGCATGTGCGTATGCAGGCTCTATTCCCCATAAACATGGTAGCGTCCTCTCCGGCTGATGCTTCGTATCTCCTACCCGGGGTACAAACTGGTATATTCTTTTGTGCCTCGGGCTGGAGTTTGCGAATACGTCAGAGAGGACATCTGTTTTCGACACCTCGGCATTCTTGAAGGTTTGGACCATTCGCGCGTCTACGGGTCTCTCGGCTCTATAGGCCACATAGCGGTAATGCCGAAACAGACCGACTCCTCGACCACGTCCAAATGGCTGTAGAATCGTTGCTACCGCAGATTATCACCGCAGGGATCGTGATCTTCGGCAATTTTCACGCCCACCACGCCGAATGGCTCGGTTCACTTTTAACCGATTATGCAGGGAGATCTGTTTATGATTTTGCTTTGGCATATGGTCTGACACAACGGCTTACTTCGCTTACGCGGATTCCAGATGTGGAGGATCATGCATCTTCCCTGCTGGACTTTCTGCTGGCGCTGACCTCTCATCCGGACAGAAATCATGTTTCCGTCGATGGCTCCTTTCCCCTCTTGGTCCTTCGGATTATTGTCTTGTCCGGAGTGTGGTGCCACTCATGCAGAAATCACAGTTGCATTCTGCAGGCTGCCGCCGTGTTTGGCATTATAGGTCGGCCGATTGAGATAGGATGCGGTATTTCTTTGCATCCTACCCTTAGGCGCGGGTTTGCTTCCCGCCGGACAACCCTAACGTTGTTGCGGATCTGGCGCCAAAGTGGTACTTTTTATTCCTTCCCCTGTGATGCCCATCGGAGGCAGATCTTAGCCATGGTTTAGTCGCTTCTGTAAAATAGCATCATGCTGTAAGCAGGAGTGCTACCGGACCTGGGCTGACGCATCAATGTCGTGGGATGTAAACACCAGCGCCCGAAAAAAGAGGTATAATTCCGCCTCCAGATCCTTCAAAAGAGTCATTGCCAAGGCGAATTCAGAGCACATAGGCAGAATTGGCGAGAAACTAGTTCGCCTTCCTGCTGGGACCTGTGAATTTTGATCTCTCGCCAAGGCAGTCCAAGAGAATTTCTGTCAGCCATCTCTCCCATTTCTGCACAGGGAGGACGACTTATTGGCCCATGCCGATCTGGTAGGCTCTTTTTGCGTCCAACTCGACTCTCGATGACAAGGGAAGCACACCCTCTTTTTGAGTGTTTGAGTGCTCCATGTGCGGTTCACATAGCGCTCGGTTCGAAGAGCACTCCTCTCCCTGGACATACACGAGTCGAGTGGGCCTGACGGTTTCCCCCCAAATGCTGAGGACGTGTACTCCAGAGTTGGCACGGTTCTAATACGTCTTTTCCGGTACTCCTACTCCCTAGGCGTAGTCCTAAAATCATGGAAAGCGGAAAGAAAAACAAATTGTAAACTGCCAGCTCATGAGGTACCTTAAGTATTACTAGCTGATTAGTGACCGCCAATACGATTCTAGGGGTCGATCAGCTAGTGACCTTCTGATATACCTTACTCATAGATGGGCGGTGGCAGTAGAGTCCAAGGGGGAGGTATTGGCCGTTGGTTTGGACATTGTGCAGGCCTTTGATCGAGTTTGGCACAAAGCGCTTCTTTTGAAGCTCCCTTCCTATGGGCTTCCTGAGAAATTGTGCAATTAGATCGCCAGCTTTCTTGCAGATTGGAGCATCAAGATCGTTGTACATGGTGCGTCCTCCAATTACAAGCCTGTTAATGCTGGCGTTCCACAAGGCTGCGTGCTTACACCAACGCTGTTTCTTCTGCTTATCAATGATGTATTGCAAACCGGTAACATTCATTGCTATGCCGATGACAGCACTGGTGATGCTCTGTACACCGGTCGCGCCAATATTTTTCGGGAAAACGTCTCCGAAGTCGAGTCTATTCTGAACAAAGTCTTGAATTGGGGGTGACAAAATCTAGTCCAGTTTAATCCTCAGAAGACACAATTTTGCGCGTTTACCGCTAAAAAGAACCCCTTTGTCGTATCTTCTCAGTTTCAAAGCACTTTCCTTGTTGCCTCAGCCTGGATCGGAATTTTCGGCGTCAACATATCTAGTGACTTGCAGTTTCGTGGTCTCTTGGAAGAGAAGGCCAATTGGACCTTAAAAAGCTTGGCAAGCTCAGCAGAGCGGGACTGTATTTCATGCCGGCACACCGCCTGCAACTTTCCAAGACGCAGGTTCGGCCTCACATGGAATACTGTTTATATCTCTGGGCTGGGGCTCCGCAGTGCTAGCTCCTTCCACTTGACCGTATCCAACGCAGAGCGGCTCGAATGTTCGACGACGGAATGCTTTCCGATCGGCTCGATTCACTGGCGCTGCGAAAAGATGTTGCATCTCTTTGCATTTTATTTCGCATCTACCACGGGGAGAGCTCTGAGTAATTGTTTGGATTAATCCTAGCCGCCATATTTTATGACCGCACTACGCGGCAAACGTCCCGATACCATCAACACCATCTGGATGCTTGGCGGTCAACCACTTTACGTTTCTCTAGGAGTTTTCTTCGGTGTTCTACCTATCTGTGGAATAGTTACTACCGGTGATTTTTCCGGACTGATACGACTTGAGACCTTCAAGAAAAAAGCTTACTTCTTTCTAAAAGGCTGGCAACGCACCTGCAATTCCCCTGGTGTTGCAGTTGTTCATGGCCGGCGGTAGTCACATAACACCAAGTTAACCATATTTGCCGCCTCTCCTATAAAAAAAACTTTTTTAAACCTTTGTAAATCTATTGAAATGTAATTATCGTGTAAAAAAACAAAATCATTTTATATAAATTGAACATACGTACAAGTTCTGTGATAAGAGAAACACGAATCATATTAATTGGCTCGATAATAAATAATTTCATTAAAAAGATGACATTAAATCGAGAGATTCCGTAATGAAGCCGTGTAAAAATTAAATCAAACAGGTAAAGGTAATGTTAAAACGCATTTTATAAATTCATTTTTATTATAATCTAATGTCAAAATTCAAAAATAAACAAAATTGAACAGTTTAAACACTTGCCCACCAAGTCCAGTGCCTGCGTGTATATGTAACTTACGTAGTTTGTTTTAAAATTCTCCTCGCTTTAGAACAAATTAGCTTGAAATTTTTTATACGTGCTAGAGCCACGCTGTAGTTATATAATAGTTGTAGCACAATTGGGTTGGCTCGACCGGGGTAGGACCACGCTCTCACAGAATACCAGCGTAAAAAACAGCTTAATACAGCTGTATTTCGTATGGTGAGTGCAGAGATTCGGAGACTCTTTTTACTGGAAACGAGGCATTTCATTTTAGTCCTCAGTGGTAATAACGCATCTGAATTTTGATTCTTAATCGAAGATAAATGTAAATGTCTATGGGCCACAGCATCCACTTATCATCAGGTGGACTGTGTGCTCGTTTGTCACCTTTATTCTATAAAAAAGCGAATTAGTGGAGTGAGGTAGCAGGTAGTAA
The DNA here is from genome assembly GCA_907164705.1 of Parnassius apollo. Lineage (NCBI taxonomy): Eukaryota > Metazoa > Arthropoda > Insecta > Lepidoptera > Papilionidae > Parnassius > Parnassius apollo. The sequence continues at coordinate 2,342,826 of CAJQZP010000501.1, read as the reverse complement.
TTTTTTATAGTGTTTAAAATCCTCTTGGTGTTTGAAAGCATTCCTTCATGACATCATTTTCGTAGCTAACTCATCTGAGAGCTGGAAAGTTATGGCGTTTTAATTAAAATTACATCTCGTTTTTGGGTTTTTGGGCAAACGGGCAGAAGTTTCTCGTACGTGTTTCGTGCACGTGACATTCATCGTAACAAAGTTTATGAGAGCCGGGTTACCCACAATACGATATCCAACCTGGCAATATTAACGCACAAGGGCAGTCAGCGTAAATAGTTTTGTAACTTTAATGTTAAGGCAATATATTTTCTACTCTACAATTTATTGATTTTGAAAAGATTTGCGCTGAAATTTTTTATCTGAAACTAAATGCCTTTTTATGCATAAAAATATTATTTTATTATAAACATTATTCATTATAAATATTTTAATCAATGTTACTCACGTAACACAAGCAAGCAGAGAGGTAGGACTAGAAATTAACCTGAGTAAAACAAAACTCATGCCGCACAAAACTCTGTAATGTCTTGACAACACGCCAGTAGAGTACGCCAAGAACTATGTCTATCTAGGCAAACAAATTTCTTTTACAAAAAAATGTAGATAGAAGAATAATAAGGACATAAAAGAAGTTTTGGAGCCTAAAGGACGTTATAAAAAGTCAGATGCCAATGAAAGTTGAAAACAAAGTCACACTCATGTCTTTTGCCATCATTGACCTACGCCTGTCAAACGGGGAATCTTACACGAAGAGTCAAAAATAAAATTAAGTCCTGCTAGCGTATAGTGGAAAGAAGCGTCACAAAAATCAGTAAAAGTCAATAAATTCATCACACTACTATCAGGTAAAAGACATAAGTAACAGATACACTCACATACGTTCTAAAGTTAAAAGGAGGAGGTGGGCAGTATATGTAGCGAGAATAAGCGACGAGCCATGGAAAATTCGCATGATGTCATGGCCAGGTACCACAGCAAAGTGGAGAACCTGCAACTAGATGTGCAGACTCTATCTAGATGTCACTCGAGCCGTAGGCAAAAACTGGCTGTCAGAAGCTATAAACCGAGACCGCTGACGTTCTCTGGAGTAGGCTATCACTACTTAAAGTGTTCGTACCTACATACTATTATTTTTGGATTATTTTTATACCTTTAATATATAAAAATATAATAAAGAACAAAAATTTATGTATTTAAAAAAAGAAAACTAAATGAATTTAATTAACCCATTTAATATATCATTCAAAACAGAAATTAAAAGATGTTATGGTTAAAAAAAGGTTATAAAAATTAACTTTAACTTTTGAAATGAAAACAAAAGTAGTGTAACACTCCTATTTAAATTATTTTAATTATGCATAAAATAAAAGGCCTTTTTAATTTTATTTATTTTATCATTGAGTTATATGTACTAAGTACTAGAGAAGCTATTCCAAACAAAAAATGTGCACTACTCTGATCGTACATGCGCGGGAAACAGTAGAGTCGCGCATGCGCAGTTGATTCATCCAACATGACTAAGTTGATATAAACGCGCGAAAATTGTCATAATAAATAATTGTTTATTTAGGTTGTATTGTTAATCGAGTACATTTTTTTAAATTTTCGTTCATTTTGCATATGTGCTAATTTAATATAAAATTATTATTAGCGCCGCTCCACACTTCATGAATATCGAAGCCACAATAACAGGATTGCAGTACAGTTCAGTTGAACGTAGTGAGTGTTCGGAATGCCAAAACTAGTGCGTAGTACATAATATATATTGATGTTATTTTATACATATAAATAATGGTCATCGTTCTTATCATGTAAAAGTCAAGCAAAAGTATCTTCTGGGTCTGAAGGGTGGCTGCTAGCTTATCGATCACAATACGGGTTACCGCACACTTCACATAAGCTATTTCTCGTTATCAGTCGTCCCATGAGTTGTTTTTAACTTTTTCAGTCGATTCTTATGGGACCCCATGAAATAAGGTGAATTACTTTAATACGACATTATCACGGGGTTGTTATGTATTAATTTTACTACTTTTCTTGCGAAAAAAAACGTTTTATAGGCAAGAACGCTGGTAAGTGGGGTATTTTTTTATATTTTTTTTTGCCTTACCTAATTGTAAGAGGTTAATGAGAACGAAAGGACCGTTTATACCGTATATTGAAGAGTTTGCTAATGGAGGGTGGGTTGACAGAGTTTAATCTAAAAAACAATTTGTTTATTTAAATATATATTTTGTTAATGTTGACTTTTGAGTTACTTTTGAGTTGCCTCTATAATGCTGGATCATACTATCAGAAAATGATTTGAAATTATTTAGTATGTGAGGGTAATATGATCATCCGGTTAATGTGGTCACTTTATTATTAAGCAAAAACTACAGCCTTGTTTGTAAAGAGGGCTTCATAATACAATAGTTCTTCATCGGTCAATCAAATAGTATAGGTTCAAAAAGGCGCCGCTTTATCGATGTCATTTTGACAGTTGACATTATAGTACCTAAATATTTTAGTCGATTCTAGTATTGTGTAGTGTAGTTAGTTGCTTTTTAAGAAGATTTTTCGAAGTGTTTCTAATTATTGCCAAAGCTTGTATGCTATTATTTTCTTAATATATTAGTTATAGTCAGTGGCGAAGCTTCCATTAAAGCCGAAAAGCCGGGCTTGCCTTATTAAACCTGAATCAATCAATAATATCAACTAATAAAATAACTCGTAAAATGTTTCAAGCTATTTCAAATTTCCCGCGCACTCCACTGTTCGACACATGTCGACCGATGACCTCGTATTGCCTCAGCGATACTGCTGCTGTCATAAAAATGAGTTTTAATAGAGCTAATAGTTGTCTCCCTCGCTCGCGTGGACTTTTTACGGGGCTTTCGAGAAGACGATCGCTCTCTTTCTAACCTATGGCAAAATATTCTATAATGAAATATAACTACGATTGTATATATAGTAATCAGTATAGAGATTTAAAGCCAGGCTTTTGGGAATAAATTTGTTAAAAGCGGAGGCGCGCGGGCAATACGTTTGCAAGTTCATTTCACGTTTCAATGTTTATTTACTCTGTGTGCTTATCTTAAGCGATTTAATATTACGAGTTCAAAATTTATGCTTTTTTAAAGATTTTAATGAAAATGGAGGATAATAGTGTTCCTTGTGATGAATTGAAGTGTGTTAAAGTGATAATCGGAGAGGAAATCTTTAAACTTTGTTGAGATAATACACAAGGTTAAGATAGATAAGAGTGTATTTCAGACTTATCAATTATCGCAATTAAAAACAGTTATTGGTACAATTAAAACGTTCACCAAAATTTTACGTGGACGTAATTAAATCTTTCCATAAGAAAGCGAGACGATTCCACTTATCTTATCTTATCTCTTATCCATTAGAATGTAAATATTTTTTTTTTATTTTGTACATAGTTTGTTTGTACTTTGTTCGTGTTTTACTTTTGTTAATGTATTATATTGGATGTAAATATTTTTTTCTTTCCCTTAAACAAACCCAAACGGCTTTCTTCAAAGCCACCGAAGCTATGCAATTGCTGATATGTAATACAATCTATCTAGCAGTGGTATGCCTTCTGTGTACATTGTTAAACACGTCCTTGACAGCACTGAATATGAAACTGAAGTGTGGAGACAGATCAAGATTGGTGTATTTTTATAAAACTGCTAAAACAACAATCTATATTTTTATCAATTTATATCTTGGACTTGCCCTAGCTTGGAGCTCTAGCTTCGCCACTGCTTATAGTATATGAATTTGTGTTTTTGTCTCTGTCCTTCTCTTAGTTTTGTTTTTATAGGGCAGCAAAGCTTAAGGTGATCATATTAAGCTCACATACCTTATGAAATTAAATTATTGCTCCATGATGATTTTAATCAGCCGCATGTCAGGGTAATGATGGATAAAATTTAATTTTTTAAAGTTAAATTATAATTATGGTACCGTGTAGTGGCGGTGTGAGAGAAGACTGTCTCAAGTCATTTTGTAGGTGTCGTAGGATGCAAAAGGGGGACACTGAAACATGAGATGGGCTACTGGATCTTCCTGATAAAATCTCAGAACAATTTAAAAAAACTGCGACTGTTAACTTGCCTGCCAAGCATGGCTTCTATGGCAAACATTCGCCCTATGTGGCAGTCTATGGCGGAGGCCATTGTTCGGCAGTGAATTTCTCATAGGCTGTCATAAATAATTAAGCCTAAGTTAGTACAAAGTTGTAATAATTGCTTTAAGCGCAAGATACCTAGGTATGTTCTACTAGCGCCTAAAAATCAAGAATCTAACGTTTTGTCGTATGAAATCTTATCTAACAATCGTATTGAACATATAAATTTTATTTTTTATTGGATAGCCTTAGATATATAGCTCATTTTGTTATGTACATCTATTTATTTATTTTATTTAGAAATGAAGATAAGATAATTAATTTAATTTAAGCAACAATATTCGTTATGTTCAAAAGACCGCTGCGTTACCGCGTTGGTCAGATTGTCTTTCCAAGATTATAAGAGTATTGAAGTAATAGTGAGCATATTCCCGGCATGCAACAAAATAAATATATTTTACTGATTCGAGACGAAATTTGCAAGTCTGCCAAGAATATTCGTATCAAATCGTTTTCCTATAATTGGAGTACATGTGAATTTTGTATTCAGTAGCGCATTCACGGTGGATGGAATTTTGCCATTTCGCGGGCACCCCCTCCTCCATCATGCGTGCTTATTGAAGTAATTTGTGTAACCCGCATGTTCTGTAACATATTCTTGTATTTGTAACATCTGGGTCTTTCATGGTCACTTTTATGACTTTTTCATTACGTTAGCGCGTGTTATTGCTAGCAATTAACTCATACCATGTGGTCTTGATTAGCATATAATCGTAATATAATGTATATTTTTCATGACACACACATGAAATATTTCAAATAGTAATTATATTATGTAAATTATTATCCAACGAGCCAGAAAATTAAATAAAGTGTCAATGCAACTTCATAAACCCTCATTAAGCCTCAGATGAATTCGTCAGCTTATCTTCTTTTGTAGACAGAACTGCCAGCAAAATAAACCGGGCCGGGGCTTGTTGAGCTTCGTTAGTAATTTACAAACAGAATAAATACAATTCAGTGAGTCAGCGTAATAATAAAGTGTTTCTCTGTATCTGAAGAAGTTATTTAATATGTAGTTATTATAAAAAAATGTAATTGAAATCAATATCGCGAATCTGCGTCGACACTTATATTAAAGAAGAATTTAACTTTGCCACGAATGTGCCAAAATTGTTTTTAAACTAACATCATCAACTTCGACAATTAATAGCCTAGCCGTTGAAATAAAAAGTAAATAACAGCTGTGTCTTAGCGACTTATTTACAAACAGAATAAATACAATTCAGTTAGCCAGGGTAATAATAAAGTGTTTTTGTGTATCTGAACCAGTTATTTTATATAAAAAATGTAATTGAAATCAATATCGCGCACATGCGTTGATACCTATATTAAGGAAGAATTTAACTTTGCTACGAATCTGCCAAAATTGTTTTGAAACTAACATCATCAGCTTCCACAATTAATAGCTCAATCGTTGAAATAAAAAGGTAACAGTTGATCTAATCCATCAATCCATCACATTATTTGGTGTCGTGTGTGTCGTAAAAGACGGTTATGAGAAATGAAACATTCACACACACAAATATTATGGATACCAATAGATGGCAGTATAACCATCTCAGTCTAAAATAGCCAGGCTGGTGACGGGGTGTAGCTTCTGAGGTACGCAATGTCTCCTCTAAATGCCAATCCGTCTTATAAGTTGAGTAATCTCACTAACAATTAGCTCATTAGAAAAAAGATTTAGGAATATTTATAAATGTTAAGCCACCCACATAAATATTCCATTTGCCATATGAATATTCTTTGTTCAAGAAACTGTTGGTGCTTATTTATTTTTATCGTCATTTTCGATAGTTTTAATATTGAGGAACTTATGAATTTCTATTAAAACTTTTAAATAAATATAAAATAATTTACACAAATAAATAAAATTGAAGTGTCTGTAATGTCAAAATAATAGATTTTTACTAAATGCATATGAAAGTATATACGACACTTATAACAAAAACACAATTTGTAACATTTTTGTCTGTCTGTTTGTTCCGGCTAACAGACGAAATGGCTGCATAGATTTTGACGGATCTTTCACTGGCAGATAGCAGATGTTATAACAAGCAACTTAGGCTACTTCAATTTTGGAAAAATAATTAGGGATCCGCGAAAAAAATTAAAACATTGAATTACACGCGGGCAAAGTCGAGGGAAACAGATAGTTAATTAATAATATAATTAGCATAATTGACAAAATATGCTATCAATTTCATTGCTAATAGGGTATAAACATTGCGAGTATAAATGTGACTAGCAGACAAGGAAGAAAATGAAAAAGAACGTGGTTCTTAAGAGATATGTAGCTACGAATAGGTCGGCACGACTGGGTAAAGATTACCCTCTTTAAGAATACCATCTTAAAAGAGCAGCATTATGCTACTGCTGGTTTATTGTACGTGATATAATAATATAATAATTGACTTACCTACACACATAAGAACCTTTATTATGAGTCTTAGTTATTTGCTTTCGAATAACCGATAGAGTTTTGTTTGTTATCCGACAGGTTGTTTTATACGTGGTAGAGACATGGTGTAGTTATATTAGTAGTATAGTTGTAGCACGAATGGGTCAACTCGACAAGGGAAAACCACAGAATACCAGCGTAAAATAGCAGCTTAATGCTGCTGTGTTTCGTATGGTGAGTGTAGGGAACCGGAGACCCGTTTTACTGGAAACGAGGCGTTACATCTTAGTCCTCACGGGTGACAACGCATCTGTATTTTGATTCGTAATCGAGGATAGAAGTAGATGTCTATAGGCCACAGCAGCCACTTACCATCAGGTAGACTGTGTGCTCGCTTGTCACCCTATCCGATAAAAAAGGTATTATGTGAAATGAATTCGTTTCCTCGTTGAGCCCTTGCTTGACAGAAGTATTTTGGTGAAGTATATCTTTACTTACACTATACTGTACACTGTATTATGAAAGGTATGATAATTTGCTTACATACTTAGACAAAAGTTTTTATTTTCATTCAAAGTAAACAGCATTAAAGACCACAAAAAGTAAATCCTTCGTACTTTTCTTGGTCCTTTTCTGTTTATCGAAAACCTTCAAGTTTGCAACGAAAACTAGTCTATGAGTAAAACTATATTGTTTTTAATATTTTGTATTCTGTTTTCTAATCTAAGTAATATTAGTCACAATGTAAACAAAAGTTGTTTTCCTTTGTGGTACGGTTGGAGAAAATTCAAATACAGTGATCTCTAACACTGTATTTGAATTTTCTCCAACCGTATATATACGATGTGTTTTCGCAATATTTAGGATCTGAAGCAGATACTTCACTTTATTGCATTCGGAGTTTGATGAAATTGCCATCTAATAGTTCCATCATAAATATTTTATTATAGTTAGTAGTTACTAGAAAAATGTTAATGAACAATATTACATAAATATGTATGTACACTTAGTTTTCTTAGACGGGTTGTGGTTGGCAGAATTACAGTTGGTTTACACTAATCTACAGTGTTTTGTGTTTATACATTATGTTACATGGAACTTTTAAAAATAAAATTGGCGAGAGCTCTTCTTAGAATCTATGTATGTACGTTATTTGGAAACTTTGTTATTTGTACAGCTCTGAAAGCATATTGCACGCACAGAAGACTGAGATTAGGTACAGATGAAGTTTATATAGAGAAGGAGTGGAGAATGCTGAAATTTATAAATAACTAGAGTTACGCCTCGGCTTCGCCAGGTGATTACAGGATCTCGACAAAAGCGCCATCTATTACATCCAATTGTATATCTAAACCATCCATGGAATTTTTTTAAATTAAATTTGATTAAAATCGGTTCAGTCGTTTAGGAGGAGTTCGGTGACAAAGGTACACACGTACCTACAAAAGAATTTGTCTTGAATTGTTACAAATACATTATTATATAAATAAAATAAATTTTTAAATGTTTACAGTCATACCGCCATTACAAATATATATAATAGTCTGTCGTTTGTTTCCGTTCATATCATGGTGGTTAGAGAGAAAGAGAACAATCGCTGTAGAAAATAGTGTCCCAGAAATATGGACAAATTAAGTGAGGCGCTGCGGTCGCTAAGTTGTCTCAATAAAAGACATTTTCAATCATTTTTCCGATCATTAGATGCTAAACAACTTGCACATTTACGCAAATATTTCACCATTTTTAAAGTTTCTTTTTGTGAAAAATTAAAAATACGGAGCACGATTATTTTTTCACCAATGCCGCGAAGAAAATTTGTATATTATTCAACTAACTTCATCTACTTGTACTCATAAATAGCTAACTTCGCAGTTCAGTATCAGGCAGTTCAGGGACAGGCGGGCTATGCTTTAGCACGAAGCGATCGTTCTCCTTCTCTCTAACCTCCATGGTTCATATTATCACTGTCAAAGAAATTAGTCTATGATCACATAGTCGCACAGAGTAGACAAAGAATTTTAGAATGTTACCAGCAAATAATTACTACTAATTTTATGTGATTTCAAATGTTTCTTTTTCAATAGTCTATGGAGTGTGTGTCAAGGCAAAATTGCGTTTCTTTTATGTTAGGTTTATGAAATATCTGCGTCTTTTAATGTGCAGTCAAAAAAGAAATAGAAGTTTGTTTAATATACAAACCCAAAAAAGTTATGAATTACGGTAGAATTTCCATCACAAGGCGCCCACTAGTATTAATTAATATAACTCATCTTTGCTAAAAATGCTTGATTTTACGACGAATTCAAGTATATTTATAAAAACTGCGAAATAATTACAAGGGCATCTGAAATTCGCCTCCGATTAAGAGCTGCAATACTTTAACAAGCAAGTTTGAAGGAGGTCTGTGTTCTGCAGTAAATAAGTAGACTCTGTCTGTCATATTAAGTTTGATTGTACTTTTTTTTACGAAAACAATCGAAATTATTATAGACGACATTTTTTAATTATTATTTGAAAATATACATAACCAATATCCATTATTAAATAAATGCTATAAATAACTGCTTTTATGTTGGTAAACGTGTGTATTGCTTTATAACATTAAAAATAATTGTACTACTTTTGATCCTACAAATTTTACCTAATTTTAAACTACATAGCTCCCAAAGGAAATTGCAACGGAAAAAGTGTTGGGGGCGAGGCTAATTAGGTAAATGTAGTGAAAGAGCTTTGCCAAGAGCGAATAAGTTGTTACGGTATTATTATATCGTTTGGGAACTGCAATTACCAGTATTAAGAAGTCATAATTGTAACGTTTGGTTCTTTTTGTATTCATTCTTGTAATAACAAATATGAAGAATACGAATTTAAGAATTACCATTTATATTAATAAACTTCTAATTGTGTGAAATCGCAAACTTTGCTAGCAACTTCACGGTGACTTTTGCTACAAGTATTATTCAGTCGTTTTCTTTCAGATATTTGCCTTCTTAGAAAAAACGTGGTAAAGTTAAACTGAAATTTAATATGATTACTGACAAGTTTAAGTGATTATATTTTTACATAATTTATCGGCCACAAATATATCTTGTCATTTGTATACATTATAATAATTATACGTATATTAGGCAAGCCCTGGTACGGTAGGCTGAGTAGAAATCTTTTTGTCGAAGGCTATTCTTCCGACCTCATATGAACTAATGCCATTGTTGCCTAGATTCCGTTCTCTCTACAACACTCTTCACAATTCTCTTCCTCTTGGATATCAATGATCTGCTTATGGCTGGCACCTATGGGTGAGCAGATGGCAGCACAGCTTTGAAGATATTTCGGCTAAATGCTCGACCAAGTTGGGATCAAATTCAGTCCAGTTGAGCGTGTGAGTCTCTCACACTTCAGGCAGTCTTCGAATAGGACCATGCCAGTGTTGTAAGATTTAATGCCTTTAAAACGTAAGCTTGCCTCTTCTCCGCAAATGGAGCCTGCTTACCTTATCTCCTTCTTTCCCAGATGATGAGTTTCTGTTGAGACTGGCCGCCGTGGTCGAAATTAGGTTAAGTTGAAGAGGTCTCATCTAATGAAGTCAACGCTCCGTCCCTCTCGGCCCAAAGGCCCGAAATCTTTCCGCTTGAGTTAAAAAACCTTTTTACTATTACTTTTTATTCAAGTGGAGTAAATGTTATGGTTTAACGATTAATCCTAAGAAAACTCAGGTCAATGTCATCGGTAGTTCTAGATTAATTGGTAAAACCGACTGGTCTTCCCTACCCCCTTTTTATACTAGACTGCACTCTAATCCCTTACAGTAACAAGGTTAAAAACCTGGGGTTGTATCTTGACTCCTGTATGTCTTGGACCTCACAAGTTAATGGGATCAGTAGAAAAATCTTTGCTGCGTTAAGCTCTTTACGTAAATTACGTGAAAGTTACGTAATTTACGTAAAGAGCTTAACGCAGCAAAGATTTCCCTTTCTTTCTTATTTATGCGGGTCGGGCACGAGGAGAATTCGGCCACACCGGACGCAAGTCAAAAACTATACCGATAAACAAACCACGGAACCCAGACAGCGTTTGCATATAGAAATTTACCGACTCCTTTTTTGGGCAGGGCCGTGACATAATATTATTTTAGATACGGTAGCTTGCACGAAATTTAAGTCTTCACTATCAGTTGGCATCAGATTTACTTATGTTGGGACACGAGCGGTAGACCGGAGGTAATAAATTTGAATGTAGGATAAACTATTCGCCGAAATTTCAACTTTTGGTAGAAGTATCCATTTAACCATTGGAATACACCTACTTCACTTATTGATAGTTTTTATACCTGAACTTTAGGCAGTTAATTGAGTCTAAGGCAAAAGCAGCGGCAAACAAGTTAGGTGACCTTGTAAAGATGCGGCGGTACATCTGCGGGATAGCTTAGCACTATATATAAAGCGCAAGTCTGGTCGTGCACGGAGTATTGCTGTCATATGTTTACTTATTTAATAATAAGTAAGATACCAAAATACGTCAGCTTACTTGTTAATTGTGTATTCGGTGACTGCCTTAGTGCCCTCACCGACGGCGTGCCAGCAGTTTCACGGAGGTCTGCATTTCCCGTGAAGTTTTAGTCAAATGCTTGTTGTACTGGTGCTTCAAAATGCCACGTTTCAGTTTTGGACTTAATGGAAAACCCGTTAAGAGACTTCAATCTAATTAAAACCAATCTTATCAGTCTTGAGAACAGTACACAAATTCCAAATTCAAATTTTATAAGCGTGACTTGAAGTACTAAGGTAGTAACTTCTTGCAGACACTCACATTTTGATCAGATGGACAGATTGGTGCCTTAAAATAATTCTACTTCATTGTTTCTTATTTATTTATTATTTATGGAACCTATTGGAATTATGGAATGTGAATAATGGTATGGTTTGGTTTGAATGCGTGGTATTTCAATAACAAAGGGGTACAGGCTCAGATACATTGTTGGTATCACCGTATGAAAAATATGGCTAGGATTTCTATGGGCTTTTCTCGAAAATTAAACACCGTCAAATATAGATTTTGATAGATATTATATCCATGCTTAAAAGCCTTACTAAAACGGCACGACTTCAGCTTACTTTTCGTTGTCGTTTGTTTTATTTAAAAAAAACATAACAATTTTGTCAGCTTATAGTTTCAAATGAGTATTATTAGTATTGGTAATATTTTAGTAGTAAATAAATTGTGATAGTGAATAACAGGAAAGGAAGGCAATATACAAACATTTCTTACTCCAAAGTGGTTGGTAGTTATTTACAATTTATATTTATTTTATTGTGAAACTCGATGAAATTAAAAATATTTTTGTTCGATATAATAATGAAGTGAATGGTCATTTTACTCTAAAGAAATTTTTTTATTACATTAAATTTGGACTATACAATGGCTATGAAATTAAACTTTTATCTCATATATATTTATTATATTATAATAATTATTATATTATAATAAAATATTAATAAAATTATTAATTATTTATTATATTATAATAAATAATTTGCCGTGAAATTTAAATTATGTACTTATATTTTATATTTTATTTCATTAAAAGTTTCACCTCTACAGCGTGTAAAGCATACGAGTTGCTTTGTTATTTTATTTATTTACATCATGTTTAAAACAACTTTAAACAGGCATCCAGACAAAATTTTTAAAAAATTACAAAGAGCTTGTTAGAACAAGCGCTGTGTAAAGGGCAACACATATTTTTTATTTCTTCTTTCCCGAGATTAGAGAAGTGTTTTAATGTTTATTACCATGTACAACAACAACGCATACAATTACTTAATATGTTAGTATAAATAAACGATTCGACAATTACTAACGCATGTGACGCCAGGCTGAACAAATAAATATATGTTTCTACTTGAGGTTCGAGGCATTTTCAACAGATTTCAAAAAAAGAGGAGGTTCTCAAGTCGTCGGAATCTTTTTTATTCTATGTTAGCCGATTACTCTACCACGTCAGAAGCGATTTCGAAATTTTTTATGTTGTTTCAAAGGTTATATTTCCCAAGTGGTTTTATTTAAATTTTATCGAAATCGGTGAAGCGGTTTTTAAAAACTCAACAATAAATTATTTTATTTTTAATGAAGTCAATTGTACAACATTTTTAATTTTACCAATTGTACAAATCCATTAGGTACTAGCGATCCGCTCCGGCTTCGTATTATGATTTATTAATGTGGCGTTATTTAGATATAACGTAATCAAAGATCATTAATTTTAACAATTTTTAGATTTTAAAATAAAATCTTTAAGTTCTTTGGATAAAATATAGCCTAATATGAAGATTAGCTTGGACAGACAGACAAGCAGAGGGACAAAATTTTTAAAAGTTTTTATTTCTGTGTGTTTTTGCTGTAAATATAATAGAACGCGAGTTACCCGGGTTCGATCCCCGCCGGCACCAATGAAATTGTTAATTGAAATTTTGAATGCTGATTTACCACGTGCTCGGCGGTGAAGGAAAAACATCGCGAGTCAACCTGCATGTCTGAGGAATAAGAAAAAAAATATATTTTGAAGACATGTGAAGTTCGCCAATACGCATTGGGGCAGCGCGGCGGACACTTTCTTGCCCTAAAACCCTCTCAGAAATGGGGGGGAGGCCTGTGCCCAGCAGTGGGACGTATATAGGCTGTAACTTTACTTTAGTATAATAAACTAGTTGTTGAAATAATACTAGTTTTTACGGAATTTATCGCTAAAGTTAAAGAACGTCAAAGTTAAACCTTAACGTTAAAGTTAAAGAACATATAGCTGATGTGAAGAATCGACGCTCCGGGAAGTCTGCAGTCTGTGAACACGTACAGGATCGCCCCCGTCACTACATCAGATTTGATAGACCGCAGATCCTCGCTAAAGAACACCGATTCCTTCCAAGGATGATTCGCGAGGCTATTGAAATCAAAATACATCCTAATTTCAATAGAGAAGATGGCTGGGTGCTACCATCTGCTTGGGATCCTATAATAAATAAAATTAAATCCCAACCCAAGCATACAACTGCAAGACTTCAAGATACCATAAGTTCATACTGCATAGATCGGAACAAAAGTTAAATTTTAATCTATGGTAACCGCGGTTAACTATGACATATGGACGTTGAACATCTCAGTCCTGCCCGTGACCATGAGTGCTGTAAAGCGTTCGAAACGTCGGGTAATTAAAAAGTTAAATATACGCGATAAATTCCGTAAAAACTAGTATTATTTCAATATATAGTGTTTGCGTAAATATAAGAAATCATTATGTAAACTAGTTGTCTCCTGCGACTTCGCCCGCGTGTTATTTAAGGTTTCAATTGCTCGTAACTCTTATTATTTTTATACTACAAAAGTAGCCTAAATTTCCTCATAACATCAGATATCTGCCAGTGAAAGCACCGTTAAAATCGGTCCAGCCATTTCGGAGATTAGCCGAAACAAACAGACAGACAGACAAAAATTTTACAAATAGTGTTTTTGTTATAAGTACCGATTATAATTTCATATGCATATTAAGAAAAAAAACTGTTATTTTGACATTATAAACAGATAAATCAATTTTATTTATTTGTGTAGATAAAGAAAGCCCCCAGAAGTCAAGTAATTCAATATTATAGACAGATACTCTAATTTTATTTATGTGCACGTTGCAGCTATATTTCAGTTTAGTACGAATGAGTCGGCTCGACCGCAGCAGGACCACGCTCTCACAGAATACCAGCGTAAAATAGCAGCACAATGCTTCTGTTTCGTATGGTGATTGTAGAGAACCGGAGACCCTTTTTACAGGAATCGAGGCATTCCATCTTAGTCTTCAGGGGTTGATTCTTAATTGAGGATAAATGTGGGGGCACAGCATTCGCATTTCATCAGCTGGAATATGTGCTTGTTTGTCATCCAATGCTATAAAAAAATGTATAGATTTGTCACTTTCTATTTTTGAGATTCTCTGATACCAAATATTCTTGTATGGAGGACGGTAGACTGAAACGAATTTATTTTATTAGTTTGTGGTTATGGTAGGTAATGTATGCAGAATTATTATTAGGGGGAAACGGCTGGGTGCGGTGACATAGCTCGAGGCTATCATAATCACGCTTGGTTAGCCACGAGTACCGCAGACGTCGCGCTCGCGTCGCACCGCCCGCATGTACACCGTTGTATTTACCAACGATGTACCAGTAGCATAGAAATTAGCTTAGAATTATGCATTTTTTATAATCGTACAACTAAAATTTAGCGACAAGTTTGTGATCTCAAATTTAATTTGAAATTCCCATAGAAATTGTCCTCTCATTATGAGATCTGCCGCGCTGGCTAAATTTGCACTAGCTACTTCAAATATATCATATTTTTAATTTCTAACATGCGTACTAGTTCACAATATTTTTCTTTAAAAGAAAAATATTGTTAACTAGTATGTTCGGAAGTAATGGGAAAGGAGGGTAATTTGGAATACCATTTTGTTTTAGACCTGTGTAATTTTTTTCTGTAGTGTTTAAGGAAATAAAACCTTTATTAAAATTGAAACAAAATTTTAGGTTGAACGCAAAATGTCAGAATTCAGTATTCGACATGTGATGCAGGTATATTTTGGAATAGAGGTGTTCCTAATTATATTTACTATGTATTACTTAGTTATGTTTGATATTTTTACGCTATGGTTTTAGAAGAAAATGTAAGACTTATAAATGCAAACGATATCATAAAGAGCAACTCTTTAAATCATACTTGACCAAGGTTATTTGGAATAACAAAATGGTTTTCCAAATAACCATCACATCGAGTATTCCAATTTAGCAACAAAGCTAAACCTTCTAAACATAACAAATTGTGGCGATTGAAATTGGTTAAATACCTCAAAAATTTTCAAACACACTCCTTCACAATTTGGTATTTGATCGGCATCTTGAAAATTTGGCGGACTAACCGTGTAAACTTATCGACAAATGGCGCCTATCTTTAATGTTTAATGGCCATTAAAACGAGATGGCACTACCAGTTTCTGTGAAACCCTCCTATTCCAAATTGCCTGCAGTATTCCAAAATACCTTCCTTTCCTCTAACACTTCCGAAGCCGTGGTAGCTCGGATGGTAAACCGCGCCTAAATATTTTATCGTGTGCCAGTAAACCGAGTTTATACTCGGTTTACTGTTAAGTATCCGTCATTTTTGTTCGGCAGTGTTGACTTATTATGTGCTCGGCTAGGTTCTGAGTAATAAAAATATCACGTGACATCAAAAGTCCGTCAACAGTCACTGGAGCATCGCGATGTATTAATTCCATAGCCCTTTCAAAAATATGAGGAGGTCCAGAAGTGACATTAAAAACTTAGCGTAGAGATAACGTTTAAAAAAAACAAAAGTATTCTCGTCAAACGTTAACTAAGCTGAAGAAACAGGATTAATAGGAATTGTCACTTTTATCTCATGCAATTTTGCCATTTTAGTACATAAATGTGGGCTTAAACTCAGCGTGTAACCAAAGCATTCATTCAATTATTTCTTTAACTGCTCGTCACGTCAATTTACCAAAAATACAACCAAAACGCGTAATCAGTATAATAGAACGCGTATTTATCGTACAAGTCATCACTGGAGCTACGTTGAAACCACAATCAGAAATGTTATTATCTTATACAAGTAAATTATCTATTAAAATGTTCAGTAGCCTACTTCGAAGAATGCGTTACGGCCGTAACTGACAGGAACCCAAAAGCTCATTTCACGGCTGTCGCACTCATATTTTACACTTCAAAGTATCTTAACTTTTAAGTAGGTATACAAGATTGCCTCCTAATTTGAAAATTAAAACACTTTTTTTAATGAATAAAAAGTACAATATTATGTTATAAAAATTATTGATTGGTAATTTATTACGAGTGTTAGTTTCGCCTCATGTATGCTTACATACAAAAAAATAGTCCATACATAATATTCATCGTGTAGTGGTGGTGTAAAATTATTTACTACCCTATATCGTACGAAAAATGTCGTAAGAGGCAAGAGAGGGAAACAAACCCAAAAAAAAATGCGGCTGTCAACACGCCCGCCCCTAGCTTGGCAAACTACAGCAGGTATACCCTCAATGAGACAATTTTTTTAGGGGGGGGGGGCGGCTGCGTAGTTTTATTTTACCTTTGGTATATCCTTGCAGGGGGGGATGAGACAATCTATGTGATACGCTTATGTTCGGCAGTAGATTTTTAGTAGACTGTAACGGTAACTTAACAGAATACGTAATGACTAGCTTAGCCAGCGGCGTAGTGCCCCCGTAGGTTTTACTTAAATAATTCGACAGTAGGAGACTATACCATTTACACCAATAATATATCAATACGTGGTAAAAAAAATAAAAAGTTATCCTCAAAGATCTATATCGTTAAGTACTCTATGATATAGAGCCTCTGTGACGACGTCAAAGTAGAGACAGATTGACTGAATACGCTGTGAATTTTGTGCGATTAAAAGTTTTTTCAATATTGTGTGGAGCGTATGTCAAGGCAAAAAAGCGTTCACTTTATACTTTTTTTATCTGCGTTATTTATACGGGTTGAAAGTGAAATACAGTCCGCTCAATATACAAACCTCAAACATTTCATGAATTACGGTCGTATTTCCACCACTAGGCAAGCACTAGTAATAATAAGTAACAATTGGTTAATTTGTACGAAAGAAATTCTAACCAGTTAATAAAAATAAATACGTCTTAATTTGTAAAAAATTATAGGTATTTAATTTTATCGCGTTGCTTTCTATATGAAATGCCCATGAAGTAGTTATTGCAGTGACGAAGAAGTGATCGTTGCTGATGGTAAGTTACCATCTCATCGCCCACGTGCCATATAGCTGCAATAAAAATAGAAATAGTATTTGTATAACAAGAAGCGTTACTAAATACAAATAATGAGTATTTGTTATTTTGAAATCTGTTAAAGTCAATCAAAATACGGATATAAAAGGACCATGTCTTTTAATGTGGAATTGTTTATGATGCCGAATCTTCCAACACCTATGTAGTGACAGTCCACTCTGCACTCTGACCTACATCCGCTTTGGCACCGCTCACAATCGCCGCTTTAACTTAATTGTCCCGACACTTCGAGCTCTCCTAACGACTATTCCGCAATCGCTCGATTTGAGGGGCGGTGCTGCATATTGTGACAGCCAACGCTTTCAAGTAGCAGTCGACCGGATATCCACACCGAAAATCGAGTCAATTGTCACCACAAGAAAATTAAGGCTAACCGACGCTTTGATGGTCTGAATTCGTTCATTATAATTCACAACAATCAGAAATAGAATAAAAGCACAACACGTTGTCTGGGTGGCATGTTATGGGTATGTAGTATAATGAAAAGGGGGATTAAAATTTGCCTTTGTGACGGCGTCGTCCAATTACATTAATCTGGCGTACCCGTGCCGTGGTGGCGCCACCGTAAGCAACTTGATTAAAAATTCTATTAGTTGAAAGGCACAGACATAGTCTTAATAGATAAAGTGCACTTCATTATGTTGCATTAAATAATTGTTTTAATATCACTAACATTATTAAGATGTACTAACTACGCTTTGTTTTGGAACACATCTATCAAAAAAAAAAAAACATTTTGCACACCATGTTTGTATGTACATTAAATAAGTTGTCGCAATGCGAACCGATTGAACATGCTCGAAGTTACAAATCGGCGGTACATGGAAGAACTTTTGTAAGTTTATTTGTACTGGCGGATGTTATTTAATAACTATATTTTGTAAAAATAAATAAATAAAAATAAATAATGTGCAAAAAGTGAGAAAGATTACATGCTATAAGAAGCGTGCCAAGATTTTATCCTGGTCTAAACAAACAACAATAATAATATATATTATATAAAAACTTTAAATGACTTCTGGATCTTGACAATCCATTCAACACACAAATTTTTGAAGTGAAAACTTCTTTAGCGGCGTTGTACACTTTTTTGTGACACACGTGACCCTAATCGAAAATTCGTAAGACGGATGGAGAGAGAGAGATAGCCAGCGCAGCGTAGGAGAGGAAGTATCCCTCTCTCTTTCTACGGCGCGGCGAAAATGTATGCCTGCGTCTGCTGGTTCGTTTAGGCGGCGCAGGGCGCCTTCGCGAATGTTCGTGTGTAATAAGCAATTCGTGCAAAGTTATTCCCTAATCATTAAAAATATCAAAAATGCACAACGTTAATATTCAAGTTTTCACTTCTGTGGGCACTCCCGGAGTGCAACCCGTCGTTTCTTTATCAATTTTAATCCAAATCGGTTCAGCTGTTTTTGAGATTTAGCGAGACAAATAGACAGCAATTGATTTTTTTATATAGAGATAGATTACAGATAATTCTGGAAAAATCTTCTGTCCTGCTTAGAACCAGCACGAAACCCAGTGGGACAATTTTGTTTTTGTAAGGTTGTACAATCTGCTTACAAAACTTATTTACGAAACAGTTAGGAAGCGCCCATCATTTTTTCATTTATATTGTAATAAATCTTTTTTTATAGTTTTTGCTTAATAAAGTATTTAAACTTTCTAATAGAGAGACCTTGTATATTTTCTGGAACTTTGTTGCATTAACGTATACCGTTACGGTTGCCTGGATGGTATATTAAACATTGATTTATACATTACACAACGATATTAAAGTTCACGGTTTAACATAGGCCTCCCTCACAGAATGCGTCATAGGGAGGAGTAGGATATATCATAAATCGATGCCGCCAATGAATCGAGCCGATCAGAAAGAAATCGATTGTCAACGATTCGTTCTGCGCTGGATGCGGTCAGACGGAAGGAACTGGCACTGGGGTACCCAGGCCCGGAGATGAGAACAGTATTTGCCGAACCTGCACCTTTTAAAGTTCCAAGCGATGTACCGGCATGAAATACTGTAATACTTTAATAAGATACTACATAATGCTAGGCAATAACACAGTTGGCACATTTAATTGTTATAAGTCCGACATTTATACGTGGTAGAGCCATGCTGCAATTATATTAGTAGTATAGTTGTAGCACGAATGGGTCGGCTCGACCGGGGAAGGACCACGCTCTCACAGAATACCAGCGTGAAATAGTAGCTTAATGCTGCTGTATTTCGTATGGTGAGTGTAGAGAACCGGAGACCCTTTTTACTGGAAATGATGCATTCCATCTCAGTCCTCACGGGTGACAACGCATCTGCATTTTGATTTGTAATGGAAGATAGATGTAGACGTCTATGGGGCCGCAGCAACCACTTACCATCAGGTGGACTGTGTGCTCGTTTGTCACCCTATCCTATAAAAAAAAATATGGGATGTATAGGTCTCAGACCGACATGGGTCTTAACTTATTTAAATAATTATTTATTATTTTATATAAACGTTAACGTACGTATGTATACATGCAGTATGTAATACAGTCTCAAACCCGGGACCTCACAAGTTCGTGTCTTGGTCTTGGTCAAGGTAGTGTTTTGGGATGTCTATTGTTTTTAATTTACATTAACGATTAACACAAGATAATACGGACGATGTGTCCGTGTTAGTGAAAACACAAATTTTAACTCTATTCTCTACAACACTCTACAAACTATAAAAAATTGGCTCGAGTATCACAACTTAGAAATAAACTATAAAAATACCAAAAATATGCAATTTAAAATTTAAGCGCAGTCCTTTAATTGTGAACAAATTTTAATAATATCCAGATAGAAGAAGTTAATACTTTTAATCTTTTAGGTTTGAAAGTAGTTTTGAACTTCAATTAGAAAACGCACATTAATTATACAAAGTTCAAACTGTTAAAATTTACGTATGCTTTATTTCAAATAAAATACACATCTGACACAGCCACGGCACTGTCAGCTTACTATGCCTATGCTCATTCGTGCCTTAAGTACGGAGTTATGTTGTGGGGAAGTAGCGTCGATGTGCAGGAGCTATTGTTATCCAGAAATTAAAGTGCGTTAGAATACTAGCACACATAGATAACACTACTAGCTGTAGACCATATTTAAAAAAAAACTGAATATTCTTACCTTACCCTGTATGTCCATTTATGATCTTTGCCTATTTGTCCATAAAAATTATAATATTTTCAAAAAGATTAAAGATACCTAACATCATAATCATCATCATCATTACAGCCCTTCACAAGTCCACTGCTGAACATAGGCCTCCCCCGAGCAATGCCACAAAGCACGGTCCTGAGCCTGAGCCTTCCTGCATGTCTTACCAGGTCGTCACTCCATCTAGTGGGGGGGGGGGGCGCCCTACACTACACCTACCTCGAGAACCTTTCTTCCCCACCGGTTATCGGTTCTTCGAGCTATATGGCCGGCCCATTGCCACTTCAGCTTACTAATCCGTTGGGCTTCTGGTTTTACTGCGGATATCCTCATTTCTGAGTCTATCACGCAGAGAAACTCCGAGCATCGCCCTCTCTATAGCTCGCTGAGCAACCTTGAGCGTCCTCACACGGCCAGCAGTGAAGGACCACGTCTCCGATCCGTAAGTCATCACTGGCAACACGCACTGGTTGTACACTTTAGTTTTCAGAGATTGAGGTATACCTGACGAGAAGATGTGTCGTAATTTCCCGAACGCTGCCCAGCCGAGTTGAATCCGTCGATTGACCTCTCGGTCGAAGTTGGACTTACCTAGTCGGACTATTTGTCCCAGGTAAACGTACTCGTCAACAACTTCGAGCATAGTGCTCCCAACAACTACCGGCATAGGTGTGACATGGACATTAAACATGATCTTTGTTTTGTCCATGTTCATCTTAAGACCTATCCGTTGGGAGACACCATTGAGGTCGTTGAGCATAGTGCTAAGGTCCTCCAGGGATTCTGCCATAAGGACTATATCATCGGCAAATCGAAGGTGAGTGATGTACTCGCCATTGATGTTAATACCGTATCCTTTCCAGTCCAGTAGCTTGAAAACGTCTTCCAACGCAGCGGTGAAGAGTTTTGGCGATATAACGTCACCCTGTCTTACACCTCTCTGCAGTTGGATAGGTTCGAACTCTGGTTCTGTACTCGGATAGCCATCGTAGCCCTACTGTACAAACACTTCAGGACTTCGATATACCGACAGTCAACTTGACACCGCTGAAGGGACTGTAGCACCGCCCTAATTTCGACGGAATCAAAGGCTTTCTCATAGTCCACATACGCTAGGCGAAGTAGCAGATTGTACTCTTTGGTCTTCTCTACAACTTGCCGAAGGATAAATATGTGGTCTATGGTACTGAAGCCTTTTCGGAAACCGGCTTGTTCGGGAGGCTGGAAGTCGACGAGTCTGCGTGCGAGACGATTCGTAATGACTCTCGAAAACAGCACGTAGACGCGGCTCAGAAGGGAAATCGGTCTGTAGTTCTTCAAGAGAGCGTTGTCGCCTTTCTTAAAGAACAAGACCACCGCATTGAAATAATACTAGTTTTTACGGAATTTATCGCGTATATTTAATTTTTTAATTACCCGACGTTTCGAACGCTTTACAGCACTCATGGTCACGGGCAGGACTGAGATGTTCAACGTCCATATGTCATAGTTAACCGCGGTTACCATAGATTAAAATTTAACTTTTGTTCCGATCTATGCAGTATGAACTTATGGTATCTTGAAGTCTTGCAGTTGTATGCTTGGGTTGGGATTTAATTTTATTTATTATAGGATCCCAAGCAGATGGTAGCACCCAGTCATCTTCTCTATTGAAATTAGGATGTTTCTTGATTTCAATAGCCTCGCGAATCATACTTGGAAGGAATCGGTGTTCTTTAGCGAGGATCTGCGGTCTATCAAATCTGATGTAGTGACGGGGGCGATCCTGTACGTGTTCACAGACTGCAGACTTCCCGGAGCGTCGATTCTTCACATCAGCTATATGTTCTTTAACGCGGGTTTTTATTGATCTTTTAGTTTGTCCTATGTAGGAGAGACCACATTCGCAATCAAGCTTGTACACTCCTGCATCTTGCAGAGGGACATTACACTTGACCGATGGTAAAAACTGACCAATCTTCTTCAGCGGCTTGAAGTATGTTTTGATGGAAGCGCGCTTCAAGATGTAGCCAATCTTGTCTTCAAGATGTAGCCAATCTTGTCAGTGACTCCTCTAACATATGGCAGTACAGCAGGTACACGCTCGACTGTGGCCGGCTTCACTCGTTCACTGTGACGTAGGCGTGGGACTCGAAGCTTGTTGTCATGCAAAACTTGCTTGACATGGTGGAGCTCTGCAGCCAGGTGTTTACTGTCACAGATCCCTCGTGCTCTCTGAAACAAAGATTTACCCACGGTAGCTAACTGTGAAGGATGGTGGTGAGAATCACCGTTTAAATATCTATCTGTATGGGTCTTTTTTCTATCCACAGTATGGCTCAAGGTGTTATCAGGATTCCGAATTACTAACACATCTAGAAAAGCTAAGGAATTGTTCGCCTCTAACTCCATTGTGAACTGAATTTTAGAATTTATAGAGTTAAGATGGTCTAAAAATGCAGTTACTTTATCTAAAGGTAGAATTGTGAAAGTGTCGTCTACGTACCGCTTGTAGAACCTTGGATTTATGGAAGAACTAAGCAGGGCTTTCTCCTCAAAGTCTTCCATGAATATGTCGGCGACAATGGGAGATACAGGTGAGCCCATCGCCACACCATCTACTTGCTTGTAGAACTCCTCCTCCCACAGTAGGTAGCCAGATGTAAGGCAGTGTCTGAGTAATACTGCATATTCTATGGGCATGTTGTTTTCTGCCAGCCTTCTAGTTACAATTGAGATGCAGTCTTCAACAGGTAAGCATGTAAACAATGACTGCACATCAAAACTGACCATAGTTTCATTGTCTGCCAGATGTAGGTCTTTAATCTCGCTGACAAAATGGTAGGAATCCTTTATGTGTGCTCTTGTATGTCCCCTGAGTGGTGAGAGTATTTTCGCTAAGTGTTGAGCCAATCTGTAAGTTGGTGAATCGATTTGGCTCACTATGGGACGTAATGGAGCATTGGGCTTGTGTATTTTTGGTAACCCATACAATTTTGGTGATTTGGCGCACGTAGGTATTATCCATTTTACGTCCAGATTTAATTTTTCGATAAATTCCGTAAAAACTAGTATTATTTCAATGTGTAGTGTTCGCGTAAATATAAGAAATCATTATGAAGACCACCGCACTTCTGTTCCACGCGTCCGGAGTAGTGCCATCATGGAGGACGGAATTGAAGAGCTTCTGAAGGACTTCAAGTACCGGTGTTCCACCCGCTTTCAGAAGCTACGCAGTAATTCCATCCTCGCCTGGGGCCCTGCCGTTTTTAAGGTGCTGGAGAGCCATTCTAATCTCGCTCAGACTGACGTCCGGGATATCATCGGAATAGTGTCGGGTAAGACTTGCTCTTTGATCGTTACTCACACTTGCGTGTGGCTCCAACGATGATGTGTACAGCTGCCCATAGAACCTCTCAATCTCACTTAAAATCTCAGGTGTCTCGGAAACGATGCTGCCACACTCAGTCTTCAGCTTTGACAGTTGGCTTTTTTTGGCAGACAGATCTCTGGCAAAGACTTTGGAGCCCTGGTTCCGCTCGATCGCTTCTTTAATACGAGCAGTATTAAAGTTGCATAAGTCTCGCCGCATGCATTTGGAGATCTGTCTGTTCAGTTGCCTGTATGCTGTCAAATCTGTTGACGATTGCAGCCTCATCTCCCGTCTAACAGCCATGACATTAAGAGTGTGATCGGAGAGTTTTTGTGTTCTTCTGCGGCGGGTCTTGCAGAACTTAGCTCCAACCGCATGGACAGTTTCCACGAGCTTGTCATTCATATCGTCCACTGCATTGCAATCTTCTAGGCACTGAAAGCGGTTACGTAACTCGAGCTGAAAAGTCTCGGGATTCTGGATCAGAGCACGAGGGGACGGAGCGTTGACTTCATTAGACGAGACCTCTCCAACTTAACGTTAAGGTTCAGTGTGCCTCTAACCATTCGGTGATCGCTGCCGGTTTTCACCCTTGCGATCACTGAGACATCACTGAACAGTTGGCGTCTGGTCGTCATAATGAAGTCGATCTCATTTTTTGTCGAACCGTCGGAGCTCGACCAGGACCACTTCCTGTGGGGCCGCTTCTGGAAGAAAGAGTTCATCATAAAGAATCCCTCTTTCTCCATAAAGTCACCCAGCTGCTGGCCCCTACGGTTCCGTTGTCCTACTCCAAATTTCCCTAACTTTAGCTCACCGCCTTCTCTTGTGCCTAGTTTTGCGTTGAAGTCTCCCATCAACACCGTGTAGTGGGTTTTGGAGGAATGCTTGGCTCTAGAAATATCGTCATACATTTCCTCCAACTCCTCATCGGGATGTGCCGAGGTTGGTGCGTAGACCTGTATGACCTTCAGCGAATACCGTTTGGTGATTCTGAGTATCAGGTACGCGACCCTCGTCGACACACTCCCAATATTTACAACGTTGTTGACGAGAGACTTGTGGACGATAAATCCGACACCTCCTTGGGACGGGTCCCCTCCCGGTGATAGAACAAGTTGCCGGACTCGAGGATTACCGTGTCCTCCCCCTCTCTTCGGACCTCAGATAATCCAATAATATCCCAGCGCAAATTGTCTACCTCTTCTTCCAGCTCCAGTATCTTTTCGACAGTCCTCAGGGTGCGTGCGTTATACGTTGCCAGGTCGAGTCGTCGTAGGTGGCAACCGAACCTCCACCGGAGATTCTTAGCACCCCCTGCCCCGCCGTTACCATGGTCGCAACCGTAGCCAGGAATAGCGGGGCCGCCGGGGACTGGGGGCCATTTATTTGCGTCGTTATTACGGGATATTTGCCATAGTTGCCACGCTTGGCGAGCGGGTTGGCAAACGCAGTTTTTTATTATGTTATTGTTGTTATTAGGAAGATGCTGCTGCCCATCTCCTTTTTGTGTCCCTCTGTCGCCTCTTACGACACCCACGGGAAGATATGGGGTAGTGGATATTCTCAACCGCCACTACACGGTGAGGTGATACCTAACATAAATATACGTAACAATAATAAATTATACCTACCATAGTCGCGAAAAAAAATGATAAATACAAGCATCTACTATATGGAAATAAAAAATAATAATAAATTGTAACATGAAATAAAAAAATCTGCAGAATTAAACAAATGTCAATCAAGCTGCAGTAAACACCTTCTACTCAGTGGAGGAGTATGTAGGTAACAAAAACTAACACTATTATGTATTTTTATATTTATCTAGCTTCTAAGTATACTTTATATTTTATGTATAAGCAGTGCCCTTGTTAAATTTGCAGTGCCTGAAAAGGACGTTTAAATTGTAAGCACGTTTTTAATTTAAGACCAATTGATTTGATTTGATAATAATATGTTGACTATAATCTGAATATAAATATAAAGTATATATTACACAAAAATTTAATTTCATTTATGCCTGTACACATTCGCACAAAATGGGAAAAAACGCAGTGTACGTTATAAATCAACGTGGAAACTGAAGTGGTTAAAAAAGGAAAACGCGTATCTGTGGAGTGGCTGCACTTCTGTATCGAGGTGGTCGCTACTTAGACAGATTTACGCGGGGACGATTGCGGTATCAACGAACGGATCTTGCACTATGCGACAGAAAACTTTAAACTGACCGCACTATAGAAGTAAATTATTCTACAAAAAGAAATAGTCTTTTAGGGTTACATTTTTGTGCCAGGAATGCACTGTATTTAGAAATTTTCAGTAAAGTTTTTAAAGTGAGCATTGGCAAATATTTATCGAAGAATTGTCTTTCAAAATATATACAGACTGCTCTGTATGTTACTGATACTCATATAAGCTCTTTACAAGCACTGGACAACTTCCAATTTTCACTAGAACGAATACGTAGTCATGATATGATATAAATTAAATTAAAAAATAAATCTATGTTTAGTTTTCCTTAATACAAAAGTAAATAGTTAAAAATTTACCTTTATATTTTTTTTGTTAGAGATTTTATCAAATTTATTTAATTCCCATCAGATTATAGATACATAACAATTTAGGTATAAGAAAGAATAACCTGTCAAAGTTTCGTCTTCTAATCCCGGAAGCTCACATTTTGTCAAAGTAAAAGGTTATTCTCTCAAGACCAATATCATCATC
The DNA here is from genome assembly GCA_907164705.1 of Parnassius apollo. Classification (NCBI taxonomy): domain Eukaryota; kingdom Metazoa; phylum Arthropoda; class Insecta; order Lepidoptera; family Papilionidae; genus Parnassius; species Parnassius apollo. Next base: position 2,316,088 of record CAJQZP010000501.1, on the reverse strand, counting down.
ATTATTACGAAGCATCACAAGTTCACTGAGCATAGGAATGCCTCAAAATACGGACCTGAACTACCTGCATCCATCGACTTCCTTGATCTCTTTCAGGTGATAGGGCGACGCTCTACACTTCACTTACCTGTAAGAGGCTGCCACCCGAGAAAATTTCTTTCCTATCGATTGTCGGTTCTTCAAACGATATTGCCGTGGCACGGCCCAATTCCACTAGCTTATTAAGCCGGAGGGCTATGTTGGTTATTCTGATTCTGTTGCGGATGTCCTCATTTCTTTTTTATAGGATAAGGGTGACAAACGAGCACACAGTTCAGTTGATGGCAAGTGATTGCTTTGGCCCATAGACATCTCCATCTACCCTCGATTACGAATCAAAATGCAGATGCGTTGTCTCCCGTGAGTACTAAAATGAAATGCCTCATTTCCAGTAAAAGGAGTTTCCGGTAGGGTACGGTACGATATGCTGCTACTTTACGCTGGTATTCAGTGAGAGCGTGGTCCTTCCCCGGGCCGACCCATTCTTGCTACAACTATACTACTAATATAAGTGCAGCATGGGTCTACCACGTTAAAAAAATCCATTATGCATAGAAACTCCAACCATAGCCCTCTCTAGACTAATACACAAGTCACGAGAAACTGATGTCATAGACCGTCGAGAGACTAGAATACAAGTATAAAACTTATAGTGAGCAAAAGGTGTAGAAAGAGTTAGTTATAATGATTTCTTATATTTACGCGAACACTACACATTGACTACTTTTACGGATTTTATAGCGGGGGACTCTTCCCCGTGACTATGGGTGCTGGAAAGCACCCCAAACGTCGGAAATTAAAAATCAATTAAAATTAAACGCAATAAAATCCGTAAAAGTATATTATTAGTAAATGCGTGGATAATCGACGTTCCCTAGGCGACGACACCAAGCCGTTTCTATGCAATGAGTCTTGCCTTCAAAGGGGACAATCATTTTTGGGCCCACTAAAAATATTAACGTCCACTAATGGTATTACATCAAAAAAAAGACACCAAATTATAATAGTAAATGGCCTACAGATTTTTCGAAAATGTAAACGGAATCAAGAAATACGAAAAAAAATTAGTTGTTTTGATATTCGTGTTCTGATTAGTGTAATATGGGTAAAATGCGTGTACCTAATTAGTCATTTTGCAGCTTGTATAAAAAGAAAACTATTTTTTCACAAAGCTGACTTAAAAAAGATACCACTAAGAACTTTATGTTTAATTTCTAAAAATTTTAGCTAATATCACGTTATAACATAGTTCTAAATGACTGTGAACCAAAACGTTATTTTATCATTGACTTCCGGTAATTCCCAGCGGCCGGCGGCCAGGGTACGGCGGGGCGGGGCGGCGGGGTATTACCTACGTCTTTAATCTTAACGGCATTGACGTTCGTTACGCTACTGTTTTTTTGTATTTATATGCGATTTTAAGAAAATGGAATCTGCTAGATCAGCATACAATGAAAATAGAAGTGTATGTTGCAATTGTGGAGTCAGGTTTCAACGCAGTGTGCGAAGACAATTACTGGCCGAGACAACTGCTGATGTGCGCCAACTTTTATCTGTGTGGATTTCTCATGAGGTAGGTATAATATTATCTCATGGAAAGCTAATCACTGCACTATACAATCTATCTACTTACATATTATCTAGATTTAAACTTTTATGAGAAATATATATTATTTTTGTTACTCTCGATTTTATTCCAACAATATTACTATACTGCGGAAACGAAAATTATATATTTTCTTTATTAATGTATTACTTAATATTTTTATTTTTGTTGAATAATATGGGATATGGTACGATTTTTTAGAAATAATACGAAAGAAAACGATCCACAGACTCCAGGCACACATAACGATCTATACATGATTAAGTACTTAATTATTTTAAGTTTTTAAAAGTAATAATAAATATCCCTTCATATTATTAATAAATTCATACCTTCTATAGCTATAATTTTAATCTTTCGTTATATTAAATTGATAAATGATATATTATATTGATTGAATTATTTTATATTTTGACACAAGATGACACTGCATTCTTTCCTGCTATTTACCAACTTACAGGCATAGTTCTTTGCATTGACTCCATTGACTGGCATTGACTGTAAAAATATAATATGGCATAAACTTGTTTGTTTAAATTGATGTAAACTGTGTTCGTGTTAAAGTAAAAGTTTAAAAATGAAAATTCACGTAGTTTTACTGCTTACAAGTGGATTAGTATGTTAATGTCTAATTGATGCAAAAAATGTTTAACCTAAGGGTTATATCATGCACGTAAGTCAAATATTAAATACCTATATCACATTTATGTATATAATTTGCCAATGACATTCGAAAATGCAAACTGACGAGTAAAAGTCCATGTGAGTAATATAAAAGTTTATTTTTTCCTCCTAGAATTTTGTAAAATCTATAACTTATACTGAATTAACCTTTAACAAATGATAAACACAGGTCTTACTAATGTGTTAAATGTTAAAGTATTGAAGTTTTATGTTATTAGTGAAATCTAATTTAAATAATAGATAAAATAAAGTCACACAATATACACAAAAGAAGTTTTTGTGGCATGGTATGATGTATCACATGTTATGTGTGTCTAATTATCTTTTGTCAGTCAATCAGAAATCAAAGTCGAAAAAGTATAGGTATATATGTGTCAATATTTATTCTAAGGATAAAATATTATGTAAATAGAAAAGTAAGTTATTTTGTGCAATGAAAAATATTTCAATCCACTGTAATATTACCGTTACAGCCAATTAAACTCCACTGCCGAACATAGGCCTCCCCCATATATTACTAATATTACACAACTCCATAATACTCTAATATTATAAAGTTTATTTATCACTATATGATATACCTGAAATACTGTAAATATTGTAAAATCATAATATATTAATCGATATTTGTCTTTTGGATTTCCAATTTTTTTTTTAATTGAAAATGTATTGTATTTCAAATAATATAGGGTTCCACATCAAACATTCACTTTCATGCCAACTTCGCTTCCCTCCTCAAAATGTACATTTATCTGAACTTAATATTTATTTACTCTTTTATTTTTAATTCCTGATTTTTTTCAGTTACACCCACTTGATGCAGTTTGTTGTAACTGCCTAAGAATATTGCAAGAAAGTGTTGCATCAGCTCACTCCATTAGAAGATTTGGGTACAGGAATATTTGTATTCCATGTGGATCTTCAATGTTAAGAGCACACCGTAGACGGATTGTGCCTATTAACTCTGAAGAAAGAGATATTATTTTGCAGTGGATACCATCACACCAGGTACTTACCTTATTTTAAAAGGCTGTAAATGGTCCCCTGCCTCAAATAGGCAGCCCAGAGGATTTGCCACAATCGCTTTGGTACACAGATTGATGTTTGTAAAATCAGACACCTTGCATACAATTTGGTCTGATATTTATGCTCATTCAACATGGCAGTTCACTAACAGGTTATCTTTAAATTTACAGTCTACCAAAAGTCTACTGCTGAACATAGATTGTCTTATGGGGGGATATTTGCCATTAATAACCAATTTTTTTATTTTTAGTTATTAGATGAACGATACTTCTTCCTTATCTTACACCCATATTTGTATGCTTTTGTACTTATTATACAAGTAATATTTTTTACCTTAAAAGACATTAGTATAAATAAAACGGGTTGGGTTTACAATTCGGTCGCCTCAATTTGAAGATTCTGTTACTGTGGGGGGCGTCAAGGGAGTTTATCTGAAGCACCTACACGCGAGTTTTGCTACCGGAGCAGCATCGAAGTGTTTTTATTTATTTTTTGAAAATATTGGTAAACAACTAATTAATTAAATATTCTCACGTTTTTGACGTTTTATCTGTCAATGTCATATCGATATATAGTACTAAATCGATCTAGTGAATCGATATTTCACCCTAGAGAATCAAGATCAAATCTTTTCTGTTTTGTTAAGATTTACAAAATTATTTATAATTAGTTGAAAGTACCCCAACTCGTAAAGAATGACAGTTTTTCAATTTAATCATTCAATGTTATCTGAAACTTTAAAGAACTTGGGCTTAGTGAAATATTGTTAATAATTCTAAAATAATTACTTCTTGTCTGATATGTGATGTATTATTTATTTCTATTTAAATAAGTAGTGCCACAAAAATATTATGAGGGGAAACAATTGCATGCTAATATTTATAATTTTAAAAGACATTAAAACTATTTAGTGTTAGAAAGATTGAAATAAATAGAACAATAATAAATATTATTAATATTTAGAGTAGACACTGTAAAACTATAGTTCATTTTGTTAGTTGATAAAAAATAACTTTTTTCAGGTGGATCGTTTAGAACGAGTATGCAGTCCTTGCTGGCTGAGGGCTTCCAGAGCTGTATGGAGACAGAGACAACAAAATGAGAACAGGGATATTGAGCTACAATCCATGAATATAGAAGACATCGGTAACATCCCACAACCACCCCCTATACCTGCACCTGTAACCCCTGCCATTTCCAGAGCGGCATCAACAATTACTATGGCTAATTATAAGCGTGCTGCTTCTACTTCCCGTCACTGTATTTTTAAGTCATGTAATCATTCATCTAGATTTTTAATACCTAAACTACTTAAAGAGAGATTGCTGATAGATCACTCATTTTATGTGCCACTGTGCGCTCGTATTTGTGAATACCATTTAAATGAACCCCACAATGATTGGAATAATTTATTCACGAGTAGTAACTGTTCAGATTTTACTGTATCTCAGATAGACAACCTTTGTTCCTTACTTAAAAGTAGTGTTACTCAAAATTATAATATTTTAAATATCATTGAACATAATTCAATATTATGCAAATATTGGTTAGGATTTACCAAATACCAATTTGAACAGTTACTAGTTGAAATTCCATCTATCAGTGAAAGAGTTAAATCACCTAAAAGAAGTCTAGCTATGTTCTTAGTGAAACTTCGTACAGGTGATAGCAATGAACGCATAGCTTCTCTATTTAATGTAGCTTCATCGACTGTGTTCAATCACTTAAATATTGTAAGTCAGTGCTTTGAAGAGCAATTCATCCAACTGCATTTAGGGACAAATACCTTATGCATTCAACAAGTTGCTCAATATAACTTGACAATACCAAATGGCTTGTTTGGTAATCCAGATATGGATCCTGAATTTATGCCAGCCATAGTAATATGTGATGGTACATACATTTATGTGCAAAAAAGTAGTAATTACTTATACCAGAAGCAAACATATAGTTTACATAAGTATCGTAACTTAGTTAAGCCATTTTTAATAGTGTGCTGTAATGGTTATATCCTTGATGTTTTTGGACCATATCCTGCAACAGAATCAGATGCTTCTATAATTCTTAGACTGTTCAACGATAGTAGTCCACTGCGAACCTATTTTAGAGAAAATGATGTATTTATTCTTGATAGAGGTTTTAGGGATGCAATTCCATTCTTGCAGCAATGTGGTTATAAGGCTTACATGCCTGAATCTAAACAAGCTGGTGAAATACAATTATCAACCATTGCTGCCAACAAGTCCAGATGTGTAACTTTGTGCAGGTGGGTGATTGAAATTGTAAATGGGAGATTTAAACGGGACTTCAAATTATTTCGTCAGGAATATTTTAATACTACATCTACTCATCTCATGCTATACTTTAAAATTGCAGCTGCATTAATAAATCGATTTCATACGTTGATTCGTAATAATTTTCATGCTGTAGAGATATTGGCAATTGCTCAAGCCAAACTAAACACTCCAAATAATTTAGCCTCCTACGTAGAAATGCACAATTTAAATAGAGTTAGAGTGCGATTTGCCAGCATTAATGGTAATCTTCCAGAGCTGGATAGTTTTCCTCAACTGACATTCCAGGATCTCATTCTGTTTAGTCTAGGAATTTATCAAATTAAACAAGCTCGTAGTTATTACGGGGAGCATGTCAGGGCTTCTGGAGAATATAAAATCGAGGTATACCTGCAATCTGTCCATGATTTTGGTCCAAATAGTTATCTATTGCGAGGTAGGATACAATCAAGGCACACTAGTAAAAAAACTTATTACACTTATATACTAGTTGACACCAACCCATCAATTGCAAACACTAGGGCTGCTCTTACTGGGTACTGTTGCAACTGTTTGGTAGGCAGACGCACTGTTGGCTGCTGTGCACATGTCATGTCTGTTGTCTGGTTTCTATCTTGGGCACGGCATCGAGATGAGGTTGAACCACCTGCATCTTTTTTTAGATGATATATTACTTTCAAGTAATGATATTGAAAATGATGAATGATGATTATTAATCTTAATGCGTATTAATATTGTAATATAAATGATCATTTTTGCTATAGTTGCTTCACTTGTGGCAACCAAAGTTTTTTGTGGTATTCTATAGGAAGATGCTGCTCCCCATCTCCTAGTATTTTTATTTTATTCTGTCGACTTTAACGACACCATACGGGACGGAACGTGATGGCAATTCACGGAAGGCCTCTGTAATATTTTACATTATATCTTTAATTTAGGAGCCATATGTTCGGCAGTGGACTGTTGTAATGATGATGAATAATGATGACTAAAAATTGTAATTTTTGTTGCTTATTTGAACTATTTCTATTTTACTGTGTGCTTTATTATCTGTTATATATTATGTTATATGTGTAATTTATAAATAAACGCCGAGCAAAGTTGAATTTATTGCTTTGGCACCCTTTTTTATCTCTTTTAATTGACAATATCCTTCTGATTTCTAATAATATCGTAAACGGGCGAGACATTATATTTTAATGATGTATGGGATTTATACTTGCTAATAGATGAATACTTTAATGAACAAAGGGCCGGCACTGCACCTGTCTGCTGTGTTATTTTTAAAAGAGGACTCATAAAACACTGACGATTTTAACCATAATTAATGCAGTGATTATACATGATCTTTGGGACTTATTACATATCAATATCGTATCATAAATAGAAATGTTACCATCAAGTTATTTTGAAAAAATCTTTTAATATGATCTTTTGATATGAAAACACGAAAAATGTTTCTACCTATGTCCGTTAGAAACCATCCAAGCGATTTTGATGATATGTTTATGTGTTTGAACGGGTCTCTATATGATTCATATTCACATATGGACTCGGTAGGTGGCGCTGTTGTCGAAATCCAGAAATCACCTGTGCGAAGTCGGGGCGGATCGCTAATAATAAATACAATTAAACTATACCTGTGTGTTTGTTATCCTGGCACAAACAGTTCAAAACATCTTACTTCCTCACAATTTATCAGTGTGTAATAACAGATAAGCATGATATTACCTAGTCATTTTGGTATTTTAGAACCCAGTCATTTTAAGATGTATAATTAGGTATTTAATAATCAACCAAAGCATATTAAAAAAAGTCTTGACACCGGGCCTGTCTGTCTGTCTGCATAAATAGATCTGAATTATATGTCTGAATTATATAGACTATGTTGGAAATGATGATTTACCATCTATAAATACGGTTGCATTATAACTTGTTTTTTACACAGTCAGTTTAAAACATCTTTCTTACTATATAACGTGTGTTGGTAATATTGTAAATATAAATGGATATATTATACCTTAGTCATCTTGAATTTATTCATATTATTTTAACGGTAATTGGGAAGTACACTCACAATCAATATATGTAAAAAATTGTATCCATACCACATTTGTACACAGACAGGCACTATATTTTGCCGTAACTACTAAAAATATTGAAGTACCTGAAAATGCTGAATGTACCTACAACTTGGTTTTATATGAACTATTATTCAACAGTGCACTATTTTAACTTAAAATACCGGTAAAAACCACTATAAATAGCTTTTAGTTTATTTATAGGTTATTTTAAAATTCATATTTTAATTGTCAATTTCTCGATTTTCCGTCTAGATGTGGTAAAACTAATATTACTTTTGTAAACTATAAATTATAAGGAATAAATCGACATCCATTTCATTGCGTGACGCGAAAATTTGTGGTGGGCCCATTCTCCATACAAAAATTGATTGTCTCCTTTCCGCCAGTCTACTACATGTACGAGTATGCTTAAAACATAATTTTGTTGATTTTGCTTCGGATTGTGTTGTAAACGCTCCTGCCGAATAACTGTATCTTCGCCTTCCTACCACAAAATAAAGACCAGAGAGGAAGCTTCCTAACAACGTCGAAAATGTTTATCTATTTTGGTAGGGTTGTCACCTGATGAATATGAAATATTTAATCAAAAAAAAAAAAACAATATTATATAGCATAAAACAAAATATGATTTCATTGTAACTCAAATTAATATAAAAACATGTCCATTTCTTGCAACTTAAATTAAAACTCCAAAAATAGTATATTTTGCTTATATATATAGTATGTATTATATCTTATTGAATCTTGCTGTGGGGTAAAGCGGTGTGAATATTGAGAAAATACTTGCAATTTACAATTAAAAACTGCGCTGATCCCTACAAGAGAATTTTAAGGAAATAGGTGTTCTAAGCACTACCACCAACACCAGCATCACTACCACTAACACCAGCTTCACCACTGTCTGGCAAGTGTATTATTTGCTCTCGAATTTTTATACATAATGTACAACTGTTAGGCATTAATTTATACAGAACACTAATTAATTACTTATGTAAATCTATAATGTCTTATTTTATAATAAACAATCTCTAAACTTAACTTTTTAAAAATTCTTAAAAAAATTAATACATAAAATTAAGAAATATTGTCCTTCCATTTTTTAAAATGCATACGACTAACAACCCTTTTATTTATACTCTGAGCCACCGCAAACCAGTTTGTACCACGACGGAGCGTCGGTGAACCTGTCGGTGTGAGCTCACGCACACATCGCTGCGCTATGGATGGGTATAGTCGCAGTGAGCCGTTTGTATGTAGCGGTACCTCTGGGGTTCCTACTATGAGATAAGTTTTACTACAAGTCTTTTTGTGCCCTAGTTTCTCACGGTTAGGCTATGACGAGTAGGTGCTTTCGTGTATGTCTTTATTATACTGTGCTCCGTGTATACTTGTGCCACTATAACTTTTGCTGTTCAGCAGACTCTTGAAGTTGACAACTTGTTTAAAAATTTCCCAAAAGGAAAACATAATTTAGAAATCTGTGAAAGTATTAAATAAAATATTTATTCTACATTTATTGCATTGTCTTGTTGGAATGCTTCTGAGCTCTTTCATTTGAACTGGTGAGTGTGTCCATAATCTGCTTCAATGAAATTGTTGATTAAATATTACAAGCGATGTAAACATAATTATAAAAGTATGAATGGTATTTCATATAAAAAAATCAACGCGTACTTTAATAAGTTTATAAGTAATAAATGTACCGATTGATCTATGTTTTACTTTTTATTTTTTCTATTATATTAGCAACGACAATTAGTTACAATGAAAACCTTATCTGCTACAGCTTAGAGTATAGATCATAATGCACAATCACCTATAGGTAATCATCATTTACATAATAAAATACTAAAACAAACTAAAAAAAGACTATTTACTACTTAAGAAGCTACATTACTTAAATTGTTTCTTTTTAATTTAGTGGGGTATATAATGCCCGACAAAGTTTTAGTGATGTTCGCAGAATGTATTTTAAAGAAGACACATTCCGGAGATAGTTTTTGTTTTTAAATAAAATGAAAATAAACAAAACTATATCGAACTGACTTTTCCTCGCACTAATATGTTTAAAGTGATGAGTAGTATTACAGATTATATTATTAACATAATTTATATGTAAAAAAAATTTGTTGTTTGACTTTTCTTTTTTTTCTGTTTTGTTATTTGATTTAAAACAAAATTGAACATTTTAGATGACAATATAGTGAAAATAAATTAAAAAAGATAATCAAAGATCTAATGTAAAATGCTATGTTCATAGACACTTTAGCGGCCTCTGATCTTACGAGTACTTCATCTTACGAGTTTAAAGCCGGGGTGACATCCGAGGCGGCTAAACTGCGAAAATAGCGCAATTCTGAGTTTCTGAGAGATAGATATATGTATACGTCTATAATATAGCTATTCGCTGTACATACTAATATTTGTGGGGAACGTGTGCGCCGAAGACTCTTAACGAGCTGTATTCGTATCTCCGATCGTCGACGCAAGAGATAAGAAAGCTGGGAGCATATGATCATTTTCGCAATTAGTTTTTTTGAATTTGCCAAATTTCATGAATCTACGTTAACGGGAGTGAGTTTTTAAATATATGACTGTCCGTATTTTTAACGGGTTGAAGAATATTAGAAACGATTTATTTGAGCCGAGTGAGTACCATGTAAAGATTTTTTCAAACTGTATTAGAAGTGAACTGTGATGTCTGCCGGTAAATGTTAAAAATATAAATAAAAACAAACTAAACCTACGGCTAACTAAATTGAATACAGCGATAGTAAATTATTACCTTTACAAATTTAAGTCTGTCTGATATAAACAAAATTTAATTTACGATATTTATAAATGAAACATAAGAATTGTGTTAAAAATTTAATTTTGCAAATAGTAATAAAGTACTCTCAATTATTTTTTTACAAAAATATACAATATACAGACACCTGTTAATTTACATTTTTATAGAATAAGGGTGTCAAACGAGCACACAGTCCATCTGACGGTAAGTGGATGCTGTGGCCCATAGACATCTACATTTATCCTCTATTAAGAATCAAAACTCAGATGAGTTGTCACTGTTTTGGTTGTTTTTTTTAGGCATCGTTGGAAAAACATTTTTTTTGCCAATCATTCGGAGACAAGTCTTCTGGTGAATTTATATTATTAATCAATGGGCTTTGAGCAGTTGTTGAGCTTGACAGGTCAGTGTCCGATGGAGATGGGCAAATATTTGGGTTGAAAGTCGTAAGAAAGCTCTGAGCAGATTGTGGCCTAGAACTTTGTGCAAAATTAGCGGCGCGGTATTGACGATTCTCTAAAATCTTAATAACTTTTGATGGATGTTCGGGATCGGATGAGGGTTGATGCAAGGTCAGAGTTGGTTGTGACTCTAAATGCTGCTGCTGATATATATTACTGGCTTGAGTGAACTTTGTCTGTGAGTACTGCTGCTGCGGGGTCTGAGTATAAATGAACGGGATGTCAGACTGTGAGTACTGCTGATACAGATTACGAGTTTGAGCTGATGTTGGTTGTGAGTTGGTATGAGTTATGGGTGTTGGTTGAGGTGAAAAGTTAAAACTTTGGTGACTGAAATATGGTTCAATGTTTGTTCTGTTAAATGGTGGTTTTGGTTAGGCTGTCTGACTGGCTGGCTGTATGTATTTTGCGTCCTGTTTGTGAAAGTGCGAAGTACTTTTAATATTTCTATTTTAGCTAACATTTTGCTATCATCATGCATCTTTTTTTAGTAATTGAACCAATGATAAACAGAATGTTTTATCCTCGTCCATTCCAGACTCATTTTTGATGGCCTTCAAAATTTCACTTTCAAAGGATGATGTAGTTTTCTTTTTCTTTTTTGGAGTCTCTGTAACATTACAAGTGGCAGTCGAAGGTCCAGCGGGTGAATTTTCAGTATTAAATGTTGATGGGCTTCTAGTATTTTGCTCTGGTACATTTGTTGGAATGCTGTAGTTTCCAGAAGTTTTTGCATCTTTGACGTGTGGAACTAAAAATAGTAATTCGTCGTAATATCTGTATTTTTTTCTCTTTTTTACACCTTGTCCTGACGTAACATCTTTTTGCGCTTGATATTCACAACGGAAGTTGTCCCTTAAGTGTTTCCACTTTGCTAGTATTTCTTTACCTGAAAAGTAAAAATCATTAATGTGCCATAAAATTTGATTTCTTACAGATTTCTAGCATCAGGCAACAGTTTTCATGACTTACATTACCAGTTTTTACTTGGAGTGTCTACCATACATTATATTATTAAACAAGTCTGCGACGCAATACGGAATTCTTTAAAACCTATGTATATGCCAGAAAAAACAAAGGAAGACTTTGAAAAAATATCAGAAGAGTTTTATCACCGCACTAATTTTCCCAATGTGATAGGAACTGTTGATGGCAAACATATTGAAATAGCACAGCCCGATCAGAGCGGTTCATTGTACTATAATTATAAAAATTATTTTTCTATAATTTTAATGGCAATTTGTGATGCAAACTATTGTTTCACTTGCATTGAAGTAGGAGCATACGGCGGTTCTTCTGACTCAAACGTATTTAAAAATACAGCAGAATCGGGCCAAATCCATTTACCAGAACCGAAAACGCTACCGAATGATCCGAGTGGGAAACCTATGCCGTTTGTTTTTATTGGCGACGAGGCTTTTGCCCTATCTGAATATGTTTTGCGACCATATCCGAGCAGCAACTTGACCGTGCAACAACGTGTTTATAATTATCGATTAACACGAGCACGAAGAATGATTGAATGCAGTTTTGGTATTCTATCAAACAAGTGGAGAATTTTAACACGAGCTATAGAGATCTTCAACCTGATCGCACTATATCAGTAGTTAAAGCATGTTGCGTTCTACACAATCTTGTAAGAACTAAAGATGGATTCCAATTTGATGATACTTTATTTGACACTACAATCGACAGGTCTCAGAAGTAACCACACGGGTCTACAAATACGTGATTATTTTACTAAATATTTCACATCGCCACAAGGTTCTATTCCATGGCAATACCAAGTTATCAATAGACAGAACGGTGACTAAAGATAAATAACTATATACCTACCTATCTATTTGATTATTTAAATAAAGAAAGGTACATTATTTACTTACATCGACTATTTTTTTCATCATTTTTGAGGGTTTCCCAGCCCTCTGAGAGTTTTTTGGTTATGTCCTCCCAGGCATTATTCTTTATAATTTTATTTGAGTATTCTGGCAGTCTTTGCATATAGAAATGGCCGAGCCTCCACCTCTATTATAAGCACTTCAGGATCTACAACCCACGACATCGTATCGAATTTCAAATGACGTAAACGCCCGACTGCTAAGCGAGAGCGCGGGTCACTGAATGCAGCGCCGGCGCTTTTTTAGCGCTCGTGTGAATAATAATAAGAAGTTTCATATGATCTATTTCTTTTAACGCCTAACGCCCAGCGTTGAAAATACAACACTGCTCGATAAAAAAGCGCCGCGTTTAAAAAGCGCTTATGTGTGAACATATACTTGGGAATCATTTGTTCTATTTGAACGCTTTTTTAACGGAAGTTAAAAAAGCTCTCGTGCGAATGAGGTCTTACGCTGCTATTTCACGCTGGTATTCTGTGAGAGCGTGGTCTTTCCCCGATCGAACCGACCCATTGGTGCTACAATCATAATGTAGCTGCAGCGTGGCTCTACCACGTATAAAACATTTTTATTATATATTCCAATCTGGCACGTAAGTTGATCGAGAATCTTTGTGCTTTCATAAATTAATAAAATACACGTAAATTTCGACTTGAATTTGTTATGATTTTGAAACTGAAGAAACGAACGATAATAGGTTATAACTAGTTACGACCTCGCGATCTTCATTTAGTCACCGCGTCATGAATTAAATTACTTCGGTATTAAGAATTTTAAATTAACTCGGCTGTAACATCGAAAGAATTCAGTATACACTTATTTAAATTCCACAACCACATTACCGTACGAAAATAGTCCTGTAACAGGCAACGGGCGTGCTTTGTTTTCCCACGCGAGCGTTCAGCTTCGACAGTTTACTTGTTGCGGTATTTAACAGCCCGATGATATCTGCATAATGCGGTCGTATATGCTAGCGTCGCGATGCTCCAAGTCATTATTATGAATTTATATGTTAACAACCACCGTTATACTGCTTATTTCGTTGATATTAATTTTCTATAAAATTGAGCCCTGAATAGCGCTACAAATGAAGAGAATAAGCGAAGCACTTGAGTGACAACGATAAAAAGTTTTTTAAAAGTTGCATAATTCTGGTTTGGGGAGAATAATGTCTTAGAAACTAGTATTACAACTAAAGTTGAATCATATTATAGAATGATTTGCGCATGTGGACACTGACGTTTAAATTTTTTACAAGGTTTCGTTTTGTTATTATTATAATAATATATTTTTAGTTACCTATAACATGAATAAAAGTTTAACTACTTGCAAAACGCGTCTTAATTTAAATTGAATCGCTCGAAAATCTCTTTAGTTTTTAAGCTCGAAATGATTATTTGAGACGTTTAAAGGGCTATAATTTTTGAATGCACCGTTCGATTCTGCTTGGCGGTACTCGATGCAGATTACTTAAGTACAAAAAAGTGTTTTTGATGTCTGGAGTTGATTAATCAAATATTTTGAAAGTTGTTTAAAAAAAAATTAAAGAGCATTTTTTGGTTTTTATTTTTTGAAAATCTTTGAAACGGCTTGAACAATAGACTGATCACAAAATCTAATCATCTCGAAGTCTCAGCCGGACGTCGAGCCTGTAATAGTCAAAATGGCTTCCTTCCTAGGATTGAGGTTCTCAAAACGTGGAGATCTGACGGAAACTCGCATTCTCAAAATCGGAATGAAATCTATAACTTCCTACGTTTGAAATTAAATTTTCAAAGCGGGAAGTTAAAAAGCAATTTTTTGAAAATATCCTGCATATAATAGATAGTAAAAATTTTTACATCGTTAATGCTGCGTGTAAGAAAAACATAACGTTGAAAACTAATTTTTCCTCTACGTTCCTGAATGGTAATTATCATTTATATTTAATTATCTATACTGCGCAGGTCAAACGTTTAAAGGTTATTTCGTAGTAATACTGTTTAAACCATTCCGGCTAGAACCAAAGTGAAATTTAACGTAATTATATAATTAAATATTTCAAGGATGATGCATAATAAGTTCATTAAGCGTAATCTAAGGCTGGGATTGTACAGAAATCACATCGGGCCAAAACGAGGGGAAAATACGGTGTTCATTTATTAATTATACATTAATACTATCATCGTGGCTGTTAAATACCGCAACAAGTAAACTGTCGAAGCTGAACGCTCGCGTGGGAAAACAAAGCACGCCCGTTGCCTGTTACAGGACTATTTTCGTACGGTAATGTGGTTGTGGAATTTAAACAAGTGTATACTGAATTCTTTCGATGTTACAGCCGAGTTAATTTAAAATTCTTAATACCGAAGTAATTTAATTCATGACGCGGTGACTTAATGAAGATCGCGAGGTCGTAACTAGTTATAACCTATTATCGTTCGTTTCTTCAGTTTCAAAATCATAACAAATTCAAGTCGAAATTTACGTGTATTTTATTAATTTATGAAAGCACAAAGATTCTCGATCAACTTACGTGCCAGATTGGAATATATAATAAAAATGTTTTATACGTGGTAGAGCCACGCTGCAGCTACATTATGATTGTAGCACCAATGGGTCGGTTCGATCGGGGAAAGACCACGCTCTCACAGAATACCAGCGTGAAATAGCAGCGTAATATTGATGTGCTTCGTGTGGTGGGTGTAGAGATTCAGAGACCCTTTTTTACTAGAAACGATAAATTCAGATTTAGTCCTCAGGGGTGACAACTAATCTGCGTTTTGATTCTTAATCGAGGATAAATGTAGATGTCTATGGGCCACAGCATCCACTTACCGTCAGGTGGACTGTGTGCTCGTTTGACACCATTATTCTATAAAAATGTAAATTAACAGGTGTCTGTATATTGTATATTTTTGTAAAAAAATAATTGAGAGTACTTTATTATTATTTGCAAAATTAAATTTTTAACACAATTCTTATGTTTCATTTATAAATATCGCAAATTAAATTTTGTTTATATCAGACAGACTTAAATTTGTAAAGGTAATAATTTACTATCGCTGTATTCAATTTAGTTGGCCGTAGGTTTAGTTTGTTTTTATTTATATTTTTAACATTTACCGGCAGACGTCACCGTTCACTTTTAATACATTTTGAAAAAATCTTTCCACGGTACTCAATCGGCTCAAATAAATCGTTTCTAATATTCTTCAACCCGTTAAAAATACGGACAGTCACATATTGTGATATTTAAAAACTCACTCCCGTTGACGTAAATTCATGAAATTTGGCAAATTCCAAAAAACGCACATACATTCATTTGAATTTAGACCTTAATGCAGATAACGATAATTCTGAAACTGGTCGTTTGCTTATAGCATAGAGAAAGAATAACGCCTTGCGGCACACCAGCTGCCACATCAGCCCGATCGGAGTTTATTTGCCCCACACATACTGACTGTGTTCGACCGCAAAAATGTTATCCATTCTAATATGCTATCATTTCCAAATGGCCAAAATTTAGATGAGACAGTATGCAAAGAAGGATTTCATGATCAACTGTGATGAAAGCATTTGAGAAATCAACTAGTACCAGAAGTGTTACTTTTTTTCTTCCATACCTGGTCTTATATAACATGCGACGTTAATTAAAGCAGTAGTAGAACTGATAATACTCAGTAGGTTATATTTAGAAATAAAAGTAGAAATTTGCTTGTAAATACAGTATTCTAAATTTTTTTAAAGAAACTGTAGAATGGATATAGAGCAAAAATAATTGGGAGAATGAGAGTAGGAACTTTTGGGAGAGTCTTTATAAAAGCCCTCTCACAAAGATTAGGGTACTGAATTGAATAGAGAGAAAAATATATAAATAATATATATTTTCCCCCTAATAAATAATATATGAAAAACTGCCGATTTAATTATTGGATATAAAAACTGGCTTCGGTTCTGAACGACATTGCTGGCCGTATATTATTTTATTGTTTTGTTAGTGTGTGACTAACGTATTCTGATACTTTTTTTACAGGATAGGGTGACAAACGAGCACACAGTCCACCTGATGGTAAGTGACTGCTGTGGCCCAAGGACATCTACATCTATCCTCGATTACTAATCAAAATGCAGATGCGTTGTCATCCGTGAGGACTAAGATGGAATACCTCGTTTCCAGTAAAAAGGGTCTTTCTCAGATTACCGAAACAAAAAAAAAATACAGAAAACTTTTATTTCTTTATAAGTTATTAAATTAGAGTCATTAAATGACTTTATTTTAATAAATAAATTTTAATTACGTAATATAATAATAAACAATATTACGTATTTATAACAATAAAAAACTAAATGCGAAAATGATCATATGCTTCCAGCTTTCTTGTCTCTTGCGTCGACGATCGGAGATACGAATACAGCTCGTTAAGAGACTTCGGTTCACACGGCACACGTTCCCCACAAATATTAGTATGTACAGCGAATAGCTATATTATAGACGTATACATATATCTATCTCTCAGAAACTCAGAAGTGGGCTATTTTCTCAGTTTAGCCGCCTCGGATGTCATGAAGTACTCGTAAGATCAGAGGCCGCTAAAGTGTCTATGAACATAGCATTTTACATTAGATCTTTGATTATCTTTTTTAATTTATTTTCTCTATATTGTCATCCAAAATGTTCTACTTTGTTTAAAATCAAATAACAAAACAGAAAAAAAAGAAAAGTCAAACAACAATTTTTTTTACATATAAATTATGTTAATAATATAATCTGTAATATTGCTCATCGCTTTAAATATATTAGTGCGAGGAAAAGTCAGTTCGATATAGTTTCGTTTATTTTCATTTTATTTAAAAACAAAAACTATCTCCGGAATGTGTCTTCTTTAAATACATTCTGAGAACATCACTAAAACCTTGTCGGGCATTATATACCCCACTAAATTTAAAAAGAAACAATTTAAGTAATGTAGCTTCTTAAGTAGTTATAGTCTTTTAGTTAGTTTTAGTATTTTATTATGTAAATGATGATTACCTATAGGTGATTGTGCATTATGTTCTATATTCTAAGCTGTAGCGGATAAGGTTTTCATTGTAACGAATTTTCGTTGCTAATATAATAGAAAAATAAAAAGTAAAACCTAGATCAATCGGTACATTTATTACTCATAAACTTATTAAAGTACCCGTTGATTTTTTTCTATGGAATACCATTCATACTTTTATAATTATGTTTACATCGCTTGTAATATTTAATCAACAATTTCACTGAAGCAGATTATGGACACACTCACCAGTTCAAATGAAAGAGCTCAGAAGCATTCCAACAAGACAATGCAATTGTTGCGATTACTACCCGTAGTTAACGTTATATTCATTGTGTGCACAAGTGGCAGATGTTTTGAAACTAAATATGTACCTTATATGGTTATTCCTGGAGACAATTTTCAGTACGTAATGCGAGTATAGTTCTATTTTGAATTCGTTCCATTGTGCGTTTTCTACTGAAAAGACTATCGCATAATATATGCATATTTTCTACAATGTTTAAAAAATTAATTCTACTTGTGTAATAACTAATAATACTAAAATCACTTACTAATTATTATAAGAATAAAAAGGAAATCAAGTTATGTGCATAAATGCAGAAAAAATATTTTATTTAAGACTTAACACAGATTTCTAAATTATGTTGTACTTTTGGGCAATTTTTAAACAAGTTGTCATCTTCAAGAGTCCACTGAACAGCAAAAGTTATAGTGGCACAAGTATACACGGAGCACAGTATAATAAAGACATACACGGATGCACCTACTCGTCATAGCCTAACCGTACTTGTATTAAAACTTATCTCATAGTAGGAACACATGAGTAAAGATACCGCCCAGAGGGGAAGCTACATACAAACGGCTCACTGCGACTATACCCATCCATAGCGCAGCGATGTGTTCGTGAGCTCACACCGACAGGTTCACCGACGCTCCGTCGTGGTTTGCGGCGGCTCAGAGTATAAATAAAAGGGTTTTTAGTCGTATGCATTTAAAAAAAAATTGAAGAACAATATTTCGTAATTTTATGTATTAATTTTTTTTATTTCTTTTACAATTAGAGTTATGTTTAGAGATTGTTTATTATAAAATAAGACATTAGACATAAGTAATAATTAGCGTTCTGTATAAATTAATGCCTAACAGTTGTAAAGTATGTATAAAAATTCGAGAGCAAATAAATACACTTGCCAGACAGTGGTAAAGCTGGTGTTAGTGGTAGTGATGCTGGTGTTGGTGGTAGTGCTTAGAATACCTATTTCCTTAAAATTCTCTTGTAGGGATCAGCGCAGTTTTTAATTATAAATAGCACGTATTTTCTCAATATTCACCGCTTTACCCTACAGCAAGATTCAATAAGATATAATACATACTATAAATATAAGCAAAATATTTTTATATTAATTTAAGTTACAATGAAATCACATTTTGTTTTATGCTATATAATATTGTTTTTTTTCCTTAAATATTTCATATTCATCAGGTGACAACCCTACCAAAATTGATAAACATTTTCGACGTTGTTAAGAAGCTTCCCCTCTGGTCTTTATTTTGTGGTAGGAAGGCGAAGACACAGTTATTCGGCAGGAGCATTTACAACACAATCCGAAGCAAAATCAACAAAATTATGTTTTAAGCATACTCGTACATGTAGTAGACTGGCGGAAATTTGAAGCCAAGACTCATTGCATAGAAACAGCTTGGTGTCGTCGCCTACGGAACGTCGATTATCCACGCATTTATTAATAATATTATAACTAACTCTTTGATTAAAACTAGTTTTATGGATTTTATTGCGTTTAATTTTAATTGATTTTTAATTTCCGACGTTTCAGGTGCTTTCTAGCACCCAGAATCACGGGGAACAGTCCCCCGGGATAAAATCCGTAAAAGTTTTAATCAATGTGTAGTGTTCGCGTAAATATAAGAAATCATTATAATTAACTCTTTCTACACCTTTTGCTCAATATAAGTTTTATACTTGTATTCTAGTCTCTCGGCGTCTCTGACATCAGTTTCTCATAACTTGTGTATTAGTCTAAAGAGGGCTATCGTTGGAGTTTCTATGCATAATGGATTTTTTAACGTGGTAGAGCCATGCTGCACTTATATTAGTAGTATAGTTGTAGCAAGAATGGGTCGGCCCGGGGAAGGACCACGCTCTCACTGAATACCAGCGTAAAGTAGCAGCATACCGTACCGTACCCTACCGGAAACTCTTTTTACTGGAAACGAGGCATTTCATTTTAGTACTCACGGGTGACAACACATTTGCATTTTGATTCGTAATCGAGGGTAGTTGGAGATGTCTATGGGCCAAAGCAATCACTTGCTATCAAGTGAACTGTGTGCTCGTTTGTCACCTTTATCCTATAAAAAAGAAATGAGGACATCCGCAACAGAATCAGAATAATTATTTACTTTTGTATTAAGGGAAACTAAACATAGATTTATTTTTTAATTTAATTTATATCATGTCATGACTACGTATTCGTTCTAGTGAAAATTGGAAGTAAATGCCTTTAAACTTGCCCAGTGCTTGTAAAGAGCTTATATGAGTATCAGCAACATACAGAGCAGTCTGTGTACATTTTGAAAGACAATTCTTCGATAAACATTTGCCAATGCTCGCTTTAAAAACTTTACTGAAAATTTCTAAATACAGTGCATTCCTGGCACAAAAATGTAACCCAAATAGTCTTTTTGTAGAATAATTTACTTCTATAGTGCGGTCAGTTTAAAGTTTTCTCTCGCATAGTGCAAGATCTGTTCGTTGATACCGCAATCTTTCCCGCGTAAATCTGTCTAAGTAGCGACCACATCCATACAGAAGTGCAGCCACTCCACAGATACGCGTTTTCCTTTTTTTACCACTTCAGTTTCCACGTTGATTTATAACGTACACTGGGTTTTTACCTATTTTGTGCCGATGTGTACAGGAATAAATGAAATTAATTTTTTGTGTAATATATACTTTATATTTATGTTCAGATTATAGTCAACATATTATTATCAAATCAAATCAATTGGTCTTAAATTAAAAACGTTCTTACAATTTAAACGCCCTTTTCAGGCACTGCAAATTTAACAAGGGCACTGCTTATACATAAAATATAAAGTATACTTAGAAGCTAGATAAATATAAAAATACATAATAGTGTTAGTTTTTGTTATCTACATACTCCTCCACTGAGTAGAGGGTGTTTACTGCAGCTTGATTGACATTTGGTTAATTCTTCAGATTTTTTATTTCGTGTTGCAATTTATTATAATTTTTTATTTCTATATAGTAGATGCTTGTATTTATCATTTTTGTTCGCGACTATGGTAGGTATAATTTATTATTGTTACGTATATTTATGTTAGGTATCTTTAATCTTTTTGAAAATATTATAATTTTTATGGACAAATAGGCAAAGGTCATAAATGGACATACAGGGTAAGGTAAGAATATTTAGTTTTTTTGAAATATGGTCTACAGCTAGTAGTGTTATCTATGTGTGCTAGTATTCTAACGCACTTTAATTTCTGGATAACAATAGCTCCTGCACATCGACGCTACTTCCCCTAAACATAACTCCGTACTTAAGGCAAGAATTAGCATAGGCATAGTAAGCTGACAGTGCCGTGGCTGTGTCAGATGTGTGTTTTATTTGAAATAAAGCATACGTAAATTTTAACAGTTTAAACTTTGTATAATTAATGTGCGTTTTCCAATTGAAGTTCAAAACTACTTTCAAACCTAAAAGATTAAAAGTATTAACTTCTTCTATCTGGATATTATTAAAATTTGTTCACAATTAAAGGACTGCGTTTAAATTTTAAATTGCATATTTTTGGTATTTTTATAGTTTATTTCTAAGTTGTGATACTCGAGCCAATTTTTTATAGTTTGTAGAGTGTTGTAGACAATAGAGTTAAAATTTGTGTTTTCACTAACACGGACACATCGTCCGTATTATCTTGTGTTAATCGTTAATAATTTACATTAGAATAGACATACCAAAACACTACCTTGATCAAGACCAAGACGCGAACTTGTGAGGTCCCGGGTTTGAGACTGTATTACATACCGCATGTTTACATACGTACGTTAAAGTTTATATAAAATAATAAATAATTATTTAAATAAGTTAAGACCCATGTCGGTTTGAGACCTATACATACATACATAAACACTCACGCCTGTCATCTAGAGGGGTAGGCAGAGACTACAGACTTCCATTTGGCACGATCCTGACACACCTCTCTCGCCTCCTTCACATCCATACACCTACGCATACATGCTCGTCGGTTAAGGGTACTCCTAATTTGGCCCGTTTTCAATAAATCGCCAATTTGGTCGATAAATTTTCGCCTAGGACGTCCCTTTCCGACTCTGCCATTCACTTCTGCAACATAAATTTTCTTTGTCACTCTTTCCTCATTCATTCTTTCCACATGACTAAACCACCGAAGCATTCCTTTCTTAATCCTGGTCACAACATCATCTTGTAAACCACACTCTTCTCTTATTACACAATTTCTCACCCTGTCGTTCAGATTCAGCCCTAACATACTCCTTAAGGACCGCATTTCTACTGCGTTGATTCTACTCTCGTGCTTCTTCTGCCACACCCAACTTTCACTACCATACGTTAAAGTAGGGACCAACACAGCATTGTGAATTGCCATACGTGCCTTTTTTGACACATTTTGACTCTTCACAATAGAGTGCAGGGCCCCATTTACTCTATTTCCTGCATTCACTCGTTCATCCTTATCATATCTCCCATCCCTGCTAAATACGCAGCCCAAATATACAAACTCATCTACTTGCTCGATCAACTCCCCTTCTATTCTTATTTCACAAATCGTTTTATTTTCTTCTCTTTCAAAAACCATAACCTTCGTCTTACTTGCGTTCACTTTCATACCCCTTTCTTTTAATGATCTGTTCATTATTGTAACCATCATTTGCAACTCGGCCGCCGACGACGCAAGGATAACTTGATCATCGGCGTACAAAAGACCTATACATCCCATATTTATGTCGGACTTATAACAAATAAATGTGCCAACTGTGTTATTGCCTAGCATTATGTAAGTATCTTATTAAAGTATTACAGTATTTCATGCTGGTACATCGCTTGGAACTTTAAAAGGTGCAGGTTCGGCAAATACTGTTCTCGTCTCCGGGCCTGGGCACCCCAGTGCCAGTTTCTTCCGCCTGACCGCATCCAGCGCAGAACGAATCGTTGACAACCGAGTTCTTTTTGATCGGCTCGATTCATTGGCGCTGCGGAGTGATATTGCATCCCTTTATGATATATCCTAATCCTCCCTATGACGCATTCTATGAGGGAGGCCTATGTTAAACCGTGAACTTTAATATCGTTGTGTAATGTATAAATCAATGTTTAATATACCATCCAGGCAACCGTAACGGTATACGTTAATGCAACAAAGTTCCAGAAAATATACAAGGTCTCTCTATTAGAAAGTTTAAATACTTTATTAAGCAAAAACTGTAAAAAAAGATTTATTAGAAAAAATGATGGGCGCTTCCTGTTTCGTAAATAAGTTTTGTAAGCAGATTGTACAACCTTACAAAAACAAAATTGTCCCACTGGGTTTCGTGCTGGTTCTAAGCAGGACAGAAGATTTTTCCAGAATTATCTGTAATCTATCTCTATATATAAAAATCAATTGCTGTCTATTTGTCTCGCTAAAACTCAAAAACAGCTCAACCGATTTGGATTAAAATTGATAAAGAAACCACGGTTTGCACTCCGGGAGTGCCGGCAGAAGTGAAAACTTGAATATGAACGTTGTGCATTTTTGATATTTTTCAATGATTAGGGAATAACTTTGCACGAATTGCTTATTACACACGAAACATTCGCGAAGGCGCCCTGCGCCGCCTAAACGAACCACCAGACGCAATCATACATTTTCGTCGCACCGTAGAAAGAGAGAGGGATACTTCCTCTCCTACGCTGCGCTGGCTATCACTCTCTTTCCATCCGTCTTACGAATTTTCGATCAGGGTCACATGTCCTGACGCGAGTTTAACATTTTTTACCCATTACAAAAAAGTGTAAAACGCCGCTAAAGAAGTTTTCACTTCAAAAAGTGTGTTGAATGGATTGTCAAGATCCAGAAGTCATTTAAAGTTTTTACTATAAACGATAACTAATAAATAAGGACAGCTAATATCACTGTTTATATAATATATATTATTATTGTTGTTTGTTTAAACCAGGATAAAATCTTGGCACGCTTCTTATAGCATGTAATCTTACTCACTTTTTGCACATTATTTATTTTTATTTATTTATTTTTACAAAATATAGTTTATTAAATAACATCCGTCAGTACCAATAAACTTACAAAAGTTCTTCCATGTACCGCCGATTCGTAACTTCGAGCATGTTCAATCGGTTCGCATTGCGACAACTTATTTAATGTACATACATGGTGTGCAAAATGTTTTTTTTTGATAGATGTGTTCCAAAGCAAAGCGTAGTTAGTACATCTTAATAATGTTAGTGATATTAAAACAATTATTTAATGCAACATAATGAAGTGCACTTTATCTATTAAGACTATGTCTGTGCCTTTCAACTAATAGAATTTTTAATCAAGTTGCTTACGGTGGCGCCACCACGGCACGGGTACGCCAGATTAATGTAATTGGACGACGCCGTCACAAAGGCAAATTTTAATCCCCCTTTTCATTATACTACATACCCATAACATGCCACCCAGACAACGTGTTGTGCTTTTATTCTATTTCTGATTGTTGTGAATCGTAATGAACGAATTCAGACCATCAAAGCGTCGGTTAGCCTTAATTTTCTTGCGGTGATAATTGACTCGATTTTCGGTGTGGATATCCGGTCGACTGCTACTTGAAAGCGTTGGCTGTCACAATATGCAGCACCGCCCCTCAAATCGAGCGATTGCGGAATGGTCGTTAGGAGAGCTCGAAGTGTCGGGACAATTAAGTTGAAGCGGCGATTGTGAGCGGTGCCAAAGCGGATGTAGGTCAGAGTTCAGAATGGAGTGTCACTACATAGGTGTTGGAAGATTCGGCATCATAAACAATTCCATATTAAGAGACATGTCCATTTATATCCGTATTTTGATTGACTTTAACAGATTTCAAAATAGCAAATACTCATTATTTGTACTTAGTAACGCTTTTTGTTATACAAATACTATTTCTATTTTTATTGCAGCTATATGGCAGGTGGGCGATGAGATGGTAACTTACCATCAGCAACGATCACTTTTTCGTCACTGAAATGACTACTATTTTACTCTTTAATTTTTTTTTATTAGTTTACTTGTACTCGGTTTACTGGCACACGATAAAATATAAGGCGAGGTTTACCATCCGAGCTACCACGTCTTCGTAAGTATTAGAGGAAAGGAAGGTATTTTGGAATAATGCAGGCAATTTGGAACCCTCCTAGGGTTTCACAGAAACTGGTAGTGCCATCTCGTTTTAATGGCCATTAAACATTAAAGATAGGCGCCATTTGTCGATATGTTTACACGGTTAGTCCGACAAATTTTCAAGATGCCGATCAAATACCAAATTGTGAACGAGTGTGTTCGAAAATTTTTGAGGTATTTAACCAATTTCAATCGCCACAATTTGTTATGTTTAGATGGTTTGCTTTAAGAGCACTATAAAATGGACCATAAATTTTACGACCATGTCTTGTTGCTAAATTGGAATACCCGTTGTGATGGTTATTTGGAAAACCATTTTGTTATTCCAAATAACCTTCGGTCAAGTTACGGACCGATTTTAAAGAGTTGCTCTTTATGATATCATTTGCATTTATAAGTCTTACATTTTCTTCTAAAACCATAGCGTAAAAATATCAAACATAACTAAGTAATACATAGTAAATATAATTCGGAACACCTCTATTCCAATATTACCTGCATCACATGTCGAATACTGAATTCTGACATTTTGCGTTCAACCTAAAATTTTGCTTCAATTTTAATAAAGGTTTTATTTCCTTAAACACTACATAAAAAAGTTACACAGGTCTAAAACAAAATGGTATTCCAAATTACCCTCCTTTCCCATTACTTCCGAACATACTAGTTCACAATATTTTTCTTTTAAAGAAAAATATTGTGAACTAGTACGCATATTAGAAATTAAATATATGATATATTTGAAGTAGCTAGTGCAAATTTAGCCAGCGCGGCAGTCTTAATAATGAGAGGACAATTTCTATGGGAATTTCAAATTAAATTTGAGATCACAAACTGTCGCTAAATTTAAGTTGTATGATTATAAAAAATACATAATTCTAAGCTAATTTCTATGCTACTGGTACATCGTTGGTAAATACAACGGTGTACATGCGGGCGGTGCGACGCGAGAGCGACGTCTGCGGTACTCGTGGCTAACCAAGCGTGATTATGATAGCCTCGAGCTATGTCACCGCACCCAGCCGTTTCCCCCTAATAATAATTCTGCATACATTACCAACCATAACCACAAACTAATAAAATAAATTCGTTTCAGTCTACCGTCCTCCATACAAGAATATTTGGTATCAGAGAATCTCAAAAATAGAAAGTGACAAATCTATACTAGCATTGGATGACAAACAAGCATAAATTCCAGCTGATGGTATGCGAATGCTGTGGCCCATAGACATTTATATTTATCCTTAATTAAGAAACAACCCCTGAACACTAAGATGGAATGCCTCGATTCCTGTAAAAAGGGTCTCCGGTTCCCTACAGTCACCATACGAAACACAGCAGCATTGTGCTGCTATTTTACGCTGGTATTCTTTGAGAGCGTGGTCCTGCTGCGGTCGAGCCGACTCATTTGTACTACACTGAAATATAGCTGCAACGTGCACATAAATAAAATTGGAATATCTGTCTATAATATTGAATTACTTGGCTTCTGGGGACTTTCTTTATCCAATCAAATCAATTTTATTTACACAAATAAACAAAATTGATTTATCTGTTTGTAATGTCAAAATAACAGTTTTTTTTCTTAA
The DNA here is from genome assembly GCA_907164705.1 of Parnassius apollo. Lineage (NCBI taxonomy): Eukaryota > Metazoa > Arthropoda > Insecta > Lepidoptera > Papilionidae > Parnassius > Parnassius apollo. The sequence continues at coordinate 2,289,146 of CAJQZP010000501.1, read as the reverse complement.
TATGCATATGAAATTATAATCGGTACTTATAACAAAAACACTATTTGTAAAATTTTTGTCTGTCTGTCTATTTGTTTCGGCTAATCTCCGAAATGGCAGGACCGATTTTAACGGTGCTTTCACTGGCAGATATCTGATGTTATGAGGAAATTTAGGCTACTTTTGTAGTATAAAAATAATAAGAATTACGAGAAATTGAAACCTTAAATTACACGCGGGCGAAGTCGCAGGAGACAGCTAGTTTATTATACTAAAGTAAAGTAAAGTTACAGCCTATATACGTCCCACTGCTGGGCACAGGCCTTCCCCCCATTTCTGAGAGGGTTTTAGGGCAAGGAAGTGTCCGCCGCGCTGCCCCAATGCGTGTTGGCGAAGTTCACATGTCTTAAAAATATTTTTTTTTCTTATTACTCAGACATGCAGGTTTCCTCACGATGTTTTCCTTCACCGCCGAGCACGTGATAAATCTGCACTTAAAATTGCAATTAACAATCTCATTGGTGCCGGTGGAAATCGAACCCGGGTAGCTCGTGTTCTATTATATTTACAGCAAAAACACACAGAAATAAAAACTTTTAAAAATTTTGTCCGTCTGCTTGTCTGTCTGTCCAAGCTAATCTTCGTATTAGGCTATATTTTATCCGAAGAACTTAAAGATTTTATTTTAAAATCAAAAAATTGTTAAAATTAATGATCTTTGATTACGTTAAATCTAAATAACGCCACATTAATAGATCCTATCTATACGAAGCCGGAGCGGATCGCTAGTACCTAGTATATTTGTACAAGTGGTAAAATAAAAATGTTGTACAACTGAATTCATTATAAATAAAATAATTTATTGTTGATTTTTTTTAAAACCGCTTGACCGATTTCGGTAAAATTTAAATGGGACCACCTGGGAAGTATACCCTAAGAAACAACAAAAAAAAAAAAAAAAACCAAATCGGTTCAGGCGTGGTCAAGTAATCGGCTAACATAGAATAATAAAAAGATTCCGACGAATTGTGAACCTCTCCCTTTTTTGAAGTCGATTGAAAATGCCTCGGATCTCAAGTAGAAGCATTTATTTATTTGTTCAGCCTAGCGACACATGCGTTAGTAATTGTCGAATCGTATATTTATACTAACATATTATGTAATTATATGCGTTGTTGTTGTACATGGTAATAGACATTAAAACACTTCTCTAATTTCGGGAAAGTAGAAATAAAAATATGTGTTGCCTTTAACACAGCGCTTGTTTTAACAAGCTCTTTGTAATTTTTTTCAAATTTGGTTTGGTTGCCTGTTTAAAATTGTTTAAAAAAAGATGTAAATAAATAAAATAACAAAGGAACTCGTATGCTTTACACACTGTAGAGGTGAAACTTTCAAATGAAATAAAATATAAAATATACATAATTTATATTTCACGGCAAATAATTTATTATAATATAATAAATAATTTCCAACCACAAGTGCGGTATAAAATATATATGAGATAAAAGTTTAATTTCATAGCAATTGTATATAGCCCAAATTTAGTGCAATAAAAAAATTTCCTTTTTTTTTTCTAGTAAAATGATCATCCATTTCATTATTATATCGGACAAAAATCTTTTTAATTTCATCGAGTTTCATAATAAAACAAATATAACTTGTAAATAACTACCAACCACTTTGGAGCAAGAAATGTTTGTATATTGCCTTCCTTTCCTGTTATTCACTATCACAATTCATTTACTACTAAAATATATATCAATGAGATACTCATTTGAACCTATAAGCTGACAAAGTTGTTATGTTTTTTTTTATAAAACACACGACAACGAAAAGTAAACTGTAGTCGTGACGTGTTAGTAAGGCTTTTAAGCACGGTTATAATATGTTTCAGAATCTATATTTGACAATGTCTAATTTTCGAGAAAACCCCATTGAAATCCTAGCTATATTTTTCATACGATGATACAAACAATGTATCTAGGCCTTGACCCCTTTGTTATTGAAATACCACGCATTCACCAATTAAAACAATGAATTCCCGATCAAAATGTGAGTGTCTGCAAGAAATTACTAAAATACTAGCCTACCATAGTACTTCAAGTCACGCTCATATGAATTTGAAATTTGTGTACTATTCTTAAGACTGATAAGATTGGTTTTAACTAGATTGCAGTGACCAATAAGTCTCTTAACGGGTTTTCTATTAAGTCCAAAACTGAAACGTGGCTTTTCGAAGCATCAGTATAACAAGCGTTCGAATATAACTTCACGGAAAGTGCAGACCTCCGTGAAACTGCTGTTGCCCGGTGAACTCGCCAAGCAAGCCATCAGTGAGGGCACTAAGGCAGTCACCTAATACACAACTTTCAAGTAAGCTGGTGTATTCCGGTATCTTATTTATTTTTAAATAAGTAAACATATGACAGCAATATTTCGTGCACGACCAGACTTGCGCTTTATATAGAGTGCGAAGCTACCATGCAGGAATACCGCCGCAACTTTACAAGGTCACCTAACTTGTTTACCGCTGCTTTAGCCTTAGACTCAATTAACTACCTCAAGTTCAGGTTTAAAATCTATCAATAAGTGAAGGCGGTGTATTTTAATGATACATCTGGGAAAGAAGGAGACAAGGTAAGCTGGCTCCCTTTGCGGAGAAGAGGAAAGCTTACGTTTTAGATGCGTTAAATCCTACAACACTGGCATGGTCCTAATCGAAGACTGCCTGAAGTGTGAGAGACTCACACGCTCAACTGGACTGAATTTGATCCCAACTTGGTCGAGCATTTAGCCGAAATATCTTCACAGCTATGCTGCCATCTGCTCACCCATAGGTGCCAGCCATAAGCAGATCATTGATATCCAAGAGGAAGAGAATTGTGAAGAGTGTTGCAAAGAGAACGGAATCTGGATAACAATGGCATTAGTTGATATGAGGTCGGAAGAATAGCCTTCGACAACCACTCGGAGAGTCCGTTACATTAAAAAAGATTTTTACTCAGCCTATCGTACCAGGGGTTAATCTGTACGCAGCTTGTAATATACGTATACGTCTTATAATGTATGCAAATGACAAGATATATTTTTGGCCGATAAATTATGTAAAAAGATAATCACGTAAACCTGCCAGTAATCACCATTTCTATTTAAATTTCAGTTTAACTTTACCACGTTTTTTCTAAGAAGGCAAATATCTGAAAGAAAACGACTGAATAATACTTGTAGCAAAAGTCACCGTGAAGTTGCTAGCAAAGTTTGCGATTTCACACAATTAGAAGTTTATTAATATAAATGGTAATTCTTAAATTCGTATTCTTCATATTTGTTATTACAAGAATGAATACAAAAAAAAACCAAACGTTACAATTATGACTTCTTAATACTGGTAATTGCAGTTCCCAAACGATATAATAATACCGTAACAACTTATTCGCTCTTGGCAAAGCTCTTTCACTACATTTACCTAATTAGCCTCGCCCCCAACGCTATCCACACTTTTTCCGTTGCAATTTCCTTTGGGAGCTATGTAGTTTAAAATTAGGTAAAATTTGTAGGATCAAAAGTAGTACAATTATTTTTAATGTTATTACGTTTACCAACATAAAAACAGTTATTTTTAGCATTTAATTAATAATGGATATTAGTTATGTATATTTTCAAATAATAATTAAAAAATGTGGTCTATAATAATTTTGATTGTTTTCGTAAAAAAAAATACAATCAAACTTAATATGACAGACAGAGTCTACTTATTTACTGCAGAACCCAGACCTCCTTCAAACTTGCTTGTTAAAGTATTGCAGCTCTTATTCGGAGGCGAATTTCAGATGCCCTTGTAATTATTTCGCAGTGTTTGTTAATAAACTTGAATTCGTCGTAAAATCAAGCATTTTTAGCCAAGATGAGTTATATTAATTAATACTAGTGGGCGCCTTGTGATGGAAATTCTACCGTAATTCATAACTTTTTTGGGTTGGTATATTAAACAAACTTCTATTTCTTTTTTGACTGCACATTAAAACACGCAGATATCTCATAAACCTAACATAAAAGAAACGCAATTTTGCCTTGACACACACTCCATAGACTATTGAAAAAGAAACATTTGAATATATATATATATATATAAACACTCATGCCTGTCACCCAGAGGGGTAGGCAGAGACTACAGACTTCCATTTAGCACGATCCTGACATACCTACCTTTCTCGCCTCTTCCACATCCATATACCTACGCATACATGCTCGTCGGTTAAGGGTACTCTTAATTTGGCCCATTTTTAGTATATCGCCAATTTGGTCGACAAACTTCCGCCTAGGACGTCCCTTTCCGACTCTTCCATTCACTTCTGCAACATATATTTGCTTTGTCAGTCTTTCCGCATTCATTCTTTCTACATGACCAAACCACCGAAGCATTCCTTTCTTAAATCCTGGTCACCGCATCATCTTGCAAACCACACTCTTCTTTTATCACACAGTTTCTCACCCTGTCACTCAGATTCAGCCCTAACATATTCCTTATCGACCGCATTTCCACTGCATTTATTCTACTATCGTGCTTCTTCTGCCACACCCAACTTTTACTACCATACGTTAAAGTAGGGACTAATACAGCACTGTGAATTGCAATACGTGCCTTTTTTGACACATTCTGACTTTTCACAATAGAGTGTAGAGCCCCATTTACTCTATTTCCTGCATTCACTCGTAGTTCAATATCCTTATCATATCTCCCATCCCCGCTGAATACACATCCCAAATATACGAACTCATCCACTTGCTCAATTAACTCTCCTTCTATTCTTATTTCACATACCGTTTTGCTTTCATCTCTTTCAAAAACCATCACTTTCGTCTTACTTGCGTTCACTTTCATTCCCCTTTCTTTTAATGACCTGTTCATTAATGTAACCATCATTTGCAACTCGGCCGCCGACGACGCAAGTATGACTTGATCATCGGCGTACAAAAGGCATTTCATGGTTAACTCACCCATTCTTAACCCGCATTCTTCAACTTTCAAATTTTCCAAACAGCTGTCCATAAATAGGTTGAATAGCCACGGGGAAGCTACACAGCCCTGTCTGACACCTTTATGGATGCCAAACCAGTCCGAGTAGACCCCGTTGATTGTAACACAAGCACTCCAGTCCCTATACAGAGACTTTAATGCCTGTATCAAACCAGCGCTCAACCTAAATGCGTTCAGCGTTTGCCATAACACATCCCTGTCCACTCTGTCATAAGCCTTTTCCAAGTCCATGAACGCACAAAAAACTTTTTGGTTTTTCGCCAAAAACTTCTCCGCGATCATGCGCATGGAAAAGACTTGATCTGTACGCCCCATTCCCTTTCTAAATCCCGCTTGCACATCCCAAATTTTTTCATCAGTTTCTTTCATAACTCTTTCAATTAGTACCTTAGCATACAGTTTTCCCACAATGCTAAGAAGGCTGATACCACGGTAGTTTTTACAGTCCTGCTGTGACCCTTTTCCCTTATATATTGGGACTATCACGGCTTTGCACCAGTCTCCCGGTACCCGCTTTAGTTCCCAACATAAATTAAACAAGGTGTACAGCAGGCCTGCCACCACGTCCTCTCCAGCCCTTAGCATTTCGGGTGAAACTCTATCATATCCGGCTGTCTTACCTACTTTCATGCTTTTCATTGCTTTCATTATTTCATCTATACTTATCTCCCTATCTCTTTCATCTTCTTTCGGAATTTCTATTTCATTTAGTTCACACTTCTCCTCACTCATAAATTCGCTTTCAAAATATTCCTTCCATCTCTTTAGACTCAACACTTCATCATTCAGGATACAGCCATTCTAGTCTCGTATCGCATTCAATCTAGGCTGTTTTGAAAGTCCCCTGGTATTTCTTACGAGTTTCCAGAACATTTTAATATTTGCCTGGAAGTTATCCGATATTCTTCTATCATTCCTATCCGTTTTTTCTTGCTTTTTCGTTTGAACTAATTCTTTTACTCTCTTATTTAAACGTTTAAACTCTGCCTTTTTTCTTTCATTCTCATCATTCTTACCGCCAGAATTACCAGCTTTGGTCGCTAGTAAATCTAGCCATGCTCTCTTCTTTGCTTCAACTTCCATACGTACCTCATCATCCCACCATAACGTATTGTCTTTCCTTTCATTCGTTCTCTTACTAACACCACATACTTCGGTAGCTGCATCCACTAAACCTTTCTTAACATTATGCCACACATTCTCCAAGTCTAACTCATTCACACACAACTCATCCAAATTACTTATATTTTCTCTCAGTCTGCATTTGTACTTGTCTTTCACATCTTCATCTTGTAACCTCTCAATTCATATACGATGTAACGCAGTGGTAGACACAGATGTCCTATGCCGCCAACGTCTGAATAAACCCCTAATTCGGCATAAGACCAGGTAGTGGTCCGTCCCTACGTTGGACCCCCGGTAAACCCTTGTATCCACCACTGCGTTCCTCATTCTTTCATCCACAGTTGTGAAATCTATCATGCTTCTATCATCACCTCTTTCCCAAGTATACATGTGAATCTTCTTATGACGAAAGAAAGTGTTCGTCACAAAAAGATTCCTTTCCACACATACGGTGAGGAGGCTTTCACAATTCATTTTACTCACAACAAACGTTCCCAATATCCTTTCATAACCAAGCCTCCTCATCCCAACCCTTCCATTAAAATCTCCTAGCATAATAATATTTTCATTTCCCTTACACTTCATTAACACCATCCTTACCATTTCCCAAAACTGCTCCCGGATATAAGTGGGCTTAGACATGTCTGGGGCGTAGACCCCTAACACAAACAACTTCTTTAAGCCCACTTTCATTCGTATCCATAGCAGTCTTGGGCTTACACATTCATACTCTTTCACACATTGGCCCATTCTTTCTGAAAGGATGATACCTACTCCCTGGCATGCCCGCTCGATCTCGTCTACACCAGACCAGTATGCGGTATACATGCCATGTGCAGTGACATCCTTCCCCTTCCTTTTCGTCTCATTTACACATAATACATCTATTCCTCTATCATACATCATATCGCATACTTCATCCATTTTATCATTCATTGCCCCACATACATTCAACGTAGCCAGACGGGCCTCTGCAATCCACTTTTCGCCTCTCTGGGAGACAGAACGTAACGGGTGGCGAACCTCGTCGCCGGTTTTCCTCCCGGAGATTCTTCGCACCCCTGCCCCATTAAAGGGGCGCCGGGAACTCGGGGCCATTTCTTTTACTTTTTGCCTCATGGTGCGAAAACTAGGGCGTGGCAAATTTTACGCCGCTACCACACGGCGAGTAGCCGAGTCTGTTCTTTCGGCTTTGTCGCTCTTTTAGCACCACCCGGGGGAAACGTGTAGGGTGGGCCTAGGATTAGGTGGTCGAGGCCTACGGACGCGAGCGACTTATCTCCCAAACATTTGAAAACACATAAAATTAGTAGTAATTATTTGCTGGTAACATTCTAAAATTCTTTGGCAACAATGTCTACTCTGTGCGACTGTGTGATCATAGACTAATTTCTTTGACAGTGATAGTATGAACCATGGAGGTTAGAGAGAAGGAGAACGATCGCTTCGTGCTAAATAATAGCCCGCCTGTCCCTGAACTGCCTGATACTGAACTGCGAAGTTAGCTATTTATGAGTATAAGTAGATGAAGTTAGTTGAATAATATACAAATTTTCTTCGCGGCATTGGTAAAAAAATAATCATGCTCCGTATTTTTAATTTTTGACAAAAAAAAAACATTAAAAATGATGAAATATTTGCGTAGATGTGCAAGTGGTTTAGCATCTGATCGGAAAAATGATTGAAAATGTCTTTTACTGAGACAACGTAGCGACCGCAGCGCCTCACTTATTTTGTCCATATTTCTGGGTCACTATTTTCTACAGCGATTGTTCTCCTTCTCTCTAACCTCCATGGTATGAACGGAAACAAACGACAGACTATTATATATTTGTAATGGCGGTATGACTGTAAACATTTAAAAATTTTTTTTATTTAAATAATAATGTATTTGTAACAATTCACGACAAATTCTTCAATAGGTACGTGTGTACCTTTGTCACCGAACTCCTCCTAAACGACTGAACCGATTTTAATTAAATTTAATTTAAAAAAATTCCATGGATGGTTTAGATATACAATTGGATGTAATCGATGGCGCTTTTGTCGAGATCCTGTAATCACCTGGCGAAGCCGAGGCGTAACTCTAGTTATTTATAAATTTCAGCATTCTCCACTCCTTCTCTATATAAACTTCATCTGTACCTAATCTCACAGTCTTCTGTGTGCGCAATATGCTTTCAGAGCTGTACAAATAACAAAGTTTCCAAATAACGTACATACATAGATTCTAAGAAGAGCCCTCGCCAATTTTATTTTTAAAAGTTCCATGTCACATAATGTATAAACACAAAACACTGTAGATTAGTGTAAACCAACTGTAATTCTGCTAACCACAAGCTAACCACAACCCGTCTAAGAAAACTAAGTCTACATACATATTTATGTAATATTGTTCATTAACGTTTCTCTAGTAACTACTAACTATAATGAAATATTTATGATGGAACTATTAGATGGCAATTTCATCAAACTCCGAATGCAATAAAGTGAAGTATTTGCTTCAGATCCTAAATATTGCGAAAACACATATTTCTAACACTGTATTTGAATTTTCTCCAACCGTACCACAAAGGAAAATAATTTTTGTTTACATTGTGACTAATATTACTTAGACTAGAAAACAGAATACAAAATATTAAAAACAATATAGTTTTACTCATATAATAGTTTTCGTTGCAAACTTGAAGGTTTTCAATAAACAGAAAAGGACCAAGAAACGTACGAAGGATTTACTTTTTGTGGTCTATAATGCTGTTTACTTTGAATGAAAATAAAAACTTTTGTCTAAAGCAAATTATCATACCTTTCATAACACAGTGTACAGTAAGTAAAGAGATACTTCACCCAAATACTTCTGTCAAGCAAGGGCTCAACGAGGAAACGAATTCATTCTCACATAATACCTTTTTTATGGGATAGGGTGACAAACGAGTACACAGTCCACCTGATGGTAAGTGACTGCTGTGGCCTATAGACATCTACTTCTATCCTCGATTACGAATCAAAATGCAGATGCGTTGTCATCCGTGAGGACTGAGATGTAACGCCTCGTTTCCAATAAAACGGGTCTCCGGTTCCCTACACTCACCATACGAAACACAGTAGCATTAAGCTGCTATTTTACGCTGGTAGTCTGCGGTTTTCCCTTGTCGAGTTGACTCATTCGTGCTACAACTATACTACTAATATAACTACACCATGTCTCTACCACGTATAAAACAACCTGTCGGATAACAAACAAAACTCTATCGGTTATTCGAAAGCAATTAATTAAGACTCCTAATAAAGGTTCTTAGGTGTGTAGGTAAGTCAAGTATTATATTATCACATCACGTACAATAAACCAGCAGCAGCATAATGCTGCTCTTTTAAGATGGTATTCTTAAGGAGCGTAATCCTTCCCCAGTCGTGCCGACCTATTCGTAGCTACATATCTCTTAAGAACCACGTTCTTTTTCATTTTCTTCCTTGTCTGCTAGTCACATTTATACTCGCAATGTTTATACCCTACTAGGGATGAAATTGTTAGCATATTTTGTCAATTATGCTAATTATATTATTAATTAACTGTTTCCCGCGACTTTGCCCGCGTGTAATTCAATGTTTTAATTTTTTTCGCGGATCCCTAATTATTTTTCCAAAATTGAAGTAGCCTAAGTTGCTTGTTATAACATCTGCTATCTGCCAGTGAAAGATCCGTCAAAATCTATGCAGCCATTTCGGCTGTTAGCCGGAACAAACAGACAGACAAAAATGTTACAAATTGTGTTTTTGTTATAAGTGTCGTATATACTTTCATATGCATTTAGTAAAAATCTATTATTTTGACATTACAGACACTTCAATTTTATTTATTTGTGTAAATTATTTTATATTTATTTAAAAGTTTTAATAGAAATTCATAAGTTCCTCAATATTAAAACTATCGAAAATGACGATAAAAATAAATAAGCACCAACAGTTTCTTGAACAAAGAATATTCATATGGCAAATGGAATATTTATGTGGGTGGCTTAACATTTATAAATATTCCTAAATCTTTTTTCTAATGAGCTAATTGTTAGTGAGATTACTCAACTTATAAGACGGATTGGCATTTAGAGCAGACGTCGCGTACCTCAGAAGCTACACCCCGTCACCAGCCTGGCTATTTTAGACTGAGATGGTTATACTGCCATCTATTGGTATCCATAAAATTTGTGTGTGTGAATGTTTCATTTCTCATAACCGTCTCTTACGACACCCACGACACACTCAACATAAGCTTTTAGTAAAACAAAATATAAATCCTATATCTACGAGCAATTCTTGTATACAATATGTAACGTAATTAACGCACACCCTCAGACACCCCAATTAGTATATTATGTTATAACCATAATACATACACTGAATTTTTAGTTAAACATTTTATGCACTGATTATTTATCAAATTAGTTATATTAATTCCGGAAGAATGTTGTGGTCACAGTACAAATCCACAAACGCAAAGACTTTAACATGCTTGAAATAAAGTTCATTTTTCTTTATTTTTACTGATGACAGAATTAGTAATAATACAAATAAAACTGCACTCTTAAAAGTCTTATTGCCTTAAGATACGGCCCATTTCAGTTTGTTTTTACTGTACATATTTAGTGTAACTGTAATTTACATAGTTTTAATTATTTTTCGGATAAAATATTACCTATATTAAAAATGATAGGAATCGATTCAGTAAAGGATTCTGAACAAACTACTTTCTCAAAGTGCATTAATTATGTTACATGTTGTATATATATATATATATATATATATATATATATATATATATATATATATATATATATATATATATATACAACTAACATAATTAACGTATTTAATATATGATATAATTTTTAATATATGACCGAGCTTTGCTCGGTTTTTTTTAAGTTACATTTATATACAAATTACATGAATAAATAGTTTTTGAGCTTATTGACATAATAGGAAAAACTGAACTGGTTATTTGAATAAGTCATGAGTGCAATTAGATTAATTAAAATTTTCGTATTTTTAAAAAATACTAAAAAAAGGGGTCGAAATTATAGATTTTCTCACAAAAGAAGGGAACTTGAAAAAAAAAAAGAAAAAAAGTCGGACTCAAGACGGGACGCGAACCACGGAACACCGATATCACGCCCGAAATACATCCCATCTGAGCTATTACGACCGTTAGTAACCTGTCAAAATTTACCTTCTTATATTGTAGCAGTTTTTTTTTATTGCCTGAAAACACGGACAAAGGGACATTTTCTAAGAATAAATCCTAGCTAGATCGATTTATTGCCCCCCGAAACTCTCTGGACATTAAACTTTATGAAAATCATTGGAGCCGTTTCCGAGATTCCGATTATATATATATATATATACAAGAATTACTCGTTTAAAGGTATAGGATTCTGTCATTCAATAAAAATAAAGAAAAATGCACTTTATTTCAAGCGCATTAAAGTCTTTGCGTTCGTGGATTTGTACTGTGACCACAACATTCTTCCGGAATTATATAACTAATTTGATAAATAATCATTGCATAAAAATTCAGTGGATGTATTATGATTATAACATAATATACTAATTGCGGTGTCTGAGGGTGTGAGTTAATTACATTGCATATTGTAAATATATATATATATATATATATATATATATATATATATATATATATATATATATATATATATATATATATATATATATATATATATATATATATATGAAAATGTAATATAAGGTAAATTTTAACACAATTATAATGATCGTAATAGCTCAAGTAGACAACGCACTGTCGCGAAATCGTAGTGCGCTGGTTCGCGTCTTGTCTTAGCTTTGTCTTTTTCCCTTTGTTTTCAAGTTCCCTTCTTTTGTGAGAAAATCTATTATATCGAGCCCTTTTTTTTAGTATTTTTAAAAATACGAAAATTTTATTGCACTCATGATTTTTCATTCTAATAACCAGTTCAGTTTTTTTTCTATTATGTCGGAAAAATCAAAAAATATTCTTGATATTTTATCAGTTTACTAAATATAACTTCCAAAACACACGATTTCCAAAAAAAAATACCGAGCAATGCTCGGTCATCCAGTTCTATACAATATATATACAAATCTTCCTTCAATTCTATATGAAATGGGTTGCGTTCGGGACATAAGATCTAGAACACTAAAACGTACAAAAGTTTACTTACCTTTTTACTTCGATGTTATCTTTATATTCCCGGTAGAATTGGCCGACGAATAAGAAAAATATAACTCAGATTAGAATAAACTATTTATTTATAAACAATAAAGCACGGAACAGAAAAAAGCATTATGTGTAACTGAATTATATTTGTTTCTGAACGTACCATAACCGTGAACTTGAGCTCTACAAAATATAACAAACTAATAATGTGTGTCTGTCTGAAACTGTTTGCAAAATGCTTAAAGGGTGTTTAATGTAACCCGGCAAAATCATATTTAGCAAATGTTAGCAAGTTTAATTTTGTGACTACTTTGGTAGTTTACCGTTTTATAATAATTGTATTTATTGTTGACCAAAAACATATTCAAACACATTCATATATGAAACACTGACACGTATGACGTAGGTAATCAGTATTGTGACGATATTTCAGAATAATCACAGGCCAGCCTGCTGTTAATAATACTACCGAAAACATAATTGCGTTTTTAGAATAATTAATTACTATACTTAAGATAAATTACAATATAGTCTCAAATATATACTAGAGAAATATTGCAATTTGAATCAATGAAAACATACATACAAAATATGTATAATACACAAGAAATTCCGCGCGCAAATCATAGCGCGTGACAACCAAAATCAGAATATATTTTATAACAAGTCAAACAAGTGAACGAAGTTTGACAACGCTTTTGTTTCGTCAATTCAAGGTCAGGAATACGTTAGTACTCTTAAGTCTTATCAGTTTGTTGTCAGGAAGGACGGCAACGTCACTTTACCTACGACTTTTGGTATTTATGTTACCATACAACAATAATAAGTAATAAAATTGTTTACAAAAAACATAGGTGCCATCTAGCGTTTAAACGTCGCCTTTCGTTTGCTTGACAAAAGTCTCGCACACTACTAAAGAAGTGTCAAATATTTCCGGGATTTCACTATTGTTTTTCTCAGTATATAATGTAAGTTATTGCCTACTAGCTGTTACCCGCGGCTTCGACCGCATGGTCACTGGGAAATGAACTATCCATTGCTTTTTTAATTGAAAGAAAACTGAATTTTACAGATTTGTCAGAGATGTAGCCATTAAAAGGAAACTGAGCAAAATTGATTCGTCAGCCTATTTAAATGTTTTGAAACGCAGCGTATAGGAAAGGATGAAAATAGCCTGTTTATTCCAAATGGAAATGGGATATTTTTTTAATTAAAAGAAACTGAGTATAATTATCCGTCAGGGATGCAGACTTTTGAAAAGAAACTGAGCTAAATTGATTCGTCAGAGATGCAGTTTTCTGTATTGAAAGGAAACTGAGTCAAATAAAAGATCCGTCAGAGATGCAGCCTTTTGAGTTGAAAGGAAACTGAGCTTAATAGGTCCGTCAGAGGTGCAGCATTTGGAATTGAAAAGAAACTGAGCTAAATAGGAAATTTTGAATTGAAAGGGAAGATCTGTGAGAATTCTGATTAATGGATTGTGGGAGTTTTGGAAAAAAAAACTAACTGAACACTATTTTAAGACGTTGCTGTACATAATGTTATATGTTTTTCCATTCGGGGAAAGAATGTTGAGATTCTGGGCATTTGACACACGCAAACATGCTACATACAGCTGACCATGAGAGAAGCATGGTTTTTGCAAGTTGACCACCGCTACCTGTAACGTTTGCCCCTGCGCTTTATTAATTGCATTGCAAAACTGAGCTTAATAGGGAACTGCAACCTTTTGAATTGAAAACGAAGATCTGTGGGAATTATAGGGATCCGTGGTATAGTAACATTTTCACCTTTTCCCACGCCTGTCAAAATTGTAGCACCGATTATGTTCCGTCCAAGATGTGTCACACGCAGCCTTGTGCCATTACATAACCGAGGAGCATCTAAATTTCGCATTAGCATGACTGGGACGCCTAATTTTAATTGAAGCTTATGTGAGGGCACACCTGACAACTCTAGAGAATTTAGAAACTCTACGGGATATGAAGTGCTCTGTTCTGTGTCCATAACTGTGTCTACTGACAAATACTCTGTTATTTCTCCTGCTACTTCGCTTAATATATCTGAATTTATTTTGTTAACGCTCTCATTTTTTGGTGCAAGAATCGCCCTTTCACATAACCATTTGTCTCCATGCATGTTGTTCGTTAAATTTGAATAAACGCTCGCAATTAATTCGGAATGACTCTGTACTAAATTACAAAAATCTTTCGTCAATTTAACGCAGCCCTCAGCATCCGTTTCCAACCGCCCATCGCCAATTTTTAATAGTGTGTCAGCATAGTTTCCAGCATTGATATCATTATATAAATGCACTCTCATATTCGTAGTTAAACTGAATTTTGTCATCTTGTTCCATAAAATAGACGACTTGCTTTAATTTCATCTGCAGGTGTGCCCTTTTAAATGACAGGTAAACTTTGGCGAAAGTCACCAGCCAGTAAAACCACCATTCCTCCCATTACATCGGTATTCGATTTAGTGCTTCTACAGCTTTTTTATGCGACATTGTACTTTCGTCCCACACTAAAAGTTTGCATTGTCGTATTATACCTCGTGCACTATTTTTGCTAAAGTTGCAGATCAGCGATTCTTCCTGGGCTAGATTTAGAGGGAGTTTTAAAACAGAATGTGCAGTGCGGCCCCCGCTTAGCAGCGTGGCGGCTATACCGGAGGAAGCTACGGCCACAGCAATGTTCTTATCTTTCCGTATCTAGCCTTCCTATCCTTGATAGCGAAAAAAAAATCGAATCAACTGAAACCAAATCACAAAACAAATCGCAGAAAACCGAAATCGAAAGCAGTAGTCAATATAAATATAACCAACGAAAAAAGAAGTAAGTGTATAGGTACCGTATACACTATCTATACTATTAATATTCCTTTGAAAAATTGTTAAACAACCTTAAACAACTAAAACCAATTCACGATTCTAAATAAAAAAATCCAAAATCAAAGCCATAGTCTAAATATGTATAAAGGAATACCAACCAAATCAACAAAACCAATCCAAGAAAATACACAAATCTAAAAATGAAAGCCAATATAAATCCATTCAACCTTAAATAAATCACAAAGCAAATAACAAACAACCGAAATCGAAAGCAGGTAGTCGAATAAGCTACGAAATAGAAACAATTTAAGCGTATAGGTACCGTATGCACTATAAGTTGACGCGCGGCTCAACGGCGGGAGTTAAGTACATGTCAGGAAACATTTCATTACCACGTTTTAAAAACCTAGTAATGACATCTAGCGGAATCAATTTAAACTATGTATACGTTAGTTAATAAGAACTCTCAAAAAATATTTTTCTTATAATTTTGCACAATTTTTCTTATTGTAATACCGATTCATTCATAACCACAAATAAGGACTCATTTCCGTTTAATAAATATTACTAAGGCTTATAAATAAGGCTTACTAAGAACTGTTTCTACCACAGTTAAGTAATAGTTAAAGGAGAAAGAGTGACAGGTGGTGATAGTATTTCTGATCCATACTTATAATCATGCCTGTAACCCTTGCGGGGTAGGCAGAGCATCAACGGATTACTTGATATCGTCTGCGAGGTTATCGCCTATTCTGTGAATTACAATGCACCAAAACGTTTGAAGAAAATCAGCTGGTGAATTTTATGTTTTTTATCGCTCTCTTCCCGGTCCTGCGTGGAAAAATACAGATCCATACATTTTTATCTTAATTTTGGTAAAAAGACATAATAATCCAGATATTCTGACCTTCTGTGTTCGTCCATCGTACCGTCGTCCGTCTTGTAGAATCACGGTGGCGCCACCTAGTTGAATTTTATTTTGCAACATTTATTTTCCCATGGGAATGATATGTTTTTCCGCGGAAAAAAGTAACCTATGTCACTCTACAGCCACCGAAATATCACCATACAAAAAATCATGCCATGCCGACGCTCTGTTGCGACGTGAAAGAAGGACAAACAAACAAACAAACACACTTTCGCATTTATAATATTAGTATGGATTAGTATGGATAAAGGTCTAACGCGTACACATTTCATTGTAGAGAAGTGATAAAATGATTAGTTTTAAAGAAAGAGTGTCTGTGTTTAGTTTATATTTTGGTTAAAAAATGTATGGGCGGACGTTCGACGCATCCACCTTAAGTGAATCAAAATATTGGTTGGTGACTCAAGTTACTAGATAAACGCTTTAGTGCAAGAATTATTCTTCAAAGAACAGTCACTCGAACTAAAAACTCTATTTATTGAGTGCGAAAACTACAAATCCCATAAAAAATTTAAAAGATAACCTTAAAACTGTTAATCAACCTGAGCCGTAGGACATACAAAATGGTAATATCGACGCCATCTATCACTAAACTTGAACACTACGTAATCAACTAACTACTCAAGAGATACATCGTACTCAACATCCGTTAACGATCGAACTAATCAAACTTTCTATTTCACCACGTAACCAATAGAGGGCACTGCTCACAAAATCAAAATAAATTGTCTTACAGCGCACTTAAAGTTAACAAAGACATTACAAGAACTATGGAAGTGATAAAAAGCATGCTGGAAAACTTACAAAAAGAAATAAAACAACAAAAGGTTGATATGCTCGAAATGATAGAAGATATAAAAACTGCTATCAACAATAATATAAATAACAAGTTTAGGAGCTAATTACGTTAGCTGCAGCCGCAGGACTTAAAAAAATTAATTCTTAAAATGAAATTTTTCAATAATGCTATAACTAAATTAAAATGATTAGCTTGGTCGAAGTGTGACCGAAGAATGACGAAATCCGATGCTAACTTGCACGGGCGTCGGATTGTCGGCGCCTGCTGACTCGGCGCCTCGTGACACGCGGCTCCTTCGTGTGAGTCTTTAAGTAGATCTTACATATTCGGTGATTTTCGTGTAGTGGAACTACGTAATTCCTCCCCCCACAGTTCAGCGACTATTTTCCGACTTTGAGGGAAAATGTTGCTGGATACGCTTTTGCGTTTTTAGGATCTTCATAGGAATGCTTTCCAGGTGCTGGCGGCTGGGTGCTCTGCTGTTGCGGCTTACTGCATCTCCACAGATTGTAACGTCGACAGATTATTACAATTGCTATTGTGATAAGCGAGCCAATTATCATTACATAAATGGGAATAGTTGTGTGGTACAAAGTGTTGCTAGTTATGGTGTCTTGTACCATTATCGGCTCTCTTATGACTTGATTGTAGGTTTCATGTAGTTTTCTCAGGTCGATGGATTGCAGCGAGATTCTGAGTTGAGATGTGGTTTCCTCTTTGAAGTTGCGTGGGACATCGGTAATTATTAGTGGCTGTCCGGATACTTGGTTGTTCTCGTTGACTATTGTAAATTCTGACGTCATCATTGTGAAATTTAAGGGTTGGTTACCAAATAGCTTCCTTGAAGCTGCTTGTATTCTTCTGTTCCGCATCGTAGATGGATTCTTGTAGTGCGAGGGAACGTGATAACATAGTTTCCAGCGTCCAGTTGCTCCATGGCTTCCTTTTCCAGTGTTATAGTGGTCAGGTTGCAGTCATCTCCTAGGGCGTGGTTTGTATCGTCTTCGTAGAGGTATTGCTGGTCTACCTTCGGGCATTCAGCCTCCATATACGCATACGCTTCTCTGTTAGTTGCTAGGAAAGGAAGGGGTGGAATAAGGATCTTATTATATCTGTTCGGGGCTATCGAAAGTTTATACAGATCGAATATATTCGCACTAACTATGGGAACTTTAAAAACTATAACTATCTGTTTTTCGACGTAATATGAACCTGGTTTTATAATACTATAATAAGTCTAAATTTAATATTCTATCGTCCCCATATATCATTCTTACTCTTTCTATCATTACCCTTAAAGTATCGATATATCTATCATTGAATTATGCGTGCTTAAGGCGCGCACAAGAGCTAGAATGTTTTCTATTCTAACTAATTCTCCCAACAAATCATCGACGTTTCCCGTTATGATGGTCAGAAGCTGAGCAAAATGAGCATATTTTATTAAACTATTTTCTTTATAAGCAGTGCTATTCATCAAAAGTTCTAACGTAGCATTAATTGATTGCTGATTTCTAACTAACTGATCTATGATGCCGTTATGTTGCGTCATCCATTCCTTGCTGAGGATTATGTGCGACTTACATTCCGATATAATTTTAATTTGGTTATTTTCGAGATTTTTTATTGCGTTGTCAAATTTAATAACATCCATCAATAAACTTCCGGTTAAGCTTTTAATAGCAGATCCTAAGCCATTAATTAAACCTCACTAATTAAACCTTAATTTTATGAGATAAATAGTTGATTTGAAGAGAATATAGGGAAAACGTATCATTCTTCTTTCAATCTTAATTCAAAGTCGGATAACTGCTGTCTCACTGCAATAGTTTTCGCTTCTATATTATTGATGCGAATATACTGTAAAAAGCTATGGTAATGTGACACTAAACGAGTTCGACCTAATTTATAAGGAAGAAGGCCAGGATCATCGTTGAGACTTTCATGTCTTATCTCCTGTGTTTGAGCAAGATGCGCCATTATCACCCACGGGATTCTGTAACAATTTAGCGCTAACGGGACCACGTTTCCGTGAAGTATAAATATGTGTAGCTAGGTTAGCCAGAACGATAACATCAGTGTATCTGGGTGCTAATTTCTGTCGGCTAGCAAGCGGGTTTTTTATGAAAATCTGCTGTTGTGGTTCATACTGAATTTCGGGTTTTCTAACCCTATTTCTATTCACAATTAAAACTGTGCGATCATGTAAGGTGGACTGATTTATAATTTCATAAACTAACTTCATTTGCTCTCTATAATTTTGAGTGTACTGTTGAAGTAGATGCTGCGTAAGGTCTACACCTACTGGGTCTCTGGGGTCGAAGTGACCTAAGATCATCTAAGATGCTCGGGACGGGTTGAATGGAAACGTTCTACATTTCCATTGTCGTTTGGTGAATGGGGAAGTATTTTATGGTGGTTAATATTGTGCAAACTTAAAAATTCGGAAAATAGTTGGTTAGTGAATTCAGTGCCGTTATCCGTTACTATCGTTAAAGGTAAACCATGGTGCGTGTAATATTTTAGTAAGGCCCGTAAAACGCTGATGGCTGTACCGTCGTGTAGATGATAGGCTTTTCCGTACTTGGAGAATACGTCGACGAACGTAATGTAGTTTTTGCTATCTACCGTGAACAAGTCCATATGAACTATTTATAGAGGCGTGCTCGGAGGCGGAACAACGTTGAATCTTGGTTGGATAGGATTACGGTCGTATTTACCTTGGCCACACACAATACATTAATTAATGAATTTTGTTATTTGTTCTTTCATTTTTGGCCAGTAGTATTTTTTCGAAAGAGACAAATAACACTCATTAATGCCTCTATGGTTGGTTTTGCCCTCGTGATAGTGTTTTATAATTTCTTGTTGCCTAAGATAAGGTTTAACGTTTTCAAGTTCACTTTTGGCAAGTACGAGATTCATTGCGGAGCTTTTAAAGTTATTCTGTATGACAGGTATAATTGAGTCCTAACGGGGGGTTGATTAGAAGTCCGGTTTTAATTTTTGGTTTCACGAACTCCTTTATTACGTTTATAATATCGGTCTCTAAATTTGATGCCGTTACTTGCACTGAAATGCTGGTGTATGTGTCGAAGGGCTTCGAAACCGCGGGTCGCTTTTTTACGTCGCCTACGATAGTGATAACCAATTGGCGATGAAATGTGTTTAGTGGTTCATCGGTTATTGGAATTTCCAATATGGGATTTTCGTGACTCGTATGAATAGTAGCGGTTGTAGAACCATGACTGGACTCTGGTTGTTCCGAGGGATTCGCTAGAAGAGAATTAGTCTGTTCGTTATGAATCTCAATGCGACTGAGGGCATCTGCGTTCGTATTTGATTTCCCTTTCTTGTAAATTACAGTTAAGTCGTATTCGCTAAGCTTTAAGTGCCATCGAGTAAGGCGGGAGTTCGGTTCTTTTAAACTCATTATCCACTGTGGAGGTTTGTGGTCAGTAAGTATTTTAAATGTCCTGCCGAATAGGTAGGGCCTAAAATATTTAGTGGCCCATACTATTTCCAGGAGCTCTTTCTCAATGGTACTGTAATTTTGTTCACTATCATTGAGTGTCCGTGAAGCATATGAGATGGGTTTATCCGAGCCTATCGGCCTTTGAGACAAAACAGCACCGATGGCATAGTTCGACGCGTCGGTTCGAAAGTCCGGGTATTTAAGGATTGGGTCATTCGTCAAAAGGATTTTACACTTCTCCAAACTGTTAACATAATCGGGGTCAAAAGTGATCTTTTTACCCTTTTTTAGGCATTGTGTTAGGGGTTTTGTTATTTTTGCGAAATCTGGGATGAATTTCCGGTAATATCCTAATAGTCCTAAGGACTGCTTTATTTCCTTAGGAGATTTAGGCATAGGGTATTTTTCTATCGCTGCTATTTTGTCTGGGTTAGGCTTCACGCCTAGCTTCTCACTGCTGATGATATGGCCTAAATAAGCCGTTTCTAGTTTAATGAACTCTGATTTGTCCATTTGCACTTTGAAATTAGAGTTCCTAAGTCTCTCGAAGACTTGTTCTAAGTTGGCCATATGTTCTTGCAGCGAAGTGCTGAATACTATTATATCGTCCAAGTACACCACTCCACTGGTTCTGGAGACCTTGGAGGATGTTATCCATCACTCTTTGGAATGTGGAGGGCGAGTTCTTCAGGCCAATGGGCATCTGAAGGAATTCGCAGTGGCCGTGTTCGACATTGAATGCCGTCTTTGGAATATCAGCGGGGTCCATTTCTACTTGATGAAAACCACTGGCGAGATCTATGGTAGTAAAATATTGACATTTACCCGGTTTGTCCAGAACGTCTAAGATATTCGGGACAGAGTATTTGTCATTTATAGCTTTTGGAATTACAGCGGAGCTTCTGAAAGCGGGTGGAACACCGGTACTTGAAGTCCTTCAGAAGCTCTTCAATTCCGTCCTCCATGGTGGCACTACTCCAGAGGCGTGGAGCAGAAGTGCGGTGGTCTTGTTCTTTAAGCAAGGCGACAACGCTCTCTTGAAGAACTACAGACCGATTTCCCTTCTGAGCCGCGTCTACGTGCTGTTTTCGAGAGTCATTACGAATCGTCTCGCACGCAGACTCGACGACTTCCAGCCTCCCGAACAAGCCAGTTTCCGAAAAGGCTTCAGTACCATAGACCACATACATACCCTGCGGCAGATTGTACAGAAGACTGAAGAGTACAATTTGCCACTTTGCCTGGCGTATGTGGACTATGAGAAAGCCTTTGATTCCGTCGAAATTTGGGCGGTGCTGCAGTCCCTTCAGCGGTGCCAAGTTGACTGTCGGTATATTGAAGTGCTGAAGTGTTTGTACAGTAGGGCTACGATGGCTATCCGAGTACAGAACCAGAGCTCGAAACCTATCCAACTGCAGAGAGGTGTAAGACAGGGTGACGTTATATCCCCGAAACTCTTCACCGCTGCTTTGGAAGACGTTTTCAAGCTACTGGACTGGAAAGGATACGGTATTAACATCAATGGCGAGTACATCACTCACCTTCGATTTGCCGACGATATAGTCCTTATGGCAGAATCGCTGGAGGACTTAAGCACTATGCTCAATGACCTCAATAGTGCCTCCCAACGGATAGGTCTTAAGATGAACATGGACAAAACAAAGATTATGTTTAATGTCCATGTCACACCTATGCCGGTAGTTGTTGGGAGCACTATGCTCGAAGTTGTTGACGAGTACGTTTACCTGGGACAAATAGTCCGACTAGGTAAGTCCAACTTCGACCGAGAGGTCAATCGACGGATTCAACTCGGCTGGGCAGCGTTCGGGAAATTACGACATATCTTCTCGTCAGGTATACCTCAATCTCTGAAAACTAAAGTGTACAACCAGTGCGTGTTGCCAGTGATGACTTACGGATCAGAGACGTGGTCCTTCACTGCTGGCCGTATGAGGACGCTCAAGGTCGCTCAGCGAGCTATGGAGAGGGCTATGCTCGGAGTTTCTCTGCGTGATAGACTCAGAAATGAGGATATCCGCAGTAAAACCAGATTGACCGACATAGCCCAACGGATTAGTAAGCTGAAGTGGCAATGGGCCGGCCATATAGCTCGAAGAACCGATAACCGATGGGGAAGAAAGGTTCTCGAGTGGCAGCCTCGTACCGGTAGGCGTAGTGTAGGGCGACCCCCCACTAGATGGAGTGACGACCTGGTAAGATATGCAGGAAGTCGATGGATGCAGGTGGCTCAGGACCGTGCTTTGTGGCATTACTTGGGGGAGGCCTATGTTCAGCAGTGGACTTGTGAAGGGCTGTGATGATGATGATGATGATGATAGCTTTTTCATTAAGTTTACGAAAATCTACCACTAGACGCCATTTCTTTTTCCCCGAGGCGTCTGCGTTTTTTGGGACAATCCAAATCGGTGAGGACCATGCGGGCTCGGAGGGCCGTATAATGCCTTGAGTTTGTATTTGGTCGCGTACCTCTTGTCGATGAAAAAAAGGATATCGAGAGCTCTTTGTGTAAATAGGAATTTCATCGGTCGTACGGATGCGGTGTTTTATTTGATTCGTAAATGTTAAGTTTTCACCTTCGATATAAAATATGTCATATTAGCCTTTTCTTCTTCGTTAAGGTGGTCGCGATAAAACGTCTTTAGCGCGTTCGGTAATAGGCTGGGTGCGCGTGCACTCAACGTTAAACAACTGTGCGTGAACGTGGCGGTCCAGGGAAAAACCAACATCGTTATCGCTAGTATTCTCGATCTCTAAAATAGTTCTATGTTTTTTTTTTGGGGGGGGGTCTTTTTAATTTTTCGTTGTCGTTTGTTTGAAACGCTGGTTATGCATTCGTGAACGACACAATTACATAAAATTTGTTCGGGAATATAGACTTCACCATCACTACTGTCAATAGGAATTCTAACTAAGTTTGAAGTATTCGCAGGAATTATATCCTTGTATAGGTTCGCGTTTCGTGAATTATATAACAATATTGGGTTCACTGTAGACCGAGTAGTTAAATGTAATGCTTTTATATCGATCTTTGCTTCCCACTTAGTTAACAGATCGAGCCCAATTAACCCGTCGAAATTCTTGTGAAATTCATACACGAAAAACTTTATCGGTTCACTATCGTTAATTTCCGGAAAACAGGGCACCGTAATGGAATAATCATTTCTACTAACAACTTGAACATTAGTAACTTCGAAAGGATCATAGTCAAGTTGATAATTAAGGAAAGTATTTCTACAGCATCCGGATTCAAAAATGATTGATTCGCTCCGGTATAGATGAGAAGATTCAACGGAGGGTCTAAGATCCGAATAAATGGTAGCTGACGCTGGGTGTGCAAATTGATTTCTATCTTGGCTTGTTTGAAGAGGAATCCTCGTGAAAATTTTCCTGTTGCTTAGTGGAGGGTTGAGGATCGTTTTCTGTATCATCGACGCTTGGATAATCGTTTACCGGAACGAACTCGGGACCGTAATTCTCGTGGTTTATATTATCATTATAGCTACTCGTGTAAGATGGACATTCGTAGTAATCCGCATAATAGTTGTTGTAGTCAGGCTCATAGTAATAGTTGTCATAGCCGTCACACTCGTTAAAATTCATTTCACGGCTTTTAAAACGATTCTTAGGTGGTGGGTTACCGTGCTGGTTCCAATCATGGCCAGTTAATCGTCCTGTAGGAGGTAAGGCTTTAGACGTCAAATGTTGAACACTGCTCATAGGCTTAGGGCCAAAATTCTGAGGCTGCTGATAACGAGGCTGAATACAGAATACGTTACTACGTGGGTTATAATTCGGTAGTGTTGCACTTAATTTGTTGAGTACGTGTTGGCACGCGGTACTGAGGCTGATGTTGATGGGTCGCATTGAACTTAAATTGATTTTGCGGGTTGAGTAAATTTAAATGGTTGAGGTTGAGGTGGCATCCACATCGGTCCCTGAGTTGCAGGTGCTAACATCATAGGTGGAGGCTGGAAATTTTGCTTAGATTGAGAAGGCATTGGAATTGGTATTTGTGCTCTTGGAGGCGGCTGGAGAGTTTTAGGGTGTACATCATTATTACGCTGTTGCAAATATAAAATATTTAATTCCTCCTGAACAAATTTCAATGCCTGCTCTATTGTAAAGGGGCGCATACACCTTATTCTAGACCCTAAGGGCTCATGTAAGCCACGAACGAAAGCCTGCATAGTGAGCTTTTTATACAATGTCCGCTTAGACTCGATAGTGGTCGGAATAGTAATGATATATATGTCATGATGGTACTAAAAAGAGTCTGACAGTGATCGTAAAACTTCTGAGGTCTTTTGTAGCCTTGCGAAGCTAAGGAAAGGTCATTGTATAGCGCAGTTTCGTCCCTTTGATCTGCGAAGTTATTAATAAGAGATTCGCGAATCCCTAGCCAATTATCAGGGATGCCATTAGAATTTATGATTGAAGCCGCAGGTACGGTGATTTTATTCAAAATTCCATTTAGTAAACATAAATTAGATAATTCATTACCGGCTTCAGAGCTCATATAAGTTAATACGACCTGATCACATATTTTAATAAATCTCGTGAGAATATTTGGATTGCCGTCGAAATCTGGCACGGGGCGTAAGGCCTTATATATTACATCGGGGTCATAAGAGATTTTGGAATTTAGTGAATTTAAATTTAATTGCTCCTCAATATTCCTTAAATTATCTAAATCTATATTTCGGCGAGACTTTCGAAAACCAGCCTCGCTAGGCCCCCTATTCATTGGGTGAAAAATTTTGGGCAATAAGGATAAAACTTAAAGGATAAAAGGAAAGCAACACAAAAAGAAAGTTTTGCGTACTCACAATATCATTCTGGTTTCCTCCGCGTATTGATTTTTGGATACTCGTCCCCGGTGCTGCTGCCACGTGGTTCAGATATTAGATGAAGGCTTGAGAGCCAAATCAACGTCTTTCAGCGCCAACCGAAATCTACCGATTTTTGGAGATTTTAACGCCGCGTACTGACTCTAATATCCTACCGACTGCGCCAATTACATTATCTGCAGCCGCAGGACTTACAAAAAAACCAATTCTTAAAATATAAATTTAATAAAGAAATATTACAATAATTCTATATCTAAATTAAAATGATTAGCTTGGTCGAAGTGTGACCGAAGAATGACGAAATCCGATGCTAACTTGCACGGGCGTCGGATTGTCGGCGCCTGCTGACTCGGCGCCTCGTAACACGCGGCTCGGTCGTGTGCTCTCTTTAAGTAGATCTTACACATACTCGGCGATTTTCATGTAGTGGAACTACGTAATTAGCTTGGAAATAAAAAATGAACGAATAGAAAAGAAATTAGAGGAGCATTCCTCAGCTATCAAAAATTTAGAAAGATATATGAGACGCAAAAACCTGGTTATATTTGGAGTAGAAAAACGAGAGAAATCTTATCATGATTTAGAAAAAATAATATTAGATATAATATACAACTACTTTGACTTACAATATGAAAATGGTATAGAAGTGGTCAGAAGAGTTGGAAAAAGGGCGAAAAAGGTCATTCCCTTTAGAGACAAACACCTCAAATAAGCTAGAGCTAACGAACAATAACTTCCTCTATATTGCGACATACTTTAGGACTTTATCAACACACGCCCGCCTATTATAATTAACGTAAGCCCTGAAAAAGACAAAATTTGATATAATAGGCCTCTCTGAAACTAAAAGGCTAGGAAACTCAATTCAAGAATGTTATCTTTTGTTACATAGGAGACCCCGGGCCTTCATGGCGTGAGTTTTCTCGTGAAGAAACGCCTCAAAAATCATATCGTGAGCTTTACTGGTCATTCGGAACGAGTTGTTATATTGACGCTAAAAATAATCAATTTCAGAATAAGTATAATACAAGTTTATGCCCCGACAGACGCTGCAAACGATGCTGAAATAGAGTTCTTCTATGATACTTTCGACAAACCCCTGAAAATATCAGAAAACAGATTAACAGTTATGGGGAACTTTAACGCCAAAATTGATCAACCAAAACCAGAAGAAAATTTAATAATGAAAAACTACGGATACGGCACAAGAAACAATAGAGGCGCATGACTTAGTATTCGCGATACACGAGATTTACGAAAACAAACTTTCAATAATAAACACTAAATGATAATTTAAAGTGTTTATTATTGAAATTATTATTTTTATTATTAGATTATTTTTCTTTTTTTTTAAATAATCAGATAGCCGTGGCGATCTTCGGAGAGTACTTGTAAAAACGAAATAGACTATATACTGACAAACTTACAGAAGAACGTGCAGAATATATAAGTCGTCAATTTGAATTTCCCTACGGACCACAGACTTTTAAGAGCAACATTTCTCATACAAAAGCTTAATTTAAACAGAATAAATTATGTAAACAACTCAAGAAGCTCAGTTAAAAGCGTAAAAGAAACATCGAGATATGAACAACCACTCAAAGAATGCGACGAAGACCTTATGAACTGCCTAAAATTTAACTCTGTGCAACAATGCTATGATAAAATAATTAATTTGTAGAAACCAGTTTGAAGAACACTCTAGTAAAAGATAAAGACAAAAAAGAAGCAGTGTGTTATCAACTGATACTACAAAGTTAATACAGCGTAGAAGTGCTCTACTTAAATTAAACCAAAGACGCGAGCTATGAAATATGAATTAAAAGCACTGTACAAGCTAGTTAGCAAATATGTCCGAAAAGATTACTCAAACCATTGAAAACATACTATCGAAAAACATCTTAACTCAACAGGAAGTATTAAGAAAGCGTAGAAGGAACTGCGATCTCATAAAACATGAAAGAAGAGAGATCCTAAACATTGCAACTAATTTTTATAAAAACTTGTACAGTGCCTCAGAATGCAAGAAATAGACCAAACTTTTTTTACGTGGTAGAGCCATGCTGCAGTTATATTAGTATAGTATAGTTGTAGCACGAATGGATCAGCTCGACCGGGGAAGGACCACACTCTCACAGAATACCAGCGTCAAATAGTAGCTTAAAGCTGCTGTGTTTCGTATGGTGAGTGTAGAAAACCGGAGACCCTTTTTACAGGAAACGTGGCATTCCATCTAAGTCCTCACAGATGACAACGCATCTGCATTTTAATTCGTAATCGAGGATAGATGTAAATGTCTATGGACCACAGCAACCACTTACCATCAGGTGGACTGTGCACTCGTTTGTCATCCTATCCTATAAAAAAAACTGAACAGGAAAATGGACTTTCCACTGAGAGTGCTAGTTTTGCATTGAAGCACACTGTCAAATATTACACTGACAGGAAAACACCCGTATATGCTTGTTTCCTGGACCTTTCAAAAGCCTTTGACCTGGTTACCTACAATGTTCTGTGGGGAAAGCTTCGGGAGGCGGGAGTCCCTGCTTCATTAGTATCTACGTTATCTATGTGGTATGATAAGCAAAGAAATTTTGTTAGGTGGTCCAATGCATTGTCTGACCCGTATAAACTTGAGTGCGGTGTGAGGCAGGGGGGTCTTACCTCTCCGAGGCTTTTTAATATCTACATAAATAAGCTGATTGACGAGATTAGCAGCACACATGTTGGTTGTCATATAGATGGAGTAGTTGGGCGGGGGGGCCGTGGTGCGCCCACAGTTTGGAAGTTTCTCTTTTTTGGATATGGAGTGGGGGGTAAATAAAGTTAAAAAAAGTGAACTGTTAGTTTTCAGAGGTAGAAATAAAAGTCCAATATGTGTTCCTCCAGTAAAGCTTAATGGTTCACTGTTACAGAGAGTAACTCATTTTAAATACCTGGGTCACATTGTCACAGAGGATTTAAAGGATGATCTAGATAGAGAAAGGGAACGCAGGGTACTAGCTGTGAGAGGTAATATGGTGGCTTGAAGGTTTGCTGCTTGCTCTGTACCAGTTAAAATTACACTGTTCAAGGCTTACTGCCAATCATTTTATACCAGCAGCCTTTGGGCCAATCATACCCAAAAGGCAAGCAATACCCTGCGTATTCAATATAACAATGCCTTCAGGTTATTGTTGGGGCTTCCACCTTATTGTAGTGCATCAGGCATGTTCGCCGATGCGCATACTGATGACTACTTCGCGATCATGCGTAAAAAGGTGGAGTCATTAATGCGCAGAGTGAGAGGGAGCTCGAATAGTATCCTGAGGGTCTTTGCGGAAAGGCTCGATGGCCCGACCCTAGGTAGGTTTGTCAAGCTACATATACTAAAGTGAGCTTGATAAATCTATAATATAAATCTATAAAATTTGTATGCAATGTTTGAATTTTTACTTTGTTTTTATTTCTATTGTGTTTTTATTTGTTTTGTGTACTAAACTAAACATTAGTTCTTAAGTTTTATTTGTATTACTAACATATTATGGGCCTACGATGCCTGAAAAATAAAACATTATTATTTTTATTTTTTATTTTATTTTTTTATTTAAAATGAAGACAATTATGTAGATATAAACTCAGTGGACGAATCAGAAATTATAATGGGAATAAAAAGGTTACAATAAAAAGGAAGAGCCCAGAATCGGACAGAATAACAAACGAGGCCATAAAAGTAGCCGGTACTTACCTAGTAAGCCCTCTGACACATCTATTTAAATTGATTTTAATTTCTTCTTTAACACCCACACATGGTCCTAGTCCAATATCATCCTGTTGTTTAAAAAAGGTTATCTCAAGAACAATTATCGACCAATTAGCCTTCTTCCACCACTTTTTAAATTATTATCATCAGTAACACAGAAGAGGATCAGGAATACACTGGAAAAAATCAACCGCTCGAGCAAGCTGGGTTTCGAAAGAGCTACTCCACAATGGACCACATCTACACTTAATGGATTTACTTATTGAAAAATATCAGGAATATCAACGTCCACTATACATAGGGTTGGTAGACTACCAGAAAGCTTTCGATACAATACTACACCCTTAGCTTTACAAGTACAAAAAGTGGGAAAAAATACGCCCAAGTCTTAAAATACCTTTACGAGAAAAATACTAGTAGAGTGAAACTAAAGATCGCAGGACCACCTATCCATATCAAAAATCTTTATGGTAGTACTGGAATCGATTATCGGAAAACTAAATTGGGATAAAATAGGTATATGCTTAGTAGGGAAACTTATTTGCCACTTGAGGTTCGCCGACGACATTGTCCTTCTATTAGAAAATCGCATAAAGCTATATTCAATGATATAAACATTACAACAAGCAAGTAGAGAGGTAGGACTAGAAATTAACCTGAGAAAAACAAAACTCATGACAAATGCCGCAAAAAACTCTATATGTCTTGACAACACGTTAGTAGAGTACAGAAAAAGAGTAAATAAAAGGCTTTTTTATTTTTATTTTTTTATTCATTTATTTGCGGATACCTACCGCCCTGGCTTCCCAGGGGTAATTTCTGGATCTCGACAACAGCGCCACCTACCGGGTCCAAATATGAATATAAACCATCTAGAAACCCATTCAATGATACAAAAAAATTCAAAATCGGTTGGATGATTTCAAAGTCTATATCATACATAAGACATAAGTAGAAACATTTTTTTGTATTTTATGTATAAATAGGTTGTATTGTTTTAACCTAAAATATATTGAAGTATCGCGATGCGAAATATAACGGGTGCAGACGTATCTTTTACGTTCTGGTGACTTTTTTTTACAAAAATCTACATCAGAATCAAAAATCTACTCTCACAAAGCTGAAACCTAATTATGGCAAATTGTTAACTTTAAAAGTACCACTTGGGAAGAGGGAACAAAAAATTTATTATTTACGTCTATTGTAAAGCATATAGTGACAACGTTACCTCTTAGATAAATTCAAAGACAATGTCAATTGTGAACAATTAATGTCAAGTTTATTTATAGTTTTTAAAATTGCGTGTCGTCGGTGGACGTTTACTACATCCAGAGATGCATCAATTCGGGTGATGTATGGTTTTTTACTATCCGCTAAAATGAGTTCTTTAGAAATTATAGTGAACTTTGGTTATGATAGAGATTTCCGTTTTAAAATTAAATGTCTCCGATTATTTTTAAATATATCAAAAAAGGTTAACGTTACAAAGAGGTACAGGTAAGCTAAATCAGCTATAATAAATGGCATAGAAATATTTATTTTACTACAATAAATAGACTTAACGATTATAAAATTTAAAGTTACAACATGTTTAAAGAATATTATGAAACACCAACAATTATTTGAGTTCTTCTCAACAAGATTTTTTTTTCGACTGTGTATCAGTAAGATTAGGGTATAATGGAGCTGGCATATCCTTTTAATTATATTTCATACATTGTATATTTTTATAGAATATACTATATACTAATAAAAAGAGAAAAAATAATAGTTACGTCGTGGAAAGGGCACTCGTGGCAAACACGAGACATTCATCGTTATTTCTTCAATTTTGAAGCCATATTTTAAGCCGAAATGTAACGTAAATTAGCAGCTTATATAGTTCCCTTCTCGTCACAGACCTCTCTTGTACATAATACATTAATCGGGCAGTTTTTCTCACGATAATTTCCTTCACCGCTGAGCATGTGATAAAATGGAACAAAAAATTGGTGCTGGCGGTAATAGAATTTGGATAATGATTGAAAATAAAAAAAATATTTTAATATGATTGAGCAAATTGCAGCGTTGCATAAAAAAAGTTGTTGACACTTACGAACTTTATTTATTTGCGCACTTCGACGGGAATACATTACCCTACTTTGTTTCATTGCTGTTATAAGAGACGAAAGTGAAAAGTCAGAAATTTCTTGTAGCTTGTGATAGTCTGCGGTGTAATCAACTCGCATATGCCAGGCGTGAAATATCCAGACCACGGAGCAGTGTCAAATATACAAGAAGAAACAAGATCGTTAGGAGGGCAAAGGTATACCCTGCCTATAATGGAGGCTCATCCAGTATGTGCTTAGTTATAGAATTTTATGTTAAAGATATTAAAACTCTAATGATTTATAAACTGGCTTTTTATTGGCCCTTTCTTCTTTATTAGGCACCGAGAATCTTGTCTACACAGCTAACCCCGATTAAGTATTGACATCATGGGCCATTGTTTTAATTGTAATAAACTTATACATAGTAGGTATGCAAATTTATAAATATAAAATTATATTTAAGTTACTATAGTGAAAAATCGACTGTTACAGTGTAGGTAATATGAAACCTCACTTTTACTTATTTTACGATAACTCAGCTCTTAGGTTGACAAATCTTAACAGATTTTCAGCTATGAATTGTTTACACGAGTAAGTAAGCTTTCGAATGGTCTTAATTTCATCTTGTTAACACCTGTGCCTAAGAATGTATGGAAATGGAATTCTCCTTTGTGTATCAATACAGTAGACCCCGGTAATACGGCCCCTGTCTAATCCGGCACCCCTGTAATCCGAAATGGTCAATTTATTGTTGATTTGTTTTTGACAATTTTTGCTAATACATGATTGTACAAGTTGTAACTTGTACGCCCCACCACTATTGTGCTCGACGCGTAGGGTATTGTTTTGATGCTGATTCTGAAATGAAAAATTTGATTCTGAAAATCGTTGAGAGATCATAATTTTCCTTAAAAAGCGTTATTGCTTCTTGATAGCGCTATTAAATTGATGCTTCTTAAAATGATTGATTCATAATTTTTGATTATTTTAGTATGTACATTTGTTTATACACAATTATTTCCTAATGTAAATTAATTGCATATGTTTTGTAAGTTTTAAGCACTTGACGGCTTCGTGGCGCAGTGGCTTAGCAATGAGTGGCCCGCCGGGGGCCGCGGGTTCGAATCCCGCACGGAACGAGTAATTGTATGGCCTACAAATAATTGTTCCGGAACTGGATGTTTGTCCTTGTAGAATTTATGTTTGTAAACTGCTCCCACGATACAGGAGGAAATCCTAGTAGGGTAACATTTATTTAAAAAACAAAAAAAAAATGAGGTTAATTTTATAATAAAAAGTAGGTAAGCTCTTTATTGTGTTATATAATTTACTAAATTTGACATACATAATGAAGTATGATTTGTACTTCAGAGTATATATATATATATATATATATATATATATATATATATATAGAATTTTATCATTGGATCTGTAAATTTGTCGGATTACAAGGTACTCTTTTGTAAAAAAAATCCGGACTATAGGGGTCTTAGGCAGTACTCTATAATCCGACAAATTCGATAGTCCGACACTGCCCTGCAAAATGTTTGTCGGATTACCAGGTCCACTGTACTTGAGTTTCCTTCTCTCAGTTTTGTTCATCTTTAAAATTTACATAATATCTTTATGTTACCTGCCTTAAATACATTTTAAAGAAATTTTTTATCGATGCATTAACGTTTTAATAGGAGGATAGGTAATAAACCGTTCTTCGTTCTGTGACTGTGATTAGCTCACACATTCTGTCTCTCATTTTGTGGAAATTAAGATATCATGAAAGCTTTAAAATATTCCATTACATTTAAAACAAAATATTTTAAAGTGTTTGAAACTTTGGCTTAGTATCCTAAAATCACATCAATGTGTGCATTTATTGAACTATTATTATGAATTAAATTACTATGATTATGAATTAAAATTAAATTACATCTTTCTGCATAAATATGAAGATAATTTATATAAATTAAAATAACTAGTTTTCACAAATTTCCTAATTTTGATATACATATTTAGTTATCTGTTTTTATTTAAATGATGGACACGATTCATTCTGAGTGCCTTGTTTTATGGCGACTTATCGATAGAATCACACTCGAGTCGCATTAGCGATTGAACTGTGTGTACGGGAGTTTATTTCAGATTTGTATTTTAAAAGTGTTCTCAAGGTAAATATAAATTTAAAGCTTCTTTACTTAACTCCTCTTTAGATCCTTTTATTTACTTTATTCTACGTAAAATGATTAGCATTCAAATTAAACCTGAGTGCTTAAATGCGATATTATTAAGCTCATTTTAGGGAAACAAAGTTGACAATTAATAATTAGAAAAGCGTGACACGCGTGTTTGATTCGTATATTGTGTAAATCACTGAACACTGTTCGTTAGATATTCAAACAATGATATCATTAGCGCTGTAATCGCTGTGGCATTCAACAACGGACGTTATTGCAAAATGTAAACGTGTTTGATCAAATAACAAGTTTTGTTTTAGAAATCAATTCGAATTTTCTACATAAAATTTCTATTTAATCATAAGTTATCTTTTCTTGACAAAAATAGAATAACATAGGAAATTTTATCTTTGTATATTTTTATCATAATATAAAAGTGGTAACTTTTAATTTTCAATTGTAAAATACAAATGAGAAATGTGTATAATGGTATTGAAGTTAAAATGTGTTTCATTATTTCAGTTACTACAGACATTAACTAGTTCACTGTTGAACATAGACCTCCGTCAAGGAATGAAAACTCTGAGACCTCCTGTCGTACTGGTACACTTTGCTTACTGGTACGAAGCTGCCACTGGATAATATTTATGTATCTAGAATAATAGAATTTGGTGTCTCGCTCTATTTTATTCATTATTTATCGCATTTCTTTTAAATCTAAGTATTTCAAAGGAAATTCGATCGAACACATAAAATGATGGAAAGTTGAATTAAAGCATCTTATTACTCCGTACAGTAAATTAATATTGTAGAAATAGAATCAGACATACATTTGTACCACTTGTTTATATGTAAATAAATACCTGATATAAAAATAATATCAAAACAACCTTTCATTACCGGTGTTTCACGTATTTTTTGAGTGTTCTTAAAAATAATTTTCTAATTTTATCAGACGCAATCGTAATAAACCTATGAGTCATCATTATCATTACAGCCCTTCACAAGTCCACTGCTGAACATAGGCCTCCCCCAAGAAATGTCACATAACACGGTCCTGAATCATCTGCATCCATCGATTTCCTGAACCTATGTGTAATAAAATTTAATGTTGATAAAAATAAACCTAAATAAAATAAAATATTCAAAAAATTATATTTAAATTAGCATGGTTGTAAAATAATATGACGAAGAATGAAGCGGTCACGTGAGCTAGCGTGCGTGTCGCGGGAGCACCTGTCAATAATCACCGGCTATGGTAACAACGGTCATAATTGGCCACCGAGTGAAATTGCAACCAGCAACGGTTTGTTTTCGTGGAAAATATTTATCAACAATGGTGAATCTACTGCATTTCGTTAACTCCGTTATTCATTTAAATACCTAATTGATGCTATTTGAACGAAATAGCTAGACTCTAGACTTATCAAATATTAAAATGTTGATACACTATAATCGTTCATATTTTATGAAGTGGATGTGTTTCTATGTCAAGACGGTTGAAGGTCGTGGCTTACTACACAAAGTACCTACCGATGAAGTCGGTGGTAGAAAAGGATTCGTACCATCAGATATATTTTAATGCAATCTTGAGTGATTTTCCGCGTGCCTCATGAACAAAAATCTGCACGCGGCGAAATTAAAAAAAAAATTGGAAGATTTATTCAACCATCACGCATTGAGTTGTTTCTATTCTCACTTCCTACTACAAAACCTTTCTCATAATTTAATGAGGTTTGTGCTTAACAGCGGAAAGTAAATTTTATTACTTATTATAATTATTGTGTCAATGCATAGATATGAATGAAATAAACTGCTGATTTATAAGCGATTCTTCGCTTTTCCTGCAAACTGATAATGTTCAATGAATAATACACAAAATTCTACCCTACTAACTACGATCCCAAAAATTGTTATCGGTTTTTCGGTCTTATCGTATTAGTAACCTAAGATACAAACAGGTGAGAATAGGGTTGGTATTGTTTTTCTATTAATGATTCGTCTGTGTAGATACCAGATATCTCTTGTATTAATTTTATCCTCTTAGTTTTCGTATTTTAACAAACTGCTAAATAAATTATTTATTGGAGTCCACCCTAATAACTCAGATTCTTAAAATCCAATAAACCTTGCGGTTTTATGGTATTAGTGAGATGAGATATGAACAGTGTGTGATATGAGTGTAAGGTTGGGTTCTTTTACTGCTTAGTTAGTATATGTATAAGATATTAATTTAATTTCTTTCCCTCATATTAACAGTGCTTCACTTGTTAGTCACAGTAGGGTATAACCCCATATAATAATATTAATGTCCTCCAGACCGATTTTAGGTCACGGCGGCCAGCCTCAACGGAGACTAGCCATCGGCGCAGGGCGGGACTATAGTGCCCAAGTTTATGCGCAAGCACAGGTGCACTCTCTACTCCCTCACTCTCATAATCCGATGGGACGGTAAACCGACACGACCGGAGAGAGATCACGCGCAGGACCATCGGCTTTACGTGCTTACCGAGGCATGGCGGTGAGACACCACCAACTTCCTGACTCCGGGCAGTTACTGAGGATTTCTTGACGGAAAAACTCAATAATTGATTTTTTGGCCCAAACCGGGATTCGAACCCAGTACCTCATGACCAGCTGTCGCACTACTACAACCACTGGACTAACGAGGCAGTCACAATAGATTACGAGATAATCCCATATATACCACCAATAAACCATTCACAACGTCGCCCTGTGAAGGCTAAGATGAATAGCTTTTTATTATGCAAATGGTCTTTGGTTCTTGTGATTTTCCATTATTTAAAACGTCTAACTCATAATGTATAATTATGATATTGCTTTAGTATATAGTAAAATGTATACAGAACATTAATAATTTAAAATAAAAACCAATCTTGTTTCGGTCTTTTTAGTACTACTTAAGAATTTTCTCTTTTGCTGTCGGGTTTTTGATTTATTAATTTATTTATTTTATTTAAAGTCCTATCTGACCGTCATAATTTTATGAACTTTGAAGTACTTATTTAATTTACACAATTGAGACAGATCTGATAGAGAATTTAGCCATGCTTGCATGTTTCGGTGTTAGAATATCCATTACTACATATCGATACGCGGGCGCCGTAAGTGGCGACAGAAGAAAACTGAAAAAAGAGTTGTGTAGCAGTATCTTTCTGATAACAACTCAAAATAATAAAAAAACTGGGGTTGCCAACGAGCTTGCCAAGCGTGGCAACTATGACAATATCTAGAGGAATTTTGATGCAATCTACTGAAAAGGCCTATATTGAGCACTGGACTTTTATAGGCTGTAATGGATGAGATAGAGCGTACGCTATATTTATTAGTCTATTGCTTAGAAATGAAATTTAAAATTTTTATTTTCTTTCCAGATCACATACGGGAGTTTTCGTGTGGCAATCTGTTTTACCGTACATTATATATGAATGAAGAGAGAAATACGCTTTACGTGGGCGCTATGTAAGTGCGATTTTCTATTTTAGTAATGTGTTGTAATATTCATAATTTAATAGCATGCCTTTTCGCTACATGTTTTTATTGTTTAATACATTCATATGTAGGTATAAAGAGGTAGAAACGAGTGGCAAATATTATTTTATTGTTATTTTGGGGTATTAATAGAGTATTCTCATCTGGTTGGGCTGAATAAATATATAAGAGGAAATGTTAAATACCTATATATATATATATATATATATATATATATATATATATATATATATATATATATATATATTCTAACATAAATAAATAAATAATACATAAATAAAAGCCCAAGCAGATGGAGGCCTGTTCACTATTGGCATCGGTTATTTATGACCCTGTTTTGTATCTGCGTATATTATGGTTTGGTCTTTTCTCAAAAATATTCCGTAATATTCGTGTTAATTAACAAGAAGTATCCTTGCCCGATACGCTGCTTGGCAGGGGAGACCAAACGGCCGAGGGTTAGGGGAAAGGGAAAGAAACCGGCGGACGATGCGGGCGGTATCGAGGAGCACCGCCTTCTGCATTTGAGCCTGAAGCGGTCCGTCACGGAGTCCCAGCCGCCTCAGATGACCTGAGAGGCTGACTGGGATTAGCCCGTTTGCAGAAACGACTACAGGAATAATTTCGGTCGGCAGACCACCCCACATGAAGGTCACCTCGTGAGCCAGGTCCAGATATTTTGTTTGCTGATCTGTTTCGGCTTTCACGAGGTTCTCGTCATACGGAATGGTAATATCGATCAAAAATATCCTTGACTGTGCTCGGTCCGTCGGCACAATATATCAGGCTTATTCGGAAGAATAGTCTGTGATGATGGTCCGGTCCCAGTAGAGTCTGGCGCGATCATTTTCTAGCACGGCTTCTGGCAATTACTAGTAATACGGCAATTTCCTGTCTACGAGACCTTATTTTAGAGCGAGCTCCTGGTGAATAATTCTAGCTACTAGGTTGTGCCTGTGCAAGTACTCAGAGTTATAAAGCACCGAACAGAGATGACATGCCTAAGTGACCCATCGGAATGGCGACAATCTCGACAGATATCGACGGTGCCATCCCTTAGGATATACCTTCGATAGTTGTTGGTCTTTATAACCTGAATCTGTATTGCACAGACAAAACCCTCGGTTTCCCCAAAGAGGTTACCAAAGCGTAGCCAGTGGAGAGAGGCTACTGTGTCTACAAAAGGCTCATGTAGAGCCTTGTAGAACCTCCCGTGGAGCTCCTTCTCCTTCCATACGGTCCCCCGGTCGGAAATACTCTGTGCTGCCGGGTCTTGCCATTGCTCGTTGGTTGAGGATAGAGGGGTAAGCCATTTATCCCAAGAAATAACGTCCGTACAGAATGGAACACTCGATCTCGCCAGGAATTAATTACGGAAGCTGCACACTTCATGATTATGTATGGTAAGCGCGCTCAAAAAGCCACGCCCAATATGCTTTCGCGCCAAGTACAGCCTCATTACCGACGATCTCGGATGATGCATCCTATGGGACGTCATGGTAGTGCGGACTTTTCTATCCAGGGCGTTAAGTTCGGTCTGAGTCCACCTGAGTATGCCAAAGGTATACATGAGGACAGGCATGACCCAACCATTATGTGCGTGTGTCTTATTCACACCAGACAAAAGGCTGTTAAGCACTTTGGTCAAGCGTGCATAATACACGTCTCAAACTGACTATTTCATAGCCTCATCGATACCGATGTTCTGTGACATACCTAGGTATCGGTATGTTTCAGTCTCGGAAAGGGTCTTTAACAGACAAATCATTTTATAGACAAATCATTGCCCTCGGAATTAGCAACCCTTCCCCTTTTAATATGGAGGACCGCACACTTATCCGTTCCCAGCTCCATCTCTACAGAATTGCTAAAATCACAAGTGATGTTTAGCAATTCCACAAGATGGGAGCGACTGGAGGCGAATAACTTGAGGTCACCCATATAGAAAAGGTGAGTCACTTTTTTACCTCCTTTCCGAAGCTGAAAACCTCTCCTGGTGCCCTCCAGTAAAGTACTGAGAGGGTTCAAAGAGAGGCAGAATCAGATTGAACTCAGACAATCGCCCTAGAAGATACCCCTTCTTT
Source organism: Parnassius apollo (assembly GCA_907164705.1). Lineage (NCBI taxonomy): Eukaryota > Metazoa > Arthropoda > Insecta > Lepidoptera > Papilionidae > Parnassius > Parnassius apollo. The sequence continues at coordinate 2,250,284 of CAJQZP010000501.1, read as the reverse complement.
TTCTTATGCGGCTTTCCGCAGCCATCATCCGCTCGCCTAGATGACAAAAGATCGTACTCCACTGCTCCATACACTGCTCGAGGAAGTCTCTGTACGGTTAATCTCGTACAACTCGAGGACCCTCTTTAGCCATGGGGAACCGAGTCGAATACCTTTCTGTAGTCTATCCATGCGGCGGATAAGTTCCGACGGTTGAATTTCACCACTTTACCAATGACCGCGGCAAATAAGAGTGGTTCCTTGGTTCCACGATCACCGCCCCGACATCCATTATGAGCGCGCGACATCACCTGATTTGAGTCCATGTGACGAGTAATTCTCGCGCTCAAAATGGATATTAGTGTCTTGTATATGGTTGGTAGACACGTGATAGGGCGATATTTGCTCGGTTCTGTGGTACCCTACTCTTTAGGATTTTCACTACTGGGATCACTCATTTGGTGATCCCAGTAGTGTAGAGGCTCGGGAGCGACTTCTGGTTGAGAGCCTCTTGAAACTGTCGGGCAAGCACAGTGTGACACACCACGAACGCCTTCAGCCAGTAGTGATGCAGCTCGTCGAATCCCGGACTTTTCCAGTTTGGGGCCCTACGGACCGCCTCAGCTACGTCATTCGACTGCGACACTGACACACTGCCTTGCCACAACTTCCGTCCAAGGGCCTGTGGTTTACGGGCTCTGACCACAGGATTCAGTGTTGGGCCCATTCCGCTTTCCATTGGTCGCTCCAATTATTCGTAGAGCCTCTTCTGATCAATCTGGAAGAGACGATTCTGGTTGAACCATGTCGACCTCTCGGCATATCGTCGATCCGCTTTTCCCAAGAGGATTCTCTGCTTCAGATCATCTAGCCTCCGTCTGTTTTTGCGTTATATCGGCTGAGACAAACTGACATTTGCCCCAGCAAACGCCATTTGATGGTGCGCACAATCTTGGCGTTTATGAAGCATATAGCGAATCTAGGATTTTTTGTGCCCGTGGAAAGCTGCCGTATGCATTCAGTATAACACAATTACAGTTTAATCATACCGTACATGTACCCGTCACATTAACACAGTAGTGCAACGTGAGGGACATAATTACATGAAAACAACAAAGCATGCAACTACTACTAACTAACAACATTACCCTTCTTATTTTCACACGACAGCCGCTGAGTAACACGATCTTCTTTGCCTGCACTAGAACAATTACTACAACCACGACACACATTTATTGTACGAGTTGGACGAGTTCTTAGCACTCTTAGAATGATTTAGGCGGAATCTCACGCGCACTGTTTTTTTTTGCGCCCAGAAGTAAAGTAAAGGGCTACCCTCCGAGGAGCGGGGGAGGGAGGCGGTGAATGCTCTAAGCATACCACGCAGCCGGCGGCTTTGTTTTTATGTGAGATTCACTGAGAGACCTAAGTGCCTACCCACTAAACACCACCTGAGACTGGCTTTGACCTGGTAAGGCCTTTTGTAATTGCAGTATTGTAAGCGACCCCCCTTGGGAAAAGGGGGGCGCAGGCGGCAAGTAGCCGCTAAGAGGCGCGCCTAACTAAGGCAGCTTACGAATTGGAAGAGGACTCGGCCTGGGCCGCCAGGAGGTAGTTCATGTCACCCGAAAGCTTGTTGAGGGGGTTCGAGAGAGAGTTTTTCGGCCTGTGAAATCGATAGCGAGAGGGAAGCGGAGGTGAATTGCGTTTTGTCTTTGAGGAAGACAAGGGGCGTGAGCTGTTTCTTGGCTAGGGTGGGGGCGCAGCGAGATGCTGGCTTGGAAGGAGAGGGGAGGGGATATTTAGCGACATTAGAGGGACAGCAGCAGTGTCGGGGGTCGGGGGAGATGGGGGTGGGGGGGCGCGGGGCGGGGGCGGAGGGGTGGGGGGGTGGGGGCGGTTCGTTTCGGGCCGTACTGCATTTATTTAGTGGAGGGGGTCAACATTAAAACAATAACAATTGCAAAGCTGATGAATCTCCTTGGGAGAGGAGGGGGTGAAAAAGACCTTTTAGGGGTTGGAGCGGGAGAGTGAAGGCGCGAGAGCGAAGAGGCATTCACCGTACGGGGACGTGAGCGCGGTCGTATACGACCGCTCGGGAGCGGTTCACTAGGGAAATGACGCGCACTGCACCTACAGTGAACTTTATACTGCACAAACCAGTGGAGGTTTCCTGATCTACCCTCAATTCTACCCCGCCACCATCGATGTGACACTCCGCTAGAGTGAAGCAACCACTCGCTCACTCTCGATTCAAGTGGTATTTTATAGACGCCTGGTCAAGCTTTTATTTAACTTGCAATGTTTATATGTTTGTTAGGGTCAAATCTTGCAAATAAATTTTAAAGCAGTTATCCTCAGCCAATTAAGCCGAAATTTTGCATAACTGTTTAGTTTGCATGACAAGGCATGGTAAGATAGTGACTTCATTCTGAATCCAATATAGCGAACCCAAGATGGCGGATTAGTATTTTGCTATATACTCCCATGATATGGGTATCAAATGAAAAGGTTTGCTGAGAAACATACGAAAATTATTTTTAGAGCATTTAAATAAAATTTGGTTTTTAACAATGTATTTTACTATCAATTTAACGTATAATTTTGTTATGATTTTTTTATACAATAAGATTGAACCCGGTTTGCTCGCGTAATGTGAATTTCACAGTGAGCACTAACCATCTTACCAATAGTTAATTTTTAGATCTTAGATTAAATTAGGGCACAAATAAAATTGTTAATTGCGATTTTAAGTGCTAATTTACCACGCGCTCGGCGGTGAAGGAATTCATGCAACCTGCGTGTCTGAGAAATAGGAAAAAATATTTCGAAGACGTGAAGTTCACCAACACGCAATAGGGCAGCGCGGCGGAAACTTCCTTGCCATAAAACCTCAGAAATGAGAAGCCTGTGCCCAGCAGTGGGACGTATATAGGCTGTAACATTAAATTTACAATAATAATAAGAATGACAAACGAGCACACACTTCTTCTTCTTCGAAATCTTGTGGCCTATAGACACTAACATCTATCCCTAAGTAGCAATTAAAACCTTGATGCATTGTCACCCTTTAGTAATAAGGTAGAATGCCTCGTTCTCGTTACCAGTAAAAAGGGTCTCCGGTACTTCAAATTCATAATATGAAACATAGAATTTTTAAGCTGCTACTTTACACTGCTAGTCTATGAGAGCAGGGTGGTCCTTCCCCGGTCGTGCTACTTTGCAGCCATAAAAGCTACAACGTAGCTCTACTACATTAAAATTATGATGATACCTATTTTAAAAATTAAACAGTGCTCAAAAAAGCTATTTTGCTTTCGTGTTTTGTATGCCGAATTGTTTCTGTGAATTTTTTTTATAAAGCAAAATTATTAAAAATTACATTCCGAATGCTTACGCTAATATAAGCATTACTATTTGTAATTTGCGCATAATTTAGCAATCAAAATTACAACTGTGGAATAAATTGTGCAATAATTGTTCATTAAACATATTATTAGGCACGAGCTGACTGGAACGATTGTACGATTCAACGACATAGTCATGATTTGCTTACCTTGAGGAAATGGGGCCGAGACATGAAAGGCAATTATATAAAATTTCTGTCAATTTTATTTGTTTAGTGCCGTGAATATGTTACGTTTTACTGTATGTAGTATGGTTTGTATATAATAAGTAAGTATTTTACCATGAAATACTCTGTAATAGATCAGCTCATCATCATCATCATCGTCATCATTACAGCACAAGTTCACTGCTAAATATAATCCTCCTATACAAGTAATTTATTTATTTATTTATTTATTTTAAAAACTTGTGGCTTACAGAAAATTCAACACGCACACAAGGTTTAATTTTACATGAAAAATATTAAAAAATATTGCATCCAATTATATCAAAATAATTAATAGTTATCACTTATAAATTAATAATTAAAAATAATTATCATAAATTAAATAATTATGCAATATTAGTGTTCTAAAATTTCTAAGCCTTTAGCAGCGCGTGTTGAGAAATTAAAATATGAAAATAAAATATTAAAATATGAATATAAAACAATAACAATTGCAAAGCAGTGATTGAACAAATCTCCTTGCCAGGAAGCATTCACTAGAGCTTTGCATTCAGCATTCACTTCATTAGAGCCTTGCGGGATATTTAGAGACGATGGCAAGAGACCCGACGGTATGACTTTGGTCCCTTGGGAGAGAGGTAAAGCCCTAGTGTGGGATGCTACTTGCGTTGACACTTTGGGGGCCTCTCATCTCAAGGGTACCTCTTTTAGAGCCGGGGCGGCATCAGAGGCAGCCGAATTTAGTAAATGGCCCAAATATGAGTCTTTGGGAAATGACTACATATTTGTGCCATTTGCTGTAGAGACTATCGGTCCGTGGGGTCCACGTGCAATGAAGTTTCTAAAGGAACTGTATCCACGACTGGTCGTCGCTGCTGGTGATAAGAGGGCTGGTTCTTTCCTCGCTCAAAGGCTAAGTATAGCTATTCAGCGAGGAAACGCAGCCAGCGTTCTTGGCACTATACCACGGGGAACAGGTCTTTTTGACGATTTAAATTTTTAGTTTTAGATTTTCTATATTATAGTTTCTTCTTTTATGTTGTATATAATTAGTTTTAATCTTTAATATTATAATTTTAATTATTATTTTAGTTAAGTTCTTTATTATAATTTTTGTAATATAAATTGAACGTTGTAACACCATTTAAAATTACATAATAATCGAATTAAAAAAAAATATAAAAAGAAAAAGGTCGCAATCATAGTCATACAATGTCAGGCTTTGAAATATTTTGTCATATCAATTTATAATGCAATGTCAATAAAAGCTAATTACAATATATGCCCATAATTAAAATTATATCTTAAAAACAAATTAATAAATAGTACATAGTCAAGCAAATTAAATTGTCGAATTATTAATTGTTTTATTATCGATAATTTTATAAAAAAGATTGAGCAGACGTGTCATACTGTCTGCAAATATGTCAATTTCAACGTGTTGAGTGAGTATGTCCCCTATTAGTATCAATGCTCGATTTGTTGATGCATAGGCTGCACGTTTGGTACGTGTAACTGGTCTGTCTAGGAGACGCGGCCTACGGCGCGGAGCCACCATTCCTCCATTATCTCTCTGCAGGTACCTAGGCACCAACAAACCGATTCTCTCCACAACCGACTGGCAGTCTAACTTGTGGTGAATTATAAAAAGATATATATATATATATATATATATATATATATATATATATATATATATATATATATATATAAATAGTTGACATCACCCTCCTGAACATTAGGGTTTCTAAATCAACCATCACCCAAAACGAATAGGGAAGGATACAAATAAGGGTAGTAACCGTAACTCTTCTTATAGAGCCAACGAGCAAATTTACGTTGTATTCTCTCTAACATGATAGTATACCACAAACACGGTCCTAAGCCACCTACGAGTCCATCTCTTAAAATGTCGGCACTCTATCTAGTGAGAGACTGCCGTACATTTCTCATACCAGTGCGAGGCTGCCACTCGAAAACGAATTTTCCTTATTGCGTATCGCTTCTTGGAGACATATGGCTAGTTCATTGTGACTTCAGTTTACTGATCTGTACGTTATCCTCCTTATGTTTTGTTTTACCTTAATGTGTTTGCTTGCAAATTGGACACCTTGTTTTCAAGGTCCACAGTACCTCCAGTACAAAGGCGAAAAAAAATTGGTTAACCAATTCAACCAATAAAATTTGACAAGTGACTTTTTAAAATTTCATGAATACGGTTCTTATAATTTCTAAATAAAAATTAAACTTACTTTTAAGTAAACTTCTCCTCTGTTATTTAATATTTATCGTACTGTACTCCAGAGCCTCTTTGTATACATATATACTCATGTGATCTATAAAAACTCAAACGAGTCGGTAACAATGTTAATTATGCCTCATTAAAAGAAAAAATGGTAAAGTAACAGCCTAAATCACGTCACGGCTTGACACAAACTTTCATTACTGAAAGTATTTAAGGAAGGAAACCGCCGCGCTGCTTTTAATGCATGTTGGTGGTATACACATGTATTTCATTTTTTTAACTTCTCAGTAAAGAAGTTTCATCATAAAATTTCCCTTCACTACCGAGCACTTAATATATCACCACTTCAAATAAAGATTATGAAACTAATTATAATAATCAACCATCAAATATTTCTATGAATCTCCATTCAATTCATCAATTTCCATTAAATTTTATACATATTATTTTATTATTTACAGTGCACAGTTTTATTATCTATCGGTAGTAGACGTAAATATAGTATAGTATAGATCAAAATCAAAGTACACCAGTGTGCGTGTTATGTGTATGTGTGGCTGAAAAATAGTGCTGCACCATACATTGCCTGCATCAATTTCAATTTTCGATATCGATTGCAGTATATTTGTGTCTTCTAATATGAGGCAGATGATGCAAGTGAATATTTTTATCCAAATACGGCGAAGCCAAAAAGTTGGTTACAGTTTTAGACGGTTATGTATGTTTGTATGTTTATCTGTTCCCTCAAATCTAAACTACTGATCTTTTATTGACAAATTGGATATCAGCATTGTGCCCTTTCGCAGGTTTTAAGCTGCATGAAGTTAGAAAAAACTAACATGGCGGGCTTATTGTGGTCATACAATGAAACATTGAAATACATATACATATATAATATATATATATATATATATATATATATATATATATATATATATATATATTATATGAAAAAAACTTAAATTATCGTACAGTCTTCTTACTCCTCGTAGTATTGTGCCAAGAACGCAAGCTGGGTTTCCTCGCTCAATGGCTATACCAATTAAATAAATATGTATTGAAATATCGTGTTTGGGTGAATGTCGAGAATATTCTGAATTACACGTTTTATTGAATAATAGAACGTGTAATTCAGAATATTCTCGACATTTCGAAAAAACAAGCTACAAAAATGTTAACTATATTGGTATTTATCAGTCAAAGTGTTTATATAAAACTGAAGTATCCAACGAACTTAGAGTCCACCTGACCTGACGATGGTAAGTGGCTACTGCAGCCCATGAAAACTTCAAACAAAGAAAGTCGTTGTCACCTCTAAGGATTGACCGGTACTAGGTAAGAAGAATAGCACGAAGGTAGAAGAAGCACACTTGCCGCCACGGATAGGAGTAGTTACGTTGTACCAGTTCTGGCACACTTGTAGAAAGGTACAGGTAAAAAAAAGGTTTTGGCATGCTCTGATCACGAATCTGCGGTCCATTTTTGCGTCGGATGCACGATTCCGGAGATGTGCAGATCAATTAACTCTTATCTAATTGATATCCGCTACGAGCCTCAACCGTCATTAGCGCTCCATTGTCCTTATCTACTTATCTATTGTTGATTGACTACCGTCATTATCTATTATTCGTCCAGCGTGTGGGTCGGCTTATGCTATTGTATTATACTCCTTTGTTCCTATCTACAACACTAATCTGAATCATCAATAAAACACATTACCTAATTTTGTTAAAATTTTTATTTATAAAGTACAAAATCTTATTACTTATTATCTATAAAACAGGAGCGAAACATCTCATCCACTAACATATCGTTGTACAATGTGTTCTCTGTAAATATACTCGTAAAACTATGCATTGAACATCCCTGAAACTTATATAGCAAATACATTAAGCAATATTCGCCACAAACTGAAGTCCTATCAACATTCCAGTTCCATCTTTTAAACACATTACCTAATTTTGTTAAAATTTTTATTTATAAAATACAAAATCTTATTACTTATTATCTATAAAATAGGAGCGAAACATCTCATCCACTAACATATCGTTGTACAATGTGTTCTCTGTAAATATACTCGTAAAACTATGCATTGAACATCCCTGAAACTTATATAGCAAATACATTAAGCAATATTCGCCACAAACTGAAGTCCTATCAACATTCCAGTTCCATCTTTTAAACACATTACCTAATTTTGTTAAAATTTTTATTTATAAAATACAAAATCTTATTACTTATTATCTATAAAATAGTAGTGAAACATCTCATCCACTAACATATCGTTGTACAATGTGTTCTCTGTAAATATACTCGTAAAACTATGCATTGAACATCCCTGAAACTTATATAGCAAATACATTAAGCAATATTCGCCACAAACTGAAGTCCTATCAACATTCCAGTTCCATCTTTTACAATTTCGTACAGGTGCCCGTCCATATGAATCAAAATATTCACCGACGTCATTCGTATCGATATATAAAGCTACCCAATGTGACCCTGGTTTATCATCTGTACCCAAATTGCATATTACCTAGTCAGGTCATAAATTCTATCACATGTTTAATGTAAAATAATTGAAACAAGTTTATTCATTGCGTAACCATTTATATACCAAAATGAACTTAACAAAACATAGATTCTTATGACACTATAGTTTATTCAAAATGACCTCCGTAATTTTGAATACAGGCCTTCAATCTGCGCGGCCAGTCGTCTATCTCACCACGAACGAGGTCCATGTCATATCGGCGGCTGCCTTAATTAAAGATGTCTTGAGTGACTCGAAATTGGGATGAGACTTTGAGCACGCCTTTTCCTCCAAGTGTTACCATATCTTGTAATCTAACGGATTCAAATCTGGACTGGTCTTTGTGTCGGATGAAGTCAATTTCACGCGCCGCCAACCAGTCTTTTTTTTTGTTTTTAAAGAACGTTACCTCCACACTAGGTTTTTCTCCTGTATCGTGGGGGCAGTTTACAAACACAAATTTCACAAGGACAAACATCCAAACTCGGAACAATTACTTGTAGGTCGTACAAATACTTGTTCCGTGCGGGATTCGAACCCGCGACCCCCAAGCGCAGCCACTCATTGCTAAGCCACTACGCCACGGAGCTGTCAAAAGTCTTGTGTGCTCTTCGCTCTATGAGCTGACGCCGAATCTTGTTGGAATACCCAGTGCCTGTTATTGAACATGGTATGAGAAACAGGTTACACAAGGTTCGTCAGGACTGTATTTTGATACACAACTGCATTCTTTTTAACCTTTCTCACAAAAATGTACCTCTGTTAAGCCCCAATAAGAAACTCCCAACCATACCATGAGCGAGGATGGAAAATGACCTCGTTGGACACGCGGAATACGGTTGCTCGCTTCTTCACTACTGTGTGCGTACACCTTATCATTTTGTTTGTTGTAGCTCTCTTCTACGGTAAAAATTTTTTTATCCGAAAAAAGAATTTCCCGATATTTTTTTCCCGCGTACCGCTTCACCAAAGCGGCATCTCTTCAGTCTCAGATCCATTAGACGAGCATTCAAACGATGTCCTGTTTTTCTTTGATATGCCCGAAGCCCTAAGTCTTCATTTAACGCCGTGGTTCTGCTTAACCCTATCTGAAGGGCCAACAGTTTCTGCTTACGTTTGGGATTTCTTTGAATTCGCACCTTTACAGCTTTTATCACTGCTGGAGTCCTAACAAATCGAGGGCGACCACTTCTTGACCTGTCATCTACACTAGAGTCTTCATTGTATCGTTTGATGGTACGATAAACGAATCTTTTGGTTATATTCAAATTTTTCAGTATATCAAAAAATTTATTGGCGCGTAATCGCAACTGCAACACGGTCTTTTTTAAGCGTCCACTCCATATGTAAAAATGAGTAAAATTCTAAAAAGTATACAGTTTTATTTTCATGAACAATTCGAATTCAATAAACTTTTTTGTGGCCAGCATTCTAAAAGAAAAGTTTTTACTGTGTGACAATACTTATGACCTGACTAGGTATATACGTTGGTACGTGGGTGTACATGGGCAGTCTGTAGCAGCATAAACATTATTTTCTAGACTGGGGTGAATCTTTTTCAGATGTTGTTGTACATTTAGTGTATCCATGATATTACTGCTATTAGTAGATTACTACAGTACAATCTACTCAATGACTAACATAGGAATGATCAATTATGTGATTTCTAAATATTAAATTGCATTTTTTCTGTTATACAAAACGTATTTGAGTCATCAATACACTGAATAAGACGCAACACGAAGAATGTGAGATAAGGCTGTTGACGCATAAAGTTATTATCAATTCTACTGTAGAAATTCTTTAGATTAGAATTATTACTTACTGGTACTATATAAGACCAAGCAACTGCAGTCATGGAGTTAGTGTATGGTCGTTTGACCGCAGTGTATCTATCAATAATACATTTGTGTTACTTCAACGCATCAAAGGCCATAGATGTAAGTGTTTAATCTATTGGCAAACTTACTTTTCTTTCTGTTATTTTTTTACGTGTGTATGATTTTGAACGACAGGCCTGTTGGTCTAGTAGTTAGTGACCCTGACTGTTATGCCGGAGGTTGTGGGTTCGATTCCCACCCAGGACAAATGTTTGTGTGATGAGCACGATCATTTGTTCTGTGTCTGGGTGTAATTTATCTATAATATTTATGTATTTAGAAATATATAAGTATGTTTATCAGTTGTCTAGTACCCATAACACAAGCTCTGCTTAGCTTGGGACTAGATGGCGTTGTGTGATAGTTGTGGAATATTATTATTATTATTATTATTTAGTGTTAACAAATTATATTTAAATATTTTGTGTGTGTATATGATTAAGCCGTGGTAGCTCAGATGGTTAGCGCAAGCTGTAAATTTTACAGTACGTAACGCGGGTTCGATCCCCGCCGACACCAATTAAATTGTTAATTGCAATTTTAAGTGTTTATTCTATTGACACACTTACTTTTCTTTCTGTTATTTTCTTACGTATGTATGATTTAGTGTTAACAAATTATATTTAAATATTGTGTGTGTATATGATTAAGCCGTGGTAGCTCAGATGATTAGCGCAAGCTGTAAATTTTACAGTACGTAACGCGGGTTCGATCCCCGCCGACACCACTTAAATTGTTAATTGCAATCATGTCTGAGAAAATTTCGAAGGCATGTGAAGTTCGCCAACACGCATTGAGACCGCGCCGCGGACATTTCCTAGCCATAAATACAAAGACAATAGCAGAAATAAAAAAGTTAAAAAATACTTTTTTAACAATGACAGTCATTAGTTGATCATTAGTGAATGTGATTCTGTTTTCTTAAATTACAGGAAGAAAAGAGCAGAAGGAAGAAATGGGGTGATGGGAAGTAATGAAGAATGAATTGTTATGTGAAGTTTGTTGGAACAAACATATTTTAGTCACGTGTAAATACTTTTAACATTTTGGTTCAAAATGACACAAAATCTAAAAAATATTAGATACATCATCGACATGGACGGATTTTACATTACATACCCTCATAAACATTTTCAATGTAGAGAAATGGCTATTCTAGACGTAAAACTATCTAATAAAAATGATTCGTTTATCGATCATTATTTGTTTCAGCCAAGTTATCCTTTCAATTATTTGTCGCCAAAAGACAAAAAAAACTGTTCGTTATTGTGAAATACACGTGCACGGCATTCCATATTTTGATGTGACCGAAGAATTAAAATGTGCCTACAAACAAGAGAACATCATTCCCATATTAAATTGGTATATTAGAAATTTGTGCAAAGACGAAGTGATCGCATACAAAGGTGGTTCAACAGAAAAACAATTTTTAAAAATGTTGACGACGAATGATAGAATTTTTAATATTGAAGAATACAAATGTCCAAAATACAATGATTTGGTAAATGTCATAAATTTAAACAAACGTTATGTGTGTAATAATCATATATTTGCAAAAAATAAACACAAAATTTTACATTGTTCTTGAGATGAAGTGTGGGTTTTTTACAAGTGGTTATTACTTGAAAATAAAATTTTAAATTAATCATAAATTTTGTTTGATTTCCAAAAAACATTAGACAAAATTGGTTCAACAGAAAAACAATTTTTAAAAATGTTGACGACGAATGATAGAATTTTTAATATTGAAGAATACAAATGTCCAAAATACAATGATTTGGTAAATGTCAAAAATTTAAACAAACGTTATGTGTGTAATAATCATATATTTGCAAAAAATAATCACAAAATTTTACATTGTTCTTGTGATGAAGTGTTGGGTTTCTTACAAGTGGTTATTGCTTGAAAATAAAATTTTAAATTAATCATAAATTTTGTTTGATTTCCAAAAAACATTAGACAAAATTGGTTCAACAGAAAAACAATTTTTAAAAATGTTGACGACGAATGATAGAATTTTTAATATTGAAGAATACAAATGTCCAAAATACAATGATTTGGTAAATGTCATAAATTTAAACAAACGTTATGTGTGTAATAATCATATATTTGCAAAAAATAATCACAAAATTTTACATTGTTCTTGTGACGAAGTGTGGGTTTTTTACAAGTGGTTATTGCTTGAAAATAAAATTTTAAATTAATCATAAATTTTGTTTGATTTCCAAAAAAACATTAGACAAAATTGGTTCAACAGAAAAACAATTTTTAAAAATGTTCACGACGAATGATAGAATTTTTAATATTGAAGAATACAAATGTCCAAAATACAATGATTTGGTAAATGTCATAAATTTAAACAAACGTTATGTGTGTAATAATCATATATTTGCAAAAAATAAACACAAAATTTTACATTGTTCTTGTGACGAAGTGTGGGTTTTTTACAAGTGGTTATTGCTTGAAAATAAAATTTTAAATTAATCATAAATTTTATAACTAATGTTTTTGGGAAATCAATCTTTACCAAATCATTGTATTTTGGACATTTGTATTCTTCAATATTAAAAATTCTATCATTCGTCGTGAACATTTTTAAAAATTGTTATTGATTTCCTGCATGTCTTACCAGGTTGTACACTTGCTTTACCGGTACGTACACCACTCGAGAACCTTTCGTCCCCATCGGTTGTCTATTTTATTTAATAAATTAATAATCGAAGGTTATTATAAAGGCTTTTTCAAAAAACATTTCACTGTAATAATGATGAAAAGTCATTTTTATGTCAAGTAGAAACAGTCGAACAGCGACCCTCAGCAAATGGAATTGGAACGCTCTCAACAAACACTTTCAACCAATCGATCGGCCTCCACTACTGATCACCAATAGTATGGATTTTGCATTCATCTTAAATTTGCTCAGCTAAAAGCTTACCTACTATTTATGAAAGTTGTTACTAGCAAATATTGTTTTGAAATTAAAATCAATTTATTTTCTTCGGACGTCATGTTTGAATTGTTTTTAAAAGTATCGATTGCCGCTCTGTCTTTCTGACTATTTATTAAAACACAAAGAGTCTGAATAAGTAAGGGCATCTACGAGGGGCGGTTGAAAAGTTTTAAGCCTAAGTACCTTCAAGTGTCATTATTGCCTGGCGTTGTATATTATTAATTTGCGAATACCCTCCTTAGTATACATAAAAGTTTCATATCATTAGTATCTTTACGCTTTTAGTGATTAATCCGTTAATATCATCATGTCTCTGTCATCCGCGCATTGAACGATAATCGAGTACAAAGCTGTCATAAAATGACTCCTCACAATGAAGAACAAAACTCCGACGGAATATTTGAAGATATGTCCACAGTTTACGAGGAGTCTGGACCTTCAATTTCCACCATAAAACGTTGGAGCCGAGAATTTAAGCATGGAAAGGAGTCGCTAGAAGATGACCCCCGGTCGGCGCGACTAAACATTGCCGTTAACGAAGAAAATATTTAAAAAGGAAATAAACTTGTTCTATAAGATCTGTGAATCACGTTGCGACAGATAGCTGAAACCATAGACATTAGCAAAGAACAAATCGGAGATATTTTGCATACTCATTTACACATAAAAAAGGTATGCGCACGATGGGTGCCAAGAATGCTTACTCCGCTGTACAAGCAGCGTCGAGTCACAACTTCGCAGGAGTTTTTGGACATCTGTAGTGATAATCCTGATGATGTTTATTCTTGCATTATCACTGTTGACGAAACATGAATCTGAATGACTCCAGTACGATCCAGAGTCAAAACAAGAGTCAATGCAGTGCATTGAAAAGGGAAAAAAGCCACCACGGAAATTCAAAGTGGAGTGATCGGCATCAAAGCTCATAGCCACTGTTTTTTGGAACTGTGAAGGAATGTCATTAGTTAACTACCTTGATAAGAATAATACAATGAACGGACACTATTATGCTGCATCATTATATAAAGTGCGTCAAGTTGTTGTTAAAAAAGGAAGAAGCAAATTCTCCTGTTTTTGCAAGACAATGCGCACGTGCACTCTGCACGAGTTGCAAGGCTTGCCCTGAACAAAACCGGATTTGAAGAAATCAATCACCCACCATACAGTCCAAATCTAGACCACAGCGATTTTAACTTATTTTCAAATTTTAAGAAAGACCTCCGCAGACATAGATTTTCGAGTGACGAAGAAATGAACGCAGCGGTAGACGAGCACTTCGAAGGCAAAGATGGCGAATATTTTTTCACTGGGATAAAAGCCCTTTATCACAAATGTAAGAAGCGTATTGAAGTAGAGGGAGATTACATAGAAAAATAAATATTGTATACTTTTCTATCAGTATTTTTAATACACAGAAATCTATTTTGTAGAACGTCATGTCATAGTGATTGTGAGAACGAGAAAAGTAAATATACAATATATAAATATAATTAAGGTATCTCCATGTGTAATCGAAGTAACCAGCTGCTATTAAGCTTATGGTGTTATGTTTATGCTATTAAGACATGAAAGACATTTTAAATTTTTTTGTTTGTCAGTGTGTTTGTCTCTCTGTGCAGGTTATTTCTTCGAAATGAATAAACCGATCGTGATTAACCTTCACAAACATTCAGATTTAAAGAAAGCGTAAACTGCGTGATTAGTATAAAAATATGTAGAATTTTTCTGATAAATCTATTTGTATGATTATCTCATAAAGTGTAAGGTATATAAAAAAGTTGTTTACAAAACATTGTTTAAAAATTTGTTTTCCTTTAATGATTCATAGTAATTTTGCATGTACATTTTTTGAATAAAAATATTTATATTAACTATACTGAGCTAAGCCTAGAGTACCATTTAACTTAAAATCCCTAAGTACTTATTAATGGTATAGACTATTAATACTTAGGGATTTTAAGTTAAACGCATAATTGCCACATGTCGGCCATGAGACAATGTGTTCATTTCTCCTATTGCATAAACATCTGGTATTGATATTAGTTTCTATGTCATTTCTTTTGTTTTTGTTACAGGGATCGAATATATAAACTAAACATGACGGACATCAGTCAGTCACATTGTGAGGTCAGTATGACTCAGAAACTCATAATATAAAACAAAAAAGAGGGTAGTTACTATACTGGATGAACTTTTTTACCGTCTGGAAAAAATAGCGTGTAATATGTAAACGGAGAATCCTGTGGCACTGATGTTCACAAAATATAAAAACAATTATTATGATTTATAGAAATATATTAATTAAAATCTATCGAAATTCAAATCATATCCACCCTACTTTACAAACGTCAATAAAACAATAAATGTAGTAGGTATCTTTGAGATTGTCACTTCGAAAGTCACAGGCTCAAGGGCAAAGAAATGGTTCAAAAATATTTTTAAACGTTTAATTCAATTTTTTTGTTTTAAAACAATGTACACCCCATTTTTTCCAGACGGTAAAAAAGGTCATCTAGTATATGTGTGGCCGTGGTAGGAAAAGGGGAGATCTCCCGCCGGGCAAGGTGTTCTGCCCGGGGAGCGGCTAACACTCCGTGTGATAGTTCGGAGAAGTTCTATATATACTGTTTATGATTCGGAATGTTGATAGCGTGATTTAAGCTTCGATGTATTTCGCTTGTGGCGCGACGACAGCGCCGCCACATCACCCCCTGCTCGACCGGAGGTCGATAGTGCAGTCTAGTTGTCGACGAATGTGCAAGTTGCCAGGAGATTGCTTTGTAGTCTGCGGTGAGTCGAGAAGAAGGCAAGTAATCTGCGAGAGTGCCGTGAAGCAGAGGCGAGCAGTAAGGCTCAGAGCCGTGCCGAACACTGTATGGCGCAGAGAGTAGCTTGAAGGAACAGGAAGCATTATTATTCCAGTGCTGCGATGAACCTTGTGAAGCTAGATGGCTTGCAGGATATGAAGACTGCAGACGATATCTGCTCGGGAGCGAATGAGTGGGGTATTCTATGACGATGATGAAGCTTGAAGTTTCCGAAGGTTGTTTGGTTGCATGTTCAAGATCACGTCGGATGGTGACCACTGTGGCCGTGTTAGGAAAAGGGGAGATCTCCCACCGGGAAAGGTGTTATGCCCGGGGAGCGGCCGACACTCCGTGTGATAGTTCTGAGATGTTCTATATATACTGTTTATGATTCGGAATGTTGATAGCGTGATTTAGGCTTCGGTGTATTTCGCTTGTGGCGCGACGACAGCGCCGCCACATATGTATGTGTGTATTTAGAGACTTTTCATGCTGATATCTTCAGCAACAAGTAGGGATTTGAAAAAAAAAATCTACTTCTAAGGGTGGAAAAATACGTGAGGTAATTTTCAATTTAAATATTAAGACGATATAAAAGTCTGTTTGTGCTTACATAAGTTTCAAAGAACGACACTTTTTATTCCATGCAGCGAGTAATTAACCCATCTCTACGCCACATGAGTTTTATTAAAGTAATTTCACTTAAAAGGAAAAACACTTATGATTATGCGGAAGCTTGACTTCCGTGCTCTTTAACGTTTACAAAGCAACGGTTTCTGTGACTGAATTGTAAGCGGACCTTCATGTATAATTATTTATTTCAAGTGCAAGTTTTTGTATAAGTGTATATAATACACACATACATACATTAGAGAAACATTATCCTATTTTTGAGTCAGTCGGGTATAATCTAAAAATAATAAAATATTTTCTAAGTTGATGTGTAAACATATTGTGTCGAAGAATATTTAAAGCCCCGAATTTAGAAGCTATTATTTGGCTTTTTTGTGTTTAAGGACAGTTTTTAATTTCTTTAAAATTTTATTTTTAATCTTAAGTGGAGTAACGAATATCTTAAGTTTAAAGTAACATTCTTTTACGTCGTCTTGATATTTAGATAGAAAATTACCTCACGTATTTTCCACCCTTAGAAGTGGATTTTTTTCAAATCCCTACCCAGAAACCCAAAGAAAAATGGCGAAACAATTGTGTTTAAAATAATCCTCATTGTAGATGAGGATGAATATTGTAAAATAATTTATTTTTGTAAGACGGTCTTATTAAAATTATGACATAAGACTATTTTGATTCCTTCGTTTGATAAATTAACGCCTTTTCAGCGAGACGCCTTACTACTGGAAGCAAGTAATGTAGCACGATGTGTAAGCAAAGGAAAATCAGAGCCGTTTGAGTGCAGAAACCACATTCGGGTGCTACAGCCTCTTGGTGACGGGGAACGATTATATGTATGCGGCACAAACGCCCATAGTCCCAAGGACTGGGTTGTTTACGTAAGTTCTTTTCTTATTATGTTTAATTTTTATATCTTTATTTATATAATTAAACGGTCGAGTTATTAAAAAATACATATATACTTACATTTCAAAAAATCACATTATCTCAATATCAGCCAAGACAAAAAGTGTAATAAAGAAATCAAACGCATCGTGCCACCCACCAGAAGAGGCAGAACAACGTTTGCTTGGCCGGCTAGTTTTATATAAGTAAATTAGCCTCAGTAATTACAGGTTTTGCAAGAGCTAAGCAGACAAATGCAAAGTAAATAAGTTATCGATTGAA
Source organism: Parnassius apollo (assembly GCA_907164705.1). Classification (NCBI taxonomy): domain Eukaryota; kingdom Metazoa; phylum Arthropoda; class Insecta; order Lepidoptera; family Papilionidae; genus Parnassius; species Parnassius apollo. The sequence goes on along the minus strand of CAJQZP010000501.1, from coordinate 2,232,516 downwards.
TGGGTGATGTAACAAAACTGTTATTTTGATCAAATAATTTTATCAGTTAAATACCGTGATAACTATTTTATGAAGGTGGCATAATATGTCGAAGAATAATTAAGGCCCCGAATTTAGAATCTATTATACTAGCGAATAGGATCTTCTTTACACGTAATATTATAAACAGAAACACCGTGTTTGATTTTTAATAACTTTTTAATTATATTAAAATGTGAAATAATCCTATTTTAATAATGATTTTAACTAGACTTGCAACGAATAGTATATTTCGGCGCGCGCCGAATGCCGAATATTCTGCTGACTTCCTGACCGAATAGCCTAATATTAGCCAAAATTATTCGGCCGGGAAGGAAGTAGTGTTTATTCTTCCGAGCGTCTATTCTCTGAAGCACTTATTGTCTACGAGAAGAAAAGTAGTAGGCTACTGCCTAAAATGAACAAAAAATAGTCTTTCTGTATCTTTATCTTCCACTTTGATTACGATAATTCGAGTGCATATACATTTATCTGATGGTTCTTTTTTTTATATATTTTTTATAATATGGAAGTTGATAATGTACATATGACTACTTTAATGATTAAAAGAAAAATATATATAAAACAAATAAATATTTTTATTTTACTGATTATTTGACTACAATAAAACCTCTTACGGTTACTCTAAGTATTCGGTATTCGGTCGAATAATACTTAGATTTTGGTATTTGACCGAATAGGATAAAAGTAGCTGAAAGGCCGAATACCAAATAATAGCCGAAAATTCGTTGCAAGTCTATAAACCAGTTTTAACTCAGTGTATTACTCGGGATAGGTAATTTATAGTATTGTTTTTATAAACTGTTTGGAACATATTCATGTACCACAGTATTAATATATAAATTAAGACTGTGCATGTAAGGTGTAAAGCGCTATTGCGGCAGTGTTAGATAACAAATGAGTTTTGTTCATCTTTTCCATCCCACCTGGAATAAGACCGCAACGGAACGCGCGCCGAGATACTATGTAGTTATAGAGCTGGTTATAAGAAGTTATTAGTAAACCTGCAACAATATAACTCGCTTTTAAATTGTTAAATGTGAAATATTTTACAAACTTTTCAAGTAGATTTTACTGTATCGTGATTTGAAAAATAATTGCATTATAAAATCTAATTTCACAATCTTACAATATTTACAATGGAATTTTTTATAATAATATGTAATATAGTACCTTTCGCATTTTTTATTTATGTACTATGGTATAATATATATATATATATATATATATATATATATCATTGATATGATGATGGATATATAATTCCGTTGCACTATTATTTCTGGTTTGTTTCTCAGTCTTAGATTTAATTAAATAACATTTAATTAAACGTTAGTATTTCAGCCATATTTAATTTATATTAATATTCTTTAAGATCATGAGAACACGTAACCTGAACACAGAAACACGTTACTTCATTTGAAGACATTTTTCTACTGCTTCCTGGTAAAGAAAGTTATTGAGGTCGGTTCTGGCTAAGTTATTCTAATAGAATATGATGAATGGTTTTGTTGTCATTCATACCAGCCTATCAAAAGTCTTACTAAACGTAGGCCTCCACTCATATATAAAACCGTAATATTTCAATATTATTATTGAGTTGCTATCAGGAAAATGCTGCAGCCCATCTCTTGTTTCATATCCCTCTGTCGCCTTAAGAGTTGACGTAAGCTTCAACCATGGTATATGATATGGTGTAGGAGATCTCATTTTGCCACTACACGGCATTGTGTTGTTCGTGTCCAATTATTGTAGGAAGTTTACTTTTCATTTTACGTCAGCTGTCTCTAAATCCCTTCATATCTTCACAGATTCACAAAGATTTGTTTGGTGCTACTCTTGGCAGATAAGTAAATTTAGAGGGTATCAATTTAGTTAACTTAGTACAAACGTCTCAATATCATAGCTTATATTAAATTCAACTATTGTTTTTGTGATTCTGAACCCCACTCTTGTAATTGTTTCACAATATTTATTTTAATTATTAATTTATTAACTATAAAACCGACGAATTTCGTCTCGTGGCATGATCAGGGTGAGACCAGGCGGCGCAATCGCAAGTATAAATTCGTTGTTAGTATTTTAAGATGGATCAGAATCCAATATCACTAGCAATTCCTCTTTATCGATCTAAGAGGTTGGTCTTCACCGTTGCTTATCTTAAATTGCAATTCATTAGAAGCAGCATTACAAGGCGTCATCTATATCACTTAATAAATAAACTTATAATAAGAAAATACTCAAAATTTCGATGTTCCCATGTTTATGTACAACGGTAATTGTAGTAATAGTTTTAATTTTATAATGTTACATATTATTATGCAGGTAAGTTTTAAATAAAACATGTTCAACTTCGAATGCCCTCTGATAGTGACAGTAATATTTTAAGCCATAGTGGATAGTATAAAATGGTGACTCAAATTCTTTTTACTTTAAGCTTCTATAGTGTATTCATAGTATCGCATAAGGGATTTTTAATTTGATGATTATTGGATGTTACATTTTTTTGCAAAAGGTTTGTTATGAACTATGTGCAATTTAAATAGTTATTAAGCAGGGTTACACCTGAACCTTATGTATATCAAATTAGTGTATTACATGTATTATTAATTAATTGGCCTCATTTGAGTATATCTCTAATTGTGTCATCTGTCGTGCAGTTAAATCTGACTCATCTACCGCGACACGAGTACGTGCCGGGGGTTGGCCTCGGAGTAGCCAAATGCCCTTATGACCCGGCGGATAACAGCACAGCAGTGTGGGTCACTCAGGGCAACCCTGGCGGACTGCCAGCGTTGTATGCCGGAACCAATGCTGAATTCACCAAAGCGGATCCAGTCATTTTCCGCAATGACCTCTTTGATTTCCGGACTGGACAAAAGAGGTTTAATTTTAAGAGGACGTTGAAATATGATTCAAAGTGGCTGGACAGTGAGTACTTTTCTAAATTACTATACATTTTTTTAATTTTATTTATTTATTAGAATTACCAACAGAAATTACAACAGAATACAAAGATCATTTTCATAACAAATTAAGCCCATTATAATTGTATTTCTTTATGAAAAATGAAAGTATTATAAGAAAAAAAACTGAATTACATCATTGAATAAATAAATTATTAAAAAGAAATAGAATTATTTAACAATATTATAGAAAACATCATTATCATATTAAATGCATTAATCACATTATAGAAAATAAAAACAATTCCAATATTATACTTATTAATTATTTGATTCATTAATTTTAAAGAAATTGATTAATTTTGATTTGAAGGTAGATAAACTATCGCAAGTAATATTGAGGCCATATTTTTCCCCGTAGATTCACTTAAAATTCACTGTAACTATATGAATTCATAGACCAGCAATAAAAGCTTAAAATAAGTCGTAATTGACGGTTTGAGGCTTAAATTATAAGCAATATTGACTCGAATAATGATTAATTACCTTGTTTCAGAAACGAACTTTGTTGGGTCTTTTGATGTCGGAGAATATGTACTATTATTTTTTCGAGAAACCGCAGTAGAGTTCATGAACTGCGGAAAGGCTGTATATTCTCGGGTAGCTCGGGTTTGTAAACAAGATACAGGTGGAAAGCACATACTTAGCCAGAACTGGGCCACTTATTTAAAAGCAAGGCTCAACTGCAGCATATCCGGGGAGTTCCCTTTCTACTTCGATGAAATACGTGAGTTCTATAAACATTTTTAATTAAATATCTATGGTATAGTTAATAAATAAGGATTATAGGATACACTATATAATTTTCATCAATAAAAAAATAGTATTAATAAGATTACATCGTCAAAATTTTCTTTTGCTATCATCTAATTTATGAAATATTGCGAATGCGATAGTAAATGTGATAAGACTTATATCCTTAGTTCATATCTTCTGTCTTTATTTATTTTGACTTTATTTTTACGTACTCAAATTGAATATTTGGCAATGAGTGTTATTGATTAAAAAGAAAAAAACTTCTTAATTTCTGTCTAAAAATAACTACTATGAAAATCAAGTTAAATTTTCTTTAGTTTATATATTCATTTGATTTAACTTTGTCATTTTAAGGCAATTTATTAAATGTTGAATATAATGTTTTTTTTGAAATTTCTCCTGTAATATTATACGGCATCTGATATAAAAACCACTTAAAATCACAAGAGATAATTATTTAAAACCCTAACTTATTCTGTGCGGTGAAAAACCCTCAGACCATTGCAATAACACCATATACCTACTTAGTCACTACGCTATGTAGCCCGTCTATATAAAACTACATATAACAGTTTATTAAAAAATTAAATACAGAACTTTTTAAATGGATACCCTAGGTACCCTTTCGTTTTATGGAGTGAAGAAAAAGAAAATACTAAAATACTAATCACAATATATTTTAAATATTTATTTCAATGTGTGATCAAATTATTAAGAATTATATAATATTGTCTGTTATCTCTGCCTGACGTTTTTTGTTATGCAAGTTTTTTTGTATTTTCTTATGTATTTTATTCATGACTTGGGATTTAGTGGAATTCTCTTCATTAAACAATCAACCTCTTGGTCGTCATCTTCAGTTTCATTTAGTTTCTCCTTACTTTTAAACATTGAACCAAGAATGTTGTCATCAGTCAGTAAAGTGGTTGTGATCAGGGCCTGGATCTATGTTTTCGTATGTTTAACCTTAGCTAAAATTGTCTGATATATGTTGAACTGTTTAATCCTGTTGACTCAATGATAGATTGTCCTCACTATCGAACTGCTCCGTTTCTGCCATCTGACTCTTACATAGTCCTGCGTGACGAAAATAGTGCTTTATGGTTGCAACTGTTAGCTTTTTTCAGGCTTTCGATATGGAGTTCACTACTTATAGTATATGAATCGAGGTCTTACCGCCAATTTTGATCAGATTCTTCAACAGGTTTCTTCTATAGTAATAACTTAGTCTTTTAATCACACCCTGATCCATTAACTGCAAGATACTTTTTGTATTATCTGGAAGAAACACTAACTCTATGTTTCGAAGATTGGATATAAGAGGGCGAGTAGGACAATTGCCTCAGAAGCAAAATTTTACGTCTCTTTAATTCAGCATCCTTTTTTCTCTCACTTCCTTGTTACCTGATTTATTGCCTTTATATGTGACTGACAACAGTTTTATGTTCTTAAAACACCGAGGGTTTTATGATGTGCCTATAACCAAGTCTTCTTTATTTTGTGCCACGTATATTGGCAGCTACGGTACTACAGTAATACGCTCTTTAAAGTTTTGCTCTCACACATTGATCTCCTTTAAATTTTTAAGGTTTGTTGGGCTTCATCTTGAAAAAAAAATCCGTTTCATCAGGATTAAGAATTTCGTTTAGATAGTACTTTTATATTAATTTAGGGCACATTTTATTTATCCAGTCGTTGGTCACATTCATATAGACATTTCGCGCCTCTCCGCTCATTTTACCGTGGATAATATTGTAACGTTGTTAAATTTTTCCCAGCAAATCTTCTGATGTTTTAATGTCGGTAATGCCAAGTTATTCGGTAATTTTTTTAACGCATGGCCCTGAAGTGATAACATTATACTGGCGCTTATTCTTAAACAGCGATAACATTGCTTAATCCAAATCTTCGAATTTTGGCTTCCATATTCTTTTAAAATACTTTCCTTCCAGCTCCGCTTGCGAATTTTCTCTTGTTTTACCAAATCATAGCAACAGTAGATTAACTTAGCCTTTTTTTTTTCTGTTATTTGCCTAGTGTTACTGCATTGCAGCCAAGAGTAATTTCACACGTGTTCTAGGCAATTAATAATAACAAAAGCAAGGCAGCTGTTTATGACTTCGGATGTCTTTTTTGATAATTTCAGCACTTTTAAAATTTTCTCGAAGCCTTTTTTTAAACCGGTAATATAAACAGTAATGTCGATAAAATATATTTACTGACGTCTAAATATAAACGTATTTCTTCGTAATAGAGAACGCAGATGCGCTATAAACAATGTATCCATGTATGGTTTATATGGCAAAGTAACTAAAATAAACTAATTTCTACGTTTTTTTTTTTTTTTTTTTTTTTTTTTTTTTTTGGGGGGGGGGGGGGGGGGGGTTTTTGTTTTTTTTTTTTTTTTTTTTTTTTTTTTTTTTTTCACATGTTTTGGGACCTTTTTTTTTTTTTCCTGGTTTTAGGTTTTTTTTTATAGATACTGTTTCGCTATATTTCGTTATGAAGAGTTTACGTAATATAATACTGTACTCGTATAATACATTTATATATATTATTATCACATTTAAGGGGATAATTATCAGAAACACAGGTCTGTTTAGTAACAAATATTTATATGTAATACCTACTTGTGAATGGTGTGTAATAATTTGTCTTTTTCTTGTTTTTGTCTCAGAGAGCGTCTATCAAATACCAGGCGATCCCACTCGATTTTATGCGGCTTTCACGACGGGTGCAAGTGATGGGCTAGTCGGTTCAGCCATTTGTACTTATACTATGGAAGATATACAAAATGCTTTCGCCGGACGCTTTAAGGAGCAGGTCATTGTTATATCCTATGTTTTAATTAATTATGGATGTTGTATGCTTTTAATGAAAACGTACACATAGTAGTACATTTATTAAAAAAGAAACATGGTTCTGTTTGATGTGATAGCAGTATTTATTTCCATGTTGATTTTTATTATTATTATTTGCTCAATGTTTATGTACTTAGTGTTTGATTACAAATACTATTTAGTTATTTTTTTTAATCGTTAAACATATTGTGGTTGCAAGCTTTTAAATGTATGTATTAGATATCTGTGGAAACTTCATTGGTTTTAGGATTACTTTTATATGTTTTATAATGTATTTTTATTGTACTGTATGTTTCCATTAGAAAGCAAATAAATAAATAAATAAAAATAAATGAATTATTTTTACTCCATTTACTTAGGCGACTTCAAGTTCGGCGTGGTTACCAGTACTAAGAGCCAGAGTGCCTGAACCTCGTCCAGGTACTTGTGTAAACAACACAGAAGCGCTTCCGGACAATGTGCTCAATTTTATCAGGTAAACTATTGTAAATTCAAAATAATATTTATAAGACTCAATAATTGAGTAGCTGATAAAAGTTATCCATGGAATAAATTATAACCTTACTGAATAAAAATAATGAGAGAATTGAACTATGTATTTTTTTTTTATAGGATAGGGTGACAAACGAGCACACAGTCCACCTGATGGTAAGTGGTTGCTGTGGCCCATAGACATCTACATCTATATTCGATTACGAATCAAAATGCAGATGCGTTGTCACCCGTGAGGACTCAGATGGAATGCCTCGTTTCCAGTAAAAAGGGTCTCCGGTTCTCTACACTCACCATACGAAACACAGCAGCATTAAGCTACTATTTGACGCTGGTATTCTGTGAGAGCGTGGTCCCTCCCCGGTCGAGCCGACCCATTCGTGCTACAACTATATTACTAATATAACTGCAGCATGGCTCTACCACGTATTAATTTTATGAACAATGTAGTGGTGGTGTAAGATTATCCACTATTACATATTGTCCCGTACGTGTCGTAAGAAGCGACAGGGAAAAACAAACCGGTAGATGGGCTTCAGCGTCTTCATAATAACTAAAATTAAAAAAAAAACTGCAATTGCCAAACCGCCTGCCAAATATGGCATATATACCCCTTTGAGGCAATCTACGGGGGCACCTATGTTCAGCAGTGGACTTTGATAGACTTTAATGGTAGTGGATTCATACAACTGTATTTTTAATTTGTAAATGTTGCCTTTTGCCATATGAATAAATTTTATTTGAGCATAAAAAAATCGGCCCTTAGTCACCATTTAAACTTTTTTGTTCTGTTTATAAATACAACTCTAGCAAGAAATTACTCATTTTAATTTTAACTTATAACTATTATAATGATTCCTTATATTTACGAGAAGACTTCATATTTAATACAACTATTTATACGAATTTTATCGCGTTTAATTAACTTATTTTTAATTCGCGACGTTTCGGGTGCTTTACAGCACCCATAGTCACAGGGGGACTGAGATATTTAATGTTCCAATGTCATAGGCTACCTTCAGTTTTTGAATATTAATTTTTGGTACGATCTACGCAGAACAAGCTTACAGTATCTTGAAGTCTATCAGATGTATGCTTGGGTTTGGATTCAATTTTGTTAATTATGATCCAAGAAACACATTTCCTAGAATTGTCTTTCAATAGACAAAACACCAGCGAAGACCCAAGATACTGGCTGGTTGCTGGCAAAGCACCCAAAACGTTGGGAATTAAAATAAAAGTTAAAAATAAGTTAATTAAGCGCGATAAAATCCGTATAAATAGTTTTATATCTGATATGATTAAGTTATACAAGCATTATACACGACATTGTCATATATAAACGAGGTAGTCTTAGTGGTAAACCAAAATAATTCATCTTATATTTCCTCCGCGACTAATCTCTACAAGGATATACTAAATTGTGTTGTTAGTTATATGATTCGTTTGTTCTCTTAATTGGGTCACATTCATGTCTCCATTGAAGGCGGTATGTATTTAGTCGGTACTATAAATACAGAATAAATGGCAACTATTGTTTGCGTTGATGCGTTAACCAAGTGAATCAAATGCACTAGTTAATTTAGAAGCTTTTATGAATTATACTATAAAACTGAATAGATTTATCCCTTTCAGATATTGTTGCGATATTCATTTAAATAAAATTTGCCCCATATTGGCTGTTTTGCGTTTTTTAACATAATCACTAATGTTATATTTTAAATGTATCCGTGATAATTCAAGTGCCAGGCACTTAGCTTGGTCTCTCGAAGACAAATACAATTTAAAGTGGTGCGTCATTTTTAAAACTATTAATATTTAACTACGTGAATTAAATGTGATTTTAACTAGAAGTATGTGCTACTATACTGAATGACTAGTGTTGTTGATCCTCTTAACCATTTTTGTCGCTAAATGATGATCATTTAGCGACAAAAATGGTTAAGAGGATCACACACTAATTCTTAGAAATAAAAATATTAATTAAATAATAAGATCCATCCATTGATGTCCCGATCGAAGTGGGATTTATCTATTCGGACAATTTGTCCTGGGTAAATACACTTGTCAACAACTTCGAGCGTAGTGTTTCCAACAATTACCCGTATCGATGAGACATAAAAATTACCAAGTTCATGCCTTTGTATTGCACGGGAAAGACAAAGGTCACTGTAATTTCTATTCCATTTCATTATTAGACCTATCAGTTGGGAGACAGTATTAATGTCATTGAACACATCTAGTACTCCTCCAGCGATTCTGTCATAATAACTTTACCGTCAGCAAATCAAAGGTGAGTGTTATGATCACCATTGGTATTGATACCGTATCCTTTTCAGTTGAATAGCTTAAAAACTTCTTCCAATACATTGGTGGAGAGTTTTGGGGATATAACGTCACCCTATATTACACCTCTTTGCAGTTTGATAGTTTTCGTACTCTGTTATTTTACTGGGACAGTGGCGATATATAGATAGATAGATATACCGACATTCATCCTGACATTACTAAAAGTACTGTGGCAACGCCCAAATTTCGACAATAACACTTTCTCATAGTTCACACACGCAAGACCAACTTGAAGATTGCACACTTCGGTCTTTTGTACAATTTTCCGAAGAATATTTATTTGACCTATGGTAGTAGTAAAATCCTTTTGGGAAACCAACATCTATAGTTCTTTGATTAAGCTAGAACAAGATCATCGGATTTTTGTTCAATGCTTCCGGAGTGTCACCACCTTGCAGAACAGAATTAACTCACTTCTGAAGGACTTTAATGCTTTCAGAAGCTTCGCTGTAATGTCGTCCCTACATGGGGGTTTTGTCGTTTTTAAGGTGCTGAAGAGCTGTTCTAATATTTCTAAGACGTGTGGTTTCTACGTTGATATGTAGGTACGGTTGTCCGAATAGCCTTTCATTCTCTCTTGCAATCTCCGGTTGCCAGGAAATGACGCTGTCTCAATCGGTCTTCAACTTAAATAATTAGCTCTTTCCAGCTGACTTATGCATTATAAACAGGTTATTAATAAAAATAAAAATGATCTTAACTTTTTTTATATTTGCGAAACTAATTTCATATTTTCCTTTAAAAGGTCTCATCCCTTAATGGACTCTGCAGTGAGACACGAGGGTGAGGCACCTGCATTCTACAAGAGAGATTTGGTGCTCACTACTTTAGTTGTGGACAAGCAATTTGTTGACATGCTAGGTGACGATATCACGTACACCGTCTTCTATGCAGGCACGAGTGAGTACAACCTATATCTTTATACATAACATCATATTTTATGTTATGTTCATAAATTACAAAATAATATAAGGTTATTCAATTTCAAAAAGAAGAAATTTGTAAGACAGTCAACATTCTCAGATTCTGCGAGATGTTCCGTAAATAAGACTTTACGGAACGTCAGCTAATTAGGAAGAAGAAGAGCAAAATTGCATATAGTAAAGTTTAAACTACGAATACTTCAATAATATTTTTTTAATATTATTTTGTAGAATACGGATAACAGGTGAGCACAGAATGCACTTGATGGTATGTAGATGCTGGCCCACAGACATCTACGTCAAACCTCGATTAAGAATCAAAATGCAGAGGTCACATCTGAGGACCAAGATGGAGTGCCTTGTTATCAATTAAAAGGGCCTCCGGTTCTTTACAATCAACATACGAAACACAGCAGCATTATTCTTATCTTTCACGCTGGTGTTCTGATAATGTGTGGTCCCATTTTGATTGAGCAATCATAATACTGTAACGTAACTGCCTTCTCGTTTTAATTCTGTATAAAAACCGATTATCAAAAAAATACCATAATAAATGTTATTAAAAGTCATGGAATGTAATTTGCTTTCTTTAGGGATCTTTATGTATGGAAAAGGAGTGATTTATCGTGATAAGTTAAGTATCTATTTTTTTTAAATATTAGACTTTAATTTGTTATTTTGTTTTGATAGAGCATAGCACAATTTCACATTGATTGAATCAACTAATATCTTTGTCGCCTAAACGGTTAGTCCAATCCCAGCATTCAACTAAATTTGTAAACTTGTAGTGGATTTAATTTTACTAGTCCGGGATTAACTGCTGAACGTGGAGCTCTCCGGAATGTGGAGCCACATTTTCAGCTGGATCGCAGTATGGATACTTTACGTCTGACGTATTAAACGAGACTCTTATATCACCATCAATCGGAAACATGATATCTTTCTAGCAATTCCCCCAGTTGATGAGATGGATCTCTTACGTTGTGTGTCTATTTTGTATAACACGTGACAGGACAATGACATGATTATTAAATGTCTTGGTAGTGGCGCGAAAACCGGCCCCCAGCATATCCTCAAAAATTGTAGCATAATACAGCTGTATAACATATTGTGAATCAACAGAACCACACGAAAATTTGTGATAATCCCCGGAATATGTAATGATAACGTAACAGATAGCTTAACGCTGGCTAACCGCTTCACTAAACGTTGCATTTAGAGATTTGGCTTCGCTTTCTTAGAGCGGCCGATGTGGTGGCTCAACTAGCAGCATCTTATTCGACTAGCAGTACAGTAAGAGGTTACTAAATGGCTGATTAGAGATTCGAGCTGCGATACGTAAACATAACAAGCTTTAAATTTAACAATTCAAAAATTATTACAAGCAGACCTATCTTAGTATGTAAATTAGTTTGGATTATTAGAATATTATAAAGTAGATAAGAATACTTAAGTACCCGGCGTTGAATTTCAAAGTTCATTACTACTAAAAGCATACGAGTGGCTGCTTTGAACTGCCGACTTGCACTAACTAAATATGTGTTTAGAAATAAAAGTACATTAAGTTTTAGTAAGAGCTTTAAAATGTTGACAAAGTTGAACTTGCGAAGGTACCGGCGAGGTGTACAAGATAGTGCAATGGGCCGGTGGCGGGTCTCGAGTAGCGGACGTATGGCGTGCGGCGGGAACCGAGGCGGTGCGTGCCCTTGCGCTATCACGAGTCACGCACGCACTCTATCTCGCCACAGACAACCGCCTCCGACAGTTACCACTAGGAGCTTGCATGCATCGGTGAGTTTGAAAACGACATTTTCTACCGGTCTACCAATAATTTTTGACAACTCAGTGTACAGATTTTGATACTCGTAATGTTTGGGCCACATGTTTGTAGGTGTGCCCAGTTTCAATTAAAGTAATCTGGCATTCTCAGTTTATTTGCAGTAATAATTCACACTTAACACGATAAACAAGGTAATCAAGGCAAAAATTTAAACGAAATTTTTAAAAATTAAAAAAAGTGAGACGGTCTATTTCAGGCCCAGTCTATGTACACTATACCCTAGAAAAGCCAAAAATTCAGGAATATTATTAAAAATATAATAAGAGAATAAGTCAAACTAAATTACTTGCTAAAAATAAAAATGCAATTCAAATTTTGATGATTTTAGAAGATGGCGCCCTTCCAGTCATAAAATTATATGTCAAATGTCATGTCATGTGACTTGAGTCATGAAATTATGTAGGTAGTGTAATTTTTTGTTTATTCCTAGCTTGTTTGTGTAATTGTGAACTCCTCATGTATATGTTTATCGTGTTAATTTTGGATATCTTTAGCGTTTCGTTTTTTACTTATTTTGAGAATCTGTTACTACTTGTTAGACACGGTTTTTGTTTTATGGATTTCATGATTAACGTAAGATTTTGATTTTGTTGATATCCGACATCTGTAGAATCACATTTTGAATCACTAAGCAGGTATGTAAAGAAAGATGTTTCCTTAAGTTATTAAACGCATTAGAAATAAACGATTTCAAAATTCAAATATCTGTCAATAAATTGATCAATCACCTCAAAACATTTGACAGCTATCGTCAAAACGACATCAATTAGCAATAAGTGTTGCAGTTTTTGGTAAAAATAAAATATTAATAGCACTTTGACTATATATAGTATACACTACAGATATATTATTTTTATATAGTATGCACAGAATGACCAAAAGTGGTATAATAAAAAAAAATAAAGTTGAATTAAATGCGATAAAATCCGTAAATAATAGTTTTATTCAATGTGTAGTGTTCGCGTAAATTTAAGAAATCAAAAGTGGTATAATATATTATATAATATATTATTTCAATTTATTTTCCTACTTGTACAAAATCAGGTCTACCCTTCAGACAATTTTGAACCGTCTCCATTCAACTCAAATTCAAAATTTCTCATAACTTTGACGATTAATATGAAAGAACGCAATATTACGCAACAATTATTTAAGAAGAGATGAAACTTGAAGAAAAAAACATTCCAAAACTTTTTTCTTTAATAACATTTACAATTTTTGTAGCCAGTTCGCACGGTAATTTCAAGAGGAGAAATGTGTATGTTCTTTTTTATTTGTGTATGTTACGCAATGAATTCGTCAATTGTGAACCGATTTTGATAAATCTTTTTTTTAATTGGACAATACTACAAGAGACATATATGCTTAGAGAGAAATTCCCCCCGGAAGGTAAAATAGAGGACGAAATTTGTAATGAAAGTATTTAGACAACATTGAGATGGTAATGTTAAAGAACATAAGTCCACAAAAAAGGGTAAAAAAATTAAACTTAATAAAATTGACTTCGAAGAACATAAAATAATTTCACATTGTGCTCAGGGTTTCCATTTTTCTATGCAACAATATGTCTTAGCATAAACCTTATTTTATATGTATTTAATAGTTTAAAGCCGGTTTTTACTTTCTAATATCAGTTAATTTTTTGTCCCGTTGATATCGTATTTACTGATCATTAAAAATGCCCAAAACTTTTACAGCTTCCAACAGATGGCGTTATAACGATTTCATACATACCGGATATAAAATTCTCGGATCAAAAATACAAACCAGAGTAAAATGGTATGCGGTATATATAATAATAATCTGGCCTATTCGTCTGCCTATGACGAATAGGCCAGATTATGACAAATATACTGTGCACACTGGAAGACACCAATGCCCATCAGTGGGATTTTAGGAACTGATGAAAAAGATTGCCTATTCGAGCGCACACTCTATCTTGACTTTTTAGTACTGAGATGAATTTTTAAACTAGTCTACCTCTTAGTATCTTTGGGCCGATGAAGCCACAACCCATAGACACCTGCAATCAACTTCAGATGAAGAAGTCTGCGTCATGTCGAGTCATGCGTTGTGATCTCGATGAGTGATAAGAGATGGAATCATATATCATATATATATATATATATATATATATATATATATATATATATATATATATAATATATAGGCTCTGTTTTCTACAGACCAAAATACAACGATGTAAGCACTGTTACTCGAAGGCAGTAAGAGAGCGTTACTTTGCCAGGAAAGAGTTCTAGCAGCTAGATGTTACGCTTATGCGATATTAGAATGAATTTTGACAAAAACATTGTTTTCTGTTGTATACTGTTAATCACGTACGCCGAACAATAGAAATAAGAGATAAGCTCTTGCATATGTCTCTTGTAGTATTGCCCATTTAAAAAAAAAGATTTATCAAAATCGGTTCACAATTGACGAATTCATTGCGTAACATACAAAAATAAAAAGAACATACACATTTCTCCTCTTGAAATTACCGTGCGAACTGGCTACAAAAATTGTAAATGTTTTATTAAAGAAAAAAGTTTTGGAATGTTTTTTTTTCTTCAAGTTCATTCATCTCTTCTTAAATAATTGTTGCGTAATATTGCGTTCTTTCATATTAATCGTCAAAGTTATGAGAAATTTTGAATTTGAGTTGAATGGAGACGGTTCAAAATTGTCTGAAGCGTAGACCTGATTTTGTACAAGTAGGAAAATAAATTGAAATAATATATTATACCACTTTTGATTTCTTAAATTTACGCGAACACTACACATTGAATAAAACTATTATTTACGGATTTTATCGCATTTAATTCAACTTTATTTTTTTTATTATACCACTTTTGGTCATTCTGTGCTATTATACTATATAGTGTATACTATATATAGTCAAAGTGCTATTAATATTTTATTTTTACCAAAAACTGCAACACTTATTGCTAATTGATGTCGTTTTGACGATAGCTGTCAAATGTTTTGAGGTGATTGATCAATTTATTGACAGATATTTGAATGTTGAAATCGTTTATTTCTAATGCGTTTAATAACTTAAGGAAACATCTTTCTTTACATTTAAACACAGTTAAATCGTCCATCATCAATTAAGATCAATAAAGTGCATGTTTAATTGAAGGTATGACAGCTGCGTGCGTTGTGTCCTAGACCCATATTGCGGGTGGGATAAAGAAGCTGGTGTATGTCGTACATATACACCAGGATTGTTGCACGATGCCACTAACTCCACGCCATCGATATGCGAAGCAAGTGCACCACAGAGAACAGTAAGAGCGGGATATGGGCAAAGTGTGCATATGTCAGCTTTCGGGAAGACTCCGGAAGCGCTAAAAGACCAGAACGTTATCTGGTATCATCATTCTAGGGAAAAAGGACGTTACAAAATTAACTACAAGTGAGTAATTACTTATAAAGCATTTTTGTGTATTGTTTTGTTGAAAAAAAGTATCGGCTGTTATGTATTTTTACCGATTTCAAAAAGGGGGAGGTACTTATTCAATTCGACTGTATGATTTTTTATGTGTGTTACTTGAGAAATATTCTCTGGGTGAACCAATTTTGATGATTCTTTTTTTATCTGAAAGCTGATACTTCTTGTGTGGTCCCGTATAAATTTAACCAAGATCTGACGAATAGTTTTTGACTTATCTTTAATAATGCGTATTTAATTGATTGTTGTTCTAATATAAATTACGTTGATGACGGCTGCACAAAATTTGAATTTTTTCCACTTGTTTTTTCTCGTATTTTACAAACTTATGATTGGGTTTTACGTAGTCATAATTTTCAACAAATCATGCAATGAGATATTTAATCTTCAGTCTTTACATAAGTCTTCAAAGGCGCTAGTGATATTTGCAATCATTTTCTTTGGAATGGACTGCATTGACATTCTTTTGTAAAATATACACGTTAGAGCCACGCTGCAAATGTATAATGACTGCAGTGCGAATTGTCAGCTAGACTGGGGAAGGACCACACTTGCATAGAATACTTAATAAGAGCTGTATAATGATAATATGTTTTATTTGGTAGGTGTGGAAACCAATTTCTTTTTTACTGGTAATGAGGCATTATACTCATGGGTGATATCGTGGCTATATTTTGGTTTTTAAAGGATGACCGTTAGGTGAACTGTGTGGTCATTTTTCACTTTTACTTGTATAAAAATAATACTTCCATCACTAAAATAAGCAAATGCAACTAACTACTACAAACTAAATGAAGTAAATACTTACCGTCAGGTAGGGAATACTACACCTTGCTTACAAAATATTGCAGATGCGTTGTCATATGAAGAAATGATATAGATGAAATATCTAGAAGAAGCTGATGAAGAGCAGAAACTGAAGAATTGGATTTTGTACATGGTAGAGACACGCAGCAGCTATATTATAGTTGTAGCACGAATGGGTTGGCGCAATCGGGGCAAGACCACACTCTCACAAAACACCAACGTAAAATAAGCAGCTTAATGCTGCTGAGTTTCGAATGGTGAGTGTAGAGAACCGGTGACCCTTTTTACTGGAATCGAGACATTCCATCTTAGTTCTCAGGGGTGATAACGCATTTGCATTTTGATTCTTAATTGAGGATAAATGTGAATGTCTATGGGCCACAGCATCCACTTACCGTCAGGTGGACTGTGTGCTCGTTTGTCATCCAATACTATAAAAAAGGAAGAATTTTCTGCGTAGTTACTACTATGATTTAGCGTTTAATATGCCATTATTTTTTAGTTGGGAGCGTATATTGCAGACCTCGGAGAGGGGCTTAGTATTGTTATCAGTGACCGAATCCGATCGCGGTCGCTACGAGTGTTATTTTGGTCCCACGCTAATCGCGTCGTATAATCTTGACATTGATACCCAAAGGTAAGTATTCAATAAAATTATAATAAAAGACGTATATTGTATCAGTATTTGTTTGTAACTGTAAGGACCGTTTACTCTTTCTAACTCTACTCTTTTAATGGTAGCAATACCATTTTAGTGTTTGATAATTTTATAAGTAATTATGATGAAAAATGTTTAAATAATGTTAAATTATGTCTCTCATAGCCGCGAGAAAGTAGTTTAGTATATTTTAACCTGTGCCTTAGTTGACTTGTATGAACTTTAGGGAGTATTCAAAATATATAGTGATTTAAGGTGTTAATTAAATATATTATTAATAAGCTAACTTTTAAAACGAAGTAATACACACCATTTTATATTTTACGTGGATATTAGCCAATTGTTTTTCACACTTATATTTAATGAATTTCCGTCAATTAACGCCTCATTCTGTCATGTGTTATTAAATATACTATATGAAGGAATAGAATATAAGAGGGAATTACACCTTCAAAAATTACCTATCCTAAATCTAAAGTATTCAGCCAGTTTTGAGCATAAGCAGTGTTTAAAGTGTAACCGTATGTTTGCTTTGGATCACTTTTCCGAGATTATTTTATTTCTTATCATACATACTATTCTTGTAAGGTCTAATAACAACGACAATATGATTAGATTTTTATTGGATATGGAAGGCTTGGTAATAAGTTAATAAGGTGAAGGATTCTCGAATGTGTAAACAAGGTTTTGAATACTAAAAATTATGAGCAAAAATTTACATCTAAATATAATTTGTTTAATAAGAGTTTATTTTTAGCGGACTGTAAATGTACAAGCATTTATAATATGTTTTGTTTACTGGAATCTAAAATTTCTTGCATGAGACTTCCTTGTTCTCACGTACAACTTTAATGACTCGTTCGCTCGTTATTAGAAATGATATCGATAGGTTATATCATACTTAGAAAATAAAATAATTGCACATTAGTTTGAAGCATGTTTATTGACGTTGTATAGGTACGCTGCAGCTATATTATGCTTGGAGGTTAAGTGGGTCGGCTAAACCAAGCCCTCACAGAATATCAAACAGCAACTTAATGCTGCTGTGTTTTGAATGGTGAGTGAAGAACACCGGACTCTCTTTTTAATGTTAGCGAGACATTCTATCTTATTCCTCAGGGGTGCCAACGTATCTACATTTTGATTCCAGTTGTGGGTGTCTATAGGCCGGGGCGTCAACGTACCTTCACGTAGACTTTATGGACTTTTGTCACTGTATAAAACTAGTACTGTACAAAAAATTAAATATGTATAATTATAGATATCTAAATAAATTTTGATGGTGTTTTAATGAGAAATAATAGTCAGAGAGATAGTTTCGTAATATTGATTTTAAAGCGCGGAGTTATTATTTGTTTTTCAAATCCCCTCGTGCTTTGAAAAGCTTGTAGTTATGTATGCTTGAATCTTTAGAGGTTAGTTCTAAAGACACTAGAGTTTTTTTTTTAATATAAGAGAGGGGCAAACGAGCATACGGCTCACCTGATGGTAAGTGATTACCGCCGCATAATAAACAACTGCAACACGAGGGAAATTGCAGATGCATTGCAGGCCTTTTTAAAAGGAATAGGCTTTTTCTTGAAGGTCCCTAAGTCGTATCGATCCGGAAAAATCTCTGGCGGCAGTCAAAGTAATCGAAAGCAATTCCGACACAAAAGAAACGGTTTTGGATTTTGTTCTGTTGACTATGGTTGACATCCGAGAGACTTGCGACTCAACATTAAGGTACTATACACTGTAAGCCATTTACTCAGACATCATTGAATGTAAATTATTGTTTTAGGTGTACACAACCAAGCAGATCTCAAGAATATAAGCAGGTTTACTCGGATTGGTGCCACGAGTTTGAAAAATATAAAAGTGCAATGAAAGCATGGGAATCCCGGCAGATGGTAAGATAAGGAATAATTTAATTTAAAGATTTACTGTTAATTGATCAATCAAAATTTTATTAAATTAAAAAAAAAACTGTACATATGAAGGATTGTATATTATTTAAGAAATTTACTAAAAATATATCCATAAATCTTTTAAGTGTACAATTTTTTTTTCATGACAATTTAAAATAAATAATAATTGCTGTGTACGATTCATATAACACTTATTTTTTAATTTTTTTTTGTAACTAAATGTAATCTTTTTTCGATATGTTGTACGATTTTTCTTACTAAGCAAAATACAAAATCGCTATTAATTAAAACTTAATTAAATGTTCGAATGATTGGCTTGCAGATATCATCTTTTGTTTTTTTTATATGTGACTAAAGTTTACTAGCTTACGATATGCACACAAATTTATTACACCCTTTTAAAAGATGTAGAATCATACTCTAAGGTCCTAAAATTGAAGTGAAATTTCAGAATCCATTACAATAACTAGCAAACGGGAAGTTAAATATTCTTGTCGTTAATGTAGTTGTTCATAACTCAAATTGTTTGCTGAATTATATATGACAACTGTAATAGAGAACACAAGCGACAGAGGGAAATTAAATAGGATATAGATAGCAGTATCTTCCTAACTACAACTCAAAATTATAGGAAACTGCGCTTGCCAAGCCGCCTGCCAAGCGTAGAAACTATGGCATGAGGCGTTTTATGGGGGTGGCCTATGTTTAGGGGCTACTTTTGATAGATAGATATTATTAATTATTTTTATTTAAAATGCCTCATTAATACAATTTTTTAAAAACCTTAACAATGCTATAATAATATCACTTACGCTAACAATCCTAACTGAAATGAAAGCTTGTAGTTGCTTCATAACCACAATCAAAAAGCGGAGTTAGACTTTAAAATCGTTACCCGAAGCCAATACTGTCATTCCTATTTTTTGTATTTGACATGATTTTTTACTAATAAAAAGATAAAATTACAGCAATGCTCCAAAAACCTGAATGCATCGAGCCAGCAAAACAATATGGATAACGAAATAGTGGCCTCACTGCGGTGATAGGATACAGCTCGTTAGTGATTAATGAACAAATACATTCATCGAGCCCCGGCTACGTAAGCTATTCGATATTTCATTGTCTGATTATTTCATTTTGCTGCTACATAATAAAATATGTTGAAGCTGTAAGATGAGTATTAGTTTTTAAATGGGATAAATTTTCGTAATATAATTGTTTAAAACATAATACAATTTATTATAACATAGAAGAAATACCAGTAAATGCACAATGCCATATTGAAAAGGAAATATAATCCGGTAAAAGATAACTTAGTATATTTGTTGGTTGATCCGGTTTCTGCGTTCTGTGATTGATGACTTGTTTTATTTGACTCCGGGGTTCAAATTATTTGTTCAGAATTTGATATTTCACTTTGGCTTCACAAAGTAAGACTGCAATATGGAGTAGTTCACGTTGCATACCGCGTTATTTAATACGAATTGTTAATGAACATCACTGAATACAATTTTGAAAAGCGTACAATTCGTTTTTCTTTTTAAATTAGAACAACATTTTTGATGAAAGTTGTACAAATACGCCTCCACATTGAAAGTAAATTGTAAATATTACAATAAGTAGGGAAGGTGAATTTATTCACGGAATACAAAAAGCTGTGATATCAGTTCATGTTTGATATTTGGTTAAAAAGTTAACAATATAAATGCTTACGGACTTGGGGTTTGTCCAATCAGTAAATATTTAATTACTTGCTAGTATTTCTTTTATAAATATATTAGGGCTAGTATCAGATTCAATAGGATAATGTATTGAAAAATACATGTATGGGACCTTACGTGTTATAATTTTCAAAGTGATAAGTATAGGAAATTCTCAAAATGTTTACTGGTTATTTTGTTCTGTTATTAATATTGTCCGCTAAAATTCGTAAACTAGCCTTAATATATAGTTTTTAAATTTTTTACATAATGTTGAAACATTAGGTTAGGTTCTTTATGAAAGACCAATAAACTACCGGTTTATGTATTTTCTTTAAAAAATAATTAAAATGATTTTCAAGCACACCTTCAAAATGTTATGAAAAATTTGTTAAAAAAGAGCAATATAAACGCCATTACTAGACATAAATTAAATTAAATCACCACATTAAAACTTATTTAAATAATTAAAACTGTTTATTTTTTGTATTACTGTATGTATTAAGAATATAATTATGGTTGTATCAAAATTAGAGTCGCGTGTAGTAAGTTGTTCCAAGTTGTTAAAGAGCTTCGTATAAAATGGCTTAAGTTTCAAAAACTTGATGTTATTGATTTATTGCTTGAAAGTGTAATTTGAAGCCCATTTTCGGAGTTTGAAACCGAATTTAATAGAAGTTGTTTACATTGTTTTCAGTTAAATTTTTAGTAGACAATCTTGCTAGAATAGTGCCTTGTGAAGCATGCTAAGTTATAAAAATAATAGAACTTATTTAAGATTTATCAATTTTAATATTTTTGTGTACTTATAGTTATTATAAATGCAAATGTAATTCGTTTGATGAATGAAGCAATAATCTTTCTTAGTAATAATAAATAGCCAGTATTAAAGTAATACATCAGAAGCTCTTGCTTTTGTATTGTAATTAAAAGAAATCGGTGGGATATAGCTCGCTTTCGCTTTTCTATACTATTGTTAATAAAATAGATATAGACTGAAATAAGGAATTGGCTTTTTATATTTACTCATTGCGTTCGCCTTTCCGAATCTACATTATACAAGCTTACCTAACAGAAATTGATCTACCCTTTACGGTAGATGGCGCAATGATTTTCAATCTAAATTTACTCCTGACTTTACACAATGTAAATAAATTTGTTCTGATAGTTCGACAACAGCGCCACCTATTGGGTATAGATTTTGTGACTTTCTTTTTAATCATAGAACCAATATACTATATCGTGAATATGAGTCGTTTTGGATCATAGCTTACTCGTAGGTATGAACCCGCGTCAAGCCAAAACAAAAATGTTGTGTTTTTGACCTCAGTCGGTCAAGTATTTCAGAAGTTTCACGATCACTTGAAGACGCACTAACGGTATAAACATATTACATTTAGGTTTTTATCTAATAAGGTGGTTACTCCTAACACTCCTTTTTTTCCTCCGCGCCAGAGTTAAGATGCATATTGTATATAATTATGAAATAATGTATTTGAATTCAGAGATTGCTATCAAAATATTATGTAGGTACGTTTATTGTAAAAATACTATTAAGTTAGATAGTAAGCAATTGTTTTATAAACGGAACAGAACAAATAAATTATTTTAGAGTTATGTTGTTTTTTCTTATCACATCTTAGCTTTTTAATTGCATTCTCCCTTTCTTACACCGGCAAAGTAAAAATTGTGCATCGGTCAGTCACCAGAGCTTCCTTCCTCTTTATTCATCAGGGTTGCCTGAGTGTGAGATAGTGCTCGGCAATGAGTAAAATATCGTGAGGAAACCTGAAAGAAATGGCAATAACATTTTAACATGTTTAGATTTATCTTTTCACTATCTAACTATCAGAGGACTCTTTCCTGAAAGACTTGCTGTTTCGAGTATGTTCCACAAAATTTCAGAAAAATGTTGCGCCTATTTTACTTTTTAGTGTTATCAGTATTTTAGTTAAAGAGTCAGACAGTACTCCCTTCAAATTAGTTCAGCTACATTATTCAATTCAAATTATCGAAAGCGTTTTAGTATTAAAGCTCTTTATAAAAGAAATTCTGTCTAAAGTTCGCTCATTACTAAGCTTCTCTTCGTATTTTTTACGGGCAATGAAACAGTAATTCGAGTATCGCAAGCGGCGTCTGTCTTAGATTGGCGAACATCATAGAATTTAATTACCAGGGGAGACGGGAATAATTGGCGAGTCGCCTGTAATGGCCGAGCTTTACGGGCAAATTAATAGATTTGCGCTGCAGGATTCGTGAATTCTGCGATTCTGAGGACGCTGAATTCATTTTGATATTAATTACTGATCTAATATCAGACCGCTAATGTTTCTACGGAATTGAAACGGTCAGCTGTAAAATTGTCTTGAGTGTTATTCGTGCATTTTAATTGCAGTACCCTTTCAGCGGTTCGTAAAAATGTGTCAATTATGGATCAGAACAATTGGCAATGAATTTGGATTGTTTTATACTTCTGTAAACTATATATTTTCGAAAAACTATGATATGAATAGACAGAGCTATCGCGATAATGGTTATGTTCGAGAGCCTCCAATATAGAATAATTTAAATTTCTTTAATTATATAATTACATTTTCCGAGGCTTTGCTCGCAAAGATTTCGTTTTTCCAACATTTTGATGCCATTCGCAAAATGGAGTACTTTTAAGATAACCTCATAGTCTACTACTGTGTTTGTCTATGACAAATATTATTCTCAGAGAATGTTTTACATAGTTGGTTCAAATATGACAGTTTTAATAAGTATTCAGTTACTTAAGTAAGGACATGAAGTTTTCTACTTAAGGGATTAGTTTTGTTGAGTAAAATAGAAAGCTAAAAATATATTAAAAAAAAAAAACAATTGACATAAACACTTGAAACACAACATATGTATTTGACTTTATTTCACTTTTTTCCGAATTCTTTAAAATACATGTCTTTATTTTTCCACGTATGAGTGGGTTCTCTTACAAAGTGACTTTTTGTGATTGCAATAAATGATTGCAAAAAAATCTTTAAATTAAAACCTTATTGTACGATGTTCTCTTTTTATTTTATATATTAGTTGAGCAACGCTCGCTCGATTCGCTGGGCACACGTTAATATTTTATTGCGGAACCTAGATGAATATATCAAGATTTTTCTGATGGGGCTATCGTAAAATCCATTTTTAGTAAGCGTGTCTACATTGCGAAATGAATAACTATACAAAATTTGAAGTCAATCGGGTGTATAGGCTTAGAGATTTCGTCAGTCAATCAGTGGTATTTAGCGTAAATATTATATTCAATTGTGTTACAACAATACTGTCAATATTCATAAGAATTATATAATGTTCTTAATAATTGATAATTAAATTAATAGCTCACTGCTAAGAGAGAGCCAGCATCTGCTTGCACACACACTCGTGCACTATAATCCTGACCTGTGCAGATGGCTACTTTCCGTTGAGCCTGGCTGCCGTGACAGAAATTTGGTCTAAAGGACATTTTAATTATGATTAATATAAAAGTTAATGTTAAGCTTCACACAAATTGTTTTTCAATTGTAAAACACAGATTTTTCAATTGTGTTATAACTAAAATTAATAATAGCGCCATCCATAAAAATGTCTATAAACTGACAGATAATTACTTGTCTATAAATACAAATTTAAATAAGGTTGTGATTTAACAATGAGTAGAACTATCTTTATTTCAAACATTGGAATTTGGAAAAGTCACTTATTAGATAATCCACTGAAAGTGGAAAATTAAGGAACAGTATTTTATGGGGCTTATCAAAATGGCCAACCAAATGAAATATTAAAAAAGAAACAGCGCAAATCTGATGATTCCCTCCACTATGTCATTTTAATGACATTCGCGTATTTGAAGAGGAAGTTTTTTTTAAAAAAAAAACGTTTTAAGTGTATAATTATAACATTATACTGTGTAATGCAGCACGAATAGGTCGGCTGACCGACCTACTCGTGCACAGATTTTTCACATTCTGTCACAGAATACGAGCGTAAAATAGTAGCTTAATGCTGCTGTGTTTCGTATGGTGATTGTAGAGAACCGGAGACTTAGTCAGAGATCTTAGCCCTCGCGGGTGACAACGCATCTGCATTTTGGTTCTTAATCGAGGATAGATGTAGATGTCTATGGGCCACAGCAACCTATTACCATTAGATAATGTGTGCTCGTTTGTCACCCTATCCTATAAAAAAAATTAAGTCATACATTTCGTGTTTCAAAGGTTTATGTCTTTAAAAAAATATTTTAGCTTTCGATTTTAGCTAAGAAAACTAATCTCTTAAGTTGGAAATTTCATGTTCGTATTTGGGTAACCACATATTTATAAAAACAGCAAAATTTTAATCATATATGTGAAATAGTTTCTGTGAATGATATAAGTGATATACAGCTTTAGCCCTAACTATAGTTAGATTACTCTTCTTTTAAGTTTAAGTTTCTTCTATATGTTTAATCTTCTATTAAAATAAAATAAATCAAGAAAAACAAAGAAAGCTCATGATGTCTAAGCATTCCTATTTTTTAAATGATCATCTATAAATTCGTACGAAAATTCAGTATTAGAAAATTCAGTAGTATCATTATTTAGAAACGTACTTCAAAATATTGATACCGAAATTGTTTTATAACCAATGTAGTTTGGAAGTTTTCTGAGCAACATTTCTATTTTCTACGAGGATTTAACTGTCAAACATGAAATAAATCCTTGACTAGCACAGGAAATCCGTGTTTCTTTCAATTCTCTCAATATTAGATTGAGCTTTTGCCAGCTGCAATACCTTTTTCTACACAATGTTCATTACCTCGTTAAATTGAAACATTTTTTTCTGTAGAGTAATATGATTCTTTACCTTAATATTTATCTCTCACAGAAGTCAGAGTCAATGTTTATGCAGAAATTCAGTGTCTTTTAAAAGTCTATTCAATCTCAATGTAAAAACGTTACATTAAGCAGGGATAGGCCATGTAATTTCTTCTGTGCAGTGACACCTTATCTCAGTATTTTGACGTTATATTCATGGGCGAAATCGACCAGGACGACATTACCATCATCATTATTGAATAAAACCCTATTTACATATTTTATCGCGTTTAATTAACTATTTACCTTATTTTTAATTCCCGACGTTTCGGGTGCTTTACAGCACCCATGGTCACGGGAGGGAATGAGATGTTTGACGTCCCAATGTCCTAGTTATTAGTATTGGGACGTCAGACATTTGGACGTCAAACATCCCAGTCCCCCACCCCCGTGACCATGGGTGCGGTAAAAAAAAACACGATAAAATCCATATAAATAGTTGTATTTATTGTGAAGTGTTCTCGTAAATATAAGGAATCATTATATCAGAGATGAGTTAAAATTAAAATGAGTAATTCCTTATAATGACTTCTTAAATTAATTAAAATAAATTAAAGTTGAATTAAACGCGATAAAATCCGTAAATAATAGTTTTATTCAATGAGTAATTTCTTGTTAGAGTTATATTAATAAACGAAACAAAAAAAGTTTAAATGGTGACTAAGAGCAATTTTTTTTTATTCTCGGATTCATATGTCAAAAGGCAACATTTACAAATTAAAATACAGTTGTATGAATACGAATATTTACAGTAATTTGAGATTCTACCTCAAAAATAAATTAAAAATGAATTACATAAGCTTATTCACTTTACAAGCTCTGAAAATTCAGTAACTACGTTAGAGGTCGTGGAACTCTAAACAAAAGTGAAGCTGTCTGACATTAACAGTGTTTCCATTAAATCTGGGACTACTTCGAAAATCAAGGATGTCCTTTCTTTTTAACTTTTTATTTTGGTCTGTTTTACGACCGCTATACATAGTTGACAAGGAAACTATGTTTTACTTTTATTATTATTTTCAAAAATTAATATTTAGGCACATGTTTTTCATGTGGTAGAGAGTCACGCTGCAGCTATTATATTTGGGTATAGCACGAATGGGTCGGCTTGACCGGGGTAGGTCCACACTCTCACAGAATACCAGCGTAAAATAGTAGGTTAGCCTTAGCCTTAGCTGCTGTGTTTCGTATGTTGAGTGTAGAGAACCGGTGACCCTTTTTACTGGAAACGAGGCTTTCCATCTAAGTCCTCAAGAGTGACAACGCATCTGTGTTTTGATTCTTAATCGAAGATAAATATAAATGGCTATGGACCACAGTATCTACTTACCATCAGATGGTCTGTGTGCTCGGATAGCAACCTTATTCTATAAAAATAAAACATAAAAGGCAAACACTTTTCTGGATGGCTTCTGAACTGCCCGACTTTGATCGCGTCCGATGTCATGTACATTCTGGTTTAATACGTCCATTATTTCCATTATCCGTAGGTTAAGTATGAATGACTGCCTAAGTATTCGGAGGAGTAGGGGATTTGTACCTATTGATGATAGCGGAATGCGCAAGTTGCGGCTGTCAAAAGTAACGGATGCAATTGACCATATTTTAAAAATAGTTTACTTTAAATCAAACACTACGGTAAAGTTGCCAAGGGATTGTATAAAATTGCCACGTTTTACGGTATGACATCACGACCGGATAAGGTCCACTATTTGAAAATCATAATACTTTGTGCACCAGCATGAAAACGAGTGAGTGTATAATGAGTTTTTTGAATCGTACAAGGATGTTTTTGGATAAAATTAATTGGTGTTTTGAATCATTCTGTAAAAGGAACTTACATCTAGTAATATATAAGTCAAAAACTTACATATATTCATCCTCCTATACGAAGGAAATTGTTTATTTTTGAAGGAATTTAAAGCCGATTTCTCAATCGCCAAATACAAGTCATCCGTCGAATAAATTATATAATGATTGAATATAAGAGTGAAAAAATTGAACCATTTCGTTTTATTTTATGAACAAACTTGACCTAAGGATTGAAAATTTGACCTTTAAACTTATTTATTAATTTGAAGGAAGTTTTCATTAAAAAGATTATAAATTTCATTACGAAAAACGGAGTAACAAAATGGAAAAACGGAGAGTTGTACAAAAAATACAAGTCGATTTGAATTAAAATTGTACTCACTTATGTGTATGGAGAGAGGAGTTTGGACCTTCTTAATTTTTTATAGAAACAAAACAAAATTAGGAAAGAAGGGAAGAAAAACATGAGACAATATTTACGTATTTTCTAACGGAAATAGAAGTAAGGGATGGCTTTGGAAACAGAAAAAGAAACCTCCTCCACATGGTTTACTTTTTGAAGAATCAAAAAGTGAACCATGTGACGTGATGTAAGAAATTGGCAGGAATCATTCTGCGTGTAGCCGCGTCCACCTGTTTGTCTGCATACGGAACCTATCACCAACGACAATACGGAATATTATTTAAAATATTTGTTATATAAGATGTTAAAGCAAAAGCATTACTATATCTTTCACAGCTGGCATACACTATACACTCGAAGATAAGAGACCATATCATGCAAAACTGGATTCAAAACATCGTCTATATTATCAGATGAAACTTGGTTCCAATAAATAAAACATCATTCAGGAAGTTCCCGTTAGTATTCTTACAGTCTGTCTGCGTCGTAGTCTATTCGCATACGATATCTTCTGAGTTGCTCAAAGTTAGCCGGTTTTCTTGCTAGATTCTTTCATCACGCAAGGTTCGGGTGTAATAGGTGCTACTATAAAAACTATCACAAGGTAATTAATAGAATCAGGCTTTACTTTGCGGAAACTCATTACCCCATATTAATTACCCATGTTAAAGATGTTAAAATTAATAAGCTGAGCTCCAGGTATAAAATAAAATATTAAAAAATGATATATCTTACCTTGTTTGAAGAGCACCTCTCATCCTCCTTCAATTGCGTGCAATATTCCTGTCGTAGCTAATCCTGATATTACTACTCTCAATATCAATACACTAGGAAATAGGCAGCACAGAGGCATCATCAGAGAAAATACACTCAGTGATGCCTGGCGCTCGAATTTGTATTCTAATCTGTGAAATCTAGCGGTAACAATGACAAGTTACTCGCCGAGGGGCAGGGCGTCGACTTGTAAGGAAGAGCGAACACGTATCGCCCTGTTTCATTACGCGTATGCTTGTTTTCGATAATTATCTTGCACAAAACTTCGTCGGAAGTGACTTTTTTTGTGAAGTTGATTTCATATTCGTTGTTAACGGAGCGGTGTTAAAATCTAGTTTCATCATCATTATACTTACAACCCTTCACAAATCTACTGCTGAACATAATCAATCTCCTTGGTGGAGGATATACCCCCAAGGATACATCTGGTTCATCAGTGGAATTCTAAAGGGCACAAAGGAAAAAACACGGTACTGAGCTCTGCATCCATCAAATTCGTACATATTCTACTAGGTCGTCATTCTATCTAATAGGGGGTAAACTGATATGATTTTATTAACTACAGTAAACAGGAAGACTATTAGCAATTTTTCGCGTTAAACTCAATCGCTATACGCGTCACCTAGCTAATAAAAAAATTTGACTTCCTGAATCTACTAACATACTATTACGTTATAATATTATGTTAAGAAAACATCGATGAGCACTGTTGAGAGTAGTACTGTACAGTACTGTTGTTAATACAGACGTAGCATAACTAGATTGCGTGCTGGTAGCGCCAGTAGTGTGATTAATCGTCGTCTAAGAAAAGATCCAGCCCGAAGGACCAACGTGTGTATTATGTATGTATACGGCCTGAAAACTCTAACTACGATAGCTTCTGAGTTGCTCAAAGTTGGCCGGACCTGGAGTGATGTATGTTTTGGTAAAATTCGTTCACTATTATGATTTTATTCCCCGGTTGGGTATTGAAGACAACAATATTTCATAGCAGCAGGGGAAAGATATTTATATCTATTGACGATAGCGGAATGCACATATAATATGTACCAACGGTGAACTTGACCGTTAATGGCCGTTGCGGATGTATAAGTAAAAATAGGTTGCTCACTTCAGAGTTAAGGAGAGGTTCGCAGTAAAAAAAATATTAAAGCAAGTAAGAGAAAAATTTTTTCCTTCCAAATTGTGCAATTGTGCAATGGAATAATTATAATTCAAATTTAAATCTATAAAAATATAGGGTATATTAGTAAAAAACAAGGCTTAAATAAGTAAAATAAAACAGGTAATATATAGCTATTTAATGCAAAAAAACTCCCAATAGATAAACCAAGTTGATTTGCGAAAATCGAGTGTTATAATTTTTTTAATTTATTCTTGTAAAGAGTGTACATTACTTACATTTTAAATTTTGCCAAACTGTAAGCCAGTATGTCGGTAACGCAACAGTTTATCGTTTCACATTACTTAATAACAATATCTGGTACTTATAAATAACTAAATTAACACATAAATAATTAAAGAAACATTCACCGCTATGGACACAGCCACAGATAGTGTTTCCTCAAGATGGATTTGAGCTGAGACTTAGTTTATATATTTTTTATTTTATATATATATATATATATATATATATATATATATACGTATTTCGTCGTATATATCCGCTACCTCATTACACGAAGTTGGTGTGTTGGTGTTAGCCATTGCCTTGTACGCTGTCCAAAGTAATTTTCAGCCCTAGGTATGAGATATTTCCTCCTTTGAGTAATTTGGCGCTTCGGCATTCTATATGTCCTAGGTTTCTTAAATGTTACAATACCATGCTGTTCTAATATGATGATGGATTTTACTTTCATGTCTATGGGAATAATTTTGCAAATTTTAAATAACTTTTCATAATTTTTTATCTAGAGCATTTTTGTTTTAGGATCAACTAATATCTTTTAATAATCTTATCTGCATAGTTTTTATTTTGTTATTAATTAGATAATACACGCGATGATATTTGTACCTTTTACAAATAAATAATTGAATTTTTACAAAAGTTCCCATTGAACATTTTAACACTTTCACCTTCCGATATTAAGACATAATACTATGACTAGTAATGACCTATATGTAGTACACGGGACAGGGAAAGGTTTAGTAGCCTTTCCCTTTCCCCTTTCCCCTTTCCCCCTTCCTACCCTTCCTTCCTTTACCCTTTCCTACTTCTACTCCCTACTTAAATCCCTTTTCTGACTATCGTTGATAACAACTTCTTAACCAACAGAATCAGATAAAAGTTTCAACTCCTGGAAGCTACTCATCTTTTTCGTGATAGCTCATTTAACGAAAAAGAAATATTTCAGCAAATGTTTTAAGCCAACAACAAACAACTTCAAACAAAGAAGGCTAAGGCGCCTAGTCAACTCTGAGGACTAAGATGGAATGCCTTATACTTTATTTAATTATACTGGTTCTATGACTGCCTCGTTGGTCTAGTGTTTGTAGTAGTGCGACTGTTGATTATGAGGTCCCGGGTTCTAATACCGTGGTCGGGCCAAAAATATCAGTTTATTGAGTTTATCGGTCAAGAAATTCTCAGCAGCTGCCCAGAGTCAGGAAAGTTGACGGTGCCTCACCCCTGTGCCTCGGAAAGCACGTAAAGCCGTTGGTCCTGCACCTGATCTCTATCCGGTCGTGTCAGTTTACTGTCTCATCGGACTATGATAGTGAGAGAATAGTGCATCTGTGTTTGCGCAGACACTAGGGAACTATAATCATGTCCTGCGCCGTTGGCTGTCTGGAGGACATTATACTGGCTATATATACCCTTTGAACTGCAGTACACATTACTTGAAGTCTAGAGTATATGATTAAATTACCATTAACATTCAGGTACGCTTTGACCCGCGAAAGCTTAAACTTATTGCTTTACTAGCAATTGTGTAGTTTTTAAGAGTAGATAATAAGGAATAGAAATTATCTTTTAAATTAACTTGAGACTACTTCTGAAATATAAACTATTTATTATTGTAACCTATTCAAAATTTAGTAAAAAGAATCATTAAAATTGGTTCACATTTGACGAAGATATCGCATAACACACAGCCATCAAAAGCAAACACTAAATTAAGAACCGCCTCCTTTTAAAAAAAGTCGCAGGTTTGAGATGTCAGATACTGCCAGGGTCAATCAATTCTACCTGCGTGGTAATTATGGCAATTTATCCCTTCGACTGGAGAAGTCCATGTCCAGTAGGTAGAAGAATCTTACGGGTTGATGAAAATATGAATATTTATTATACATTTTCAGTTTATCTCAAGGATTAGGTGATTATATAAACGTGACTTAAAACTTGATAACGGCTACCTGTGTAGACAAACTTTGTACTGTTTGTGGACTGTAAATTTCTATACTGGAGTATTGTTGTTGTTGAACTAATTTGCACGAGCACAAGAATTACGATATAATGTTACAACAGCTTATTATAATACGTTCACGGTTAATGTAAAAGTTTACCTAAATAGTTAACCGGATTTTTTCATTTGCCGTTTCATGCAATTTTTTTCCCGTTTATGCTCTTTTATATTTGACTGATTTAATTCAGCAATATTTAAATAAAAGCAAGCGGTGTTTGCCTCTCTGTCCGAATGGTGTGGTTAATAATATGGTTAAAAGGGAGGAAATTTAAAAGAAGGTTGAATATTTGTCGAAACTGCAAAAAGTGTACAAAATAAGCTGAACATGTAATATTTTTCGTAGGTATTTAAGTATACGTAAAGTTTTAGAGGTGCTGCGTCTTATCTTTCTTGTTTTGTGTGCTTTGTAAGAGGAACCACATAAATAATCACTATCATGTATCTTGTTGTTTGATTCTGTCTTATTGTTTGCGCTGCGATTCACTATGCTATTTATGGCATTGAGAATTCTAAAGATTAAACAAATATTTAATTTTGTTTTAAGAGTTATTTAATCATATAATTGCTTATTCTTGTTTTTTTTTAATTAAAGTTAAATAAATCGCAGTATCAAATGACTTATCTAAAATAATAATAAAGACTTATTGTATCTAAACGTTTTAGAAAGTATGCATGAGATAATAACTAATGTACTCGAAGCATCATCTTCCATTATTTCTTTAGATATACGATAACACCGTGCGGATTTGTCGTATATCTATCTATATAAAGCACATAAATTGTTTCTACCAGACCTTGAAACCATCAAAACGATGTGCCCCAACCCGGTTTCATTAGTAAGGCAATAATGAGAAAATGGTTTTAGACCAATAAAACAATGCATTAGGCTCTATATAAAAATAATAAATAAACAAAATTTCCTTTTTTCCAACAAAGAAACAATTTATATTTATTTGTTTAGCGTAGCAGTACACGCCGAATATCCGTTAGTAATGTATAAGTCATAATATACTTGCCTTTCCATATAAAATATATTTTTACTTCCTATTATCTAATGAGAAATATGCATAAATGCAGCCTCCGATATTCTTTAATATATTGAAATTGCCTATTCAAAAAAAGTTATAATTTACGGTTTTTTTTAAGTATAAAGGTGCTAAATGAGTACGACTAAGTTAAGTTACCTACGACAAAGTGAGAAAAGAACGTGTTAATAAAGCTAGTTTAAATTTGAATCTAGGATTCAAGCTGTACGCAGATGTTCAGATCACTTAACAATACGGTCGAAGCGAGGCGGGCGAGGGCGGCATTCGGTCTTAGTCCTCAGAGGTGACAACGCCACTTGTTCTGCAGCAGAGCAGCTTCTTTGTCTGTGAATTAAAAATACCAATACCGCTAAAGGTATTCCCATTATCATTCAAAATTCTGGTAGCTTCTGGTTATATCTAATATTCTATCAGTTAATTTGGGTATTTTTTTAACGTGGCGAGGACTAAGTCTAGAAAAGGACGGAAATAGAGTTGAATATCTAAAAACATTTAGAACCAGATTTAATAATTATAATTATATAGTTAATATGTTGTTTATTACGTAAATTTGAATGAAATAAGAAACCATAATCCTGGCCATTAATTAAGAATAATATCAAAACATGGCTTGTAAAATAAATAAAAACAAACAGATTATGTTCTTAAGACTTAGTTTGTGTTTTACGTTGTATTTTATATAATAAGGAAAAACTATTTTTCGTTTCTTGCTTTTTATCCTTCTCGCCTCTTAAAAACCATGGTAGCTTTAAATTTTACAGAACGCGAGTATTCGGGTTAATACATAAGTATTAATTGCAACTCTAAGCGCCGATTTACCGCTTGCTCGGTGATAAAGTAAGATATTGTGAGAAACCTGCATATATGAACATTATACCTTAAATAATAGTTAAAATTTAAAATACATACTTATTATTTTAACTTTAGAGTGATAAACGAGTAAACCGGTCACCTGATGATAAGTGGATACTGCAGCCCATGGACGCCTGCAAAATGCAACAAACAGGTCACAGATACATTCCCTGAGGACTACGATGAAATACCGCACAGTCAGTACAAAGGACACGTGGTAGCTGGTGGTAGTTCACTTTAGTACGAATAAGTAATAGTACGTGAGTAAGCCGAGTTTGATCCCCGCCGGAACTCATGTAATTGTTAATTCCAATTTTAAGTGCCGATTTATCACGATCTCGGTGGAGAGACGAGTGAAGGAGTGGGGAGACTTGTATCTCTGATAATTTAATTAAAAAAGTCTAATGTTTTTTATTAAATGAATATTTATAATGAAAACGTAAAGAAAAAGAGTTGTGTTTTTTTTAGCTTAAGTTAGCTGATAAGTTTTAGGATCATTTGATTTTATCAAGTTTTTTTAATTAGTTTAAGAAGTAGTTAAGATTACGCTTCTTTGAATTTGTTAAAGACAATCTACTGTCTGTGTTTAATTTAAATTGAAAAAATATTTCTTAAATTGAATAGTTAATATATTAAACGCCAAGTTACACTTATAACTGCTTTTACGACACTTAATATTAAAGTACCCGGATGACCGAGCTTTGCTCGGTTCTTTTTTTGAAATTACATTTAAATACAAATTACATATTGATGAATAATATTTTTTGATCTTATTAACATAATAGAAAAAAACAGAACTGGTTATTTCAATAAATATTCATGAGTGCAATTAGTTTAAAAAGAAGGGAACTTGAAAAAAAAGGAAAAAAATCAGACCGAAGACAGGACCCGAACCAAGGCACTGCGATTTCGCGATCGCTCCATATCCACCAAGACATTTTCTAAAAATTTTCAGTGAAAACCGTTGGAGCCGTTTCCGAGATTACGATTATATATATATGTGTATATATATATATATATTTATATATATATTTATATATTTTTTTTGTTTCTATATATATATATATATATATATATATATATATATATATATATATATATATATATATATATATATATAAGAATTGTTTAAAGGTATAGGATTTAAAATTTACCCGCAACTAATATATTGCGACTTGTATTATATTAAAAAGCGTAAATTGAAATGAAATGAAATATTAAAAAGTAATTTATTTAAAGACCCAAAAAATACACACGGTCTCCCTATTAACGGATTAAATTTATTTGTTAAATGAAGACTGTATAAAAAGGGTTATTATTATATAAATGAAAATAGTGGTTGATAATAACGTCTGGGAATGAAGTGATCGCTTCCAAGTTGTTTTTAAATAAGTTTTGTTGTAACTGTAAAGCGTGTGTTTTTATTATATCGATTTTATTTTTAAATAAAAATATTGCTGGGTGTCGTGCTGGATTTTTTTCAAATTAGTGGTGAAAAAATAAATAAATGTCATTATGAATTATTTGCCGTGGTGGTGTATTGAGCCGTGGTAGCTCAGATGGTTAGCGCTCGCTGTAAATTTCACAGTACGCGAGCAAACCGGGTTCGATCCCCGCCGGCACCAATGAAATTGTTAATTGCAATTTTAACTGCTGATTTACCACGTGCTCGGCGGTGAAGGAAAACATCGTGAGGGAACCTGCATGTCCGAGAAATAAGAAAAAAATTCGAAGACATGTGAAGTTCGCCAACACGTATTGGGGCAGCGCGGCGGACACTTTCTTGCCCTAAAACCCTCAGAAATGAGGGGGAGGCCTGTGCCCAGCAGTGGGACGTATATAGGCTGTAACTTTACTTTATCAATTATTTGTGATAATTTAAATTATTCTATTATATTTATATATTGTATTTAAACAACAAATACTAAAATATATATTATTTATAATACAGTTTGTAGTAAGCTTTTTTTATAGGATAGGGTGACAAACGAGCACACAGTTCACCTGATGTTAAGTGGTTACTATGGCCCAAAGACATCTACATCTATCCTCGATTACGAATCAAAATGCAGATGCGTTGTCACCCGTGAGGACTTAGATGGAATCCTTCGTTTCCAGTAAAAAGGGTTTTCGGTTCTTTGCATTCACCATACGAAACACAGCAGCATTAAGCTACTATTTGACGCTGGTATTCTGTGAGAGCGTGGTGGTTCCCCGATCGAGCCAACCCATTGGTGCTACAACTATACTACTAATATAACTGCAGCATGGCTCTACCACGTATAAAATATAAGAATAATCTTTTTTCTTTATCACATATCTACTTTAAAAAAATTATGCTCATAATTGTACGGAGTCCTATAAGAGCAAGCCTTTATCCTTTATTACTTGGGCTTTATTTTGTACATATACAATTGCTGTTAAACAGCTTATTGTGCGCAATCGAAGTAAATTATTGGATTATCACCTTTTATTTCATGTTCGGAGTTTTTCTGCGTGTTACAATCCGCTACTTGGATATCCACGGAGTAACTATAATAACTGACATAGTCCAGCGGATATGTTATCTTAACAGTGGTAGATACACGCGGCAGCTTTTTCTGTTGCAAGTATGGGTCGGCTCGAGTCGGGGTGGTACCACGACCTCAACGAATACCGGTGTGAAGTAGAAGCTCTGCTTTCGCGTTTCGTCTGGTGAGTGCAGGTGGCCGGAGGCCCGATTCCACCCCCATTAACATGGTAGCGGAATCAAATGTTAGACTATACAAGAAGGCTACCAGCAGCCCTTGACTTAGTGTGGCTGCTCTAGCTGCTTCTGCATATAATTGATATGTTTCAAACCGGTAACATTCATTGCTATGCGGATGACATCACTGGTGATGCTCTGTACACCGGCCGTGCCAATATTTCTCGGGAAAATGTCTTCGAGTACCGGAATAGATATGTGTCAGAAATTGAGTCTTTGCTGAACAAAGTCTCAGATTGGGTCCAGTTTAACCCCCAGAAGTCACAGGTTTGCACGTTTACCACTAAAAAGAACCCCTTTGTCGTACCTCCTCATTTTCAAGGTACTGCTCTTTTTCCTCAGCCAGTATTGGAATCCTCGGCGTCGACATATCGAGTGGCGTGCAGTTTCATGGTCATTTGTAAAAGAAAGCCAAATTGGCCTCTAAAAAGCTTGGCCTGCTCAGCAGAGTGGCACAGTATTTAATGCCGGCATACCAGCTGCAACTTTATAAGGCATAGGTTCCCATCTCTGGGCTGGGTCTCCCCAGTACCAGCTCCTTCCATTAGACCGCATCCAGCGCAGAACGGCTCAAATCGTCGCCGACCGATTGCATTCCGATCGTCTCGATTCACCTGCGCTGCGAAGAGATGTTGCATCTCTTTGCATTTTCTTTCGATCTACCATTTACTCCATTATCATTCATTGATTAATCCCAGCCGTCAAATTTCATGAACACACTACGCTGCAAACCTACCGATACCATCCACACCATCTGTATGTTTGGCGGTCCACCACTATACGTTTCACTAGGAGTTTTCTTCCGCGTACGACTTCTCTGTGGGGTGGTTTAACACCGGTGATTTTTCCGGACCGATACGACCTAGGGACTTTCAAAAAAAGAGCTTACTCCTTTCTAAAAGGTCCGCAACGCACCTGCAATTCCTTTGGTGTTGCAGTTATTTATGGGCGGCGGTAGTCACTTAACATCAGGTGAAACGTATTCTCGTTTGCCCCTTCTTCTATAAAGAAAAGCTTAATGATATTGAGCTGGTCATATAGCTTAAATAACCAACAACGAATGAGGAAGGAAGGTTATCGAGTTACAGCATCTTACTAGCAATCACACCGTCGGGCTGTTGGGTGACTGCCAACTAGACGCGGTTACAATCAGATGAAACATGTAGGAAGTCAAAGGATGCAAGTGGCTCGAGGACCTGCTTTGTGGTAATTAATGGGGGAGACCTATATTCAGCTGTGGACTTGTAATGGAATATTATGACGATGATGAAATATCATCATTTTAAACTCGCTTACCATTAGGTAAGCGAGTGCTGTGGCCTTTCGACAACTATATCTGTCCTCAATTAAGATTCAAAATTCAGCAAAACCGCATTGCTACATGCACCCTTGTCAGCACTTGTTATTCGAATCGATTGAAACATATTTTTTCACGATTTGAAGTGCATGTGTTTTATGATGCTAATCGGATGGGCCAATGACATGGATTAAACATCGTCAGTTAACATTATTTCTATAAATAGCAATTAATTTAGACCAGAGAAAAAAATATGGTAGTCCTGGGTTACAGAGGTTTTCAAGACATCAAACACGTTGGACTCCGTGAGCATGGGTGATGTAAAACACCCAAAACATAAGTAAAAATTAGTCAAATGTGACGCGATACAATCCATAAAATTAGTTTTATTCAAATAAAAAATAAATTTATCAAATTTCAAAAAATCTATGACGGACAGACAGACAAACACTGAGGTGGCTCCATGTCTTTTGTTTTAATAATTTTGGTACGTAAAACTACACATGTTACTAAATCGTAGTTCACGTGAGCGAAGCCGCAGAAAAAAGGTAATTAAAAATAATTAAATGTGCAATCATTTTTATTACACATAATACAATACGCACAATGTAGTCACTACACACACCTATACTCACATAATTATCTCATTATATACTTAACTTCAGGTCAAAAATCGAGAACATAAAGGTCAGTTAAAATTGTAGACGCAAGGTTTCTCAAATTAATCAAGATTATTTTCCAGTTTAAGGACGTTAAAATTGCTTAATGAGCTTAAGAGTTAATTAGAGTAGTCTTCGAGTTTTGAGAAGATAAAATCATTTATCGAGTCTTAATGCAGTGCTAGTAAATTATAATTAAAAGTCATATAGCGATTACCAACTGTTATTTTTATGTTTAGAAAATGTGCAGCTTTTTTATTCTAAGACTATTAATATCACTATAAATTATTCAAACAATCTCATAGATTTATGACGGCGGAGCCACACTATCATCAAATAGGTATAAATTCTTTTTACGCGATATAGTCTCTTGCGAATGATTTAACATATTTAAAAAAAATACTTAATATATAATAACATATATCTAGACACGCGGTAGCATGTCAAGCCAAGTTTAAGCAAAACGGCGAGCCGCAGCGTGTGTAGTAATATACACGAACCATTTCGAGCCACTTTTGGCCCCCTCGTAACTCAAAAACTATTTTAAATAAAAGTGTCAAGTTTGGCACATATATTGAAACTTGCAAGATATATATGTACTTTAAATTTCGTAAACGCATCTCAAACAGTTATTTAGATATTAACGTCTAAAAATCGTCATTTTTATCACTGACTGACCTATAGATCAAAACTCTTACCCAGTTCCAAATGATCTAGAAAGTTCAAATTTGGCATGCAGATAGACCATTAGGTGAATACAAAGGAATAAATCAGAAACTGATAAATTTTTATCATTTTATTATAATTTTTCACTTAATTGATTCTATTAGGAACATGTGCACAGCGCGCGGTACGCCGCCGGTGGAGCGGAGTGGGAGCGGTGCGATAAAACCTTGACGCGAACGTGTCCGAGGTCCGAGCGAGTGGCAGGTGGCACTGGCAGCAGCGCTCATAAACGCGAGCGTTGTCCCATTGTCTCTCGATATCTGACCTATGAGATGGCGATTTATGCTACGAAATTAATAAGTATTCTTAAAAAATCCTTATATATTTGTGGTTATATTACTATTACAATTCTTTTAGTAAGTACGCACCGCGTGTTTAGATGGTATAGGAAATAGTTTAAATCAAAAATTAATAATAATCTTAGTATAGTTATAAGTAGGTATTGGTATGGTAACAAATTTTCTTGAGAATTCAATAGGTAACGGATAATTTGTTATGTAATCGTCTTAAATATTTATCTTTTTATTACGTATATTGTACAATGCGTCGTACAATAGAATTACGGGTGGGTGACACACTTACCTTACACCGAATTATTCCAATGCCTCCCGATGGAAGCTGCCTATTCCATGCGATCGCCGTTTCAGATATTAAGTAAAGTATATGTTCACGTGGAATAATTCCCTATTTGCTTAGCATATGTTATTACTATCCACAAATCACAAGGCCTTAGCCTTGACAGTGCTCTTCTCGACATAGGCTCCTCTATATTTAGTAGAGGGCAGGCTTACGTTGAACTCTCCAGAGCTAAAACCTTAGTGGAGTACATCTTATCAATTTAGATCCAAGTCAAATCAAGTCACAAGAGAGCTCCATTTTAGAATACAACCGTCTGCGCACGTTATACCGCCCCGACTTGTCCAAACTAAGTATAAAGAGAAAATGCGTGAAAAATTCCCGATACTGAATGGGCAATTCACTCAAACATATCAAAAAAGACAATTATACTCGTAAACGTAGAAAATATAGTAGTTTAACAAAAACCATTTGGTACTAATTTTGTTATTAATAAGTACCTACTAATAATTTATGTACAAAAAAAGTAGTGATATCCCATCAAAAACATAAATGTGAAATGAGAGCCAAGTTCAATATTATAATGTCATGGTTGTTGACTTCAACGACAAAAGAAGTGAGATCTAAATGGGTGCCAAGTTTAATGGACAACCCCGAAATTTATTTATAACAACATAAAATATCGTTGCTTCTTATAACTTAGGATAATATATTGTAGCCTGAGGTCAGACTTTGCTAGTTTTCATATACGAATTATATTATAGCCTTCGCAAGTTCTAAACCTGTTACTTGTCGGTTCTTATTTTATTATTCCGAAAATTTGGCTTGATGTTAAAAGCTAGCCATCGAACATGATAATTGTTCTCAATAGATCTCACTTCTTTTGTCGTTGAAGTCAACAACCAAGGCATATATCATAATATTGAACTTGGCTCTAATTTCACATTTATGTTTTTGATGGGATTTATTCTATTGTAATGTTTATGCTAATTCTGAAATAAAAACACGCTTCAGTATAATGAAAAAATACCAATTATCATCATTCATCACACAGTTTGTTTAATTGAAATAGCACATTTTATGAATTTATAAAAGCTCTTTGATAACTAAAAGCTATTTCGTAATGATTTATAAATGCGAATATTCAGAGATTGAATATCAAAGTCGACTGTTTAGATTAAATAAACGGTATTCAGGAAAAACTGTTTATTATAAATAAGATTATATTTGCAGTGCGGCTATATAAGCATAATAAACGGTTAAGATTAATTTTAAGGCTTTATATAATTTTTAACCGATGGGGAAGAAAGGTTCTCGAGTGGCAGCCTCGTACCGGTAGGCGTAGTGTAGGGTGACCCCCCACTAGATGGAGTGACGACCTGGTAAGATATGCAGGAAGTCGATGGATGCAGGTGGCTCAAGACCGTGCTTTGTGGCATTACTTGGGGGAGGCCTATGTTCAGCAGTGGACTTGTGAAGGGCTGTGATGATGATGATGATGATGATGATATAATTTTTAGAAAATATGCGAATATAGCGCTTTTTATAGAATTAGGATAACAAACGAGCACCCAGTCTAGTTCAGTACTTCCCCATTTGAGCCAATCCTTTCGTTCTGCAACCGTAATATACATGCATCGTGGCTTTATAGCGTTGAAAAGCTCTTTATACTTACATACACATTTATAAGCATCTTAAAAATATGCGTGTAGTTGTAGCAGTGTATCAAAATTTATCGCTCCCATCATGGCCATGAGTCGATTTAAGCGGACAGAGAGCCCTAGCGAGTAGTAGCAACTAAGACGCTAAGCGCTCGCCGTAAATTTAACAGTACGCTAGCAACCTCCGTTCGATACCCACCGGTACTACACTGAAAATCCCATAGTGAAATTGTTAATTTGTGATTATAAGTGCTTTTTAACCACATAATTGGCGGCGAAAGAAAACATCGTGACGTTATCTGCATGTTTGAGTTATGTGAAGTCCGTCAACATGCAAAAATCAACGCAGCGAAATATTTTTTTTATTTTTTATATTTTATAGAATAAGGTTGGCAAACGAGCATACAGTCTACCTAATGGTAAATGGATGCTGTGACCTATAAACATCTACATTTAATCCTCGACTAAGAATCAAAACGCAGATGCTTTGTCACCCCTGAGGACCTTGAATTTATATAGACTAAATGTGAACGACTTGTGCTGTGTTCAAAGGGGCCTCTTTTGGATTCGGGCCTTCGAAAGAGCTTTGGGTCATACATCAGGTGAGCCACTGCTGTTTGCCCTTTAAAAAAAACAATAATTTTTATACGTAATATAGATACGTAATACGTAATATTACGTAATATAGATTACGTGTAACTCTTATCAAAAGTATTTTTATCACTTTTTCAGAAAAGAAAAACCTTTATACTGAGAAAAACCAGTAAGAAACCCAGCGAGACTTCAAAAAAAAGTAAATAATACAACATGAGAGGTTGTACAAACTGTTTACAAAATTTATTTTAGAAACAACTTGGAAGCGACCAACTCATTCCCAGGGGTTGTTATTAACCATGTATTCTTTCATATTATAATAACCTTTTTTGTACAGTTTTTGTTAAATAAAATATATAAACTTGGTAATAGAGAGACCTTGTATCTTTTCTGGGACTTTGTTGCAGTAGCGTATACATTGCTCCAAGAACGAATTACTGACTCTCTTACTGATTCGAGAAACTGGTATCACTAGGTAGTATTTGTTCCTATTGTTTAGATAATGTATATCACTTTTTACTATCACTACCTTTGTTTTTGTAACCATACATCAAATTTTCTTAAATAAACTGAGAGGTCAAAGTTTATATATTTATTTCTCGGTTTTAGGTTTTATATCGCTCTTATGTCCCTCTTCTGCAAACAAAAATCTACTAATATAGCAGCATAATGCTGCCTGTATCGTATGTTGAGTGACGAGAACCGAAGAATACTTGTAACGAGGTTTTAGTCTTCAGATGATGTCTCTCTATGGTATGGCCATATGCGGGATTACTTTTTTCATAATAAGTGCACAGAGTCCACGCATGCACGCACGCACGCACGTACGCACGCACGCACGGACGTATGTCGCACGACACGGGCACGCCTTAATTCCGTGCAGTACTGAGATTTTTTTAATGTAAAACTCAATGACAGATGTTTGTTTGGCCCGTCCTGGGATTTGAAACCAAGACCTCATGATCAGCAGTCGCATTACTACAACCACTAGACCGTCAGCGAGTAGCCAAAAACCGTAGGAAAGGCAGATGAGGATAATTTTTATTTATGATAAATATTTAAGAATAATTAATGATTTTACTATGGTTTGTAGTTTCTTTAAAACAAATAACATTCATAATAATACTACCATCGTTTAATACAATACAACAATTAATTATAAAATAAGCCTTATCTGCGCATGTTGGGTAGCCCATTTTATTAAAATGCAAATTAATACTGGTTTTATCCGGAATTATTTCGCTGAGCCTCGTAAGTGTTACAATGGATTTCGTAGTTGACTGCAAATCTGTATTTGTCGTTATAATTTATTGTGATGCTGCTATATAAAATTATATAAATAAATTATTGAATCCTTTAAATACATCCTATGTGACAAATTTTGCGATTATATTATTTTTTGTTTCCTACCGACAAATTTTGCTATAGATTTTAAAACATCTTCATAAAAGTTTAAAGTAAAAGTTACAGCCTATATACGTCCCACAGCTGGGCACAAGCCTCCTCTCATTTCTGAGAGTCTTATGGCAAGGAAATGTTCGCCACTCTGCCCCAATGTGTGGTGTTGGCGAACTTCACATGTTTTCGAAATATTTTTTTTTTCTTATTTCTCGGACATGCAGGTTTCTTTACGATGTTTTCCTTCACCGCCGAGCACGTGGTAAATCAGAACTTAAAATTGCAATTCAATTTCATTAATGCCGGCGGTGATTGAACCGGGGTTGCCCGCGTACTGTGAAATATACAGCGAGCGCTAACCATCTGAGCTGCAACGGCATTGCGGCTATCTTCATAATCACAATCGATATATATTGTCAAAGCTTCCTTTACTATTATTATGTTTTATTATGTTATAATAATAATTATTACATTATCTATTTAAATCATAATAATTATAATTGTGCTGACCTTATTTAATATATTCTATTTTATATAATATGGAGATAAAACGACGACAAACTACTACCTAAAATATCTCAAAGCTGGACACACTAGTCATGATATTTTGCTTCACTTTAGAGTATAAACTGAGCGTGTATACTAATATAAGTAATATAAATAAGTTCATTATAACCGTCAAATACAGTTTCAGTAATTTTAGCGGAAATTTAGCTCTGATACTATATATTGAAAGTTTGAAAGGCAAGTGTCTAACTCCTGATCTACGAGTACAACAAATATATTTGTGATATGATGTATATTTATTACATATAGGTATATTATATGAACTGTATGAATAGAATTATGAATAAATATTTTTTATAACTCTATGTTTTATTTTAAGTGTATGTGTGCGTGTGTGTGTGTGTGTGTGTGTGTGTGTGTGTGTGTGTGTGTGTGTGTGTGTGTATGTGTGTGTGTGTGTGTGTGTGTGTGTGTGTGTGTGTGTGTGTGTGTGTGTGTGTGTGTATGTGGCGTGTGTGCGTCTGTTAAATCAAGTATTCCAAAAACAATATCATAAAAGTTAGTGTGTGTTATAATAAATTAACTATTGGAGAGTGGAAAGGACGCAACACCGGAATTGTGTGTATAATGATTCTTAAAAATAAACATTTCATTTCCTAACGATAAAGCCTGCATAATATATACTAATAATAGG
Organism: Parnassius apollo; assembly: GCA_907164705.1. Taxonomy (NCBI): domain Eukaryota; kingdom Metazoa; phylum Arthropoda; class Insecta; order Lepidoptera; family Papilionidae; genus Parnassius; species Parnassius apollo. Next base: position 2,187,729 of record CAJQZP010000501.1, on the reverse strand, counting down.
CTTCGTAACTACTTAGCGGCTGAACAGTAATTCAATCCATCAAACCTTTACTAATAAATCCCAATACATCAGTAAAATGATAAAAAATTCTAATAACAGTAAAAACAACATGGCATATCATAAATAAGAAAACTGGTTAAACGAAAATAAAAGAAAAGAAGTTCGATGGTGCAAACGCATTCAGTTATTTTTTTTGTTAATATTCCTAGCGCTACTATTCCATTTATGAAAAACTATAACAAAAAAAATCTTTAATTATGAAGAAAACTGACATTTATGGTGTTTTACAGTGAAAATATTTAGTTCTGTTAAAACCTATACGGCGGCCTATATTTATTAATTTTTCGGTCAATAAAAAAAATGAAAAAAATTATATTAAAAAACTGAAGGTAGCCAGGCTAACTATGACATTGCGATGTCAAACATCTCAATCCCCCCATGATCATGGGTGCTGTAAAGCACCCGAAACGTCGGGAATTAAAAAATAAGTAAAATCAGTTAAATAAACGCGATAAAATCCGTAAATTTAGTTTTATTCGTTATTCATTCGTTTTATTAGATAGTAAAACAATTGCTAAGAACGCAAGTTGGTACACTATCTTGGCTTATCAGACAGCAGAGGTAATGAAGGAAATTATTAACTGCTCAAGCTAGATTTGTGTTTCTTTAAATATATGCGCAAACATTTGATCAAGTTATCGTAAATATACATTAGATAGTAAAACAATTGCTAAGAACGAAGTTGGTAAGCTATAGTTAGTTCCGCTATAAAAGTACAGTCTTAAGCATAGGCCTACCACATACATTGCCTTAGAGTATTATTTAAAGGGGTATTATTGAAAAGTCGAGAATTAAAAAATAAGTAAAATCAGTTAAATAAACGCGATAAAATCCGTAAATTAAATTTTATTCAATCCAATGTATATTTACGATAAGCAAATGACCAAATTTTTGCGCATTTATTTAAAAAAAACTCAAATCTAGCTTAAGCAGTTAATAATTTGCTTCATTATCTTTGATGTGTAATAAGCCAAAAAAATTTATGATATTTATACTTATAATATGCCTTATTATCTTAAACGGTACGGTACTAGCTTCCTAATTCATTTACAGTTAGCGGACGGACGCTAGTTATAAGTCCGATAGATATGTTACTTCTAATTCCGCTAATGCAACGGGAATATATCAAAACTTTTAGCTATGCTAGTAGTTCATTTGTTCAAAGTCAGTTTGCGTAAGATTTGTTTACGTAAAATATTAAAATGATTCATATAAATTCAGTATTTACTCGTAAATAATATTAAATAGGTTCGTAAAATTAGACTGTTAATAAATTTTCATACTTTATGTTACTGTACTAACTACTGTTTCCGTCTTAGTTCTTAAGGGTGCTAGAACATCTGCATTTTAATTACTGACCGAGGATGAATACAGATGTCTATCGGCCACCGTATCCACTTACCATCAGGTGGACTGTGTGTTCGTTTGTCAATCTTATTCCATAAAAAAAAACATAAACACTCACGCCTGTCACCCAGAGGGGTAGGCAGAGACTACAGACTTCCATTTAGCACGATCCTGACATACCTTTCTCGCCTCTTCCACATCCATATACCTACGCATACATGCTCGTCGGTTAAGGGTACTCTTAATTTGGCCCATTTTTAGTATATCGCCAATTTGGTCGACAAACTTCCGCCTAGGACGTCCCTTTCCGACTCTTCCATTCACTTCTGCAACATATATTTGCTTTGTCAGTCTTTCCGCATTCATTCTTTCTACATGACCAAACCACCAAAGCATTCCTTTCTTAATCCTGGTCACCGCATCATCTTGCAAACCACACTCTTCTTTTATCACACAGTTTCTCACCCTGTCACTCAGGTTCAGCCCTAACATACTCCTTAGCGACCGCATTTCTACTGCATTTATTCTACTCTCGTGCTTCTTCTGCCACACCCAACTTTCACTACCATACGTTAAAGTAGGGACTAATACAGCACTGTGAATTGCCATACGTGCCTTTTTTGACACATTCTGACTTTTCACAATAGAGTGTAGAGCCCCATTTACTTTATTTCCCGCATTATTAAAAATAATTATTCCATAAAAATAACTTAAAGTTGAAAATAAAAGAAGGCTAAAATACAATGCCATGCTAAGTTCAGGATCGACAAAAGGTTCGTCAAAAATAACAAACAGGCTTATTAGCAGCAGCCAATAAATCTATTCAATCATTTGTCGAAATCGGAATAACGATGTGATGACTACATGATACAAGTACAATTACAAACTCTAAAGCAAGCATTGTGGCCTAATAACAGTTATCAACTTAGTAGCATTACTCCAATTCAGATTAAACTAAAGTCAATTTGCATTTGATTATAATGACTCTTATGACAACGAGCGTGTTATGGTATATCTTAGATTCGTAATAAATGTTTAATGTAAAGTAACTGACGACGCACTCTGTCAGTTCAACTGATCATTCCAACTGATCATTTCAAATTAAAACTGTTGATATTTAATAAATATCGGATTTTCGATATATCGATAAATGAACTTATACATAAAACCCCGATATTGATATCTTTATAGTTATCGATATATTTAAAATCCAATATTTTAAAAATATCAACAGTCCTAGTTTGAACTGATCGGTTGAACTGACCGTGTGTGGCGACCATAATAGTAAAGTACCAGCGTTTTCTACTGTGTAAGACTCTTTCGGGGAAGATAATCTTCTGTCTATTTTTGTCGATAAGTAGCAGTACAGTCAATCTTGACTAAATTTATCATAATTATGTGATGCACTGATCGTCCTAAGAAGTGAGTGCACACCACAGCACGTTTGAAAAAAATGTTTTATTTGAAGGTTCTTATAATATTTCCAAGGACTGTAGTTGTCACCTAAAATTAGGCAGGCTGATGGTTTAATTACCACTTCGATATTATATAAAATATAAGCTTGGCACTCTACAATGCTACTACTCTACAATTTCTAACCGAGAGGACGGGATAAGATATAAATTCTCAAATTTTACCACTATAGATTAAAAATGTCATGAGATTCAGTTTTGCATATTTGAATAGATAAAGATTTAGATTAATTTTGTTAACCGAATTCTACAAAACGGAGAATGTTCTTTTATTGACGCGTTTGTTTATTTATGAAGTATGTACACATTCTTTGAAACGGCTGAATGATTCTTTTTGATTGAATTATGAAAGTATATCTCCTTTAGAGGTGGTCCCACATAATTTTAAAGAAAAATTTCCATTTCCTGTTTTCACATAATAGCTTCTGAAGTCAGGACTTTTATTCTTCGGTACACTGACTTATCAGTGATTATAGTTTTATTATATACTTATACTAGCTTAAGAGCCAGTGGGCGGCAGACTTACGGTATTGCAATAAGCTTCACATTTTTTTTTTAGTTAATCACCTATACCTGAGGTACATGAAACGGGGACTCTTAAGTTTGATTGACGATCGATATAGAGATGTTCAGGTGTTAAAGGTATAAAATTAAATTAAAAAATTATAGTTTTATTATATACTTATACATTTTTGCTACAACACAAACCAAGTATAACTATAGTGCTGTGCAATGAACTTTGGTTTCGTAACAAATAATCGTTGAATAATATTTTTAATTTAACTCCATTAGTATCAATAAAAATTTAAATCAATTTTGTAGGAGACATTAAGTTTTTCAATCAGTGAGAGAAAGGTTTTAAGTGATAGCTAAAAGAACTGACGGTGATCTCGTTCCCGCAGCAGATCGCTCACGTACGCCGAAGATTTCTGTCAGTCAGGCAGACAGGCAGTCAAGTAAAATTAACAGAAAATAAGATTCTTGTTTCGAAAAACACAACAATGAACTGGATAGTTTTAAACATACATCTTACTTTTTTATTATTATCTTATTTTACATAATTATCACGGAGATGATAAAAATAGTATAAGGTTTTAAAATATAATTATCAATGACATAGTGTTTATACTGGAGTAGGAGTAATTTTTAGAGCAAACTACAAGTGATTTGTAAAACTACATGCTTGACTTTTTTGCACATATATTTAAAAAAAGGTATATGAATCTGTGTTTTGGTATTCATTCATAAAAGCTTTTCAAAATCCACTGCTGTATATTATAAGCTTTTCTACAAATGCGGCAACCGGAAAATCAATATTTAATCTATCTATAACTTATTTGGCTGACTAGCTAGTCAGCGCAGAGCCCTCGCACTGCTAATAGTAAACCATTACCTGTCAGTGAAATTTTCCTTTGATATTTAGGATCAATTTTTCTATAATTGTCTGTAACCAGATTCTTGGCCGTTAATCAGCAGGGTTCATATTTCGGTTCTATTTAAAGTAAGTAAAAGTAAAATTATAATAAATATGAATATTTTAGACGAAAGATACATTTACCACTCAAGTCGAGTGGGCCTGATGGAGCTACCATCTGATGTCCTAAAGATGTGTGCTCTGGAGTTGGAACCGGTTTTAATGAGTTTTTTCCGGTACTCCTACTCCCTAGACGTAGTCCCAAATTCATGGAAGACAGCTTTGGTACATCCAATCATATCTACAAGCAACCATCACGTCCTTGTTTTCCAAAATAATAGAATCCATTATAAACTGCTAGCTCATGAGGTACCTTGAGGATCACCAGCTGATAAGTGACTGCAAGTGTGGTTTCCAACGGGGTCACATCAGATGAAGATCTTCTGAATTACCTAATTCATAGTTTGGACTACTTTCAGCCGCTCAATTTCACCATCGCACATCGTAACAAAACTCTCGATACTATCCATACCATCTGGATGATTGGCGGTCTACCACTATGCAATTTAGTTATCTTCCTCAAACAATTTCTTTGTGAAATCGCCTACCACTAGCGATTTTTTCGTACCGATACCTTCAAGAAGAGAGCGTACTCTTTTTTTAAATGCGAGCAACGCACCTGCAATTCCTCTGGTTTTGCGGTTGTTTATGGGCGGCGGTAGATACCGTCAGGTAAAACGCATGCTTGTATGTCCCTTTTTCTTTAAAATTATGTATGTAGAAGAACAGAATTGTTGAAAAAACTAAACGAATTGTAGAAGTGAAGACAGCTTGTAGAAGCAGATATTCAGGCATTTTAAAAAGAATGTAGGAGACTGCCTACATTGAGCAGTTGAATGCATAATCTTTAATGTACAATAAGATACAACTTTTATCTGCGAAGAGAAGATACACCAAGCATACAAAAATTGAAAACAAAAGACGATCTTGTACACAGAAAATTTTTAGGTAGCCCACAAAATTTTTATAGCAAATTAACTTCGTGACAGATAGAAGTGGCAGATAACTTTTAAGGTTTTCTTAATTTTAAATACCAAAGTATACGTGGTAGAGGTTTTATACGTGGTAGAGCCACGCTGCAGTTATATTAGATGTATAGTTGTAGCACGAATGGGTCGGCTCGACCGGGGAAGGACCACGCTCTCACAGAATACCAGCGTGAAATAGTAGCTTAATGCTGCTGTATTTCGTATGGTGAGTGTAGAGAACCGGCGACCCATTTTACTGGAAACGAGGCATTCCATCTTAGTCCTCACGGGTGACAACACATCTGCATTTTGATTCGTAATCGAGGATAGATGTAGATGTCTATGGGCCACAGCAACCACTTACCATCAGGTGGACTGTGTGCTCGATTGTCACCCTATCCTATAAAAAAAAATAATAAAAATACCTTAATACCCACTCTTTAATAGTAAGTATTTAGGAAAAGCTAATTTAAAAACCTGAAAGTTCTTCAGATTTTTAATTTCATTAAATATTGTAAAGATATCAAAAGTCTTTGTAATACTTATTTTGAACAGAAAGCATTTATATAATTTGTGCCAGTAGTAATATATGTATCGTTGTATATGAAAAGTAGCGAAAAAAATTTTGTAAAAAACTGTTAATGTACGAGTAATGTGCGTGAAATATAATAATAATATATATTTTTTATATTTGCCTATAAAATATAGCTCAAAATAAAGGCTATATTGCAGAGCAAAATTATAAGGGCCCTTGACTGTGGAACTCCATAAAGGGAGAAAGATTTATGGGTAGGGTGCAATATCATTAATAAAAAGATATAAAATATGTAACTATATATTATAAAGAAACAAACCGTTTGACACAATCTGTTTTCAATCAATACCCGTAAAACCATCATTAAACAATGTGTTTTCAAGGCAGAGTGAACAGGCATTTGTTACAGACAAAACAATATGATTTGCCATCTAAGCCTTCAACACTACTTACCGCCTAGTGGGATTGTGGTGGGAGTGTAGTACTACCTTATAATTAGAAAAAAAAACCAAAAGAAAGGCAGATAATATTCGTTCATCTGTGTTTTTCTTCTCTAATCAAAATGCCCATATAATGTTTAATGGACAAAAATGAGAAGTTCAAAAGTTTAACTCCAAGATCAGAGAAAGTTTTCGTATTGTATAGGCAAGTGTAAATCACATTGAAGAAAAAGGTTTTACCCGGACCGAAGGGAAAGAAGCCAAGTAATTGAAAACATTGTTTTAAAAGGGGTGCAATAGTTATAAGGACGTAGTAGAGAAAATAATAATAATAATTTTTATTTCATTTTTAAACACATGTTTACATAGACGAACAAATATGATTACAATTAAAGAAAGTAATAATGAGTTTTGTTAAAATAACATGCAATAATAAAAATTAAAACTATGTGTAGCTTAATGATTTCTTATATTTACGCGAGCGCTACACATTTAAATAATACTAGTTTTTATGGATTTTATCGCGTATATTTAACTTTTTAAATACCCGACGTTTCGAGCACTTTCCAGCATCCATGGTCACGGGGGAGACTGAGGTGTTCAATATCTAGATGTCGTAGTTAACCGCGGTTACCATAGATTAAAATTATTAATTTTTGTTCCGATATATGTAGTATGAACTTATAGTATCTTGAAATCTTGCAATTGTATGTTTGGGTTGGATTTCAGTTTTATTAATTATAGGATCCCAAGCAGATGGTAGCACCCAGCCATCTTCTCTATTGAAATTAGGATGTGTTTTGATTTCAATAGCGTCGCGAATCATCCTTGGAAGGAATCGGTGTTCCTGAGCGAGGATTTGTGGTCTATCAAATCTGATGTAGTGACGGGGGCGATCCTGTACGTGTTCACAGACGTATCGACGCTCCGGAAAGTCTGCAGTCCTGTCAAAGGTTCGTACCTTCAAGGCTGCCAAGGCGTTGAAAACAGATGTACTCTTTTACGTACACGCAAACTCCAGCACGGGGCACAAAGGAGTGTTCTAATTTGTTCCCCGGGTAGGAGAGATACGGTAAATTGGAATTGTTTTAAGACGGAAAGGAGAAAAACTAACCCACTTACGTTACCCGATGATATTATATTATTCGCCAAAACAAAAGAGCATCTACAAAACATGCTCGTAGACTTAGGAAGAGAAAGTCGCACTTCTAAAACCAAAGCCATGACAACTGCGTACGAAGACACTATCATTATAAATGGCGAGCCGATTGAGTATGTGAAAGACTGCACATATTTAGGACAATAAATCTCAACTATCGACATAATGTCAAAGGAAATTGATACTAAAATTGGGAAAGCATGGAAATGTTACTGGCAGCTAAAAAAATAATAAGGAACACAGAAATTAAGATGTTCGTCAAACCAAAAGTCCTAACATATGGCTACCAAACTTGGGCACTCACTAAAGTGCAAAACAAGAAACTAGAAACCTGTCGGACAGCAATGGAGAGGAGCATGCTAAATACAAAGAAATCAGATAGAATAAGGAACAGAATTGCTACGCACCAAAATAGAAAATGTAACAAGGAGAATAAGAAAACTCAAGCGGAAATAGGCAGGCTATATAATTAGAGGCATTGAGAAATGGAACAAAACCATTGTATTTTGGTATCCAAGAAATAGAAGAAGAAAACGACGTAGACAGTTTCGAAGGTGGGAAGACGAAATAAAGGCTACAACATGGACTAGGAAAGCAATGAACAGAGAAGCGTGGAAAGAAATGGAGGAGGCCTTTGCCAAAGTTAGGCAAACAGACCTAGTTGTTGGTGTCATCGACTAACCAGAGACGTGAATATAAAATTAATGTTAAAAAAGGGTCTGAATAAAGGCCTATATTATTATTATTATTATAAATGGAAGACATAAGAAGTATCAGCCGGAGAGGACACCTGTGTCTCGGATGCTCAGCGAAGAATTCTCCGTCACCAGGGGTGCTGGTACCCTCTTGGTGTAGTGTCCTATTTAACTCCGCTACCAAGTTAATTAGGTGGGGGGGGGGAGAAAATTGGGCCTCCAGCCACCTGCAGTCACCAGACTAAATGCAGAGGCACAGCTTCTAATTCAAGCTGGTATTCTGTGAGGTCGTGGTATCACCCCGGTTCAAGTGGGGCCATGCGTGCAATAGCAAAAGCTGCCGCGTGGCTCTACCACTGTTTAAACTGTAACTGTCATGTCAAATGGAATTCTATAGTCTCTATCTACCCCACTGAGTGACAGACGTGAGAGTTTATGTTTTGTTGCATTTGTGAATGTAACAGATGCGTCATTTATAAATCGTGCGAATTTTAAAAATTTGAATTGCTGTAAAAACATGAGTGTTTTTGTTTAATATCTATTAGCGATGTTTTAAAAGTAGATCGCGCCCTGCAGTAAATCACGTGAAAGGGTTTGATGGATTGAATTGCCTTTCAGCCGCTAAGTAGATAAGAAACCTACTCCCAGTATATATTATGCAGGCTTTATCGTTAAGAAATGAAAAGAGTTTTTTTTAACCTGTATCTTCGGAAGGCGAATTTAGTCGATTCACCGGTTGGCTCGCGTCATAAAATGGCGGGAAATGCAAATTTTTTGCTATCTTGCAAGTTTTGCTATATTTTCACTTTGAGACAATATTTATGGATAAAACTTACAGGGATTCTTATTGAATGTATAAACTTGAATAAAATTATTTTTAGTTGCTAGAAATTGTAATAAAGTTCATAAATTACCCTTTATAACATAGTAGTAGTAGATACTTCACTTTTAGTCTAAAATTACTACTAATTTGAATCCTACATCTTTGTTTTTGTAGAAATCTATATGAAAATGTTTGGAAAGATGTATATTTTTATCGTTTATGTGTTTCTATTCGTTACTCATACCAAAATATAAAAAAAAACGAATTAATTTTTATCTGTATGAGAATTCCGATTAATATTTCAAATATATTTTTTTGGGAATTTGAAATAAGTACAACGTCAAGTTATTTGAAATATGTTATAAAACTATTTTTTAGTTACATTTTACACTAAAAATTGAGTGAACGCACGTACGCACGACAAAAATGGACATCGAGCATTTTGATACGGATTTTTTTATCGATGAAATCCAAAAGCGACCAGCTATTAGGGATTCGCCTTGCTACTCGCTCAGCTAACGCTCGTCGAACGCCGTGCTGTACGATGTGTATGTAAGCAACGCCAAGCGCCCAAAAAAGGGAAAATTATAAAAAAAATTGGGATTGTTCAAGTTGTGTATTTATTAATACACATCATATAACAAACATAACTGTTGTAGATAAGGAGTTAGACACTCGCCTTAAAATATACAGTATCCGAGTTATATTCCCGTTAACATTATTGAGGTCGTGTAGTGGCGGTGTGAGAGTATCTACTACCCCATAACTTCCCGTGAGTATCTTAAGAGGCGATCGTGGGAAACTGAAATAGGAAATGGCTAGCATGGCTTGCAGTCGCATCTTTCTAATAACAACTCAAAACTATAAAAAAACTGGGGTCGCCAAGCCGAACACACACACACACACACACACACACACACACACACACACACACACACACACACACACACACACACACACAAACACACACACACACACACACACACACATACACAAACCCACACACACACACACACACACACACACACACACAAACACACACACACACACACACACCACACACCACATACATAATTATCTCTTAAAAACCGTATGCTCAATTACAAATTCTTTTTTTAATTTACTCGACGGTGAAATTAAATATCGTGAGGAATTCTGATTGTCCTAGAAATAAATGCATACTAGTCGTACGACAAAACTCTTCAACCGCTCAATGATGAGGTAAGGCCTGTGTCCAGCTTTGCGACAGGTTGTTTGTTGTCGGTTTATCTTCATATTATGTATTGGCATATAAACTCTCTTTAAAGCCGTGGTAGCTCAGATGGCAGAGCCGTGGTAGCTCAGATGGTTAACGCTCGCTGTAAATATAACAGGACGCGAGTAACCCGGGTTCAATCCCGATGCGGCACCAATGAAATTGTTAATTGCAATTTTAAGTGCTGATTTACCACGTGCTCGGCAGTGAAGGAAACACAGTGAGGAAACATGCATGTCTGAGGAATAAGAAAAAGATAGTTCGAAGACATGTGAAGTTCGCCAAAGTCCTACATTGGGGCAGCGCGGTGAACACTTCCTTGCCCTAAGACTCTCAGAAATGAGAGGAGGCTTGTGCCCAGCAGTGGGACCTATATAGGCTGTAACTTTACATTACTTTTTTATATATAAAATCTTTTGATTTAAAGAGTGTTGGAGTCGGTAAAAGTCTACATCTTGCTCTATAGAATGATTGATGACCTGAACTTCCAAAATGTAAAATTTAATTTAAAGTGGAAAATAGCAACATCATAGGATAGTGTGTGCATAAATAAATCCACCATTTTATTTGAATTCGAATTTACGTTGATTTGTGTCGCAAATAATTTTCTCTTTGATTATCACGATAGACCGACAAATAATATCCAAGTAATGAGATATAATTATTCATCTTAACATGATAAGTATAAAATACAGTAAGCCAGCTGAATTATACGGTTAGATTTAACATTACATATTGATTGCGATCGTGAAGTTGTTAAAAAACCTTAAGCAAAAATTGTTAGTAGAAAATAAAAAATAATAAAATCGAAAAATTTGTTACATATTATATACTTAAAGTATTCAATCATTTATTTATATAATGTTTTATAGCAGTATCACAATAAATTATAACGACAAATACAGATTTGCAGTCAACTACGAACTCCATTGTAACACTTACGAGGCTCAGCGAAATAATTCCGGATAAAACCAGTATTAATTTGCATTTTAATAAAATGGCCTACCCAACATGCGCAGAGAAGGCTTATTTTATAATTAATTGTTGTATTGTATTAAATGATGGTAGTATTATTATGAATGTTATTTGTATTACAGAAACTACAAACCATATTAAAATCGTTTATTATTCTTTAATATTTGTCACTTATGTGGTAATAAAGATTATCCTCTTAAATGTTAATCAGCCTTTTCAACGGTTTTTTTATATTACTGACATTTTCTATTATAATATGTTATTCCGCATTTTTGTAGGTTTGCTCATTGCTATTCATTATTTTAAGTCGCAAGATGGTGACCTTTCTGTTAGAAAGGTTGTAAACTGTCTATCCAACGGACAGTCGATGACGACGGTAACTCAAGTTCATAAGACGCCTAATCGAAAAAAATAACTTGAGGTTTATATTAACACCGAAGCACTTGTTTCGTCGTTTTCTCTATTAGTTCAAATGCGCAGACACTTAGTACAAAAAATCGTATCACTTTACACATTAAAATCCACTTCAATCCATTATTTAAACGATAAAACTAGCCCTTCAATCCCATAAAAATTCCATGCATCCGTGGTCGCATGCATCCGCCAAATCCCGAGCGGTCGCATTCGACCGCACCCATCCACAGCGCTTTAAACCATTAAAACTTATAATAGAGACTACTTTTCTAGGAAGAAGTTTGGCATTATAAAATCTATACAAAATCCTCCATCCTGTGGTGTAAACAAAAGTCAAGGTTTACTTCATTACAAAAAGATTTTACTGTATTTTGATTACAAAAAAATACCAAGCGGATGTCGGCAGCGTAATAATCACAATTATTTATATATATTACTTGAAATTTTTACGTAAAAAGATAGATTATATTCACAGAAAAACTTTCATTACAATTTTATAATAAAAAACTATACACTAATAAAACACTAGAAAAATCCAAAAATCAACACAATAACATTCACACGAAAATGCTGTACGAAATGAAGATAGATTATAAATAAATATCCGTAGACCAACTGATTGTTTTGTTGTGTATTCCACTAAAGGATAGAAAACCTCATATTGATTCTATAACGCCAAACTTCTTCATAGAAAAGTAGTCTCTAAATATAAGTATTTATGGGTTGAAGTGCTGTAGGTGGGTGCGGTCACATTTGACCTCTTGAATTTTAACAAATTTGGATGCCTGGTAGCTAAGAGGCTAGAGCAACAATCCGTCTACGGTCAAGTTCTCGCCAAAACACACAGTAAGTAAAGTAGTACTAATTTTCGTAGATCGTAGTAACTTTAAAACTACAGAGATATACTATACAAAATTACATTTCTCTTTGAGATAATAAGCAAATGAATAAACTGGGGAAATATTAAAAGCTAAATAAAAAAATATATTATAGTGTATATAAATAAAGTACAGTAGATTGGGTAGTAGTTTACATACAGTAAATTAAATGATTTTCGAGAAAATATAAAAAATTAAAACTTTTTTTTTGACGCTTAGCCCACCGCGCGACCATGGTTTGGCCCCGCCCCTGCGTCATCGAGCGAACGCGCTAAAGCTGGAAGAAGGTGACATCATCACAGTCACCTTAGTCTCCATCCTCTATTAAACGAAATTCTCTAAATATATAAAATAATGAAAAATCTAAACAGCATTTCTATGCTCTTCTTCTTCTTTTAGTAGCTACTTACTATAATGTAAGTAGCTACTAAGAAAGTAGATGAACGAACTGAAGCCAGCGGATTACGGTGCGCCCGGAAAACTTCGTGGAGTGCCATCAGTTAAAAATTTGAACTTTAGATTTCACACTCGAGCCGTTTCAACTGTCAATACGCCCGAAAAAATCCGTTGGTGGTCGTCAGTTGAAAATTTTAACTTAAATTTCCACACTCACGGTCGGTTTTTGGATGTACGTCAGTTCAACTGATCATTTTAACTGACCGTGTGTGGGGACCATATAGTAAGTCGAGGAAAAGTTTCTTCGTGTTTTGTTTGTATAAAACTGAAAAAAAATCTATTTAGCTACTAACTACTTTACTTTTTGTATTTGGATGGTTTTAATATCAATATAGGTGGTTGCGCGGAAAACCATTCGCGTTTTTATTTTTGACGGTAGGAACTTGCCGAATCATTATTCCCTTTCCCAAACGATATCATTCGTACCCTCCTATCGACACATCGGGGTGATGGGGTGGGAGGGGAAAGAAGACGATTCTAGAACATCGCGTAATCATCGGACCCGAGGATATATAAGACACGCGCGACCGACGCGCGCGCTTCTTCCCGCCGCAGCCGTCGTTGAACTACAACGCTTCTCTCCTGACGCACCCCTGGGGCCCCAGAGTGTCTGTCCAGAGGAGGTTCCGGAAATCGCCGCTATAGTGCTCTAAAGGATAGAAGAACCCCGGTGAGTCAACATTCCTTAATTTACTGCCTGATTAATATTTAATAATTGTTTAACCGCTCCAATTCTGTGTTCTCCCCATCAGGCAGGATTCCTTTCATCGATTTGGCAAGTAATAGTTTTAGTTTAGGGAAGAGCGAGTGCATTGTACCGCATGCTATAGTAGTCGCTTTTACATAAGCATAGAAGCAATCGCAAATACAGTCCACTTTAGTTAATATCTCGCGTAATAGGTTTGAGGTTTGACCGGGGAACTAGATTTTCGGCAGCCTTAAACACGTGGCTCCACCATTTTATGGTCACTTCGGCAGGATCTGGATTGGTGTTTAGTGGTTATCCAACCATTTTCTGGTCGAATTTTAAATTAATTGTTTAGATAACGCACTGTAATTTATGGAATAGACTTAAATAGTGTTCGTTTAAATTAAAAATTTGATTTGGTACTCGCAAACAGAATTATTCATTTAATAGCGCTCGTATTTGGTTAAATTTAAAGCTTATTAAACAATTGAAACGGTGTGATAGCAACCGTTTGATACGCTTACCCACAATTTTGATAAAATTGTTAGGTTTAGCAAACGACGCGTAGACTCGACCGCAACGGGTGTTCGATCTGATTACGTAATACGGCACGCCGAGTGTTCATCCTACGTCGTTTATGCGTGTGAGATTAATTGTGATTAATATAACTTTATTATAATAATTTAAAATGGCAGTTAGTGGAAGTGAAATCAAAATTAAAACGCTTTATGCCAAGAGGGACATACTCTTTTCGCGTGTGCAGAATATAAGTAATTATATAAAGAACATTAATATAGAGGCAGTGCGGGAAGCCTTTTTGAATGAGATCGAAACGATAGATACTTTGCGGATAGATTACGAAAGAATATTAGACCAAATTAATCATTTGGAATTACAAAGCGACCCGAAATACATAGTGAACTACCAACCGCTGCTGGCATTCGAAGATATGTTGTGTCGCGTAAAAAGAACTGCAAAACTCCTACAATCTCAAAGCGAAGCAAAGCCGGAAATACAGGTACGCCCTCGTGACTCAATTAGGTTACCGCCAATAGATATTCCGGTATTCAATGGTGATATTAAGACGTGGCCCTTCTTCTTCAGTAGTTTTCAAAACAATATACACAACAACCCATCGTTATCGGACGCTGAAAAATTATATTACTTAATTAGCAAACTTAGTGGCAGAGCACAGTCGATCTGCTCGGGTTTTACACCTACAGCAAACAATTACGTATTAATATTTGAAACGCTTAAAACTAAATATGAAGATAGGAGAATGTTAGCTTCCGAATATTTGAACCAGATATTCGATCTTAAACCTATATCATCCGCGAACATCAACGGCTTAGAGCAGTTTCTAGATAAATTTGTGGCATCGGTGGCTGCACTTAAGAATTTGAAGTTTGATGACCTTATGGACGTGGTGTTTCTCCATATAGCATTAAAGAAATTAGACTCCGACACCGTGCGTGCGTTTGAAATGGAGCATCGTAGCTCGGAGATGCCTTCCTTTCATTCATTAGCATCGTTCGTGCGAGATCAAATAAAGGTGATGCAGCGCTCTCCGAACGTTAAACAGGAGATTAAAAGGTGCGTCGACCGTAGACAGACTCAACCATCTAAAATAGCAGGGTCGTTAACTTACGTAACCGCTACGCCGACATCACTCCAGCATACTTGTATAGTATGTAAAGATAAACACGGTAATTTATATAATTGTGCGACTTTTCGTAAATATTCACCAAGCGAACGTTATAAGTTAGTAAAGACAAACAACCTATGTTTGAACTGCTTAAGCGATAAGCATTTAGTTGCAAAATGCAATTCGAGTTCCGTATGTAGCAAGTGCGCCAGGAAACATCACACGCTATTACATTTTGAAAATAGCAACATAGCGGCGTCAAGTAAGGCGGATAAGGAATTCACCCCTACTAAGGTCAACGATTCTAGCGGTCGACCTGGTGATGTCGCTCTGTGCTCATTGGCAAATATGGGAGTACAACCTCCTTCGACCGTGTTACTGGGTACGGCGCGTATTTTGGTTAGGGATTCGCGTGGAAACGAACAAAGCGTCCGTGCACTGCTGGACAGCGGAGCCCAAAATAGCTTTATAACACGACAATGTTGTCAGCGCTTAGGTTTAGTAATAAATAGGTCACTTTCATGTCCTGTAGTTAAAGGCATCGGAGGTACTAGTAAAGCGACACAGGGATATATAAATTTAAAATTTTATTCTCGGATAGATCGTAATGTTAACTTTGATATAAATGCACTAGTAGTAGATAGGGTCACTGAACGGTTGCCAACCGTTTCGGTTGACACCTCGGCAATGATTGAATTTAAAAATTTGCCTCTAGCAGACGACACTTACGCCGTTCCTGGAAACATAGACATGCTCATTGGGGCATCGCTTTTCCCTTATCTTTTGTTAAACAATAAGGTCAGGGGCAACTCCTCGCATACCGCGCCTTACGCACTGGAAACCGTATTGGGCTATGTGATCCTTGGCTCCGCCCCCATCCTAGATAGTATTTCGGCAACCTCTTATTGTGGTATGGCTGTCGAACCGCTCGAGTCGTTAGTCCGCAAATTTTGGGAGATGGAGGAGGTGAACGTCCCACCTATAGCTAGTCCAGATGACAGGTTATGCGAGGAAATTTACGTCCGCACGACCGTTCGTGATCGCGACGGTAGATATAGTGTAGCGCTATCCTTTAAAGGAGATGTTTTATCTCTCGGCGATTCGCGTCAAATGGCGGAAAAGCGTTTCTACAGCTTGGAGCGTAGGATGCTCGCTTCGCCCCAGTTAAAGGAAGCTTACGACGGCGTCATTAACGAATATATAAGAGAAGGTTACATATCGCTTGTGGCTTCGAAATTAGATAACTACGAAGACACACCGTCTATTTTATACCACACCACGGAGTCATTAGAGAGGACAAACTTACATCTAAATTACGTGTAGTGCTCGACGCTAGTGCTAAAACTAGCACTCACCTGTCGCTTAACGATATCCTCTATAGTGGGCAAAATTTACAGGGCAGTTTATTTAATATAATAGTCAATTTTCGTTTGTTTAGTATAGCACTATCCGCCGATATTCGCCAAATGTTTCTTTGCATAGGGGTCCGTGAATGCGACCGTAGATTCCAACGCATTTTATATCGCTTCAACCCAAAGGAACCTCTAATGGTGTTTGAATTTAACCGCGTTTGTTTTGGTTTAAAGTCGAGCCCATTTCATGCGTTACGCACGGTGAGACAGCTCGCTCACGATGAAGGTCCCTCTTATCCTAAAGCTAAGAGGGCAATTGAGAGCGGATTATATATGGATGATTTTGTGTATTCGGTCGATAGCGTGGAGGAGGCCACCCTAACCACCGCCGAAGTCATAAGGCTCATGAAATCGGGTCAATTCGATCTTGTGAAGTGGACTAGTAATTCGCGTACGGTTTTAGATACAATCCCACTATCACACCGTCTTTCGGCGATAAAGGAATTCGACGATTCCGATACACACAAGGTGCTCGGTCTGTGTTGGTCACCAGAGTCCGACGTGTTTAGCCTTAAGGTAAATCCGCCCGTAGAGAAATGCACAAAGCGCACAATACTGTCATGCGTTGCTAGATTATGGGACGTCATGGGTTTCGTAGCTCCTGTGGTATTGTACGCTAAGCTTTTGATTAAACAACTTTGGTTATTTGAATGTGATTGGGATGACTCGCCGCCTGACAGCATTGTTCGATTGTGGCAGCGTTTTAGAGAGGAACTTCCTTTACTAAGAGAAATTAAAATACCGCGTCATATAAATGTCGATAGAAATAGCAGCATAACGGTCGTTGGATTTGCAGACGCCAGCGAGAGGGCTTACGGGGGCGTTGTATATTTCCATGTCCAGAATAATGGTAGAAATTCGATTAGCCTCATTAGTTCTAAGTCGAGAGTCTCCCCCCCGTAAGGTTGTCTCTCTGGCGCGCTTAGAGCTTTGCGCAATATTAGTACTCACCAAGCTTATTACCACAGTTATCGGCGCATGTAGGGATAGAGTTCACATAGAAAGGATATTTGCCTTTTCCGACTCCACCGTCGCCTTATGTTGGGTTCATTCTTCACCCCACCGTTGGGATACGTTTGTCGCGAACCGAGTGGCCAAGATCCAAGACGAGTTAGAAACGCGGAACTTTTATCACGTGTCCGGTAAGGAAAACCCTGCCGATTGTCTATCCCGGGGACTCACCCCGATGCAAATAATGGACCACCCGCTTTGGTTCCATGGACCTTCTTGGGTTCACTTGGATCCCTCACAATGGCCAATAACCGATTTCGAACCTTCGTCAGTGTCACAACCGCCGGAAGAGAGGAGACACGCTCTAGTGGCGAGCGTTTCGAGCGAGGTTTCTCCAATTATTGCTCTGGCGAACCGCTTGTCCTCTTGGTCGAAATTATTGCGTATCGTAATTTACGTTTGTCGATTCGCGAAGCTTTTACCGCGACGTTCGTATATCTTAGCATCCGATTACAACTATGCCGAGTCGCTAGTATTACGTGAACTTCAACGTGCGCACTTCTCCGAAGAAATTACAAGATTACAATCGAATAGAGCTTGTAGTCGCGCCTTTCAACGCCTTAAGCCATTTTTACAGGATGGGATTGTAAGGGTAGGTGGACGCTTGTCCAACTCGCAATTGAGTTTCGACCAACGGCACCCTATAGTTTTACCGCGTAAAGACCATATCATGAACTTATTAGTCGATTATCATCATAAATTGAACTCGCACGCTGGCCCCGATTTATTGATGTCGATCTTGCGTCAGAATTATTGGATTCTTTCTGCACGTAGTTTAATACGCAATCGGGTGCACAGATGTATAGCTTGCTTTCGGGCACGCCCCAAGCCGTCATTTCCGGAAATGGCGGAACTTAGATCTTGCAGAGTGATACAATCAGTAAAGCCCTTCACGCACACCGGGTCTGATTTTGCTGGTCCGTTTAAGGTCACGCTCACTCGCGGGCGCGGTATAAGATCCACAAAGGCTTACGTCTGCATTTTCGTATGTCTAACTACTCGAGCAGTGCATATAGAACTCGTGGGTGATCTAAGCACAGCAGGCTTTATGGGTGCATTTAAAAGATTTCTATCCCGCAGAGGCCCTGTAAGTAAATTATATTCGGATAACGGTACGAACTACGTCGGTGCAAAACGTATTCTATCGGAACTACATGAGCTCTTAGCTAGCAAGTATTATAATTCGGAGTTCGCTCACATTCTAGCCGAGAACCGCATTGAGTGGTCTCTGAACGTCCCAGCCGCGAGTCATTTTGGGGGCAATTGGGAGACTAATATTAAAAGTCTAAAGAGCCACTTATACCGAGTAATAGGAGATCAAATTTTGTCCTTCGAAGAGCTAAGTACGGTGCTCGCTCAAATTGAATGCGTAATGAATAGCCGCCCACTTTGTCGGACGTTATCTAGTGACCCCTCGGAACCGCTGGCTCTAACTCCAGCACATTTTTTGAATTTAACGCCTCTAAGGTATCTGCCCGCCGCGGATATGGATGAGAACAGACTTAGCATTTCCGCACGCCACAAATTATTAGATCGGTTAGTGCAATCGTTTTGGAAACGATGGAGGATGGAATACTTGCATACTTTGCAGTCTCGGCAAAAATGGAACACAGCGACAGAGCCTTTAGCTGTAGGAACGGTAGTTGTGCTCACTAAGGAGAATACGCCGCCTCTCCACTGGCCGTTAGGAATCGTCGAGGAGGTCTTTCCCGGTTCCGACGGAGTAATTAGGATAGCTCGCGTTAAGACCACGGTTGGGTCTTACCTACGTCCTGTTGTCCATTTGTGCCCCTTGCCTCTTCCATAATTTAAATTAGATTTCTAGATTAAAATTGTAGTTGAATTTAGGTAATCTTAGCGTTAGTTAGTTATTTGTTAGTTGATCTTAGCTCTAGTTGTTTAGTTATTTTTTGAAGGAAATCCTTCAAGGGCGGGGGGAGATGGTTGCGCGGAAAACCATTCGCGTTTTTATTTTTGACGGTAGGAACTTGCCGAATCATTATTCCCTTTCCCAAACGATATCATTCGTACCCTCCTATCGACACATCGGGGTGATGGGGTGGGAGGGGAAAGAAGACGATTCTAGAACATCGCGTAATCATCGGACCCGAGGATATATAAGACACGCGCGACCGACGCGCGCGCTTCTTCCCGCCGCAGCCGTCGTTGAACTACAACGCTTCTCTCCTGACGCACCCCTGGGGCCCCAGAGTGTCTGTCCAGAGGAGGTTCCGGAAATCGCCGCTATAGTGCTCTAAAGGATAGAAGAACCCCGGTGAGTCAACATTCCTTAATTTACTGCCTGATTAATATTTAATAATTGTTTAACCGCTCCAATTCTGTGTTCTCCCCATCAGGCAGGATTCCTTTCATCGATTTGGCAAGTAATAGTTTTAGTTTAGGGAAGAGCGAGTGCATTGTACCGCATGCTATAGTAGTCGCTTTTACATAAGCATAGAAGCAATCGCAAATACAGTCCACTTTAGTTAATATCTCGCGTAATAGGTTTGAGGTTTGACCGGGGAACTAGATTTTCGGCAGCCTTAAACACGTGGCTCCACCAATAGGTATATATAGAACATTAAGAAAAATAAAAATAAAAATCACTTTTCCGCCATTTTTCAATTGTTTTTCTGTCCGCCAAATTGAGTGAATCTAACGAATAAAATCGATACATTCTGAAGTTTTATAACAAAAAAGAGGAAAATGCGACTCAAGAAGCGAAAAACTTTTGTGACGTTTATAGACCTATAAAGCAGTGTCAGTAAGAGTAGCACAAAGTTGGTTCAAGCATTTCCAGTTCAGGAATTTCGATATAAAATATGCAGCTCGCTCTGGTCGCCCTGATACGGATAAAGTTGATGCCATTTTGGAAAAGTGGAACTAGATCGCCATATTAGTAGTTACGGCATAGCCAAGGATTTGAGGATTGACTACAATACAATTTTGACCCACTTGAAAATGTCTGGCTATACATAAAATCTCTATATTTGGGTACCACACGAGCTCACTGAAAGAAACCTAAAGAATCATGTACTTATTTGCGATTCATTGTTGAAACGTAATGAAACCGAACCATTTTCTATTAAAATTGTCACTGGTAATGAAAAGTGGATTACTTGCGACAAGAACGTGCGAAAATGATCACGGTCAAAGGATAGTCAAGCTCCACAGACCGTAGCGAAATCCGGATTAACGTGCAATAATGTGACGCTGTGTTTATGGTAGAATTGGAAGGGCATCTTTTATTATGAGCTTTTACCACCGGGAAAAACCATCGATTCGGATCTCTACTGCCAACAACTATTAAGAAATCAAGCAAGAAATGTGATCTTTCATCATGCATCCACAAATCACAAATCTTTGGCACACAGCAGAAATTGAGAGAGCTTGGTTGAGAAGTGTTAATCATCCTCCATGTTCATGTCCTGACCTGTCCTCAAATTTTCGGTCTCTTCAGAATTCTTTGGGCAGTGTTAGGTTAACATCAAGAGAGTACTGTCAAAACTACTTGTCGCATTGTTTTTCACAAATCCCAAAATTTCTACAGCAACAGGATTATATCACTGCCAACTACAAGATAGCAAAAAGTTATCGGACAAAATGGGACATATATTATATTATAATTAAATGTAATTAAACTTCGGAAAAATTTCTTGAATTTGTATATATTATATGAAGAAACTTTTTCCCGGCCTTATATTTTTGTATTTAAAATAGAAACTTGAAGATTTTATTTAAATAATACTAAATTTATGATAGTTCATTAACATATACTGCATTAATTAAAATCTATTTTAATGCATTAGCGGAAATAATGACTTCTGTTTGATGAAACTAATGTAATGAGTATGAGAAGTTTCTCTGGCACACGAGGATTAATCAATTTGCTAGGCCGGTCATTCATTTACTGAAACTCTGTAAAGTTTAGTTGTTCGTAGAAAAATTAGGGTATATTTTATAATTTTTTTAATGTCAAAATGTGCCATAAAAAGTTATTTTACCCGAGTTTTTTGTTCATAATTTGACTAACGTACAGAAGATTTGGTACAATCATCACGCGGTTGGCGATCGCTATGGCTATGATTTATTTTATTTATTTAGAAAACCAATTGCTTTTAACAAAATAAAATGACATCAAATAGGATTATCTTAATATAAGCCTTATTTCAGGTTTTCCTATATAACCTATATGTCATCGTGTGGATAAATATTTAAAAATTTCTTTATTTTTCGTAAAAAATATCAAAGTTTGCAAAAAATTGGTTATAAGTGCAACACATCCAATTTATTAGTCAGTTGTTGCTGACTTCCATACAAAATATACAAATAAATGTATATTTTGTATGGAAGTGAAAAATGGAAATCAGTTTGATATGCCTAGTACGATATATGGACGTTGAGATGACAAGTCCAAGTAAATGCGAACTATCTAGGTGGCCGTGAATGAGGTCATACAGTGTCATTTCATCAAGCATTTTCTTCTATCTTCTAATGAGATGAATTTATGGTATACATATCTGTCTTTGTATGTCTTATATCAATCTTTAATTTTATAGTCCATGAATATATTTTATATTAACTAACATAATATATTAAATACAAACATAACATATTAACAAAATGAATCTGTATATTGTCGTATATTGTAACAAATTATTTTGTTAATATATTATATTATAGATACCATACGAGTATGTTGCTAGCATATTCTAAGATACTGTGAAGGTAGGCATAGTAGGTAATAGTAAAAGTCATAGAAGGTTAAATCAATAACAACGTTTTAACTTCCGTTTACATTTCATTGTTCTATTAAATTTAAACCATAAAAATTAAATGTCGACATGAAATTTTCGCTAAATTTGCAGTTTTCTGATTTTTTCCTTACTGTTACAGTTACCGCCGATTAAAGTCTGGCTGCTAAAAATAGGCTTTATCCATTGATTGCCACAGTTGGCAAGCTGGTTGGCAACCGCAGTTTTTTATTTTTAGTTGTTATTAATATTACATTTTAGGTACACAATTAGTTTAATAATGAATTATGTATATTCTTACACCACCACTGTACTGTACTATTTTTCCTTTGTATACGACTAGTACCCTTCACATATTCTACATAAAATATTCAGGTTACAGCCTCTATATTCTCCGAAGCTAGCACAGCTCTCATTTCTGAGTGCATTATGAGGTAATTAGTTCACTGCTGCTCCAGTGCGTGTCGTGTCCGCAAAAAGAAACGTTACTGGTTATGTACGACCCACTCCTGGGCACTGGGCTCCTCTCATTTGTAAGAGGGTTGTCTAAAATTAAGACATTTTTGTTAGTAAATATTACAGTGTGATATTATTGTCATGTATTTAGAAAAATGTAGAGATAAGCATAGAGGTGCAATATCAGTTGTTAATGTTAAATATGCTCAAAGCAATAATAGATGGCACCACAAATATAATTGTATTACGCTATAACTGTGCTATTGCTATACCTTATAGGTATTGGATGGTTTCGAATAAATGAGTTAAAAGTGAAGTAAAAGTGCAGTGTTTAATTTAGTAGTGTAGAAGCATAGTGAAGTGAATCAGTCGACATATGGTGCCGAAACCAAGGAAGTGGACATAATCGTGAGTAGAGTGTGTAAACAGTGACAAGTGTTATGAACTTTAGACTTCATTACGAACGGTGGTGATATATAAGTTCTGAACTGAGTACGACAAAGTTTTTTCCATTGATTGAGCGGATAAACTTGGTGATTGCCTTATTTCAAAAATAGAATCACTTATTTTAAGCTAGGAAGACAAATTGGATCATCTTCAAAGAGGTTTTGCAAATTATAAAAAATCACCGAAATAAAGAATAACGCTGGATTATATTGAAGCAAGATTAGAAAATCTAGAGAGGTTAAATACTAACTTTTTAACGGTACATGCGCAAATATTACAGACAGTTAAGAGGGAGGAAAAGGATACCATGGATTACTTCAAAAACGACATATACATACAGTTTGAGAAGATATATGTAGAGTACAAAACAAAACTTAAAGACAATTTACGAACAAAAGTTTCACAAAAAAAGAGCTCTATCACAGTAATAACTCAACAACCTTTTCCATGTGAAGTAAAATTATCATAAATAAAATTACCTGTGTTTTCTGGTGGCTTTGAAGAATGGCAAACATTTTATGATTTATTTCGTTCACTAATACATAACAACGCCAACTTAACGCCCGTTCAGAAGCTCAATTACCTTAAAAGTAGCTTGTCTGGTGAACTAGAGAGTTTACTTAAGACTTTAATTACGACTGATTCTAATTATGAAGAAGCCTGGAAAAAATTAACACGCCGTTATCAAAATAAAAGATATATTTGCAATGAAATTGTGAAGCGACTATTTTCGCAAAGATCATTAACACATGAATCAGCTAATGGTGTTATGCTATTATTGGATACAACAAATTCTTGTTTGAAAGCCTTAAGCAATATTTAAGTTAAGGTGGTGGACGTCTTTAATTTGGTTTCAAGACTATGGGAGGTACAAGTTTGCCAACTAGAATCTGAAAAATTGCCGTCCTAGAATTATTTAGCAAATTTTCTTGAGTCCAGATTCCGAGCACTCGAAATGATTGATACAGGAAAAAGCGTCACAAAAATGTCTAATAATAGAAACCTCAAACAAACTCATAAACAAAAATCGTATCATACAACTATATCAGAAGAAAAAAAGGTATTGAATAATAATTGTACAATGTGCTCAGAACAACATTTACTATATAAATGTAAGCAGTTTGGAAAGCAATCCCCGACCGAAAGAATAGAATTTATTCAATCACAAAAGCTTTGCTTCAATTGTTTATCACCTACTCACAATGTAAGACAGTGCCATCAAGCCACATGCTGTCGACGATGTGGCAGACGGCATCACACACTGCTCCATATTGACAGATTCAACGGCTCCAATAACAACATGAACAAAAGCCCTGAAACGAGTCAAACACAGGAATCAAAAAATCTATCGGAAGTTGAGAAAAAGATGGTAGCCCATTTTGCAAAGCAAGAGGATGAAATTAATGTTTTACTGGCTACGGCGATTGCCAAAGTTAAATCAACAAAAGGCTACTCTCAAATAATCAGATTACTGAATGATCAAGGCTCCGAATCATCTTTTGTAACCGAAGCTACCGTACAATTAATAGGTCTCCAACGCTTCTCAGTTAATGGTTTAGTATCAGGTGTTGGAGACGGACAAATGAGAGTCAAGCATATGGTTCAACTAAGTTTAGAATCATTGCAAAATCCTGAGTTTTCTGTTCAAGTGAATGCCTGTATTGAGACCTTGGCATCGTTTCTACCGTGTACTGAAACCAAAATCCTAAACTGGCCTTACATTGAAAACTTGCCCTTAGCTGATCCAAAATATGGTTCACCTGCAATATAGATTGATTTGGGTGCCGATATTCACGGTGAAATAATACGAGAAGGTTTAATCAAACACCCATCTAAACACGGACCCATCGCTCCTAATACTCATTTGGGATGGGTTTTGTCAGGTCGAACTCATCAAAAGCCCCAATCAAATCCTCGATTTATAGGTCTACATATCCAAGTAAAAGAAGATCAACTCTTGAAGCAGTTTTGGGAGATAGAACGAGAGCGGGATGAAATTAAAAGGAAACAAATAAAGGAACGAAATAAAATGTGAAGAATTCTACGAAAAAACGACAGTCAGGGATGCTGATGGACGCTATGTTATCCGCTCACCATTCAACAGTCTTAACCTAGAGTGTCTAAAAGGAAAGTCACAAGAAATAGCAAAGCGGAGATTCATGTCTTTAGAAAAGAAACTATTAAAGAATTTAAAACTGTATGAAGAATATAAAAAAGAAATAAACGATTACTTAATACGAAATCATATGACCATAATTAAAAAAAATTATGAAATAAATAAAGAAAAGTCAATGTATTTACCTCATCATCCAATAATTCGTGAAGATAAAGAAACTACAAAACTTCGAATTGTATACGATGCATCCTGCAAAGGTGTTAACAACATATCTTTAAATGATGACCCACTTGTCGGCCTTAAACTTCAGCAGGATCTTCGTCATATTCTGATGAGGTGGCGTTTACATCCAATATGTATAGTAGTTGACATCAAGCAAATGTACCGCCAAGTACCTGTAAATGACGAAGACACAGACTTTCAGAGAATTTTGTGGAGATCAAATACGGATCAACCTATACAACATTACAAGTTATTGCGACGTACCAAAGGGAAAGATAAAATAGAGTTGCATGTATTCACTGACTCATCACAAGCGGCTTATGCAGCGGCAGTTTATTTGAAGACAGTTGACAGTAATGGTCATGTGTGTGTTAATTTAGTGTCAGCGAAAACTAAAGTTTCTCCAATCGGCAACGAAGTATTAATTCCTCGACTAGAGCTGTGTGCTGCATTGCTAGCTACTAAATTGATATACGAAACATCACAGATAATGAATATTCCTAAAGAAAAAAATCTATATGCCTGGTCTGATTCAACTGTGGTGTTGGCTTGGATTAACGGTGAGCCTAGCAGATGGTCAACTTTCGTCAGCAACGGAGTCTCAGAGATTTTGACTATGTTGGACAAAGATTAGTGGAGTCACGTCAACACAAACGATAATCCATCAGACGGTGCATCAAGAGGTATATCCGTAAGCCGTATTCTTGATAATAATTTGTGGTGGCACGGCCCCTCGTGGTTGCAAGGGAAGACGACTCAATATATACAGACTAAAAGAAAATTTATAACTAAAGAAGAAGAAAGACCAAAACAGTTTCGTACAGTAAAGACAAATCGTTAAGAAGATCCACTATTTACGAAGTTTTCGAGCTTAATTAAAACTTTAAAAGTATTAGATGTATGTAAGAGTTTTAAAGTGGAAGCTACCTATAGATCAAAGAAAGTTTTCTAAAATTGTTACTGTCAAAGAAATGGACGAAGTTCTTCAATGTTGTGTCAAACATACTCAGAAAATCTTTTTCGAAAAGGTTTATCAAATGATAAAACAACAGGGACATATTAGAAAAATTATTGACGAGAATAGGGTGTTAAGAGTTGGCGGCCGCATTCACCGTGCTCAAGTGGACTATGACAATAGGCACCCAATAATTATGCCTAGTGAGAGCCATATTACTAAATTAATAATATTAGATGCTCATATAAAGACATTGCATGGTGGGCCACAAATAATGTTAAATTTTATACGATCTAAATACTGGATAATTCGGGCAAGAGAGCTGGTTAAGAAGTGCTACAGAAAATGTATGAAATGTTTAAGATACTCCAGGCAAGACAATAACCAGTTTATGGGTCAACTTCCTGAAACCAGATTAAAGCCATCTCGACCGTTTCAATCAACCGGTGTTGATTTCACGGGTTATATAAATATACGCATGTCACCCGGTCGAGGAGCCAAAACATACAAAGGATATATATGTGTGTCTTCGTGTGTATGATATCGAAAGCTAAACATTTAGAAGCCGTCTCGGATTTAACAGCTAAAGGTTTTATCGCAGCCTTTCGCCGTTTCGTGTCTCGTCGTGGTCACTGTAAAGATTTACGAGCTACTCGTATATAGCGATAACGGCACCAATTTTGTCGGCGCAGATAAAGAGTTACGCGAGATGCTCAATAGTGTCAAACTAAGCTTCCCGATGAAATCAACAAACTGCTTGCTTAATGATTTCTTATATTTACGCGAACACTACACATGGAAATAATACTAGTTTTTACGGAATTTATCGCGTATATTTAACTTTTTAAATACCCGACTTTTCGAGAGCTTTACAGCACCCATGGTCACGGGAAGGACTGAGATGTTCAACGTCCAGCTGTCATAGTTAACCGCGGTTACCATAGATTAAAATTTAACTTTTGTTCCGATCTACACGGTATGAACTTATGGTATCATGGAGTTTTGCAGTTGTATGCTTGGGTTGGGATTTAATTTTATTTATTATAGGATCCCAAGCAGATGGTAGCACCCAGCATCTTATCTATTGAAATTAGGATGTTTTTTGATTTCAATAGCCTCTCGAATCATCCTTGGAAGGAATCGGTGTTCTTTAGCGAGGATTTGTGGTCTATCAAATCTGATGTAGTGACGGGGGCGATCCTGTACATGTTCACAGACTGCAGACTTCCCGGAGCGTCGATTCTTCACATCAGCTATATGTTCTTTGACGCGGGTTTTAATTGATCTTTTAGTTTGTCCTATGTAGGAGAGACCACATTCACAATCAAGCTTGTACACTCTTGCAGAAGGACGTTATTGAGTCCTTTGGATCAAACCTTAACAATAACAATTAAGGTTTTATCCAAGGGACTCGTTTATGCAATAACTCCACGCAGATTACCGTACGAAGAAATTATCTGCAGTGTCGAGGACTGTTTAGTTAAAAACAATATGCGGAAAGAAGATTTGGAGGTGATACGTCAAGACATTTCATCTATGTAACGTCGATGTTCAGTGCCTAAACCGAATCTTCCCAGAGACGAATTTATAGCGTTAAAGAACCTACGCAATAAACCAGAACTTACGATTCTCCGCGCAGATAAGGGAAACGCCACGGTAGTCATGGATACGTCAGATTATAATTCTAAAATACAAGAACTTTTGTCGGATGTAAGTACTTATAAAAAGGTTAAAAACGACCCAACAAATAGCACACTACATATATAAACAACTAGTGACCTCATAAAGAAACACTCCGAAAAATTAAATCTGGACGTAAAATGGATAATACCTACGTGCGCCAAATCACCAAAGTTGTATGGGTTACCAAAAATACACAAGCCCAATGCTCCATTACGCCCCATAGTGAGCCAAATCGATTCACCAACTTACAGATTGGCTCAACACTTAGCGGAAATACTCTCACCGCTCAGGGGACATACAAGAGCACACATAAAGGATTCCTACCATTTTGCCAGCGAGATTAAAGACCTACGTCTGGCAGACAATGAAACTATGGTCAGTTTTGATGTGCAGTCATTGTTTACATGCTTACCTGTTGAAGACTGCATCTCAATTGTAACTAGAAGGCTGGAAGAAAACAACATGCCCGTAGAATATGCAGTATTACTCAGACACTGCCTTACATCTGGTTACCTATTGTGGAAGGAGGAGTTCTACAAGCAAGTAGATGGTGGCGATGGGCTCACCTGTATCTCCCATTGTCGCCGACATATTCATGGAAGACTTTGAGGAGAAAGCCCTGCTTACTTCTCCCATAAATCCAAGATTCTACAAGCGGTACGTAGACGACACTTTCACAATTCTACCTTTAGATAAAGTAACTGCATTTTTAGACCATCTTAACTCTATAAATTCTAAAATTCAGTTCACAATGGAGTTAGAGGCAAACAATTCCTTAGCTTTTCTAGATGTGTTAGTAATTCGAAATCCTGATAACACCTTGAGCCATACTGTGTATACAAAAAAGACCCATACAGATAGATATTTAAACGGTGATTCTCACCACCATCCTTCACAGTTAGCTACCGTGGGTAAATCTTTGTTTCAGAGAGCACGAGGGATCTATGACAGTAAACACCTGGCTGCCGAGCTCCAACATGTCAAGCAAGTTTTGCATGACAACAAGCTTCGGGTCCTGCGCCTACGTCACAGAGAACGAGTGAAGCTGGCCACAGTCGAGCGTGTACCTGCTGTACTGCCATATGTTAGAGGAGTCACTGACAAGATTGGCTACATCTTGAAGCGCTTCCATCAAAACATACTTCAAGCCGCCGAAGAAGATTGGTCAGTTTTTACCATCAGTCAAGTGTAACGTCCCTCTGCAAGATGCAGGAGTGTACAAGCTTGATTATGAATGTGGTCTCTCCTACATAGGACAAACTAAAAGATCAATTAAAACCCGCGTCAAAGAACATATAGCTGATGTGAAGAATCGACGCTCAGGGAAGTCTGCAGTCTGTGAACATGTACAGGATCGCCCCCTTCACTACATCAGATTTGATAGACCACAAATCCTCGCTAAAGAACACCGATTCCTTCCAAGGATGATTCGCGAGGCTATTGAAATCAAAAAACATCCTAATTTCAATAGAGAAGATGGCTGGGTGCTACCATCTGCTTGGGATCCTATAATAAATAAAATTAAATCCCAACCCAAGCATACAACTGCAAAACTCCATGATACCATAAGTTCATAGTGTGTAGATCGGAATAAAAGTTAAATTTTAATCTATGGTAACCGCGGTTAACTATGACAGCTGGACGTTGAACATCTCAGTCCTTCCCGTGACCGTGGGTGCTGTAAAGCTCTCGAAAAGTCGGGTATTTAAAAAGTTAAATATACACGATAAATTCCGTAAAATTTAGTATTATTTCCAAACTGCTTGATATTGAAGGAATGACGTGGCATTTCATACCTCCACATTCTCCTAATTTTGGAGGCCTATGGGAAGCGGGAGTTCGATGCATGAAATCACATCTGAAACGAGTAATAGGTGATTCAAAGCTAACTTTCGAAGAGCTTTCTACAGTTCTAGCACAAATTGAGGCATGCCTAAATTAACCTTCAATTTCCTATATAAGTGACAATCCAGAGGATCCATTACCGCTAACCCCAAGTCACTTTCTGATTGGTGAACCAATGGTTGTAGTACCAGGAGAAAACTACTCAAATGTACCGATTACTGGACTACAAAGATGGAAATTCAATCAAAAAATGGTAAACGACTTTTGGAAAAGATGGTCAGAAGAGTATTTAGTCACGCTGAACCAAAGATATAAATGGAATACAAGGAAAATTTAACCTGAAATCGATGATGTGGTAATAATAAAGGACCATTACCTTCCTCCAGCCAAATGGTTGCTTGGAAAGGTCATTGAAAAGCATCCTGGAGCAGATAACATTACAAGAATTGTATATATAAAAACTAAGAATGGTGTTTGTAAGCGCCCTTGTAATAAATTGTGTCATTTACCTAAGAATTAGAATGTTTGTAAATATCATAGAGTAATTTTTCGTATTTATTAAGAAGCTTAACTAATTTTAAAGATAATTCCTTTTTTGTTTATATTGTGCCTCATGGTAGGCGGTTTTTGTATTAAGTATCTTATTACAGTTAGATTCATTTGAAAATTTGTTAAATTTGGAAAAGCACAAGTCTTTTGGTGGGCGGTATGTCTAAAATTAAGACATTTTTGTTAGTAAATATTACAGAGACATATTATTGTCATGTATTAGTGTAGATATAAGCATAGAGGTGCAATTCAGTTATCAATGTTAAATATGCTCAAAGCATTAATAGATGGTACCACAAATATAATTGTATTACGCTATAACTGCGCTATTGCTATACCTTATAGGTATTTCGTGGTTGGATGGTTTCGAATAAATGGGTCAAAACTGAAGTAAAAGTGCAGTGTTTAATTTAGTAGTGTAGAAGCTTAGTGAAGTGAGTTAGTCGACAAGGGTTTAGGGACTTCATATGACTTCTAAACATTTTTTTAAATTCTCAGACATACAGACTTCTCCACAATGTTTTCCTTCACCACCGAACACTTAAAATTACAATTAATAATTTGATTGGTGCTTGCGGGGATCAAACCCAGGTTGATGTATGTTGATGACGTACTGTGAAATTTACAACGAGCGCTTAGTCCTTGAGCTATAACGACTCTTTGTGTTCGCACGCAGGTACTCTAAATATTTTATTCCTCAGACATGCAACCTACATCCTTGGAATGTTTTCCTTCGACTCCGAGCTCCGTGTCCGCTGCGCTGCCCCAATGCGTGTTGGCGAACTTCACATGTCTTCGAAATATTTTATTTTTATTTCTCAGACATGCAGGTTTCCTCACGATGTTTTTCTTCACCGCCGAGCACTTAAAATTGCAATTAACAATTTCATTGGTGCCGGCGGGTATCGAACCCGGGTTTCTCGCGTACTGCAAAATTTACAGCGAGCGTTAAGCATCTGAGCTACCACGGCTATTACAACAATAATTAGAATTAACTATTTTATAGTAGCCGGAGGAGAACCAAAGTAGCTCGCGAAATATTTACGGATATTTACTGCCATCACTTAATCCCTCAAATACTAGCATTTTGTATTTGAAATAATTGTAAATGTAGCCATTTTATAAATGAAAAATATACTGTATTCCTGTAATTTTAGTTTTTTTCAGCTAGATATGAAAGTTTGCAAACAAATTAGCGAAACAATTAATTGGAAGCGTATTTGAAAGTTACAAGAGACCTTGGTTTGCCCGCCTTTCAATTAACAAAGGGTTATCTTGACATGGGTGAGTGGCCTAAATAATTTTAACACCTTGATTTAACCACTTAGAGTTAATATAATAAGCTTTTGATCCAAACTAACTATACGACATGATGATGAACAATGAAACTACAGGGTAAAATTTATAATTAAATTAAAGAGTAGGAGTATTTTCATTAAAGATTTATTGCTATAAAGAGGGAGTAGAAAATTGAAAAATTCACCTACTATATAAACTTTTAATGTCTGTTTTAGTTCTCAGGGGTGACAATGCATTTGTATTTAAATTCCAAATCGCCAAAAGTTGTAAATGTACACGGGTCATAGCATCGACCTAACATCAGATGGACTATGTGCACGTTTGTCACCATTATTACAAATACATACAAATTTAAAAATAATTAAAATTGAAAATGCAATTAAAAGTATAGAACTACTGTTGTGTCACATCAAGATCATCATCATTCTCATTTCATCTCATTTCATCATCATTCTTGGGCTCGCTCGGCCCCTATAAGATATATTTGAGAGCACCACCCCATGAGCAGATACAATAATTCAAAAAAAATTACTAAGAGCGTTATATGTCTGAATTAGCAATTTATAAATTGCAACAGTTCATAGGTTTTTAAATTCTATAGTGAGTCACCGGTATTTTATCGTAGACGTTCGTTCTTGATATTATTTGAATATTTGAATTATGGTGTTAATAAAGCCTTGCTTGAAGGGTGATGGAAAATGTCCTGTTTGAAAACTAGTATCAAAAAGATATGCTATAAGTGCGCAAAGAATTTGACTATACTTTAAACAAAACTAGTAGTAAGTTTGTCCCAGCCAGGGAAACTATTTGATTTAATTTGGCTCCCCTCCTGCATAGATTGCCAAAACTAGATATTAAAATGCTACATTATCCAATATTGGCAGTAACGATAACGGCTTCCAACTATCGGTCAAGAGAATATCATCACCTTCATCTTATTGACGTCTGACCACAGATTTCAATGCAAAAAATACTGGAGTAAAGTCACAGGTAGTCCCTAGTTTTTATATAATGATTGTCTTTGTATTGTTTCTGTAGCTCTACTAACAAATTAGATCTCTCCTCTAGGGCTTACTAACGATACTTTCAACTCAATCCCTTGCACCATCCACTTCTGATCTTCATTTCATTTCCAATTGTAAAATTTTGTATTCCGTCTGCATGCCTTTGTACAACTTTATATAGGTCCCTATAGAAATCCTGCAGTGGTTCTATTTTAATCTCTTAGATATCACATATTTGTGTGCACTGTAGCAGTAGCAATATCGAATATACCAAAGTGGTCAAAGTGGACCTAGTATTTCTAAAGACAAACTACAAGAACGCAATATGGCTTTCAGAGAAAACAACTTGTGGCTACATACTATTTCGAGACACACGTTTGAATCCTTAGATTGATTGTAATTAATATTAATTTGCAATATATGCTATACGTAACGGCAATTTGAAGGCATGATTCGACAGATAAGTCACCTTTAAATCATCTATCAATCCGTTACGATTGATTTGCTCCATATAAAACTTCCTCATTTCATTCCTAGACGTTTATTATTATGATTTTGCATTCTTGCTGAATGTAATCTTGGGTAGTAAATGTTTATCCTTCTTTAAGAATAAGTAATAGGTCCTTACATATGAAATTGGTATTTTGTACGGGAGGATTATAAAGTCAAGTGTTTTTTGTAAAATATATTTAATTAATCAAAGTATGCACAGTTGTTATCTATGCACTTTTGCCATCTCATAGGTAGGACTGCCGCATCGAAGTTGAATTTTTTTTCCTTATAAGAAATTGTCCAAATTCCAGAAAAAATTGTAATCTGTTGGAGCAACGTCCGGGGTGAACGGTGGATGTCACAGACAATCCAATTTTTGCTCATCTAACTTAGTGGTTGTTTGTTGTGCAGTGCGTGGTCTTACGTTGTCGTGAAGCAGCAATGGTCTAGAGCGATTGACCAATCTCGGTTGCTTAGCAGCTAGTTCTTCCTTCATGGTTTATAGTTGCTGACAAAAGATATCTGCCGTAATCGTTTGGCCAGATTTTAGAAAGCTGTAGTGAACGACACCGGCGCTAGTCCACCCAAATACTCACAAGTAACATTTGCTGAGTCAATTTTCGTTTAGGGCAGGATTTGGTTGGGTCTCCAGGATTCAGCCATTGAGACGAGCGCTTGTGATTATAGCACAGTATCCATTTTTCATCACAAGTAGTGATTCGATTTAAAATCCCTTCATTTTTGTGTCGGTTGAGCAAAGTAACACAGTAGTCGACGCGCGTTTGCAAGTTCGATTCACTCAATTCATGAGGTACCAATCGTTCAAGTTTTTTTACTTTTCCGATTTGCTTTAAGTGGATTAATACAGTTTCATCACCTCTGTAGGGCTTTGTAATGGATCCGCTTCTACAGTAGTAAAATTTTTCTTCATTTTCCACTTTGGTCTCCAGCCGTCTACGGGGTTGGTTCTGAAGGTCGAAATTTCCAGAACAAAACGTCGAAACCAAAAACGTACCGTGCTTTCTTTTGCGACACCAGCGCCGTACACATCATTAATCCTTCGAGCTGTTTCTGCAGCACTGGAGCCACGGTAGAACTCGTACTCGTAATTATACCGATATTTCATGTTTTCCATTGTGCGGTTATAAGCGACGCCAAAGAAAAAATAACGAGGAAAAAACAAATGAATGACTGTTTTCAAAATTCAAATGTACCAGCTAAATAAATTTATAAATTCGAATTTGGAATTCTTAACCAAAGAGAAGAATATTTCAGATCAAATTGGTCAGTACGACAAAACGCTAATTTCATATGTAAGGACCCAATAAGTTGTCTGGCTATTTTTCTATTAAATTTGTGTTTATTCATTTAAAAGAATATGCAAGGATATTTTATATCTAGGTTAGCTTTTACAGACCGGCGATGGAGTGCAGTTACAAGGTGCAAAATGCCAAGTACATTCCTTGTTTGCCTATCAAGCACGCTTATTATGACAAACCCTTCCTAAGGCGGAAGAGCAATAGACTTTAATGTACTGATAAAGCAGAAAATAGAAAAAGAATGAGAGTATTTTGCAAAGTGTTTTAAAATTCCCTTCCATATTGTATATTGTTCTAGTGGTTATGTTTTCTGAATTATTTGCAAAATATGAATACGAAGAGGCCACTAAACTTTCTTAAGATTACTCCTGACTACTTTGCGCCTGTGTTCGAGGCTGGTAAGATTGGTTTTGACCAAATTCGGGTCAACAATAAGCCTCTTAGCACGCCTTTCTATTAAATCCAAAGCTGCTAGGTGACATTTTGCAGTACCAGTCCATATTTTTATTATTGGCAACAATACTACACGCACGACTGGACTTGCACTTTGTATAAAGTAAGCTGCTGTCCCAGTGTGAAGTATCGCTACACATTTGCAAGAACTTATAGCTTCCTTGCAGCTGCTTTGCTTTTGCTTTGGCCATGGATGAGACCCTCTTGTGTTTTTTTTTTTTTTTTTTTTTTAATTTATTTTATGTACACACATTAAGGTACAGAAGCAGTCTTATAGTAATTACGTACAAAGGTTCTACTTATTCCAAATTCGCTGAAATATCTTCCAGTAGACCCGTAAAGGAAATTATATTTAAATTGCAAACTTAGTGCATACATTAGTACTACAAAAAATAAATAATATACACAATGTGTATTTTGTGTTTTGGAGGCGTTGAATTTCACAAGATTGGCATTGCCCTTTTCGGAGACTGCCTGTAGTAGATACCGAGCATAAGCAAAGAAGATGGTGGCGGAGGGAACGAACTCCTGAGGAACATCGGCGTTAGTCGTCACAGGATCGGAAGACGGCATCTATCGATGATGACCCGGAGAGACCGTGTCGTGAAGCGACAATTAAAAACTAAATAACCTAACCTAACTACAACAAAACAACCAAAAATAAAATAAATTATTTAAAAATTTGAAAAGATTTACAGTTTCTTTTATAAAAAAAGGTATGAAGGTGATGATGGGCTGTAATGATGATAGTGATTTACAATATTATTAAAAAAAAATAACAAAAATAAAGATACTGCAACGAAGTATGCACAGGCTATGCCTATGATAGGTGCGCAGCGCCTGCTCTAGGTACACGCAGAATCTGGAGAAAGCACATGCAGCGTCTGGAGAAGGTACACGCAGCGCTTGGAGTAGGCCCACGCAACGCCCGGAGCAGATACACGCAGCACCCGGAGTAGACACGCAGCGTCTGGAGTAGGTACACGTGGCGCTTGAAGTAGGCAAACACAACGTCCGGAGTAGACACACACAGCGTCCGGAGTAGACACGCAGCGTCTGGAGTAGGAACACGCAGCGCTTGAGACAAACACGCTCAGCGGCCGAAGATAGCGCGGGCACTAATAGGTGGAGGCGTAGGCGTGGCTAGGCGACGACTTCAGGAGAAGGCTTGCAAGATCCCGAGGCAGTGCGGATAAAGCCTTTAAGAGGTGCTTCTCGTATCAAAGCTGAAGTGAGGACCTCTATCGGCCGATTCTTCGGCTTTTATACTTTTTGACGGATCTGGGATAAGAACGAGAAATTATTTGAAATTATTTAAATTAAAAGCAAATTTTTGTAAATGGCCAAGAAGAAAAGAGTATTTTTGAAGTAAAAACATCAGGCCGGTAACAATATTTGAATAAAAATTGCCACGACAACCAGATAAACAACGATGTCAAAACATGTCAAATTTTGGTTTTAAGCTCGTAATACAGAAACGGCAAGATTTAAGTGAAAAATGAGATATTATTTATACAGGAAAAAAGGTAGCGCAAGAGCGCGCACGAAACCCGAAATTGTAGAGTTACGGAGAACTAAATAAAAGATCGAAAAAGGTAGACTCCATTGACACCGATTTAAAAAGTGCTGATAACGTGAAAATACGAAGTGAAAATGATTTGTTATTGTGTTCTTATGAATTAAAAATATTACAGGATCCTATGGAAATAAAGGTGATGCAAAATATCCAGTTTTGAGGTGAATGTAGAAAATCAAAAACAGAATGGAAAAATAAAAATAAAATAGTGTAAAATGATATGTAAGTATGTATGTAAGCATAACACTACAACCGTTCACTCAGAAAGTCCTTTATCCAGTCAATGAGATTAGTGGATAAGCTGTACGCTGGTTGCTTACCCAAAAGGCTAGCGTACGAAACTCTATCAAAGGCCTTCGAGACATCAAGGGAAACAGCAAGTGCTTCCCGTGCTCGGGTGTCTCGCCCTACACGTGTGTGGCATGCTAAAAGGTCCCCAGCTGACCGATATAGGCGGAACCCGTATTGCCGGTCACTAAGGAAGTCATTCTATTCTAGGTGTGCCATTAAGTGGACGTTCAATATACGCTCCATAATATTACAGACTTCTTTTTTTTGGCCATATACAAGCGCTTACGTCCTATTATCACTACTAGAAACCCAATTCGCCCATTGATCATCCAAATTAACTCGCGTTCAATTCTTTTGTTCTTTGGCAATTGTATGCTTGTCTAATGTACGATTAGCAAATGACCAAATGTTTGCGCATATACTTAAAGAAACTCAAATCTAATTTGAGTAGTTAATAATTTCCTTCATTATCTCGGCTATCTAATAAGCCAAGAAATATATAATTATATTTATTCTTATAATACTATGCCTTATTGTCTTAAACGATCAGAGAGTTATTAGTTAAGTTTTATTCTTACATATCTGATACTAACTACTTTACAGATTGCGAACAAACGCTAGTTATAAGTCCGATAGATATATTATTTCTAATACCGCTAATGCAAGTTTACATAATATCAGTACTTTTAGCAGTGCTAGTAGTGCATTTATACAAAGTCAGTTTGCGTAAGATTCGTAAATAAATATTCGCCAAATTAGACCGTAAGAAAATTCTCTTTCTTTATGTTACTGTACTGTCTAACTACTGTTACGAGCTATGGGTACGGATATCAAAATTGATACTTTAATTACCGTACACCAATTACAACTTAAAACACACTAATAATAAGACACAATTGTACTACTGATCAATTTTCGACAACGACGTGGGAGTAGGAGTACTAGAAAAGACGCGTTAAAACCGGTGCCAACTCCGGAGCACACGTCTTCAGCATACTGGAAGGGACTCCAACAGACCCAGTCGACTTGCTGACGCCCAAGGAGAAGTATGCTTTGGGAACCGAGCGCTGTGCAAACTGCACATCTGGCATGGACCACTCACTCCGCGAGATGGTCGGTGGTGTGTTCTCCCTGTCATCGAGAGTTAAGTTGGATGCGAAGAGAGAGCCTAACAGATCGGCTTTCTCCTTTGCGGCATGGGCCAGTGAGTTGTTTTCTCTGCAGAGATGGAAGAGATGACTCACAGAAGTTCCCTTGAACAGCCTTGACGAGAGACCATAATGCACGGGTTCCCGAAGGAAGACGGACTAGCTTCTCGCCAATTATGCCGATGTGCTCAGACGTTGCCGTGGCAATGACTTTTTTAAGGACCTGGATGCGAAATTGTACTTCTTTTTAGGAGCGCTTCTTCTTTTTTAATTACTTTGAAATCATATATTCGTTTGCACTGTAGAAGTAGCAATTTTCGAATATACCAAAGTGGTCAAAGTGGACATAGTATTTCTAAAGACAAATTACAAGGCTGCATACTATTTCGACACACGTGCTTAAATCCCTAACATTAACATTTAACGGTTACATTGCTTGTAATTAATATTAATTTGCAATATACGTTATACGAAGCGATATGAAGGCATGATTCGACAGATGAGTCACCTCTAAATCATCTATCAATCCGTTCCGATTGATTTGCTCCATATAAAACTTTTGTCATTTCCTTGATGTTAATTATTAAAACATGATTTTGCATTCTTGGTTCGGATAGTAAATTTTTATCGTACTGTAAGAATAAGCAAATCGTCTGGCTATTTTTTTTGTTAAATAATGCGTTTAATAATTTAAAAGAGAATGCAACGATATTTTTATCTAGGCTGGCTTTTACAGACCGGCGATGGCGTGTTAAAAGGTGCAAAATGCCAGGTACATTCCTTGTTAGCCTGTCAAGCGTGCTGATTATGACAAATCTTTCCTAAGACGGACTTTAATGAAGTGATGAAGCAGAAAACAGAAAAAGAATGGTGTCTTTTTAAAGCGCTTTAAAATTCCCGTCTATATTGTATAATGTTCTAGTGGTTATATTTTCTGAATTATTTGTAAAATATGACTACGAAGAGGCCACTAAACTTTCTTAAGATTACTCCACTCGAATTAGAGTGCCTTTCTCAAGCGTTCTTAAGCAAATTAAAGTTAGAGATTTTCCCCTGTGGATAATATTAACGAGAATGGATTTTATTTAAAATCATGGAAAATAATTTTTACAATTCATATTAAACCCAACCTTAACCAAACTGCTATTTGTATAAAATATTTTTCGGTATTAAAAATAATCCTTAGATAACTAGTAAAACCAAGTAAGATTTTTTCCACGTTATTAAATACTTAAAATACTTACAAACAATACGATTTTATTAGGCGCTAAGTGATACTTGATAAATTAAGGCGTTTTATCTAACATAAGTTGGTAGTTAATATTCCTTAATATTTACTATCTTATAATCACACCTATACAAAATTCTTTAAAAATATGATTAAAACTTTGGATCATCCCCTTACCGCTTGCCCATTTTTAGGTCAGAATGTAATCAATGACTTGGACAAAATTGCTACACAACTAGTCCGAAACTTTTGTTTTCGCACTAATGTTGGCTCAGGCTGCGATTGGAGACCAGAACCTGCGGAGCAGTAGAAGTACCTTGTTAGTTAAAGGAAGACGAAAAAGACGAAAAAAAAAACACTTTTTATATTTTATAAACTATAAATACAATTTGAATCTATGGCTTGTTTCTCCAATTCATGGTACTATAAATTAGTTTCAAGCTCAACTCAGTACCCTACAAAATGAAGTTGAAAATCGCTTTCGGAAGTATAATCACCTCTGTCCAGCCAAAGTCGATTCTGTCTGATTGAACCAATCAGAGGCTTTTATTTCAAGAAAAATGTCATGACTACCTCGACCTACGTTATTTTGGAATATCTCTGACGATTTGGTTGTGAATTTTCTTGTTAGTAAAAAGGGAGTAGAATGTCTATTAAAATATCTCTATAATTTAATGGTATAGACTGAGCATTTGTTAAGGTTAAGAATAAATCTATGTTACGCATTTGTTTATAATTTTTTTTGTTTGTAAATAACTTACTCGATTGCGTTTCTGTTTTTAATGTATCTTTTATGTAATGATTGTATTTGTTGCCCATTAATTTTGCCGAATCATTGTCAGGCTTACTAATTTTAGCGGGAATTTCATAATTGCCATTGCTGCTACGTGTTGGCCTAGAGTTTTGTGAATCTAATTCGTCAAACAAAACATCTCTGGATATAAAAATGATTATTTTCAACATTAGACAATTTATATCTATTTGGGTTATAGCCTACTAATATGGATTTAAAGCATTTTTTATCAAATTTACCTTTCTTTGTTGTGTCACGCTCGTAAGCAGTTGAGCCAAATATTTTTAAATTATTATTTTTTGGCTTTTTACCATTCCACATCTAATATAGTGTTTTATTAATAGGCGCTTTTGTGGGTAATATATTAATTAAATATTTAGATGTTAAAACACCCTCACCCCAAAATATCTTGTTTAAATTCGCTCTTAAAACAGATGTTCTTGCCATTTCGGTTAATGTACGATTCATGCGTTCTGATACACCGTTTTGCTGTAGTGTGTATTGTACCGTCAGATGATACATTATTCTCTTACAAACACAAAATTCTTTAAAATCGTTAGAAAGATATTCTCCATCATTATCACAATATAAATTTACAACTTTTAAATTAAACACATTCTCAGACTTTGTAACATAATCCTTAAAATATTTCATTGTTTCCGATTTACTACGCATAAGGTATGTTACCGTATAATGTATATAGTCGTCTATAAAAGCAACGAAATAATTGTTACCATAGATAGTTGCAGGCCTTAATGGCCCACAAACATCGGAATGAATAATAAAAAGTGGTCTATTTTTAACAGATTTTTCTTTTGATTTTGCGAAAGGTAATCTACATTGCTTGCCTAATATGCAAGGCTCACATAAAGCATCATTCGGCATAATATTCTCTACAACGTGATAATCGTTGATCACATTTTTCAATAAAATGAATTTCTGTTTATTAAAATGGCCTAAACGTCTTTGCCATAAATCATAAGATGATTTTTTATTAATATTTAAACGACACTCAGATGAATTGATAAAAAATGAATTTTAAAAAGATTATTGCTGTCACACATGACATTATATATTTTAACTGTACTATTAGCAAAAATAACAACCATACCCGCTTGTTGGATGCGATAAACGGATAATAAATTATACGGATTCTCAGGTGAAAACAAAACATTGTCAATTGATTCATGTAATCCTAAGTTGGTAGAGACATCGATTCGCCCTTTTCCGATCGCTAAAATACTAATGCTATTTTTGGCCACACCGACTTTTATCGGAACGGATAGTTCTGCATATGAAGTAAAATAGTTGAGTGTATTTACAACATGGTCTGCTACATCTCAATCTAAAACAAAACAAATAATTTTTTTAATAATAAGGCACACAAACAGATTGAAGATAATACAAAACACATTTACAGTAACAGAAATATTATAACTAGTCTATAATCCAATAAAGTGTACACAGCAAAACAAAATATGACAACAAGTATGACAGAAAAATAAACAAATAATACATAGTACTAGTGACAGTTAAAAAAAGAACTTATTTAATGATATTCGTGAAATTTACATATTTAACGTAGCAATTACAGAACTTCTAAATTGTGAAATATTAGAATTAAAAATGTCTAGATCAGCGTTACGTTGTCTCAGCTCGTCAAAATTTCGACATATTCTAATGACCGGATTAAAAAAAGACGTGTTGTTTCTGTAAACATCAAGGCAACAGATACGCGGGTTACTCAGACGGGATTGCCCGTTAAAATTTATTAAATTAAGCAATTCTGGGCAATCGACGGCGGAGTGAATAATTTTGTGACGGTAAATAAGCTCAGAATATTGTCTAAGTTTATCTAATTTCGTAACTCCAAAGTAATTCTCTGGTAATATTACTTCGTAATAGGGTGGGATTACTGAGGCGTATTCAAGGATCAGTCTCACAAGAGTGTTAAAAAGATATATTAGACTGTGGGGTCTCTTCAATTACTTCATAACTCGTGTAACAAAACCAACTAACTGATAACCACGTTGCGTTAAGTGATTAAAATGTTGCTTAAAATCTAGTTTAGAGTCAAAGATAACGCCCAAATCTTTAGCAACATTACTTTCAGACAAAGGTTGATCATTGATAAGGTATGTATACTTTAGACGAGTTTTCTTAGTTGTGAATGTTACAAAAACATTAAGTTATATTCAAATGCATTCTACGAGAGTATCATATTATGAAAACACCAGGTATGAATATTGTTAAGGTCCCGTTGCAACAAGAGGCAGTCATTTACATCATCGATTATACGGAAAACTTTCATATCGTCTGCAAATAATAAACATTCACTTGTGATATGGTGTACCAAGTCATTAATAAATATAATAAAGAAAAGAGAGCCAAGATGGGACCCTTGAGGAACCCCGGATGTTACATGTACTGGTTTGGAGAGGAAACCTTTTATTGCAACGATCTGACTACGTCTAGAAAGATACGAAATTAACCAACGCAACAAATTGCCATGTATCCCGTATGCTGCTAATTTAGCCGAGAATATTCTATGGTTGACTTTGTCAAACGACTTTGTAAAGTCAGTATGAATTGAGTCTACTTGGCGTTGGGTAGAAAACACTTGACAGATGTAATATTTGTAGACAAGTAACTTACTAACGGTTGATCTACCAGTAACAAAACCATGTTGTAAGTTTGATATGCTTTGTTTCAATTGGCCTATAGTTTTCGCATTTTGTTTTATCACCGGACTTATGAATTGATGAATTTTCACATTTGATGAATTTGACATTTGATGAATTTTGATTACAATTATAGGTAATAAACTGAAAGCATAAAAGCGAAACTGTACTCATTATTTTTGTTGGATTCCATTATACTGGCGGTAGATGAATATTTAGTATTAATTCCATTTAGTGATGCATTTTCTTAAAGAAACGACAATTTTTTTTCATGTGATTTCTTCGTCCACAATGCTCACAATAAATTTTACTTATTTTATAAGTCGCATTACTAGGTTGGTGTAGTTTTTTTTAATTTAACTACATGGTCTAACAGACGTGTTTTCACAAATGCTAGATTAA
This sequence comes from Parnassius apollo, assembly GCA_907164705.1. Classification (NCBI taxonomy): domain Eukaryota; kingdom Metazoa; phylum Arthropoda; class Insecta; order Lepidoptera; family Papilionidae; genus Parnassius; species Parnassius apollo. The sequence goes on along the minus strand of CAJQZP010000501.1, from coordinate 2,144,309 downwards.
GGTGTTCTTCTACGAGAATTTCTATAGCCATGATGACACCAGGATCAACCAGGAAGTAGGTAGTGTTAATAATAAATGCGATATTTTATCCATTTCATCTAATTTGGCACCCGCCGAGATTAATTCCGATACTATGTTGTTGAAATTCGTAAAATGTTGCAATAAGGTTGTATCAGGTTGCAGCTTTAGAATAAGTAATTGCTTACGAAGTGCTAATTGTATCGCTAAACTTCTTCTTTCGTATATTTGATCAAGTTCGCTAAATATGGATTTGGCAGTTAAAGATTCTCTTGCAAAATTCAAAAATGAATAACTTAAATATTCAACAATTGTACCTTTTGCGATTAAATTTTTTGTTATTAAGCTTAACACTTGTGATTCTTCTAAAAGTGATTCTATGCGAAATTCTCACGTTCTATATCGCTCACCGCTAAACTGATTGATGTTTCTTTTATTACGTAAATCCATGTTTAATATACTTTTAAAAATCTTCACTAGTAATTAAATAAAGAACTACACTTTAAATATCACTTTACCTGATATTACATAACCTGTTGGAATATGGTTATGGGGTAAAAGAAAGTCTGTGTGTACAGTACGAAATTCTGTATTAGAATGCTAACACAAAGTTTATCGTTTAACAATGAAATAATTAATAGACTAATGTTTTGACTACATCCGTTATTAAAGAGACTTTATGTTGACTAGTATTTTTGTATATGCCAACATTTGCGATTAAATGATTTGCATTGAAAACTAAAACTGGCTTTTATACTCAGAGCGTTTTCAATAAAGAGAAGTATACCAAAATTTTGCCTACATAACTATGTACATGCCTACATACATTGCACTCTCGAAAATTCGAGTACTTTGCTTGGCGAAATGATCAATAAGTAATTTTTCTTAAAGGAGACGAAACAATTCATAGCTTTTCTTTTCCTGAATGACCGAGCTTTGCTCGGTTTTAATTAAAAATTTTTATGCAATTAGTTTAATTAAAATTTTCGTATTTTTTAAAAAATACTTAAAAAAAGGGCTCGAAATAATAGATTTTCTCATAAAAGAAGGGAAATTGAAAAAAAAAAGGAAAAAAAAACTCGGACCAAAGATGGGACGCGAACCAAGGCATATGATTTCGCGACTGCTCGCTATCCACTTGAGCTATTACGATCACTAACACATTGTCAAAATTTACCTTCTTATATTGTAGCAGTTTTTCATTGCGTGAAAACACGGACAAAAAGACATTGTCTAAAAATAAATCCTAGCCGAAACTCCCTGGACACAAAATTTTATGAAAATCGCTAGAGCCGTTTCCGACATTCCGATTATATATATATATATATATATATATATATTCATTGAACCTAAAATATATATATATATATATATATATTATATATAGTTTTCATTATTTACATATTTAAGTTTCTTTTTTTGGTTAAATTTTTTTTTAAAAAAAGCGAATAAAAAAATGTGTAAGGGCATATATACATTTTATGACCGTCAAATGTTTGAGGATATCAAACGCCTGGTTTATATCCTGGAGCAAAGACGTAACACGTCGTTTTACACGCGAATGTTTTTATTACATTTAAGAATAAAATGATAATTGAAGAGAACCTGATAATAATGCTCTTAGCAATCAAGGGACACTACACTTGCTGCCAACTTTAATGGCTACAAGAGCGTTTTTGATCCTGAGAGAACAGCTACATTGCGCAGTGGCTTAGCATTGAATAGCAGCACTGAGGGCCGTGAGTTCGAATTCCGTACAGAGCAAGTATTTGTATGGCCTAAAAAAGTTAGGTCTAGGTGTTTGTATTTATGCAATTCATGTATGTAAATAAACTACTTCTACGATATAAGAAAAGATCCCAGTGTAGCAATTTTTTTAAAAGAGAATAAAGCTAGATAATAGACTGCGGAGCCGGGAATTACACACTCTAAATTTTATGTAATATTTTAACGTGTGCTCGTTATGGTTATTTATGATGAGACCTTACCCCCGGACTTAACGGAGTGAACTGAAGGTACGAGTATACTTCAGTGAAAGACCGAAAAATTAAAAAAGGTGCGCGTGGAAGTTTTTAAGCGAAACAAAAATCGAATCGAACTACGAAGATAAGTTTATTATTGAAAACCTGTGTGTATTTAAAACTCTTTAAAAAATTGACCTATAAAATGAGCGCTTAAGGCATGCACATTTGTATTTACCAAAAGTTATTTTATTATGTTATTGAAAACAGAACAAAACCAGAGCAAAAACGAAAAATAAAACAGCAAAATGTACCAAAAATATCCCCAAGATTAAGGCAGTTGTTGGATGACACAACAATACTTACCACTTTAGATTAGTTACTTTAATGTACTGCTGTTTGTTATTAAGAAAAATATTTAAATGAAGAAGACTGCCTACTTTCTGATGACGTCTGACTGATTACCCGACTTATATTAGCTTCACTTGTATGACTGAATGGTATGTAACGATAGTTTTCATCAGTTTTTACCCATTTACAGGCGTTTAAATAATCAAAAATTAATTGCGCAGACGTGTCAAGCACTAGTGACTATGGCTTAGTTTTCTCACTAGAATTATCGCAACTCGCGTATTTACAACGCGCGTATTTTTAAAGTTTTTAAAACTATTTTTGTTATAATAATGTATTTATAAAAACGTTTAACACATGCAAAATACGAGCTTGGACATGGTCTTGCGGAAAACAGCCAGTCGTTATCTTATCTAAATTAATTTATCAATAAATCAATACATAAATATATATTTGGTAGGCTTCCAAGCGCATCATCTGATTTACTCCCTACTAGTAGGTAGTCAACAAGCGCCAAAGCAATTAGCAATTAGCATAGATTGCTAATTCTATTAATATGTTAGTATAATTAAAATAAAACTTTGGTTGTTCAAAATGTGTATATATATATATATATGTATATATATATATATATATATATATATATATATATATACAATATATGTTTATAGATGGATTTTGGTTTATCTATACTTCTTTAACCTTAGTTTATTTTTGCTGAACTACCTCTTATATATCTATGCTTAGCATAATAGTTGACTTGTTAACTTTATGCCTTAAGGAATTCTGTGCCTTAAGGCATAAATTTCGCATTATAAACTCTTTTTTGTGGATAAATTTTTAATAGATAAATTTTGAATAATTTTCTTATCCACAGTCTGTTCTCATAATTATATAAATTATGAGAACAGACTGTGGATGGCCCACTAATGTTTGATGTCTTAAGAATTCTACGCAAATGTTTCAATTCGTATTAAGGTTTGAAAAGTTTTGAAGTGCAATTAATAGCATAACAGGAAACTCTTCCAAATATATAAGAACAGCATTTTTGGAATTGACTGAAAAGCGAAATTACGGTCGTGGAAGATAAATAAGCAAGTCGTCACTAATGAGCGAGGGACCGTTAATTCAACAAACGAGCAATTCTTGTTACAAAACAATTCTCAAGTGATCAAGTACAACAAATTTTTGTCCCTTATGAATGCTGAAAATATAAAATTTTCTATTTATTTAATATGAGTTGAAAATTCGTAATTATATTTAAATTTCTAAGTAGCGTGACTAAAATAAGATTTGTTATTACTTCATATATATCAAAATTCAATTTCAATTATAGGTTTCAAATATTTAAGTACTTTCTTTATGTGGTGACTTTTTTGTGTTAAGGCATTAAGATGTTTTAGAAAAATACGGTTGACCCCACAGGTCATTTTATGATGTTAAAAACGTCATAAAATTTTCTAGCAGATTCGAATGAACCGATTTTGATACGGTTTGCGGTAATTAATGTTGTTCTTTCAGGTTAAAAGGTCATCAGATTTGAAATCGATCGATACATTAGTTTGAAATTTATCTCAAAATACACACGCACACGCACATACACATACATACTTAGGGAAATCCTAATATAGGACCTCAAAACATGAAGATCTCTTGAGAACTCGATTTCGAGAACCGGGGTGAAACTAATAACTTCCCGATTTTTTTGAAAATCATTGATTTTCATAACAGGAAGATAAAAAAACAACTATATTCAATTAAATATTGTTAAGTACATAGTAGGTAGCGTAGTAAAATTGAACGCGCCGCAAGAGAAAAAAATAAATATAAATTACATTTTTTAATGTAATAAATATTGTATGTTGTTACGTAAGATATCATCATAGAACGAGCTAAGTGCACTGTACCGTAGTATATCTTTGCGTTTAAACCAGCATACAAGGTGGAATCATTTGAAATTTACAGTTATAAGATCAATAAAAATAGAAAATATTGAAGGAAACAGAATTCCGCCTTGTTGAACGCCATTAGCCAGATTGGTTCAGTCAGAGAAGAACTGTTGATGGACTCATTGCTGGCGGCCATAATGATTGATGATGATGAACACCTATCCAATACTGACAAAGAAAAACTCTTGTATTTATAGATAGCAAGAAGAATGTTATGATCGATGAAGCAGAAAGCATTAAAAAAGTTAATTAATATGAGAACTGCTGATTTTGACTCATCCATGCCCTGTCGTACGTCACCGAAAACTTTTAGTAGAGCTGTGGTTGTTCTATGTCCAGGACGGAAACCAGATTGTAAGGGACTAAGAAGTTTATAATTATATACGTAGCTGGATAACTGTTTGTGTGCAGCTGATTTTAAAATATGTGAAAGAAAGGAAAGTATAGATATTAGTCGAAAATGAATAACAGAACTGGAGATATTTAACTTGGGAAGGGGAAGGACAAATGTTTTAAGCCAACAAGATGGAAAAACCGTCGTAGAAAGAGTAAAATAGATGATGTGGGTAATAACTGGGAGAATGTTATTAAGTATGGGAGTAATCATATTTCAACCCACATCACTATAACCAGCTGCTTTAGACTTAATGAAGTTACTGGAGGAAAAACAAACAGCATCGATTTTGTGACATAACAAGATAAGCGACATAGTTCTGTGTTTAGCAGAGTGTTCTTCTAAGGTGAGTGAGTGTTTTTTCTTATTAATTGATGCAATATATGGGCCATTCTTTTATTTACCTAATCCGAGGAAAGTGCCAGCTGGTTGTTAGAATGTTCTTATGGATACGTCGATGTTTTACAGCTCGCACTATCTGATTACATCTATTTCTGGTAGCTTTGCAGTAAATTTAGGTGATTTGACTGTTATAGCGTAAGAAATAAAAGATCATGTCGTGAGAAACCAGACACCGGAACTGTCCTTGTTTAACATTATGTTCAGTAGACGAGACAATAATCTAATTGTGTATGTACATGTATCAGCATTGTTAATATTAGAATGCTCGGGTCCAAGCGGGAGCATAGAGAAATTTACCAAATTTATGATCATTCGTATTTCTCGCGATCTTGAAGATTTCTGCAAAAGGTCAGTATTGTAGTCTCCCATAATTATGTGATTTTTGAACTAGGATGTAATGTTGATCAGAGTGGACTCAAGATCACTTATTTTATAATTTGTGTAATAATTGCGACTTTTTGGTGCTGAATTTTATGAAATAAAGACGACGGCCCTTTACATCAACAGAATGAGATTAAATTTTCAAGGAATGTCTCTAAGGTAGGGTGAAAAAGTTTTATCTCATAAAAAAGTTTTTCGCATAATAAAATATTGGACGGATACTGAAGGGAGGAGTTCCGGACCGATGAAAATTACTACAATATATTCCAATTAAATATAAGGAAAAGCCCAACAGGCTTGTTCCTTTTAAGTAGCTCGCCCAAATCACGGCTAATGACTAAAGACAGCCTAACGGATACAACTAATATAGGTACCTAGTATGTATCTATTATATTTATATCCTAAGAGAAGATTAAGTAATAATTTTAATACGTACATTTATTTATACAAAAAAAAAAAACTTTTTCTACGTTACAATTTATAAATTTACACCACTTAAAAATTACTTAAAAATAATTTATGGCACACAACATATACGTTCTTATTCTAGTTGTAAACTAAGAAGTCCTTGACATTTCATGGATTTCTTCATAAATCCCTTTTAGTTTAAGTTATAGGTACTACGATGGTACTCTCTGTCTGAAGGTATAAGAAAAGTACCCAATAAGACAGCTTTCAAAAGGGCCTACCCCAGGGTTGGGTATTACACTGAGAGGAATACGCCGGTGTACGCGGCCTTCCTAGATCTCTCAAAGGCTTTTGACCTTGTCAGGTATAACATTCTGTGGGGTAAATTGCGAAAGGCTATTTGTACGGTCATCAAATTAATCAGGTTCGGCAATGTAATGCGCTTTCAGGCAAGTATAGGTAAGAATGCGGTATGGTGTAAAGGGTAACCTCACCTACGCTTTTTAATCTTTATATAAATGAACCGATTCATCGACTCAGAAGTGCATGTGACGACTGCTCTATTGATGGACTCTTCATGAACTACATCAGTTACGCAGACAACATGGTACTACTGAGCCCGTCAGTCAGTGAACTCAGATGGTTTTTGTTCATATGTGAGGTTTATACCAAAGCCCACGGTCTAAAATATAATGTTGCAATAAGTGAGCTCATGGTGGTGGTCAATCTGTAACTTTAGGGGTGTTGCTCTTTAATGAGTAATTTAAGTACTTGGGCCATGTAGTTACTGAAAACTTAAAAGATACAGCTGTACAGCCTAGGTAAAGCTTATATTATTTAAAGCCTATTGCCCATCTCTAAGCACGTGCGCCTTATGGGTCCTATATAATCGGCGGGCATACAAAACCCTAGGTATAAAATATAATAACGATTTAGATACTTGCTGGGGCTTCCACATGATTGTAGTGTATCAGGTATTGTTGAGTCATAATTTTGTGCTTTCGTTGACTATTTCTTAACAATATGAGACTGATGATGTAGTAATTTTGTCCCATTTTTAGCTTAGCATTCTGGGCTTTATACTGGAAGAAGTTGTCTCTTCTAGCGCTATTGCAGTTACAGTACTTAGGAGTATAGGACAATCCTTTATATCATGCTCCTCAGCACAATACCCACAGCGTTGTTGTTGTCGATATAGGCAATGACTTGATAGCCAATGCGCATTTTTTGATTTTTCAACTTTAACCACATGTGAGGTGAAGCTTCGAGTATAACATTATTGACCTCTCTGACCTTACTTTTGGTTCTGCATAAGATTTTAATTATTCTCTGTTCCTCTGTTAACTCTTGTAGTAAATAGCAGTTCTGACTTGTGATGGCTCCAACAAGTTTAGTTTAAGTCACTTGTGATGTCCACAAGATGTAGCTGTGAGTTTTTAGTAGCAGGTGTTGATAATGTCTGTCCTATTGGAGGTCACAGCTTATTATAACTTTTTATTATAGAGATTTTACTAACGCGTAATCCTAGACCTACAGGGTCCACATCTCTTCTGATCTGTTTTAAAATGTCATTGCATGTTAAGCGTGACTCTATGGATTCAACGATCATTGCATAATGGAGGGTACTAGTGGCTTCTGCATAAGATGTTTTATAGATCTATTAGTGGATACCCTAGGAGGTTTGTTTTGCTTTATGCGATTATTCCCTTCATCTATGGAAGTGCTAGTGTGGGTGATGTTTTAAAGTTCGTTAATTTTATCCATAATTTCTGTTATTGCTGATTCAGTTCCTAGTCCATTATTTCCTTGAAACGCTATTTAGGTTGTATTGAAGTCTTAAAGATCATTTATTTCTTTGAGTACTGTCTTCAAGAGATGTGTTATCGGCTTTATTGAGTTTTTAGGTCTTCTTTTATTAGTATTGTCTCTTTGTTTTCTCTTTCCATCGGTAAGTTTGCGGTTTGATATGTTTGAACTAGTTTTTTGAGTGTCCTCGAGCTCCGCTATTATGTGATCAATCCGGGTGTCTGTATGTCTGTATACCAAATCAATTTTCTTCATTTACTAATTTCTGTACCTCCATGCTTTGGTTGGTTATTTTCCAGTTCAGTTCTATCTTATCGGAGATGCATAGCTTTCAGTACACTTAGCTGAACGAGCCATGAGTATTTCTTTTATTGGTAAGACTTTGGTTCTTTATAGCTAGTCCGTGTACTTCTAGCTGGATTTTACTGATCGCCTTTATGGGTTCATCCATTTCGTAACTAATCCAAGAGCGTATTGCCTCAGCAATCTTGCTCGTATTTTTATAGCATCATATGTCTCTATGAGCTTATTATAATTTAAAGTCCGAATCTCAGCTAGCTCTTTATTATGGGCTCGTTTGATTGTGTATGGTTAAACTTGGGTGTATTCAATTTATACATAGTAGGGGTGGTGCCACAAGAAATAATTATCTTAGTTAGTGGTAGAGCCACGATGCAGCTACATTATGTTTGTAGCATGGATGGGTTTGCTCGACCGGAAAAGGACAACTCTCATACAGAATACCAGCGTAAAATAGCAAACTCCTGTGTTTTGTATGGTGTGAGTGTAGGGATCCGGAGACTCTTTTTACTGGAAACGAGACACTCCAACTTAGTTCTCAGGGATGACAATGCATCTGCGTTTTGATTCTTAATCGTTGGACTTTTTGCTCGTATGTCACCCTTTTTTATAAAAAAAGGAAAAAAAGGTTTGACTGGGTTTGCTTAGGGGTTTAATTGCCTATGTTTTTGGGTAGAATCGGGTTTTTGCGTAGATTGCAACTACGGCTGTTGGTTAAGCCGTACATTAACCTACTGTCGCTGATATTACGTAGGTACTTGACGGGCGTTTTCGTATCATTGACAAAGTTATAATTATTTAAAAATAAATTTGTCTACCCTTGTTATATACTACATTTAACCAAACTTACTTATTGATTTACTTGTATAAATATTAACCGTTAATGTCAGTGTTAAAGCCTGTCAAAAGCTCACTACTCATCAAAGGCTTCTCATTGGTTGCCTCATAGGAAAGATATTTGCCATAGTTGCCACGTTAGGAAAGCAAAAATGCAGCTGCAGTATTTTTTTATATTTAGGTGTTATTAGGAATACTCTGCTACCTATCTACTGGTTTGTTTATTTCTCGTCTCTTACGACACCCATAGGACGCTATGAGGTAGTGGATATACTTACACTTACTTACTTTTCTAACTCTTACACGGTATGTGTAAAGGTTTACCATTATATAATTTTCATTCATTCCTTGCCTTACATAGCAGGCGAGTTGGTAGTATTTAACTTATGAAACAATAAATTATTTTAAATTCAATTATATCTGTAAAATCTCGTCACGTTTATATTTATTTAATTGCAGTATTCGTGTAAACATAAGAAAATATTTTATCTAGGCAATTAAAATCCAATAAAAAATATTTCACGTAATCATGTCTTGGTACTTTTTAATTTTCTTCTTTTAAGAAGTTATGACATGAAATTTTTTAACATTTTTATCTGTAGATTACCCCAAGTATCTTCATCGTATTACAAGAAAAAATAGTTAAAGCATGGCAATATCAGGCCGTTATGTAATTTTTTGATAAATTTTTAACTGACATTTTTAATTTAGTTAGTAATTAACTAGTTTTAGGGTTAAGAACTTTGCTTTAAATAAGCGGCTTTTACTTAAAATTTTAGTTGCCAGAATGTACGTAATTAATGTTCATATGTTAGTCTACCATCAGGAACATAGCTTCACGGATATGAGATTGCTAATTCCACTAATGCATTTTGCCGATAACATAAATTTTAATGGCGCCCGCTTCAATCTTTGAAAAGAATATGCGGTAATAATTATTTAAAACCATGAGTTATAAATTCATTATAAAAAACATAAATTTATAAAGGAAAATCAACTTTGAAATTTAGAAATATAATTATTTATTTTAATATCTCAAAATTATTCATGCTTTAAATATGACAAAACTTTAACATTTACTCTAAAATAATTAATCTTCACCTTATTGAAGGCTAAACTTAAAACTAGTTGACTGAAAAGATACGGTATTAAAGACATCACTTACCTTCTGTGATTCTGTACTTAAATGGATCAAAGCTAATGATGTGGTAGATTAATTTTGTAATCTAATGAGAAATTTAAAAAAATGGTACATAATGTAACTATAAATGCATTTTAAAAGGCTTCAATGTCAGATGTACTAAACAAGGAAACTGAATACCATTACCACAGGTAAGATTACCATACCGAAATATTTATTGACGTGTCGTAAGTAAATCTTTCTGGTTACTCAAAATAATAATAAAAAATGCGTTTGCTAACCCACCTTCCAATCGTGGCAACAAAGGAAAACTTAACTCTATGAAGCAATCGATGGGAAAGGCTTATGTTTAGCAGTGGAATTTTGTTATTTGTAAAGAATGAATAAATTAAAAAATGTTTAAATTAAACGCAATAATGTCTTTTTAATGGATTAAAGTTACTGTCACAATTGTCAAATTTTTAATACACCTGCACATAAACCTTCGTGGTTGATAAAACGATTTATTGTAAATGGTTTGAAAACGAGACTTGGATTAAAAATATATTTCATCATGATGATGTTATAAATTTAGAAAACGGTAAATGTCCTATTTTTTTAGGTTTGTATCAATAATATAGGTTTTGTAATAATATTTTTTTATTTTGTACACTAAAAGATGTTACATATTAAAAAAAATGTACAATCTTTTAAAAAATAGTAACTGGTTGTTAAAATAAGTTCTTATCATTGAGTTATAATGTACTACGTACTAGAGAAGCTATTCCAAACAAAAATTGTGCGCTACTTCTATGTCTTCGCGTATGCGCGGTAATAGTCGCGCATGCGCAGTTGGTATAAACGCGCTTTGCGCTTGCGCGGTCAGTTTTTGTTATTATAGATTATACGTAAGTAGAATGGTCAGTATGTAATAATTGTTTATTTATATTGTATTGTTAATTATATCGAGTACTTACAATTTTTAAAATGTTTTTTATTTTGTATATGTGCTAATTTAATATAATATTACATAATATTATGTCAGAATTACATTTTGATGATATTGTTATCTGAATATTTTAAAAGGTATCTATGTCAAATATAAAAAAACGTACTAAATGTATGTTTAACAAAACTTATTAACATAAAATTTAAATTACAAATATATTTATTTAAATTAGAATCATAAATGTTGTAAATAATCGTTCATAAATGCTGGGCACGCGAGAGTTAAAAATGGACGAATTTATTCCACTTTGACTTTGAAGTGGAAACCTAAAAATAAAATAAAAGAATAATAAGCAGATTTAAACATGAAAAATTTAGCTTAATTATAATAACTTATATGTTTCTACAAAAAAAAATGTGTAGTATAATAATATATTCGTCCTAAACTTAAGTACCCACAGAAATGTCGCATCTGAACATATTAATTTCATAATCTATATTCAATGATACGAGATGGCGTCTTAGGAATAATTTGCTTTATTATTAATTTATAATACTTTTTTATTGAATAAGTATTAACCGATGAAAAGTAATTCCTTGGTTTTTACTGACATTTCTTGAATTATTTGTGCAATATCTGAGTACACACGACGGCATATTTTTATCAAGAATTTTTTTTAAATCAACACAACACGTGACAACTCTACAAGCGCCTAGCGAGTGACTGATTAAAGTGCAGTGCATGCACCGCAGTTGAGTGGAACAGAGTAGCTGAATGCAGTGTCTCCTCTAGTACGTAGTACATAATAGCTCAATGGTTCTTATTTTTATTTTCAGACACAATATTTCTTTTATTAACTATCTGAAACATCTCAAAAAGAATTCTAATAGTTATGGCTCAAATACATTAATGTCATCTAAATAAATCTAAATAATAATTGTCAACTAAATTAACTAATTTGGTACCTGATTAGGTATTTATTAACAAATTGAACCGACTAAGTGACGTTTTAATAGCATTCAGACAAAGAATATATACACTACGCGAAATTCAGGCCTATAAATTTGGAGCGGTCTGTCTGTCAGATTAAGGAGCAGAGCATCGGTCAGTAAACAATATTATAGGATTCTGCAGTTCGAGCCGTCATGTCGGGGATTAGGCGGGTAGAATTGGGGGTTTCTGCAGCACGAACCGAGTGCAGCGAGGTAAAGTAATGTAGAACCCCCAATTCTACCCTACTGTTAAAAAATACTGATAATCCGCCTGTCATGCATAGCAACTATGGCAAAATCCCCTCTATTTAGTAACCTATGCAGGCCTATGTTATTCAGTGAACACTTAGAGACTGTAAATTGGATACAAATTTTTGCGAATCAGGCGGTAATTTTTCCAAATTTCTTAGTAAAAATAAATTGTGAAAATTGAGGGCGACATTTATTTGCACACAAATCCGTAAACAACATTTCACGTTAGCACACATTCTCTTTGGATAGTATAATCATGATTTCCGATCAGTTAGCATACAATGAATGGTACTGCCTAATGTAAATGACATGAGATTATTGGAAATGAATTGCTAGTATTCAATAGTCTATTATGTTTGCTGATTGATCAGTTAGTAACAAGGCTCAACAACAGCTTTGTTAATGAAATTAGGAGCACATCATGTTTCCTATTTTTAAACGAGAAGCTTTTGTGTACACGTACGTGACGTGTTACGTACGTATATGTTATGCTACTAACGTTGTGTCTCTAATTCAATTTCGTCTTGTGATTCTCGTAGAAAACGATAAAGCGTAAAGTTAGAAAATTATTAAAGCATGTATTAGATAGAAAAAAATAATTATAATTAACGTGTTCAATGTTCTAAATACGTTAATTATTATTATTTATTTTTATTTTCTATCAGTGCATTGCTAGACATGGGCTTCATTCACCGTAGAAAGGATTTAATAATTAGGTACAAGACCTCAGTTAATCATAATCTTCTTAGTTGGGTGGTAAACAAGTAAATCCACCTAACTTTATATTTACCAATAAATGGTTATGAACGTAGACTAGCACGGGCCAGCGGCGGACCGAAGTGAGGGAAGACCGAAGGGAGTAGCCATAGCGCCTCCTCGAACTTTCATTTTGCGGGGGAAAATATACACACATAAACAATGATTTCAAAAGGAAGTATAGGCCCATCTAAATATTTTACTCATAACATTTTCATACAAGAAAAAGTAGCGCATCTGTCATAATACAAACGTCATATCAAAACATGACGTAACCAGGGTCGGATTTCGTAGTATAATTACCCTAATTGTACAATTATTTCATAATTTTTAGTATATAGTATCGTAATAATACAAAGCGAAAATACCGTAATTATACCTAAAGGTCACCTTGTATTATTATTGGGTCCTTTTACCCTACGATATCGAGAATTTTTATATTGTACATGTGTACCACGTTTTTTCAATAAAACTAGAATTAGCTCCCTTTCTGGTCAATCGATGCTCGATCAATGCATTTATGTTGCATCCTTGATACAACTATAATGAGGAGCTATCACGATAAAAACTCTATGCTCCAGAAGCAATCGGTTTAAAAAAAGAATTTCAAATATTTTATGTATCAGATTTTCAGATTCAATTAAGCAGATATGGTTTCTTTTGTACTCTTTTTGTTTAGTCTTATTGAATATAAAATATATTTTTGCAGTAATCTAATATCTAAAGCTTAGTCAGGAGGTGGAATGAACAAGTTATTATGATATTACGGCTACTTCCAGACTGCAAAACTACATATTATATATATGCACTTTTCACAATGAAATCAAACAAAGCACTCACCTGACAGCACTGAATAAATAATAGCTGACAGCGAAATGTCATTTATAAATGGGACTTAGTTCAATTTGCAGAGTTTGACTGTAGAATTAATACCGATAAAATCCGTGAAAATACTTCTATTCAATCTGTAGTATAAGTTTAATATAAGAAATTATTATAATAAACTAGTCTAATTTACGCTCTTCTGTGCATAGTTGCCATAATTCACATAGCCTTAATAGTGGAGCTTGCATCTCAGCAACAGCTTAATCAAAATTAATTCTTAAGCGCTATTTACAAAGCACGAATAGCATTACTTTATCAGCATTAGGAATTTACAGCTGAGCAGTATCAGCCGGAAATCAAAAATGCAAAAAAAGGTCTGTGTTTATATATGAATTAAATAGGTGTAATAGGATAGGATGACAAACGAACACACTGTCCACCTGATGTTAAGCGGTTGCTGTGGCCCGTAGGCATCTACATCTATCCTCGATTCCGAATCAAAATGCAGATGCGTTGTCATCCGTGAGGACTTAGGTGGAATGCCTCGTTTCCAGTCAAAAGGGTTTCTGTTTCTCTTAACTCACCATACGAAACACAGCAGCATTAAGCCACTATTTGACGCTGGTATTCTGTAAGAGCGTGGTCCCTCCCCGGTCAAGCCGACTCATTCGTGCTACAACTATACTACAAATATAACAGCATGGCTCTATACCACGTAAAAAAGTAATAGTTAAATAAAGAGATATAAATCACACTCAAATATAAATAAAAAGCATAATTGAGTTGAGTATGTATATGTATGTATGTTTTCACGTCGTGAGTCGTGGCAGCTCAAATAAATTGGTGTTTTACAGTACGCGAGCAAGCCGAGCAGGCCTGTGCCGAGCAGTGGGACATATTATATAGGCTGTAACTTTAACTTTTCAACTTTTAATATTTATTTATTTTCATTATTTTCGGTGCTGACTAAGAAAAATGCATTAAGAGATGGACTGCATCATATCGTCCTGATAACTCAAAATTGTAAAAAAAAGTGCGGTTGCAAAATCGTCTAACAGGCGGGTCTTTGTTCAACAGCGGGTGGATTAATCTATATTCTGTATGTTTTATTTGCAACACTGCAATTTTAGGTTTACTGATTTTGTATTGGCAACTACTGATTCGCGTTACCTGGTATCGATCTGAGGAAAGAAGATCTGGCGTCATCTTCAAGTCGGATCGTTGAGTTGAGCGGTGATGTCGCTACAACATCACCGTCGGTATCAATCATCATCATCATGTTCAGCCTGCGGTAGTCCATTGCTGGACATAGGCCACTTCCGAGGCGCGCTTCTTAGCCCGATTTTTGGCTTCACGCATCCAGTTGCTGCCAGCCGCCTTACGCAGATCATCGCTCCATCTAGCCAAGGGGCGTCCCACACTACGTTTACCCAAACGCGGTCTCCACTCTATGACACGCCTACTCCAACGATTATCGCTTTTGCGACAAATGTGACCTGCCCATTGCCACTTCATCCTGCAAATACGGAAGGCTGTCGGTAACCTTGGTTCTCCGGCAGATTTCTTCGTTACGAATCTTATCCACCAGAGAAACTCCAAGCATAGCTCTTTCCATCGCCCGCTGGGTGACTGAGTTTGTGGAGTAGTCGTACCGTAAGTATCCACTTTTCAGCATCATATGTGAGTACTGGCAGGACGCACTGGTTTCTGACTTTCGTCATCAAGCTTTGCGTCATGGGTGACGAGAAGACCTGATGAAGCTTCCCGAACGCTGCCCAGCCCAACTGAATCCGCCTGTCCGCTTCTTTCTCGAATTTGTTTTAATTTAACTGCATTTTTTTGGCCGAGGTAGATATACTCCTGAACAACAACAACAAGAATTTCACCATCAACGATAATTGGATCTGGTATGACATGACTGTTAAACATGACTTTCGTCTTATTTAAATTCATACACAGACTGACACGTTTGGAGGCTTCATTTAGGCTACTCAGCATGTCTTGTGGATCCTGCAGCCATGACGACGATATCATCGGCAAAGCGTAGGTGTGAGATGTGTTCACCGTTTATATTGATGCTTCGTCCATTCCAGTATAGCGTCTTAAAAACATCTTCCAATGCATTTGAACAGTTTCAGGGATATTGTATCCCTCTGTCTCACTCCAAGATGCAACTGAATAGGTTTTGTAAGACCACCATGTACCTGAACAGACATCGAGCTTGTAGTATTTAAATGTCTCAAGACATCTATATATCGCCAGTCAATCCGGCAACGCTGCAAGGAATTTCCAAGGAGTCCAAGGCTTTCTCATAGTCTACAAAGGCCAGACACAGAGGCTGATTATACTCATTCGTCTTCTGTATAATTTGCCTTACTGTGTGAATGTGGTCTGTGGTGCCATAGCTCCTCGAAACCCAGCCTGCTCAGATGGTTGAAATTCGTCAAGTCTCCATGTGAGTCGATTCATGATGATCCTTGCAAACAACTTATAGACGTGGCTCAGAAGCTAGATAGGCCGATAATTCTTTAACATTGTCTTGTCACCTTTCGATATCAATGATATACACTTATTCCAAAATTCGTTCTATTTTTGCATATGACCAGTATAAACATTATATACTTTAATTTAAATTACCAGTATAACTTATAAACTGTAATTTAAATTTACTTAAAATAATTTTAATCATGTTTATTGCTTACTTAAAAATCTTTAGTAGGTACTTATAAACACAATTTGAATTTAATCATTTAAAACGTGATAATAAAATAAAAACTTTGGACACTCTTTTAAGCGGCTAATTAAAGAAAGAGCGACGAAATAACAGCTGATACTATCTGACGTGTTATTAAAATATATTTTTCCCTCCAGTGAAAAAATTGATCTTGTACAAATGACTTTCACATCGTAATGATTTAGAAGATAATAATATTTTTCGATACAAGCTTACAAATTTTTATAAAACTAAAATGAAACTAAATGACTTAGACTATGAACCCTCTAAATTTAAAGAGAGTGATAGAAGCTAATGTATTTCATTCATTATTACAGCTATCTAAACGGGATAGTCCATTGCCTTTAAATTGCATGTATTGCATTACCAGAAAGATGCTGCTAAGCATTTCAACTATTTGCTTATTTTTTTTCAGTCGACTTTTACGAATCCCACGGGATGATATTCAGTGGTGGGTCCTCTTACAATCACTACACGGTGACTTAACTTATGTACAGTGAGGAAACTGCACACTTTGCTACACTTTCATTTAACTTATTTAATACTATACAAAGATATCTATAACTGGAAACTACATTCAGCAAAAAAATACGTTAACCGGTGCTGTCTCGGCAGATTAGAACAACAAAATAATTTTGATTTGTTTCGATGCAAGCATTCATAACACAACACAACAAGGTATTCATCAAGATGTTTACAACGGGGCACGATCCTCGCTTAAGTGCTGCCTTTCGAGTAGTTTGCTAATATTGCTATATTCTCACATAAATCTTTGTTTTCGTATTGTGGAACAGAATTAAGAGAAATTGGGACATTGCAATCAATTCGACGATAAAATAAAAGTTTAAAGTACTTACATTTAGAAATAATCACATAACAGATCTGTATCTCTATTTAAGTGTACATATGATTTATAACATGCAATGTATAGTTAAAATAGGCAAATATATGTACGTGTGCAGTAGTAGTGCAGAAGCATGCATGTACATATAATAAGCAAATATGATTATCAACAAACATAAGTTAAGAAAACAAATGCTTATATACATTTATTTACATAATTTAAAAATACAATATTTATTATAATCATTCTAATAACTAAAACCAAAATCTAAAATTATGTAACAATACTTTTCCCTGCGGTGTAATGCCAGGAACGCTGCATGCTTTTCCTCGCTGAATGACTACCTCTTAGCCTTTGAGCGAGAAAAGAACTGGCCCTCTTGTTAAAATGTTAGACAAAAAATAATTGTCAAATAATAATATTACTACCATCACACCATACCTTTATTGCATTGTACGTTTTTCAAATATATAGGTGTTTTATCATCTTTACATCTGATGAAAATGTGTTAAAAGCATGCAGACGTCAATTTCTGATAATAAGGAGTCCCTGTTTTTAACAAACTTTAATCCACTGCTTGATAAGTGCCTTTATAAAAAAGTGCCAACTGTCATGCGTAACTTCAAACGCTAGACACGCACGCAACGCTCTCCCAACACAGGTATTCTTTAACAATAACTTACAAATATTCTTTAAAATAATTTGGTCGCTGCTGAAGCAAAAATCAATCATCAATCCAATTAGGAAAGAGTAGTTTGATTTGGTTAGTTATTGTTTTTGTTTTTATGGAAGTAACTGTGAAAAATTAGCAAACGTTTCCCTTGATGATAAGTGGATGATGTGTCCCATAAACTCCTACATCTCCTTGATTAGGAACTAAAATGCAAGTGCGTTTTCACCGAAGGGCGCTCAAATGGAATGCCTTGTTACCAGTAAAAATTTTCTTTACAATCACCATACAAAACACTAATAGCATTATGTAGCTATTTTTAAATGGTTGTGAGAGTGTGGTTCTACTGCTGTAGCGTGATCCTACCACGTACAAGATGGTATGTTTGTGTAATCGGCAAGCTATAGGCAATGACGGTAATATTCATTGTATTAAATTTAATCTTATTAGGTCCTTACATATGAAATTAGCGTTTTGTCGTACTGACCACTTGGATCTGAAATATCTCCTCATTGGTTAAGAATGCCAAATTCGAATTTATAAATTCATTTAGCTGGTACATTTGACTTTTGAAAACAGTCTTTCATTTGTTTTTTTCTTTTTCATTATTTTTCTTTGGCGTCGCTTATTACCGCACAATGGAAAACATGAAATATCGTTACATTTACGAGTACGAGGTTCTGCCGAGGCACCAGTGCTGCAGAAACAGCTCGAAGGATTAATTATGTGTACGGCGCCGGTGTCGCAAAATAAAACATGGTATTTTTTTGGTTTCAAAGTTTTCGTTCTGGAAATTTCGACCTTGCGGGGAGGCCGGAGACCAAAGTGGAAAATGAAGAATTAAAGGCTATTGTGGAAGCGAATCCATCACAAAGCACTTCAGAGATAGCTGCAAGCTTCGGGGTAAGTGATAAAACTGTATTAATCCACTTGAAGCAAATCAGAAAAGTAAAAAAGCTTGAACGATGGGCACCTCATGAATTGAGTGAATCTAACTTGCAAACACGCGTCGACTGCTGTTTTACTTTGCTCAACCGACACAGAAATTAAGTGATTTTAAATTACTTACATTACATAATATTTTTTAAGTTGCGACCCGTGGTGCTATTTTTGTACAAGATAATTAAAGATATTTCAAAAGAAAAAAAAATATTTTATCCATTACATCAGATTTGATAAACCACAAATTCTCGCAAAAGAACACCGATTCCTACCAAGGATGATACGCGAGGCTATTGAAATTAAAAAACATCCTAATTTCAATAGAGAAGATGGTTGGGTACTGCCATCTGCTTGGGATCCTATAACTAATAAAATTAAACCAAAACCCAAGCATACCACTGCAAGACTTCAAGATACTGTAAGTTCGTTTTGCGTAAATCGGACCAAAAATTTATATTCAATAACTGAACGTAGCCGGGCTAACAATGACATTGGGACGTCAAACATCTCAGTCCCCCCCCGTGACCATGGTTGCTGTAAAGTACACGAAACGTCGGGAATTAAAAATAAGTAAAATCAGTTGAATAAACGCGATAGAATCCGTAAATTTAGTTTTATTCAATGTATCGGTAATATTGAAATAACAGCCTTCTGTTAAGATCGCCGTCTTATTACAATGTTATTAATACCATTTTTGAATATTTTTTCTGCCTGTTTGGCTATATATATATATATATATATATATATATATATATATATATATATATATATATATATATATATATATAGAAATAGTTGCCAGGCTTGGCAAGCGGACAACCGCATTTTATTTTTATTTTTAGTCGTTATTAGGAAGACGCTGCTGCGCATTTTCTTATTTGTATTCCTTTTTCACCTCTTACGACACTTACTGATGATATGGGGTAGTGGATATTATTACACCGCCTCTACACGGTACGATCTAGGCTATATTTTACTTTTAAAATTACACTAAATTAATAAAATAAATGGTATTTATTATTATTAATAGGTCCTATCCTCATATTTATCTTTGACATATTTTTGTGTTTTAAGGGGATATAATAAGTCAGCTCAAATTCTAATTTCGCCCCCACTTCCCCCGCGGTTGGTAACTGTTGTTATATATGTTCGTTAGATACTTATTTCATTAGATTTATAATATTTATGCCCGTTTTTTAACGCCAACTGCCACAGTCACTTCTTATTTTTATCACGGTTATTTCCCATTTTAATTTTACGTCGTCCTGTTGCGTAATATGTATTCTGATCGTAAGCGACACAACTTGTCCCTTCAAAAGCCTAAGCGATACTAACGGGGCGACAGGAATCAAGCTTCAAGACGTCGATAGTTTAGGTAATTTCTTTTTACAGTGAAAATAATGGTATTTTAAAAATAGTAAATAACATAAGCACTGCTATATATATAGTTAGTTCAGTTATTATGCAAAGTTTCATGATCTTATTAAGTATTTTATGAATAACAGCGGTTTGTTGTTCAGTTTGGAGGTAACTTTGGATTTTTTTTTCTATAGAGAAAATTTTACGGAATCGTATTTTCGTCTAACATAGTCCTTAACATTACTCCTCAACTTTACCATATATTTATTTCAAAATTAATGCTGCAATACTTTCGGCATAACGGAGGATCTTGCTAAGCCATTTGAGGTTATATTTCCCCTTAATGTGAGACAAGACGCGAAAAAATTTGAAATGAGTAATTTTGCGGCAGCGTTGGTGTGTGTGGGTGTCGTAAGAGACGTCAGAGGAAAACCGATACAGGTGATGGGGCTGCAGCATCATCCTAATAAACAAATGCGGTTGCCAACACGCATGTCAAGCGTGGCAGCGATGGCAAAATCCCCCCTATGAGGCAATCTATGTGGAGGCCTGTGTTCAACAGTGGACTCTTATGGGCTGTAATGGATGTATAATGGTAGGTGTCTACGACATTATCAGAAAGCTTCAAGAAAGTAGCTATAACTGATTAAGACATTTCAAAAAACCATATGACTGTATTGGCAACTATATCACCAGAACACAATTTCCAGACCGAATTCCGGCCACGGCGGCCTACCTCAACGGAGGCTAGCCATCGGCGCAGGACAGGATTATAGTGCCCAAGTGTATACGCAAGCACAGGTACACTCTCTACTCCCTCACTCTCATAATCCAATGGGGCGGTAAACCGACACGACCGGAGAGAGATCAGGCGCAGGACCAATGGCTTTATGTGCTTTTCGAGGCAAGGGGGTGAGACACCGCCAAATTCCTGACTTCGGGCAACTACTGAGAATTTTTTGACGGAAAAACTCAATATTTTTTTGCCTGACCCGGGATTCGAACCCAGGACCTCATGATCAGCAGTCGCACTACTACAACCACTAGACCAACGAGGCAGTCATTACTTGATCCAGTAGAAGAAGAAGGGAATAATTAAGAAGAGTTTATTTAATTAAGAAACACTCAGTTACCAAAAAGTATTCGTAGAATAAATATTATTTGAATGACCATAATCACACAAAATTAACTGTTTAGTTACAGAAAGAATCTCATAGTTTATCTGCAGTGATGAAGTTTGGTCAAGAATGTGATGTTGACAAAAATGTGATATGAAAACGTATATATCAAATAAATTTTAATTAAAAGATATTGTTGAACGTACCTGGGGATACAATCATTTACATTACAATTCTCTTTACACCGTATTGAATAATCTTACACTTTACGGCGTAAATTACGAATTAAAGTCACGTGTCTATTTAAAGTTATTTTCTCGTTTATGCTTACAAATTCCAAAAAAAAAACTTGACTTCATGTACTTCAATTTGTTTAGACCCCAATATTTTCTTTAGAATATTCAATCAGTCAAATTATTACTGTAAAGTTAAATTAATGGAAGTGTTATAAACATCATATCACCTGATTTCTAAATGAAACGAGAGTAGAACCACGGGTAAACCGAAACAATTCGAATCCACCACAAATCTTACATGACGTATATATCTTATAAGCGTCTTCGATATTGCTCCGGTATTTGTTGCAAGAAAAATGTTTTCCTCGTTCATTCCTTTCGGTGGGTGTTTGTGACATCGATTATATTTATGGCTGTTCTTATAGCACAAAAAGAAAAAAATAATTTTTGTGTGAGATATTGATTAGCGTGTTGCATACCGAACGTTTTTTATGGGATAAAAGTGACAAGCTAGCACACCGTCCTCCTGATTGTAAGTAGATGATGTGGGCCATAGACATCTACATCTATCCGCGATTAAGAATCATGCAGATTCGTTGTCATCCCTGAGGGCTAAGATAGAATGCCTCGTTACCAGTTAAAATGATTCTGTACTTTCCGGTATTCTGTGAGAGCGTGGTCTTACGCCGGTCGAACCGACCTACATTCGTGCTACAACTATAATACAGCTGCAGCATAGCTCTACCACGTATAAAAGATTTTTTATTAAGAGGATACCTTGAAAATTATTCGATGTTTTGGGGGCGTGGTTCATTCCTTTGTCGGTGAAGCTAACGGACTACTGAGGGAGTGTCAAAATGAAAGTGATGCAATGACTTCATAGTACGCAAATTATGAGATAGCCATACCAAGCAAGCGTTCGGAAAAAAACTAAGTAAGCGCCAAACAACATTTTTATTTATTATAACAAAACTTCGTTATGAATTAAAAAACTGGTTTATGAGAACTTAGATATGATTATTAGCCTAAAAACAATTCCATGAACTTGTTCATAAGAATATTGTGGTGTCATCGAGAAATGTAAATAATTAGAGTCTACTTTGCAATTTATTTTTATCGAGAAAATTACATGAATATCGTGTTTTCCTTTTACGCATTCCAAGATTATATAGTCAAAAATCATATACCAAAATTTTGGTTTGTAATCTGTAAAACTTAAAAAAAATATGTTGAATAGAAAAACCACCAAATTTTCGAGGTATCACCTTAATAAGTACATATTTAAAACCCATTAAATAATTTGTATTATTTATTTGAAGAAGTTTGGCTGAAATTTAACTACTAATATATCATTGATGATTCGAGCAATTAACATCTTATCAACTAACGTCATTATTACAAAATAACATCATGTTAGGACCCAACCTAAAACGAACTATACATAAACTTATTTATTAAATCTTACAATTTATGACATTGATAATTAACATATAACATAATATTAGTATATTTAAATTGCAATTTCAATTAGTGATTTACTGTGCTTGGCCGTGAAAGGAAAGATCGTGAGGAAACCTGCTTAGAATTCATAGTCATATATATGTGACCTGCGCCAAAACGCATCTGTCAGAGCAACATATTTTATGACCTTAAAACTATTTCAAAAATGAAACAAGTACCGAGCAAAGATGCGGGACGTATGTAGTTTACATTACTTTATTTTATTTTACTATTAAATACCTACATGTAGAGAACAAAATAGACGGAAGCGTCAAGTACCATCCTAAAGCCAACAATTTTGACGTATGAGTAGAACAAGGGCGTGTTCTGATATAGACTGTGACCACTGTACGGTTTGGCGTCAATTAAGTACACTGAGAAGCCGTTCCTTTTTAGTTTGCTATACTGGTTACTGTTTAAAACCGCACGCAGTCCAGTATACTGTCGTCCCCATTTTTCGTATTCTATTAAACAAGAAAAATTATTATTCGAATGTTTTTTTTTTGTGCTCTCTCTCTCTCGAACTCGCACTCGAATGTGCTTTTAAAATTTTATATCCGAGTTTATTTGAATAACAATATTAATCAATAATAATAACAATCATTCGTGGAAGCTGGTAAATCTTTAGGCGCTGATGTTTTTTGATCACGTGATCAAAATACTGAGAGCACCCTACCTCGCAAGCGCCAATGCCCACAGTACAAAAATGGTGGCGATTTATGACATCATATATTTCCATAGGATACTGGCAGTCCATAACTGAACGAATTTTTCGCCAGTATAACACTGAGCTGTGCTCGCAGTGTATATCGAAACACGGCCTCAGTGTTCTCATCCTAATAAATATTCCATAAAATTTAAGTAATTAGTTCAATATTGTACTTGAAATGCGAACTGCGTTCAATATTATAAAGGCTTTTTATGCAAAGTTTACATAAGAATTTGGCTAACTGAACACCCTGATCAACTGCTTAATTGGTAGATGGTATATCTTTAAGATTTTATGTTCACAAATACTTTTATAAACAAGAGATAATTATAATTGGAAACAACGTCAAAATTTTTCGATTGCAATTGCTGTTTAATATAACAGTATAATAATAATAACATAAAATATTTTGTTGTTAAGAGATAACAGCTTCAGGAAAAAAACTGCTATAGTATATGAAGTCATCACCAAAAAACTCGATTGTATCTACAGTGTTCGTTTCGTGATTCATATTCATTTTACTTTTTTTTCTTTAAAAAAAAAATCTGTCACATAGCCGTGGCCTTCTCTCTCCGATCACACACCAAGCTTGTCCAGCTTCGGGAAAACATATATATATATATATATATATATTTTTTTTTTTTGTAAAATATGTAACGTAATTAACGCACACCCTCAGACACCCCAATTAGTATATTATATTATAATCGTAATACATACACTGAATTTTTAGTTAAATATTTTTATGCACTGATTATTTATCAAATTAGTTATACTAATTCCGGAAGAATGTTGTGGTCACAGTACAAACCCACGAACGCAAAGACTTTAACATGCTTGAAGTAAAGTTAATTTTTCTTTATTTTTATTAAATGACAGAATTAGTAATTATACAAATAAAACTGCACTCTTAAAAGTCTTATTGCCTTGAGTTACGGTCCATTTCAGTTTGTTTTGACTGTACAGATTTAGTGTGACTGTAATTTACGTAGTTTTAAATTATTTTTGGGATAAAAAATTACCTATATTAAAAATGATAGGAATCGATTCAGTAAACGATTCTGAACAAACTACTTTCTCAAAGTGCTTTAATTATGTTACATGTTGTATATATACTTGTGTTGGAACGACCTCGCTGCTTCCCTTAAAGCTACATAATAGAGTGTTGAGACCAACCCATACAGAAAAAGATAAAGTTCTGTTCAGAGTTTTTAGCCACTGTATTAAGGCTTGTTTACAGGTGTGGAGCAACATAGGATATATATTTAATTTAGAATTCAATATTTTATATCCATACCTGTAAAAGCTCTGAACAGAACTTTATCTTTTTCTGTATGGGTTGGTCTCAGCACTATATTATGTAGCTTTAAGGGAAACAGCGAGGTCGTTCCAACACAAGTATTTTATAACTTACTGGAGCTATCTCAATTTCTGTATTGCATAACTATGTATTGAGAACCAATAATTTTTTTTATTATTATTATATAAAATAAACTTTTCAGTTTCATTTTACATGCGCATGTTTTGTGCACTCTAATCTTTTTATGCTGTTTACTCTACTGCGAAATTAAAAAGGTAAACCACATTTCTATAAATCACGTTTCGACGTATATGGTCAGGAAATGAAAGTAGGAAAGTAGTGCAAGGAAAGCTAGACATAAGTTTCTTCCTTTCTAGGGAATTTTGTTATAATTGACATGTTTGGTAAACGGATTGGGAGTCATGCTAACAAACTTCTAACATTGATGTACCTTCCATCGCCCAAATTACATTAAGAATAAGGCATAAATATACCGCCATCTATTGGAGTGAAAAGCTTATAATGTTGATGATATTAGGTGATTCATTCTCTCATGGCCCAATCACAGTGTAACTGCTACTAATATTCGGTCATCGAAGGCGTCTAGACGGGGCAATCGTGAGGTGCGGTGCGGGCCGATAGACAACTGTCCGCCAGGGTTGTCCCGTCACGCAAATTAAAATGGTGCACACTACATATTATGCGATAAAAATTGTGTGTCATCCTTATTTAAAGATCAAGAACAAAGAAATTAAAGTTTTTATTACATCGGAACTCTAATTGTCTGATTAAGTTATTCGTTTAAACGTGAAATTAAAATAAAATCAGTTTCTAATTAGTTTCCGTTCTGACAACCCTATCAATTTATTATTTATGTCAGCTTTTCCGAAAACATCAAACGCGATGACTGACTATAATATTGTTCTTCTTAGACTGTGCCGCCGCCACACGGTTAATACAATGCGAATATTTATATATTCATATAACTTTAAGCGTATACAGTACGATTGTTTACTGCCAATCAAGAAAAAGAAAAAAAATTGCAGAATATATTATATACCAAACAATTTTCAATATGTCCTATGAAATACATTATATAATATAATATGAAGTATATTTATTGATTTAATTCATATTAAACATTAAATAGGACTAATAATTTTTTTGAAGAAATGATCTTACTCCTTTTTAAAAGTTGCAATTCCTCTGGTGTTGTTTGCGGTTTTTCATGGGCGGCGGTAGACACTTAAGAGGAAATAGAATGTCAGTACAAATTGCGATTTAGCCCCCGCGCCCCACAGGTTCGCGAGATTTCGTTGAGGGGCGCGCGGGCTACTTTACACACACCGCACACAGTACTTTATTATGTTACTAAACCTAAGGGAACAAAAAGAAAATAACTGAATAAGAAAGTACTCACCACAGAGTACTTGTCCTCACCACAGAGTATTTGTACTCACCACAGAATACTTGTACTCACCATTTGAGTCTTCTATCCAGATTAGCTGATAGTAGAGAGAGAATGTGAGTGTCTTCTGCAGGTGCAAGGTTACGTTTAAGAGATATAGTTTTCTGATCGTGAGAAATATTAAATTTAATGATTTCTTAAATTTACGCGAACACTACACATTGAATAAAACTAAATTTACGGAACGCGCGTAATAATTTCTTCGTACGCGAAAAATCCCGTACGAAGAAATTATCTGCAGCGTTGAGGATTGTCTGTTTAAAAATAATATTGGTAAGGAAGATTTGGAGGCTATACGTTATGGATTTTATACGTGGTAGAGCCATGCTGCAGTTATATTAGTAGTATAGTTGTAGCACGAATGGGTCGGCTCGACCGGGGAAGGACCACGCTCTCACAGAATACCAGCGTGAAATAGTAGCTTAATGCTGCTGTATTTCGTATGGTGAGTGTAGAGAACCGGAGACCCTTTTTTACTGGAAACGAGGCATTCCATCTCAGTCCTCACGGGTGACAACGCATCTGCATTTTGATTTTTAATGGAGGATAGATGTAGATGTCTATGGGCCGCAGCAACCACTTAGCATCAGGTGGACTGTGTGCTCGTTTGTCACCCTATTCTATAAAAAAAAAACGTCAAGATATTTCGTCCTTGTTACGTCGTAGTTCAGTGCCGAAACCAAACCTTCCTAAAGACGAATTTACAGCGTTGATTAACTTACGGAACAGACCAGATCTAACGATTCTCCGCGCGGATAAAGGAAATGCTACGGTAATAATGGACACGTCAGAGTATAATTTTAAAATACTACAGCTTTTATCGGACGAAAGTACATACAAAAAGGTCAAAACAGACCCCACAACTAACACGCTTAAAGCAACTAGCGATTTAATATAGAAACACTCCGAAAAATTAAATCTCGACGTGAATTCGCTAATACCATCATGTACCAAACCACCGAGGTTGTATGGGTTACCAAAGATACACAAACCAAACGCTCCACTACGTCCGATAGTGAGCCAGATCGATTCACCAACTTATAAGCTGGCACAACACTTGGCAAAAGTACTGTCACCACTGAGAGGACAAACCAGAGCACACACAAAGGATTCATACCATTTTGTTGGTGAGATAAAATACCTACATCTCGCTGACAATGAAACTATGGTTATTTTTGATGTTCAGTCACTATTCACATGCCTACCTATTGAAGACTGCATATCAATTGTAACTAGGAAGCTAGAATATAATAACATGCCTGCTGAATATGCAGTATTACTCAAACACTGCCTCACATCTGGCTATCTATTGTGGAAGGAAGAGTTCTACAAGCAAGTAGATGGTGTGGCGATGGGCTCACCTGTATCTCCCATAGTCGCTGACATATTCATGGAGGACTTCGAGGAAAAAGCTCTTCTTACTGCTCCTGTAAATCCAAGATTCTACAAGCGGTACGTAGACGACACTTTCACTATTTTACCATCTGACAAAGTAACTGCATTTTTAAACCACCTTAACTCTATAAACTCTAAAAAACAATTCACAATGGAGTTAGAGGCAAATAATTCTTTAGCTTTCTTAGATGTTTTAGTCATTCGAAATCCTAATAACACAATTAGTCACACTGTGTATAGAAAAAAGACCCATACCAACCGATATTTAAATGGTGAATCTCACCATCATCCTTCATAGTTAGCTACCGTGGGTAAATCTTTGTTTCAGAGAGCACGAGGGATCTGTGACAGAAAACATCTGGCCGCCGAACTTCAGCACGTCAAGCAAGTATTGCAAGACAACAAGCTTCGGGTCCCGCGCCTACGTCACAGTGACCGAGTGAAGCCGGCCACAGTCGAGCGTGTACCTGCTGTACTACCATATGTCAGAGGATTCACAGACAAGGTTGGCTACATCTTGAAGCGAGCTTCTATTAAAACATACTACAAGCCGCCGAAGAAGATTAGTCAATTTTTACCATCCGTCAAGTGTAATATCCCTCTACAAGATGCAGGAGTGTACAAGTTAGATTGTGAATGTAGTCTCTCTTACATAGGTCAAACAAAAAGATCCATAAAAACCCGCGTGAAAGAACATACAGCTGACGTGAAGCACCGACGCTCCGGGAAGTCTGCAGTCTGCGATCATGTTCAAGATGGTCCCCACCATTACATTCGTTTTGATAAACCACAAATTCTCGCAAAAGAACACCGATTCCTACCAATGATGATACGCGAGGCTATTGAAATTAAAAAACATCCAAATTTCAATAGAGAAGATGGATGGGTGCTGCCACCTGCTTGGGATCCTATAATTAACAAAATTAAACCCAAACCTAAGCATACCACTGCAAGACTTCATGATACTATAAGCTCGTTTTGCGTAAATCGGACCAAAAATTAAAAAAAATTAATATTCAAAAACTGAAGGTAGCCGGACTAACTATGTCATTGGGACGTCAAACATCTCAGTCCCCCCTGTGACCATGGTTGCTGTAAAGCACCCGAAACGTCGGGAATTAAAAATAAGTAAAAGTAGTGAAATAAACGCGATAAAATCCGTAAATTTAGTTTTATTCAATTATTTAAATTTATATAAATAAATTTTTAAATTTTTTATACTATATAGTTATCAATAGCGAAAAGATCAGAACCATTTGATATATATTACTTTTTTACTTATGTACATATATATATATATATATATATATATATATATATATATATATATATATATATATATATATATATATATATATATATATATAAATTCCAATCTATATATATAGATTGGAATTTATTACATACTAACTCTTTTATCGGCGAAGCCGACTATACTGAACACAAAACGTCGTTTTACTGAACTTGGCCTCCTTTTTAAATTTATGTTTGGTATGTGGCAGTATATCATTATTTTCAAACAAAAGAATTCTTTTAATAGTCTGAATATATATATATATATATATATATGTGTGTGTGTTTAGTTTCGTATGTTTAATGTATTTTCTTGCATTTACTATACCCTGATTTTCTCTTTTTATGATAAACTTTACGAATTAAATATCGTCAAATTTCTGATGTTAGTTAGGATGTTGTAAGTTTTAAGTACTTTACTTGAAACTAACTTTGTTTGCGTTTTTTGATACCGAACATCGATAATTTACAGTTTAGTACAGGCCCAGATACCAAATTTCTAAGTAACCTAGAAGTGGTCCAGGTTTTTAATGAGTGGGTTTGTGAGTGACAAAAATGTCACAGTAATGGGGCGAAAGTGGCTCGAAATGGTTCGTAGAAATATGCTCGTATATACTGCTGCTCGTAGCTACGAGTACCGAGTAGCCGTGAGTCTAGATAAGTCATATGTATAGAAGAGACAGTAAAATAAAAAATAAAAACAATTTATATCCATTCATTGATTTTTTTTGAAGTGAAACTTCTTCAGCTGAACGTTGAATAACTGCTCATTTTGTTTCCATTTGGAATTTCTGCTGTATATCCATTTGGAATAATTTATAAAAAGTGATAAGTAAAAATTAACCGCCTTGAACGCTACACGTTGTTTAGATTGTCACCAAAGGATTGCACCTGCAACGCCGTAGAAATCTGTTTTGGCATTGGCGCAAGCTTCATGACCTACATATTTTGCTTTTGGCTCCGCTTTGACGAGATTTTCTTACTTATTACAGTTCAAAACACTGCAAACATTTGGCTTTAAAATAACACAGAAATAATATTTAGTTTTCCAACAATACTTTTATAAATTTGCTTTAAAATATCTCTGTAAGGATAAATTTTATGGGAAATATCGCTTAATATCAGCTCTAGAAATCAACTAATAATAAATAAACACAGCAACTTTATTATTTGTTTAAAAGATTTTATTTAAAAAAAATACACATGATATTATTTCTCTATATTTCGGAAAAATATTTTTTTTAAATTAAATCAATTGAATAAATATTAACTCTTACGTAAATTTACCCGGATAATTAATAGGTAATATTTATTTATAAAGTTCTACGATAAAGTACCTACTTATTTTAAAATATTTGATTCTGATAAGTAGTTTTAAATAAATTAATGAATAATATCATGTTTGATATGTTAATCATTTAAATTTTCAAGTCTCTATAATAATAATTTTATATCGAAATTAAACAGAGTGCATTTAGGGATTTTCTTTTACATGTATGGATGTTCCGAATATCTACCAAATAAAAAAACGTACTGCCTGCCTTGCGTAGCAACTATAGCGTATATTTCCTGAGGCAATCTATGGAAGCCTGTGTTCGGGAGTAAACTTTTAATCAGCTGAATAGTTTTGTATAATTAGGTACTTGTTTTCAATCCAATTCAAATCCTAAAAACAATATTCTTGTAATAAAAGGGGTAAACCTTGTGAAAAAGGTCACCTATGAAGACTGTACAATAGATAATACCATAAAATACTATAATACAGATAATACTTATTAACTCACTCATATACGAAAAATTCATTGACGTTTTATATTAAATTCGATTGCGTGGAAAATGTCAAAAAAAGAAAAAATATGAACTATAATAAAAGCATCGAAATATTTTTAAATTAACATTTAAAAAAAATAAAAAAATACTAGTCTATATTATATTCTTCTTCTGGCATACTATCGTTTTCACTAGGGTCACTAGGCCATAAGCAAATAAGTAAACGAGTCGAATAGAGTAATCAAGCTAAACGAAATTTAAAAGTAAATTTAAGAGTAAATTTGCTAACTACAAATGTTTCTTCCGCAATTCTTGCCGTATTTTTGATATCACGAAGACGACAAAGACACCATTGATAGAGAAACCATTTGTTTTAATAAGCACAGTAACCTAAGAAAACAAAATATACCTACCCGACGACTTGTGTACCCGTACGTTAAATTGTTATTAAATAACATACTAATACGATTTTTCAAACATTGTAAAATATATGAAAATGTTGAAATAAAAAGTAAAAATATTAAAAATCGATATGAATTACAAATACCTATACAAATTGACAAACTTTTAGCCCCGCAGCTTTAACCGCGTCAATATTTTAAGGTCCAAACGACCCAAGCTTATTATGAGATCGCATGACACTCGTAGCTGGTACTTGCAACATATAACGCACGCACGCTGAGGACTGGCGAGAAGATCTTGGAGCTGGAAGAAGAGATAGACAAGTTACGCTGGGATATTATAGGATAATCTGTGGTCCGAAAAGATGACACGGTATCCTCCACAGTATCCTCGAATCTGGTAACAACATCACCGGCAGCTCGACCTACTGTCCCAAGGACGTATCGGATTTATCGTCAATAAGTCTCTTGTTACCAATGTTTTGAAAATTGGGAGTTTGTTGACGACAGTTCGACAAAAAATGAGATTGATTTCATTATGACGACTAGACGGCAACTGTTCAGTAAAATTTCAGTGATCGCGAGGATGGAAGCTGGCAGCGATCACCAAATGGTGAAATGCATACTGAACCTAAACGTTAAGTTGGACAGGTAACGTCTAATTAAGTCAACGCTCAGTCCCTCTCGTGCTCTAATTTAAAGCCCCAAAAACTTTCATCACGACTTAAAAACATTCAGTGCATAGAAGACTGCAATACAAAGACGATATGAATGACAATCCTGTGGAAGCAGTCCGTGCAGTTGAAGCTAAGTTCTGAAGATCTGTCTCAAAAGAAAACAAGAACTCTCCGATCACACTTTTAATCTCATGACTGTTCAGACGGGAAATGAAACTGCAGTCTGCATAGATCTGTCTGCCAGAAAGAGCCAACTGTCAAAGCTGAAGAACGAATGTAGTAGCATCATTTCCGGGACGGCGGAGATTTTAAGTGAGATTGAGAATTTCTATGGGCAGCTGTATATATTGTCGTTGGAGCCACACGCAAGTGTAAGTAACGTTCAAAGGGCAAGTATTATCTAATTAGACAAGAAGGTCAAATTGGCCTCTAAAAAAGCTTGGCGTGCTGTGACGAGTGTGACATCAAATTTCGTGAACGCACATCGTAACAAAACTCACGATACCATCCACAACATCTGGATACTTGACGGTATACCATTGTACGTTTTACTAGGACCGTGTCGTTTAATCGAGAAGGCTTTTGGACATTCAAGAAAAGAGCTTACTCCTTTCCAAAAGGCCGGAAATGCATCTACAATTCTCCTGGTGTTGCAGTTGTTTATGGGCGGCGGTAATCACTTACCATCAGGTGAACCGCATGCTTGTTTGCCCCATCTTCTATAAAAATATTACTGTTCAGCACCTTATAAACGCAATGGCACGGGCGAGGAAGTAATTACAGCGGAGCTTCTTAAAGCGGGTGGATACCACCAGTAATTGAAGTCTTGCAGAAGTTCTTTAATTCCGTTATCTATGGTGTTACTTACTCCGGAGACGTAGAGCAGGCTTGCGGTGGTATTGTTCTTCAAGAAAAAATGACGCTTTCTTGAAGAACTATAAACCGATTTCCCTTCGAAACCGCGTCTACGCGCTAATTTTGAGAGTCATTACGAATCGTTTCGTACGCAGACGCCGATGACTTCCAGCTAACGAAAAAGCTGGTTTACTAAAAGGTTTTAGGCGTCATAGACCACATACATATAAGTAACATGAAAAATAAAAAAGCCTTTTATTTCTTCCAGAAAATGCCAGTTTGCAAAGATAATTAGTTTTGTTAGTCTAAAAAGAATTTAGTGGTTTATTAAATTAGTTGTAAATAGTTACAGTTTCATAAAAAGAATTTTAGATACGTTAATATTACAGTGAAATTATTCTATATTCGTAACAACCCCTCTGCAGGTTTTTTCAGATTCACCCAAATTTAGCCAGTTTTCTCTGGATTGCGCTATTTGTATCCAGTTTTGACCCATGGTTTAATTTCATCCCCCCATCTGTTGCAAGATCTCAAGATGCAAGTTACTTCTTTACGTAAAAGAAAGAAAGGGAGATCACTGGCCCCGTCCATTTGTCACTATTTTTGTCCACCTTTTATCTTACACAGACGTGCTATGTGTCCAGCCCACTTCTATTGTAATGCAAGAACTTTTACTAAACCGTTTGTTGCTTTTGTGAACGCTGTTTCTTCTGCATATTGTAACGGCCCATCATTATTATTAATAATTAATAATCAATTTCTATATAAGGGGACATCAAAAATAGTCTTAAAAGATATATATTAAACAATAAAATTACATTAATAAGCATAAAGTTAAAAATAAATACATTTTAGACATTAAGTATTATAATAAATTTAAGGCAAAATATTGTCTTTCAAAATAAATAAAGTTATTAAAAAAACTTGTAAAAATATTTAAAATATGATAAATAATAGAAATACAAGTTGAAAATGTATTATATATATATTATAAGATAATTATAAAATTGGTTAAAATTGTCTAAGCCTTGGAAACAGTTCGTGAATAAAAGAAACTTTTCTTAAATTATGTAGGGTGTTCATGTATAGATGGCTTTTATGGAGGAACTGCCGGAGATACATAACCAAAGTTGTACATATATATGGGGTGGTCGAGTGCCCGACTGCTTGAAGTACTGTAGCACAATGACTAGTCCTATATTAGGGACTTATGATAGTAAGTTCCATTATACCAAAGCATTATTATAGAAGGTCTCTGCTTTGCACAAGCATTATGATACTAGAGTTATGCGTTGAAGTCACATGTATTAAAAATATATAATAGTAAGGTCTATGATTCAAAAGCAATACTATAGAAGGTCTCTATGATGAATTAGCATTACAATAGTAGAGATGTGGGTTGAAGTCTGATATATTAAAGACATATAATAGTAAGGTCTATAATACAAAAGCAATATTATAGTAGGTCTCCTTGATGCGTAAGCATTATATGTGGTGGTTGGGTGACCGACTGCTCTTAGTAATGTAGTAAAATGACTAGTCCTAAATAAGGGACTTAGAAAGGATTATTGTGGTGGCGTGTATGCTGCTTCACGAGCAATTAGTCCGAGGTAAACTTGGACTCGCTAATCGATGTGTCCTAGACATATTGTTACGAGCTTAGGGTTCCTGACAATAAAAATTGCCGATAGAATTACCTAAATTAACACTTTAATTTTATTTACACCAATTAAAACTTAAAACACTAAAAATTAATCACACTGATTCACTTTATTTCGCTCCGAAGCTTCGCTTGTCTCGCCAAAATTTAATACTTCCCCGATCGTCTTGCAGCGCCTATAAATACAAATCAGCATCCAGAATATTCAAGTAAACACGCGCAAGGGGCCGAAAGTTCGAGCGTCAGCTTCTAGAAGCTTAGTTCTTCGTTCCGAGACTAGATGGCGCTGTCGGTTGAAAGATTAGTGATGCCCCTTTTCTGGACAGCTCCCCTTGCTCTCATCCCCGACACTAGATGGCGCTGGTGCCGGGTACATGACATCAACTTAGGCACGTAACACTGCCCCCTTCTAAGACATGCTCGTCCCGAGCATTATCGGCCCCATAATAACGCGCCAGGCGATCCACATGGGCGATATTAGGAGTCCCTCTTGCGCCTTTCTGTAACGTCTCCGCAATGTCAAGGGCTGTCCTATCCCATGGTGCACCAACATTGTACAATTTCTATGCTCCTCTACTACGTGTCTGAAGTCCCTTCACGGCTGCACAACTTGTACATATACGACACCAATCCTCGACATCGTCACGATAATGGACCCAGTAAAACTGTTCTCGGACCTTCAGTAGAGTTCGTTTAACTCCCAGATGGACTCTTGAATGACCATTATGGCACAGCTGAAGAACATTCGGCACTTTAGCCTTAGGGACAACTATTTGCAAACGATAGCTGTCTCCTCGACCATTGTCCCATTTACGGCACAGGACTCCATCCCGAATCAGCAAGCCGTCCCACTGGGCCCAATAGCCTCTAGTGGTCGAACTCATCGTTGAGACGTCGCTCCACTTAGGCTTGGTAGCACGGGCCTTCATCCATTCCAGAATCGGCTTGATGTCCGGATCTTCCTGCTGTGCAGGTCGTAGGCTGTCCTTCCACTCGTTGCTGAGGTGGTCTGTCCTGAGCATCCTCACGGATACCACTTCCTTACTCTTTTGCCTAGTATAATGTTTCCAATCTTCAGGACAAGGTCTTCTTGACAATGCATCTGCGTTGCCATGAGATTTCCCGCTGCGATGTCTGATAGTAAAGTCGAATCCCGGCTGCTGCTGGGCGGTGATGTTAGCCGCACTTTCCCTCTGAGATCGTTAACCTTCCCTTTCTGGGGTTCGCTTAGGGCAGCTGGATCGAAGATGGCCCCTTTCCCCACAGCCATAGCACCTAGGGGTGTATCCTTTATTGTGGTCGCGAACCGTAACTGCTGCAACCTCCCTAGCGTGAGGCGAGCGATGATCCTGCTGCCGCCAGGTGGTGCCGTTAGCTGCACTACCCTCTCGAGATTGATCAACTTCCTTTTCTAGGGTTCGCTTAGGGCAGCTGGATCGAAGATGGCTCTTTTCCCCATAGCCATAGCACCTAGGGCTGTATCCTTTGTTGCGGTCGCGAACTGTAGCTGCTGCAACCTCCCTGACGCGATGGGAACGATGATCCTGTCGCACGGCTTCCACCTCTAGTTCATGGGCTAAGGCGTCCTTAAGCGTCTCGTGGTACCCGAGCCTCACAGCAGCTCTGACTTCCAGGTCGCGGATGCCGTCGATGAATGTCTGCACCAGGTTCCCTTCAATGAGCGCAGGTACAGACCGGTATGCTTTTCGCACCAGCTTCTCCACCTCTAGAGCCCACTGCTGCAGGTTTTCGTTGATGCGCTGCACGCGATCTTTAAGCTGCGCACGAAAGACGTGTTCCAGGTGAGCGTCGCCATATCTCGCCTCCAATGCCTCAAGGAGTTGCTCATAAGTCACTTCCTCACCGAGAGCTTCCAGAACTGTTAAGGCCTGATCGCGCAGGCTTAGTGTGAGAGCAGTCATGGCCTGGCTTTTATTCCAGCCGTTCGCCTTCATAACGGCTTCAAACTGGATTTTGTAAGCTGATCAGGAAGAAGTCCCGTCGAACGGTGGCACTTTGAACCCACGTAGCGAAGGTGTTGTAGCTACTACGGGAGCTGTAATTCCATCCCCCAGTTTGAAGTCGTCCATCATTTTCTTCACGTCAGCCACCACGCTGTCAACCCGATTGTTCACTTGGTCGATTCGGGTTTCAGCTTTCTCGATTCGGGTTTCAGCTTTCGCGATTTGGGTTTCAGTTTCCGACAGGCGGTTATCATGCTGAACAACCCTATCCTTCACCTCGTTTATCTCCTTCCCGAAGTTAGCGTGAAGGTCCTTCATGAGGAGCATTTGCTCTTCCAACCGACGGGCCTGTTCATCCTGTCCGCTCTGCAGCTTCTCTTTCAACTGACGGACCTGTTCCTCATGTCGGGGAGCCTGTTCCTCCTGTCGGCGAGCCTGTTCCTCCTGCTGCTCTTTCAACAGACGGGCCTGTTCCTCTCGTCCGCGCTGCAGCTGCTCCTTTAGCATCGCCATCAGAGCACCTAAGTCAGGTGCTGCAGATGTAGGAGCTACTGACGGGTCCGCAGCCTCCGTGGCTGGCAGTTGGCCCTCCGACGTCTGTGGCGTTGCACCACCAAATCTCCTCTGGTCCGTCTCCTGCTGGCGTTGTCTTCGGGTACGGACACCCTCCAATTCCTCCTTCGGTAAAATCGGCATGATTTGATCCCACTTCTGACACCAATTGTTACGAACTTGAGGTTCGTGATAATAAAAATTGCCGATAGAATTACCTAAATTAACACTTTAATTTTATTTACACCAATTAAAACTTAAAATACTAAAAATTAATCACACTGATTCACTTTATTTCGCTCCGAAGCTTCACTTGTCTCGCCAAATTCAATACTTCCCCCGATCGCATCTTGCAGCGCCTATAAATACAAATTAGAATCGAAACATCCAGAATATTCAAGTAAACACGCGCAAGGGGCGGAGAGTTCGAGCGTCAGCTTCTAGAAGCTTAGTTCTTCGTTCCGAGACTAGATGGCGCTGTCGGTTGAAATATTAGTGATGTCATTTTCTGGACAGCTCGCCTCGCTCTCGTCCCCGACACTAGATGGCGCTAGTGCCGGGTACATGACATCAACTTAGGCGCGTAACAATATCATCTTAGTGCCGGTGATAAGTGTTTATTGTAGCAATACGGCTTTTCCGTGGACATCACACACCCATACCATTTGTGGGCACCGTCGTAGCGCATAGCGATGCGTCGTCTATCTTTCGGATTGGGATGAGTGTATTTGGTAGCACTTTTAAGTGTAACAGGCATACTCAACTTCATGTCTTAGTGTATTAGCGCTATGATACGTGGAGTTTTCTTCACTAGCGTCTTAGTAGCGTGCTACTTTGGTACGTTGGTGTTATCTTTTAGTTAACAACAATACAAATTTTGTTACCAAAGTCGATAGGGATCATGTGGGTGTAATGTGAGGCAGCGCTATCCGTGTGATAGTTGCATTGATGCTTACTGCTACTTGCGGTATTGCGTCTTGTGATGGATCTGCGGGTGTGCTGAGCCTGATTCGATGCACTCTTGTGGTTGTGGTCGATTGAGGTATGCGGGTGGTGATGTCTGCTGGGATCTATGGAGGACCTTGGGATGGTGTAAGCCCGACGATAGTCGTATTGATGCTTGTTGCGTTCTGCAGCATTGCGTCTCTGTGATGGTTGTTTTGTGGGACGCTATTCTCAATGGCGCTCTCTGCGTCTTGGATTGACTCACACCTAAGTAGCTTTGCCGAAGTCGGGTCCCTTCATTACGGGGCTGCAAAATGTCTGACCTCCATGATGTTTTATATAACAACATAATAATATATCTCTGGAACTGTCCCACCTTGGAATGATTGAAGGCAACTTGGGGTAAGACAAATAAGATCGTAAATGCATTTACTCAATGTCAGTGACACAAACCCTTTCTGATGGCAAATTATTACTAGCATCTTATAACTGCCTTTTGGCTATATCTGCCGTTGTATTGGTTGGTGGAGCATATCTGTCGACTTCATGTGGGTGGTAGCTGGAGGGAGGATCTGAGGAGACTCTCAAGACTGCGTCTGAAAGCCGCACAACGTGGGACCCCATTCCCTTGAGGTGAGCGGTAGACTCATGATATTTCTGCGGCTAGTAGCCGTGCTGATCATGAAATTGGTGGTGATGCCATACACTTCCATCACGTCTGCAGGAGCGGCGGTCTGGCAGGTGTTGGCGCTCATGGAGGGTTAACGGCCAGTGTGCCTATTTGCCTAAACCGTGTGACGTACATTCACTGTGGCTGGATTCCTTCGTATTGTGTATGGCGGCGTTTACACGCATTGACGTGCGCGACTTCGGTCGATGTTTGTGCTTACGCACTACCAAGGAGCCAAGCCCTCTTTTACTGGTTCGCCAGTTATTACGTTGTGGACTACGGTCCAGTTCCCGATTTAGCGTTCCCTACGGGAGGAGTGTATCAAAATGGTTGGCACTCACCGCGCATGGTGTATATGGAGCCGTGTGCCTCCCCTGCATTTTTTTAAATAAATGTAGGAAAGCGAATCCCTTTTATCGGGTATTTTGTATAAATACATTGTGAGCCTTTTCCAAGCGGGAAGGGATTAATAATAATAAATTAATAATGTAAACCTAATACAAGTGGAATAGGGACGTTTTATGTTCTTAACCTTTCTCGAGCCCTGTCTTCGTGAATGGGATTCACTTAGCTTATAAGGCACTACCAACAACTTTCAATTGCTCTAGCGAATATTCATTCTTCCAAAAGACACCTAAAAGAACAAAGTTACTAAACAAACACGACGTAAACGACGTTTCATGCGGCTCCGAAGCTCCGCTTGGAAGAGAAGGCCAAATTGGCTTCTTAAAAGCTTGGCGTGCTCCGAAGAGCGGGACAGTATTTCATGCCGTCACACCGCCTGCCGAAAGATTGACAACGCACCTGCAATTCCTTTGCCCCTTTCTATTAAAAAAATAAGTTTTTGTTTGCATCACCACCTTCAGATAAATATTCTGACTTTGAAATACAAGGTCAGCCATCTAATAGATTAGATGGTACTCATAACTTTTATCGCTAACATCATCTAAAATCATCATAATTATCAAGCTCGGTTGCCATCAATGTTTATAATGAGTAATTATTGAAGAATCTATATTAATGACATTCTATAGTACTTATTTTAACGAACAGACTGATGTAGAATAATAAAAAAGCTTATGCTTATAGTGAAATGAGAGTTATATTAATACCAAAGGAGCAACTAAAATTCTGAGTAAGCGACCATTAAATTAAAGTTCGAGTGACCCATGAATGACCTTCAAGCGGCAAACAACAAAATTAATTTAATAATAGTGATCCAATCTAATCCAATTGTAAATATAAACTTAATAATTCACACAAAATTTAATTAAAATTGGTCCAGACGTTTAAGAGAAGTTCAGTCACATGCACACTGACAGAAGAATTATAGATATGTATATATACAAAGATAAAAAGCCTTCGCTTCATTAGTTATTCTATGATTAACATTAAAAATATTATCCAGAAATTTCGCTGCTCAGCGAGATATTTTTTGGTGATGTTTTACTTTATTAGTCACCTCATTTTAAATAAAATTCTGTTCAGTTTAGTTAAATGATTAACCTAATGTTAAATATAATGGAAGATATAATGTTGTTAATAAAGTTAGTGTTTTAACATTCTATGATTTTGGACTGCAGTCGCTCACCACCTCATTCATCTTCTCACACTGTTTTGTGAAAATTTACTCACACCATCAGCTCAGTACAGATTGAAAATATATACTTTTTTGTAGTTTACGGCATTTAGTCTTCCTGAATGTCAGTGACAAATCAAAAGGGGGAAGCTGGTTTACTAAAATTATAATAACCAGCATTATTATTAAAACTTTGAATTTAAATTATAGTAACAATATCTACCTGCCATTTATAAAAGCATTTTTATCAATCCATCAAAGCAGGTATAATTCTATAAGTCCAGGTAAATAGTAATATTTGTGTAAGGTATATAGCAATATTTGTAGAAAAAATGTTTTAATATTAATGCTCATGTTTATTTTATAAGTTTTCTTATGGTTTTCTTCATCTTTTAATCTTTGTTTCATATTTTGATTGGTGTTTTTCATTTATTTGCATGACAATTTTATTTATCCCATAATACACTTATAAAAAGATTTTTTTGTTATAGCATTGGGTGATAAACGAGCACACAGCCCACCTGATGGTAAGTGGATGCTGTAGACCATAGGCATCCACATTTAGCTTCAATTAAGAATCAAAATGCAAATGCGACTACTGAGAATTCAGATGGAATGCCTCGATTCCAGTAAAATGGGTCTCCGGTTCTCTATACTGACCATATGAAACGCAGCAGCATTACGCTGCTATTTTAAGCTGGTATTCTGTGAAAACGTGGTCTTTCCCTGTTTGAGCCGTCTCAATCATGCTAAAACCATAATACGTCTGCAATATGGCTTTACCACGTAAGAGAAAAATTATAAAAGAAATTCACAGGTTTTAAATACAATTTGCTTTGAGTGTTTTCTTTTCTAAAAACAAGCAACATAATTCACAGGTGACATCCTTCAACAGGGATTTGTCTGAGACGTTTATCATTTTCAAGATATTATTCCCAAAAAATTTAATCATGTAAAGCATTTTATGTATTGTTCAATTTTACCCTACGATTATTTAATATTTTGGGTTTAGTAATTATTGTAGTTTTAAAGCTTATCCCTCTACTAAAGGAAAAAAAGAAATTTAACATGGTAGAGCCACGATGCAGCTATATTATGGTTGGGTTGGGTCGGCTCGACCAGGATAGGAACTCTTGCAGAATACTAACGTAAAATAGCAGCTTGGTACTGCTGTGTTTCGTATAGTGAGTGATGAGAACCGAAGATCCTTTTAACTGAAAGCAAGGCGTTCCAACTTAGTCCTCAGGGGTAATAACGCATCTGAATTTTTAATTTTTAATTGAGGATTAATGTCTACGGGCAACGGCATTCTCGTACCATCAGGTGGACTTTGTGTTTGTTTGTCACCCTTATTCTTACGGACCGTCCTTTATCGTAATCTATAGGAAAGTTCTATGTTCTTTAGTGGATTTGTGATGAGCTGTAGTTTTTTTTTATATATACAAGAGGGGACAAACGACCATGCGGCTCACCTGATGTTAAGTGACTACCGCCGCCCATAAGCTGTAGTGATATTGATAGTAAAATCAAATACAGCCCTTACGACTTTCTCAATAAACATCATTTATATTATGTTTTTTTTATTATTCTAAACCAGCGCTTAGCTACAATCCCACCTGATTGTAAGTGGTGATGTAACCTAAGATGGTAAAATGCATTGAGTTAACAAAAACCTATTCACTCTTGTCTTGAAGACACTCACACCGTAATAGGATGGAAGCACAGATGCTGGCAACTTATTTCGCTCCTTTGCTGTACGCATGATGCACGACGTAGCAAACCAAACGGTTTGCTACGTCGTAAGGTAAAGGGAGGAATTAAATTATGCAATTCCTGCGCACACTCTCTGAAAGGCATCCTGTAGAAGACCGAAAGGCTGACTACTTTGCGCCTGTGTTTGAGGCTGATAAGATAGGTTTTAACTAAACTCGGGTCACCAATAAGCTTCTTAGCACGCCTTTCCATTGAGTCCAAAGCTGCTAGGTGCCATTTTACAGCATCGACCCGTATATGGCAGCAATACTCCATGCACGACCGGACTTGGGCTTTATATAAAGTAATCAGCTGTCCTGGCGTGAAATATCGCCGCACCTTTGTAAGAATTCCTAGCTTCCTTGCTGTTGCTTTGGCCTTGGACTCAATGAACCACCCGAAGTTCTGATTTTAGGATATCTCAACCTCCAGCAACTGAAGGTGGTCGGTG
This sequence comes from Parnassius apollo, assembly GCA_907164705.1. NCBI lineage: Eukaryota > Metazoa > Arthropoda > Insecta > Lepidoptera > Papilionidae > Parnassius > Parnassius apollo. The sequence goes on along the minus strand of CAJQZP010000501.1, from coordinate 2,101,764 downwards.
TATTCCAGTGATATATTTCTGAAAGAAGGAGCCAAGGTGAGCTGGCTCCTTTTTACAGTGAAGAGACACGCTTGTGTTTTGGATGCGTTGACTTTCACAAGATTAGCATCGCACCATCCGGAGACTGCCTGTAGTGTGACATTCACATGCTAAACCATAGCTTCTCTTTCGGACTAGATTTGATACCAACTGGCCCAACGACTTGGTTGGTATCTCTTCGCAACTGTGCTGGCGTCTGCGTACCCATAGGTAATAGGTACCGGGCATAAGCAAATCAATAATATGCAGCTGGAAGAGAGTTGCGGAGAGAACGGACTCCTGAGTCATAGGATCGGATGAGCAGCCACCGACGACAACCTGGAGAGACTGTTCACTCAGAAAGTCCTTTACCCAGTTAATCAGATGAGGGAATAAGCTGTACGCTGGAAGCTTAGCCAAAAGGCTAGCGTGCCTAACTTTGGTTTAGTTTATGTTAATTCTGTTTGAACCGTATGAGGAATATAAAATAGAATATAATCATTAAGCATAGTCAAACCATCGAAATCGTTTATTTGTTACTCATCTTCACAATTTCATAAACGCTTCTACTATACTTAATTATCGAATCCATAATTAATTTAATATTAAATAGAATATTTTCATAAGGTTAATAAAAGTAAATAATTTATGTAAGAATATAATTCAATTTATTAATTTATATAAAAATTTAATTTTAAGATTAACACTTTAGAAGTTCGTTTAATTATATTACAAGTTTTCATAATACTAAATCATAGCCCATTATTTTTCTTTATTCATTTACTCGTAGGCATAGCCAATCTATGCCCATCAACATAAAAACCCTTTCCGCAGCTGAAACCTACCGATACCTGGGATTTTCGCAGAATGTAGGTAGCGATGAAGCGGGTATTTTACAGCTGTTTGCGATAAATTTTATGCATGCTTGACCAAAGTACTTAAAAAACTTTTAGCGGAAATGAGACACACGAATATAACTGTTGGGTCGTGCTAGTCATATTCATGTGCCAATGCGCAATCGTCAGCCTCCGTAATTACTTTCTGGCGAGAGGATCTGTCCTACACGGCCGTCATTTCTTGTCATCACCCCTCATACCTTAGCCAATGACCCGACATAAGTAGCACTTCCGACCAGGAGACCGTATGGAAGAAGAAGGACCTCCACGGGAGGTTCAACAAGGTCTTACGAGAGGACACAGTTGCCTCCTTTCACTGGAAATATATCCTATGTCATGGCACCGTCGACATCTGTCGAGCTTGTCGTCATTCCGATGAGTCACTTAAGCATGTCATCTTCGGTTGTTCGGCGTTTTTTAGCTCTGAATATTTGCATAGACACAACCCAGTAGCCAGGATTCTACACCAGGAGCTCCCTTTGAAATACGGTCTCGTGGATCAGAAATCGCGTTATTACAAGTACTTACCGGTTGTGCTCGAAAATGACCGCACCAGTATTTACCCGGACCGAGCCATAATCACAGACAGGAATATTCCTGGGAATAAGCCTAATATTTTCCTGATGGACCAAGCACAGTAAAGAATATTGTTGGTCGAAATTACCATTCCGTATAATGAAAACGCCGAAAATGATAAGCGAACAAACTATCTGAACATGGCTCACAAGGTGATGTATATGTGGGGTAGTCTGCGGGCCGAAATATTTCCTGTAATCGTCTCTGCAAACGGGTCAATCCCGGTCAGCCTCCCATCTGAGGCATCTGAGACTCCGTGACGGACCTCTCTAGGTTCACATGCAGAAGGCGGTGTAATACCGCCCGCATCGTCCGCCAGTTTCTTTCCATTTCTCCCTAATCCTCGATCGGTTGTTCTCCCCTACTGAGTGCATCTGGTAGAATTTTTATTTATTTATGTATTTTTGTTTATATGTTTCACTAGACTTAATGTATATTTGAGCCGTGGTAGCTCAGGCGCATAGCGCTCACTGTATATTTCACAGTACGCGGGTAGCACGTGTTCGTTCCCCGCCGACACCAATGAAATTGATAATCACAATTTTAAGCGCTGATTTACCGCGTGCTCTGCGGTGAAGTTAAACATCGTGAGGAAACCTCCATGACACAGAAAAAAGAAAAAAATATTTCAAAGACATGTGAAGTTCACCAACACGCATTTGGTCGCGGCGGAAATTACTTTACCCTAAGCCTTCTCAGAAATGGGAGGCCTGTGCCCAGCTGTGGGACGTATATAGGTTGTAGCTTTAACTTTTGATGTATATTTATAATTGTCTTTTATACGTTTATGCAGCCCAACTTGTTAAAAATACATTTTTACCTCAAATTTAGAATCAATAATTATATGAATAATATACAGGTACTACGTACATAACTTATTTTTACTTTTAGTCATTAAAGTTGGACCACGTAATATCCTTTATATTCTTGTTTAGATCTAATTTTCAATTAAAGTCGTTTTATGAATCAATGATACTTTAGACTTCTTATTATTCCTTGTAAATAGTGAAACGCAAAAGGAGACTTTATTAACAAAAATGAGTGAGTTTGCCATCTTCTAGTTATCAATTTAAATTATTAAATCATTTACCTTCCAATGCTTCCTGCTAATAACGCACATGTCACTAAACCACCAGTGATTGATTAACAGTGCTTGTCTCTAAGACAGTGCTAGATTAAGGGTTCCAATTTGCTTATTTTATTCGTTAGTCAGATTAAACTTCTAATAATGAAAACCTCCTTAGACGTGTAACTGAAAAAAAATTTATCCACTTTTGCTTTCTTCTGTCGATGCTCTGTAAAATTTTGTTTTGATAATTTTAAATGTAAAAATTGTGTAATAATGTAACATTATACAAAATTTTACATTTTTCAGACAATATAGACCCATGATAACTCAAGAGCTAACCGCTTGCTGTAAATTTCGCCGTACGGGTTGTTAATCCGGGTACGATTCCAGCCGGCACCAATAAAAATAAAAATAGAATTTTTAAAAATAAAATGAAAAATGGAAATGCGTGTCCCACTCCTTAACACTTATATGGAATACTTGTAAGAAGCAGTAAAGTAAAATTCCGACATACAGAGCAACTTCTTTCGACGGTCATTTGTGACGAATTTGCCTATTTTCTCTAGGTATAATGATGACGAGTTATGACATTACCCATTATGGCTAATGAGATTCGGCGTAATGAGAGTTTCCTTATTTATTTATCGATATAAAAAATAAAGGCAAACTTCAACACAAGCTACCTTCATTAACTTAAATCTACTTTTCGAGCTTCTTTGTTTTCCCTATTTGACACATTAGTCCATCTACCCATCCATTGCAGCCTATAAAAGTCCACCGATGAACATAAGTTTCCCAAAGACTGTCTCATAAGGGTGACATTTCATCATAATCATCATTACAGCCCTTCAAAAGTCCACTGCTAAACATAGGACTCACCCAAGTAAGTCCACAAAGCACGGTCCTGAGCCACCTGCATCCATCGACTTCCTGAATGTCTTACCAGGTCGTCACTCCATCTAGTAGGGGGTCGCCCTACACTACGCTTTCTTCCCCATCGGTTATCGGTTCTTCGAGCTATATGGCCGGCCCACCGCCACTTCAGCTTACTAATCCGTTGGGCTATGTCGGTCACTCTTGTTTTACTGCTGATATCCTCATTTCTGAGTCTATCACGCAGAGAAACTCCGAGCATAGCCCTCGCCATAGCTCGCTGAGCGACTTTGAGCGTCCTCGTACGGCCAGCAGTGAAGAAACACGTCTCAGATCCGTAAGTCATCACTGGCAACACGCACTGGTTGTACACTTTAGTTTTCAGAGATTGAGGTATACCTGACGAGAAGATGAGTCGTAATTTCCCGAACGCTGCCCAGCCAAGTTGAATCCGTCGATTGACCTCTCGGTCAAAGTTGGACTTACCTAGTCTGACTATTTGTCCCAGGTAAACGTACACGTCAACAACTTCGAGCATAGTGCTCCCAACAACTACCGGCATAGGTGTGACATAGACATTAAACATGATCTTTGTTTTGTCCATGTTCATCTTAAGACCTATCCGTTGGGAGACACCATTGAGGTCATTGAGCATAGTGCTAAGGTCCTCCAGTGATTCTACCATATCGTCTATACCGTCGGACTATTTACGTATCGTATTATTACGTATCGGACTATATCGTCGGCAAATCGAAGGTGATTGATGTACTCGCCATTGATGTTAATACCGTATTCTTTCCAGTCCAGTAGCTTGAAAACGTCTTCCAAAGCAGCAGTGAAGAGTTTCGGGGATATAACTGAGATTTTGAGTGAGATTGAGAGGTTCTATGGGCAGCTGTACACATCATCGTAGGAGCCTCACGCAAGTGTGAGTAACGATCAAAGAGCAAGTCTTATCCGACACTATTCCGATGATATCCCGGACGTTGGTCTGAGGGAGATTAGAATGGCTCTCCAGCATCTTAAAAATGGCAGGGCCCCAGGCGAGGATGAAATTACAGCAGAGCTTCTGAAAGCGGGTGGAACACCGGTACTTGAAGTCCTTCAGAAGCTCTTCAATTCCGTCCTCCATGGTGGCACTACTCCGGAGGCGTGGAGCAGAAGTGCGGTGGTCTTGTTATTTAAGAAAGGCGAAAACGCTCTCTTGAAGAACTACAGACCGATTTCCCTTCTGAGCCGCGTCTACGTGCTGTTTTCGAGAGTCATTACGAATCGTCTCGCACGCAGACTCGACGACTTCCAGCCTCCCGAACAAGCCGGTTTCCGAAAAGGCTTCAGTACCATAGACCACATACATACCCTGCGGCAGATTGTACAGAAGACCGAAGAGTATAATCTGCCACTTTGCCTGGCATATGTGGACTATGAGAAAGCCTTTGATTCCGTCAAAATTTGAGCGGTGCTACAGTCCCTTCAGCGGTGCCAAGTTGACTGTCGGTATATCGAAGTGTTTAAGTGTTTGTGCAGTAGGGCTACGATGGCTATCCAAGTACAGAACCAGAGTTCGAACCTATCCAACTGCAGAGAGGTGTAAGGGTGACATTTACCATGGTAGTAAATATACTTACATCACCACCAGACGGTCATTGTTATTAATTGCAACAATTTAAGAAATAAGTAATATATATTTTAATAGCGTGTAATTTATGTTAAGACATTTCATTATAATAAGATAATTAAAAAAATTTATTAAAATTGTTTTTGACAATAATAATAACAACATATATGGTCAAGAATTAATTAAGCTGCAACTCGTTAACAATTTGTTTCAATCGTATTTCTCTTTGATTGATCTCATAGCGGAAATCACTCAATCCGCCAAATGAATGGACTGCACTTATTCGGGAGGGTGCCATGTATGTAGTACCTTTTGCTTTAAAGTAATCACTCTTCAAAATATTTTGCATTTTTTTCATTTAGCAATGCAGAACAGTTTTGTTTAAGAGTGACATTTATTTATAGGGATAGATTTTTTTTGTTTCAGAAAAATTAAAATGAATTTCACAAATATAATAATATAAACCTCTTTTGTCACCCTTCTATAAAAAGCTGATTTACCAAGTGTTCGACGATGAAAAAGAAAATGTCGTGAGGAAACATACGTCTTCTGTTCTATCTAAGAAAATTGAGGACTTGAAAAATCCGTTATTAAGTATTGAAGCAGCATAGTAGAATTTATGCAAAACGCTGTCATAAAGGAATTCTGTACTCAACTATAGTACGTATGTATGCAGCTGCTTTTTTTTAATAAGTGTAACAAACGAGCACACAGTCCACTTGATGGTAAGTGATGAATTATTAACTAGAAGTCAGAAAATACTATGTTTTTCAACATTGTGATTTTAGTGTAAAGTGTAAACGCTACAACTTTTATATAAACTATTAAAATGTTATCTTTACCGTTCTTCTGGTGATTTTAATGGCTAACATCACTAAATACCATACTGAATTAAGCAGGACGCAATGATAAAGTCGATGCATCTTGAATCACTAAGGAATTACAGATTGGATAGACGCTTGATACTTGCCCTGTAGAAAGAATTACGTTTCAAATTGCTTTTTCTATGAATAAAAATAAAGAAAGATATGAGAAATTGTACTAGATTATACTTCTGTTTTTACGAAAACTACATTTGTAAAATGGTGTTGTTAATTATTTTGGGTAAGGTTTACAATTGAGTCGGCTGAATTAGGGGGGGGGGGGGGTGTCGGGAAAGGGGAAGGATTTGTAGAGTCACCCCCTACTTCCCCTCCCTACCGGATGTGCTTAGTTTTTTTTTATAAATTTTTAAAAATCTCATTTTGAGGTTATGTTTCGTAATTTTTACAAAAATTTAAACCTGATTTATGGGGAGAGAGAGTTGGGGAGCGGAAGCTCCACTTTAATTTATAAACATAATTTATGGCTGCCACCATTTGTAAGAAGGATCCTTGCGATATTTAGCAGTATTCCGCCGCCACAAAAATGCCACTATTCTCCAAAATTCTGAAACTCGGAAGCAACAGCATGACGTAAAGTATGTTTGACACTGTCAACAAAATGGCCGGCCTAGCGATTAATTTTACACATTTTTAAATCAATTCGAATCGTAATTGGATGAATCGTTTTAAAAAATATCGAAGTCTTAAAGATTTCGCAAAAATCGATCTTTTTTTGATTTGCGTTAAGAGTTTATATTTACTGAATGATTGAATTGAAAAACTGTAATTCTTTTCGAGTTGGGGTACATTCAACTGATTGTAAATAATTTTATAGTTCTTAATAAAACATAAAAAGATTCAATCTCGATTCTCTAAGGTGAAATATCGATTCACTAGATTGATTCAGTACTATATATCGATATGACATTGACGGATGCAACGTCAAAAACGTGACAATATTTATAGTCAACCAAATATAAGAAATACCTTTTGACGTTTCACATTAATCATTCCGCAATAACTTTACACAGGCGTACTCACACGATTTAAAATAACCTTTTACGTAAATCCGAAGAACCATGAAGCTATCTATATATTTCATTACAACGTGTATAGTTTTTTTATCACTGATTAAATTCGAATCTTTCAAACTAAGCAAAATATTAAAATAATACCCAGTATCAACTTTTTTACTTGACGTCGTTTCAATGATATGTCGCTATGTACCTTACCGTAGTGTTTGGATGATTAAAATTTATTGTTATGCGAATAATTGGCAAAAATATTCAAATAATCGATAAACATATTCAAGTAATCGAACCATTAATTTTTTTTTATGTATTATTTGTGTAATTAAATTTTTATTTTTAAAATTTCTTAAATTACATGAATCATGAATAAAACAAGTTTATTTTTTTTACTTTCTCAACGTAAATTTGTGTAGGCAAAAACTACTTATGTTATTTCAATTTCCCGTTATTTCGGGTGCTTATTGTGCGTCATTTTGTAATTTTGTGTTTGTCTTCTTATTTTGTGACTCGGTTTTAACTTTTTGGACTGATGATTTTGAACTGATGACAAAGGATGATTAGGCAAACGTGGTGGCAAAAAACCAAAAAAATGATTATGGATGACTTTGAAAGAGACATTAATGTTGAATGCATTATTAAAAATCAAATAATAATAACTAATCTAAACGAAGACACCTCAACTAATTGTGCTGAAAGTGATTGAATAATTTATTTTTAATCTAGTTTGAATCTTAAATTTTTATAAATTTGCCTCTAGAAATAAGCAGTAACAAAAAATACGAAGAAACCGATAAATATTGTGTTTTAAATTATCCGTTTCTAATTTATTCTACTATTATTCCAACCAAACTGTAAATAATTACCAACTTTAAATAATCGATATCGATTTTTTTAAGAATCGAATATTGTACATTCTCATTTTTTGGTTGGCGTGCTTGGTGCAATAAGTCTGACAGATGTCAAAATTTATTTCTTAGATTTGGTTGACTACAATTAAATAGTTATTTACAAATATTTTTAAAAAATAATTAAAAATTCTTCGACGCTGCTCCGGCAGCAAAAATCGCGTAGGGGTGCTTCAGATAAACTCCCTTGACCCCCCCCCCCACAGTGACAGAATTCTCAAATTCAGGTAACCTAATTGTAAACCCAACCCATTATTTTTATAATAAACTATGAAGATGAAGAATATACTATAACTGATTTAGTCTTTAACGCTATTCACATATTGATATAAGTCTGAAAACCCATAAATGTTTACACGGAACAAAAATAATCCACCTTAAGTTTTAACCTAAGAGATGCCTTTATATTGAACTGACCAGTTTGAACAGTTAACTGTAGCTAGGATTTGATTTTGAATTTAAAATTAAAACAAAGGAGGCCAAAACCTGTGCACCAGACTATACAGAGATGAAATCTATGTCATTTGAAAGTACACATCTTCTATATAAAGAATTAGAAAAGTATGTGTAGCTACGCAGTAGTGGACAAAAGTTATGATGATTTAAAAAAGTTTATTTTGAGAGTCGGTTTTTTATCATTATTACACAATGTAGATATTAATAAAGTTCCAATTCATGAGTGTTATGTAGGTTAATATATATGCATAATGATTAGAATGTATACTAATCAGTTTAGCTAAAGAAAACAAGGACAGCAGTTTATTTCAATCTTTGAAATTATTATTTGTAACTAGTTTTTGTAACATAACTATTATTGATCGAAGTATATTAGACAGAAAATAATTAAACTTACGAATTACATCGTTTATAATTAGTGGAGCACTCGCGTGGGGCTACGGAAATTATTAAATAATAGTAAAATACGATAAAACACAAATATGAAGGAAAAGCGTACATATATCATATACCAAAAAACGGTGCGTAAGTCGGTAGACGTGAATCAGATCAAGTCTGACATTGACACTTTGACTGTTTTGATGCTTGACGGACTGATTCAGTGTTGTAAGTACTAAAGTAAAATAACCCTACCCTATAATGTAACGATACATGTTTAAGCTGTTGCTGTATTAAATAAATAAATACGAGTAAAATTCTATCCTTTAGTGTATCTTGATTATTTTGATGTATTAGTTCATTAATTGAAGGCTTGTTTTTATACATAACATATCATAAATAAATATTTTTATGAGTTAAGCTATTGTTTTTTCCCTACTCTGGATCTTTTTAAGTATTATATGGCCACATTAAAGGTGCCATAGAGTGACTTCAAAGAGAAGAAATCACTTTAAATACTTTTAAACTTGATTATTTTTCAACAGCTGCTATGAAATGTTAATAGTTAGTCAAATTATTTTTTATTTTATTCAAATTAATAGCAATAGTTTTATTTTTGTACAGCTTGGGATACATTTTGGCCATCTCATTTTATATACTCATAAACAAATTTAGAGAAATGCAAAAAAGGCTTTTTTTCTCCTGCTGGTAATTATCGTGCGTGCTGACCTGAAAAACCTAAAACCTACTAAAAAAAGTTTTTAATGTTTTTTTTTCGAATTTCATATATTTTTACGTAATTATTGCGTAATATTGCATTCTTTCCATTGAGTTATATGTGTGCGTAGTACATATATATCGACGATTCTTTCATAAAGCGGAAATTTTTGCCAACATTTTAAATTAAATTTTGTTTAAATTTTTACCATGACTGCCTTGTTTATCGTGTTAAGCGTGAATTGTTACTGAAAATAAACTTAGAATGCTAGACCTAAACGCCTCTCTAGTTGCTAGAGCTGTTAAGTACTTAAATTGTTACTGGGCTCACCTGCCAAAATGTGACCCAAACATTACGAGTATCAATATCGATGTTTGTATCTACACCGAGTTGTCTTGATACCTTATCTCTTGAGCGGACAATATACAAGACTCGCAAGACAGGGACATAAATGGAAAACTTTGCCCAGAAATGACTGGTTCAATGTCACAACAGCGTGCTTACGGACCGGACCGGATCTTAACTTTATCTGAGGTAAGAACAAAGAAATATATAATAAAGCTCCAAGAAGTTTGAGGGATTACGGTAAGTACAAAACTGTGAGAAGATGACTGAAATCGACAGGAATAAATTCACGAGTAGCTCGAGTTAATTTTGCTCTCAATCACGTAAATAGGAATGACAAAGCTTGCAGTCAAGTTTTATTCACAGATGAGTCCATTTTACCTGAAGCCGTGTGATAGAAGGATTAAAGTGTGGAGACGTCCGGGAGAGAGGTACGCTCAGCGCAACATCATTTGAAAAGAGGCAAATGGTGAAGGTCAGTTATGGTATGGGGAGGTATTTGTATGGCACAAAAAAACTCTACGATATCGAGAATGGGTTACTTACAGCGTCACGATATATAACTGAGATTTTGGAAGAAATGGTTGTGCCATTTGTCCCATTTATTGTGGGCTAGCGATCCGCCACGGCTTCGCAAGGGTGATTTCTAGATCTCGACTACAGCACCATCCGCCAGGTGCAAATGTAAATATAAGCCATCTAAGACCCTCATTCAAACAAACACAACAAATTTCATCAAAATTGGTTAGATGGTTTTAAAATCTATAACGGACAAAGGTAGAAATATTTTTGTGTTTTATTTAAATATACTTGTTTTCATACATTAACTTCGAAACGTTTAAATCAACGCTAGTGATTAAAATAATGGTAGTGGCCAGTGCGCTCGCCCGACTTAAGCCCCATGCATGTATGGGATAAGCTTGGAAGACAAATTAAGGAAAGAAATCCCGCCCCCGCTAATTTGAGAGATCTTAAAAGCGCATTACAGAAAAAATGAAACGCAATCCCTCAATATTATATTAATACATAACTTGATTAGATTTCAAAAACTAGAAGCAAATTAAAGAGCCAGAGGCGACAACACTAAGTATTGATTATAGCCTTTACTAAGCATTTATAAAAAGATAAGAAAATATTAAACACAAAAATTTTACTTCCCTGTAAAAAAAATGCTTAATTTGGTATACGTAAATTTTTGTTATTGGATCGTTTAATGTTTCGATGTTTGCAATTTTAAATTAACGAAAAATAAGCTAAATCCAAATTGATAAACTTAATTGTCACGAATAACTATAGTTTGTTTTCACTCACTTGTCACTTTTTTGCATTCCTTAAAATTTGTTTATATACTCGTATTTAAGGTATATTATTTCTTTTCCGCTTAATAAAGCTTATATAAGGTTACCAGGAACACAGTTACACATTGGCGACAACATACGTGGCCACAGCTAGTGGGTAAGACGCATGCCCGCATGTGGAACGTCTAACACTGTATTTTTGATAATAGAACAGACGCTGACAGAAAACTACATAAATTTAAAATAGAAAAGAAAACTGTTCGGTATGAATCATACCGTATGCATATTAGTGGAGTTCGAGAAACAAAAAATGTTCCCCGGCGCCACACCTTGTTTCTCGCTTCGTCTATTTTAAATTTCGCTACATAGTCGGGTGCCGTTGTTTAACTTTGGATGGCTCAGGTTTCTCAATATTGTAATAAAGGTCTGCTCTCTACTTTGAAAACCGCCAGCTAGTCCAGGTCGTTAAATTACAAAAAAGCAGTCCATCTGATGATAACCGGCTATTGCAACACATGAATATCTGCAGCTAGCTTCAAACAAAGTAGTCTACAAGCGGTGGCTCTCTATACTCTTCAGATCGGAACGCAGTGTACTTCTGGCACTGCTATTTAAATCAGTAAAATAGGTAAGACGTTGATACCTTCCTAGATGGACTCCTTGGCAGAAACGGACTTCTACCACTTAGTAACCACAACACTATTTTCCGCTCTCGTGAAATGCTGCAGTTCCTTTTTTTTAAAAGGAGAGGCATACGATTCACCTCATTTTAAGTGATTACCGCCGCCCATAAACAACTGTAACACCAGGGAAATTGCAGGTATATTGCCGGCCTGTTAGAAAGGAGTAAGCTCTTATCTTCAAGGTACCTAGGTCGTACGCACAAGAAAACTCCTAGTGAAACCTACTGTGGTAGACCGCCAAGCATCCAGATGGTGTTGATGATATCGGTACGTTTGCCGCGTATTGCGTTTACGAAATTTGGCGGCTGGGATTAATCCGAACAATACCTCAGAGCACTCCAAGAGATGCAACATCTCTTTGCAACTCCAGTGAATCGAGCCGAACGGAAAGCACTCGGTCGTCGACGATTCGAGCCGCTTAGCGCTGGATGCGGTCAAGTGGAAGGAGCAGATTCTGGGGAGCTCCAGCCCAGAGATGGGAACAGTATTCCATGTACAGCCTAACCTGCGCCTTGTAAAGTTGCTAGCGGTGTGCAGGCATGAAATACTGTCCCGCTCTGCTGAGCACGCTAAGCTTTTTAGAGGCCAACTTGGCCTTCTCTTCTAAGTGACCACGAAACTGGACGTCACTCGATTTGTCGATGCTGAGGATTACGACTAATATTAACGGCCAATGCCTCCCCCTTGGACTCTACTGCCCATCGATGAGCCAAATACACCAGAAGATCACCAGTAGATCAACCCAGACAAAAACTGTATTGGCGGTCACTAATCAGCTGCTGGTCCTCAAAATACCGCATGAGCTGGCAGTTCATAATGGATTCCATTATTTTGGAGAACAAGGGGGTGATGACGATAGGCCTGTAGTTTGACGGATCTGAGCGGTCGCCTTATTTAGGGATTGGGTGGACGAAATCTGTCTTCCATGATTTTCTGACTACGCCTAGGGAGTATGAGTACCGGAAAAGACGCGTTATAATCGGTGCTAACTCTATAGCACACTTCCTCAGCACAATTTGGGAGATTCCGTTGGGCTCACTCGACTTGTGGATGTCCAGGGTGAGGAGGGCCTTGCGAACCGCACATCGCATATTTTGAAACGCACATCCAGCATGGAGCACTCACACCGCGGGATGATCGGCGGTGTGCCCCCCCCCCCCCGTCATCAAGAGTCGAGGTAGACGCAAAGAAAGAACCTAGCAGATCGGCTTTCTCTTTTACGGCATGGGCCAGTGAGTCGTCCTCCCTGTGCAGAGATGACAGAAATTCCCTTGGAAAGCCTTGGCGAGAGACCGAATTCACGGGTTTCGGATGAAAAGCGAACTAGTTTCTCGCCAATTCTACCTATGTGCTCTGACTTTGCCTTAGCAATGACTCTTTTGAAGGACATGGAGGCGGAATTATACTCCTCTCTTAGGGCGCTGGACATCCCGGGACGTTGATGCGTCAGCCCATGCCTGGTAGCACTCCTGCTTATAACATGATGCTATTTTACAGGAGCCACTACGGATTAATAACGGAGGAAGGAATAAAAAGTTCCATAACCTGATGTACCACATCAGCCACAGAATCAGCAACTACGTTGAGATCGTCCGACGATAAGCAAACCGCCTCCAAGGGTAGGATGCAAAGAAAGACCGCATCCTATCCCAATCGTCTGACCCATAGTGCCAAATGGCGGCAGCCTGCAGCATGCAACTCCTCTATCCTCCACATCTGGAATCCGCGTAGGCGCAGTAACCAGTAGTGTCAGACCATATGCCAAAGAAAAATTATGAACAGATCTCCCCGTATGATCGGTTAAACGTGAACCAAGCCATTCGGCGTGGTGGGCGTTAAAATTGCCGAGAATTACGATCTCTGCGGAGAGTATCTGCTGTAGTATCGAATCTGTAGCCATTTGAACGTGGTCAAAGAGTCGGTCTGTTTCGGCATTACCACTCTGGGACCCATAGATGCACCCGTAGACGCGCGGATGGTCGTCGCTGTCTACGCGTAGGCAAAGGATGGACAGGCCGGAACTTTCAAGACTGCCAAGGCGTCGAGAACAGATGTTCTCTGTGACGTGTACGCAAACTCCAGAGTGTTCCAGTTTGTACCCGGGTAGGAGAGATACAAAGCGTCAGCCGTAGATACGTACACCTGTGCCTCGATCAGAAAGAGTAGAGTCGGCTTCACGGATAGCGTGGCAAGGGTCGTCTTGGTCTTCTTGCTCAGCTTGCCTCGCGCAGTTACTGTTTTGAGCTGAATTTTGCCCCCCCCCCCAATTACGCGGGGCAGCCTGAGCACCCACGATCAGGAGTGGAGAAGCTTGGTCGTGGATACTCAGCGAGGGATTCTCCAGGGTTGCTGGTACCCTCCTGGGGTCTATTTCCTATACATATAACACTTGGCAGCGCCCGTAGGTAGAGCATGATTTTATGTATCACTATCTTTTACCATTGTGTATTTATTATTATTATTTTTGGGGTATCTGTATAGTTTTCTCATCTGGTTGGTTTCTATAAATATATAATTATAAATTAAAATGAAAAGATAAATATACATAAATATCAATAAAATAAAATAAATACAAAAAAATACACAAATAAATAAAGATCCAACCAGATGGAAGCCCTCGGCAGGGGAGACCAAACGGCCGAGGGTTAGGGGGGAAAGGGAAAGAAACCGACGGACGATGCGGGCGGTATCGAGGACCACTGCCTTCTGCATTTGAGCCCGGAGCGGTCCGTCACGGAGTCCCAGTCGCCTCAGATGACCCGAGAGGCTGACTGGGATTAGCCCGTTTGCAGAGACGACTACAGGAATAATTTCGGTCGGCAGACCACCCCACATGTCGGTCACCTCGTGAGCCAGGTCCAGATATTTTGTTTGCTTATCTGTTTCGGCTTTCACGAGGTTCTCGTCATACGGAATGGTAATGTCGACCAAAAATATCCTTGACTGTGCCCGGTCCATCAGCACAATATCAGGCTTATTTGCAAGAATAGTCCTGTCTGTGATGATGGCCCGGTCCCAGTAGAGCCTGGCGCGGTCATTTTCGAGCACGGCTTCCGGCAAGTACTTGTAATACGGCAATTTCCGGTCCACGAGACCGTATTTCAGAGCGAGCGCCTGGTGTAGAATTCTGGCTACTAGGTTGTGCCTGTGCAAGTACTCAGAGTTAGAAAGCGCCGAACAACCGGAGATGACATGTCTAAGTGACTCCCCGGGATGGCGACAAGCTCGACAGACGTCGACGGTGCCATCCTTTAGGATGTATCTCCGATAATTGTTGGTCTTAATAACCTGATCCTGTATTGCACAGACAAAACCCTCGGTTTCCCCAAAGAGGTCACCGAAACGTAGCCAGTTGAGGGAGGCCACTGTATCTACGAAGGGCTCATGTAGAACCCTGTAGTACCTCCCGTGGAGCTCCTTCTCCTTCCATACGGTCTCCCGGTCGGAAATGCTAAGCACTGCTGGGTCCTGCCATTGCTCGTTGGCCAAGGATAGAGGGGTAAGCTTTTTATCACTAGAAATGACGTCATTATAGAATGGATCATCCGATCTCGCCAGGAAGTAATAACGGAGGCTGCACACTTCACGATTATGCATAGTGAGCGCGCTTAGAAAGCCACGCCCACCATGCTTTCGCGGCAAGTACAGCCTCATTACCGACGATCTCGGATGATGCATCCTATGGGACGTCATGGTAGTGCGGACTTTTCTATCCAGGGCGTTAAGTTCAGTCTGAGTCCACCTGAGTATGCCAAAGGTATACATAAGGACAGGCATGACCCAACCGTTATATGCGTGTGTCTTATTCACACCGGACAAAAGGCTATTAAGCACTTTGGTCAAGCGTGCATAAAACACGTCGCAAACTGACTGTTTCACACCAGCCTCATCGATACCGATGTTCTGTGACATACCCAGGTATCGGTATGTTTCAGCCTCGGAAAGGGTCCTTAAGTTGACGGGCATAGATAAATCTATGCCCTCAGAGTTAGCAACCCTTCCCCTCTCAACATGGAGGACCGCACACTTATCCGTCCCCAGCTCCATTCCAATGGAACTGCTAAACTCACAAGTGATTTTTAGCAATTCCATTATTATTATTTTTATTATTATTATTTATTATTTGTCTTGTAAGTAAATCATATATAAATATAAAGTTGTTGTAAAAAAGAGCAGGAGCAGGCATATCAACTACGCTACGTGGCGGTTACTATAAAAAATATATCCTAAATATTATTCGGGTAAAATTATATGAACCATGCCAGATTTTATTAAAATCCATCCAGTAGTTTCAGTGCCTAACGTGTTAAAAGGGACATATGGATAGACAGAAACACAAAAGCAATTAAAAAAATAATATGTTGTTGCTTCTAGATCGATAGACACAACAATACGCAAATATAATATTAAATATTCAATATATAGATTAAAGTTTTTATTATAATATATATTGAGCAATATAAAATCGAAAAGGAAAACAAATAAACAGCTGTTATTTCTACTAGAAGAGAATTACTTATTTTTTACAATCCAAACCCAATTTTTAGTGGTAGACATAAAAAAATCAAGTTTTAATTTTCTAAATAACTTGACCATCCGTAAATTTGAGTATAATGTCCTAAGTTTCCAATTATTTCCTTCGAGCGTAGTCATTAGGTCGTATAAACTGCTGGGTTCTCGTAATCTGACCACTTTTGTTATATTTAAACGGGTTTCATTACGAATCGGCTGTAAAAGCCGAGCTGTTAAGAGAAATGGACTGGAAATATCACGCTTGACTTCGAATGACCGTAATTGTCGTCGTATGAAATGAAACATTGCTTAATGCACTTCAATAATTTGTTTCAAAAGTTTTTATTAAACGGTTTAAATTTTGCTATATAAACGCCTAAACGACTTATAAATAATTTAGCGAATTATTAAGCTTCTAGCGAATTTATAACTATCAAATATGCGACATAAATGACCGTATCATATATAGCGGCGCGATCAGGAAAAAAGTACACTACACACACGCACACACACACACACACACACACACACACACACACACACACGCGCGCGCGCGCACACGCACGCACGCACACGCACGCACGCACGCACGCACACAAGCACGCACACAGTTTTTTTTGAATAAAAAAACTGTGTGTGTGTGTGTGTGTGTGTGTGTGTGTGTGTGTGTGTGTGTGTCTAAAGTGATCAAAATAATGTAAGCAAGAAAATGGTCCCACGAGTGTGTAAAGGTGAACTTGCTCCCACGGACGTGTAAAATTCAGCTTACGCGGCAATCCCCCTCTGTGCGTGTGAACTGTATGTGTGAACATTATGTTCTCCCTCTTTTCTAATAATATACTTTGTACCGTTTTACGAGGAACAACGTTTTTCATTGAAACTCTTAAAGTCACATTATTACGCTTTATTTAAGGAAAACACAGCTATAATGATAGATAATATTTTTTTAAATGGAGCTCTTACAAAACTCAGTTAAGTTTTCTCTAACTTATAATAAAAGACTTGATTATTGGGAAGTAATACTGAAATACAATTTTTTTATATGACTTTTTAAAGGTAACATAAAACAGTCTGATAATGAAAGAAAATGTTTAAATCTAGGAACTTTGCTTGACGGCAGACATTTTAAAAATGTTCAAATTAAATACATCTAAAATATTATAACATTGGTTATAAAAATTGCAGGTTGTAACAATAAATCGATGTTTTATATACCTAGTTAGTCTTACAAGCAGGAATATAAACAATCAATTTTAGATTTAGACAGATTAATTATAGGACACTTTATTGTTATTTTATTTAATAAGTGTGGGGAGTCAATAAAATTATTAAGGATTTTATACAAAAATATAACATCACAGTGTTCACGTATAGTTTCGAGATTATTAAATAAATTTATTGGAATTGTTTTTTCAGCATTTATTGAACTTATTTTGGATACGCTGGAGGGCGTCCTTATAAATCCAATGTGGCGGATTCCACATCGTAGAAGCGTACTTAAAATTCGACCTGACCAGAGAATTATAGATTTTAAGGACAACTGCTGTCGAAATGAGAAACCTAACATTTTAAACGCTTTGGCTGTAAAAATAAACTCACTAGTAACTGACAATCAAGATAAACACCTAGATTTTTCACCTCGATAACCCTCTTCAGTAATATATTACTAATGATGTTAGTTATAAAGGATATAATTTTATCCTAGAATGTGAGATAGTACAAAATTTACTTATATTTAAAAATAATTTATAAAGTAAACAGTATTCGATAAGACGATTTAAATCGCTCTATAAATCAAGGCAATCTTGAACAGATCTTATAATAATAAAAATGTTGGTATCATCAGAATAAAGCAAAACTTTCGAATAACGAAAGCAACTTAAATTCATAGTTACACTTAAATTCACTTAATACAATTTAAACTTAAATTCATTCGTCATTTATGAATATGTTGAACAACAAGTGACCGAGGTTTTTTTATAGGATAGGTTGACAAAAGAGCACACAGTCCACCTGATGGTAAGTGATTTCTGTGGCCCGTATGCATATCGTATATTCTATCCTCTATTACGAATCAAAATTAAGATGCGTTTCCATCCGTGAAGACTAAGATAGAATGCCTCGTTTCCAGTAAAACGAGTCTCCGGTTCTCTACACTCACCATACGAAACACGGCGGCATTAAGCTACTATTTCACGTTGGTATTCTGTGAAAGCGTGATCCTTACCCGGTCGAGCCGACCCATTCGTGCTACAACTATACTACTAACATAACTGCACCATGTCTCTACCTCGTATGAGAGCCTTGAAGCACACCTGATGTGATGGGGACCACGGAAGATATAAGAGTAAAGTCTTTAACAGCCACAGCCTGAGGTAAGACGTGAGCCATTGGAGATCTCCGTGTATACCGAACCGCTCAATTTTTTAAACTAATATATAGTGAAAAAATTGTCGAAAGCTTTTGAGTAGTCAGTATACATGGTGTCTACCTGATACCCCTACTCGTAGCCTCCAGAATCTGATCTAGGAATTTACACAAGTTTGACTCCGTACTACGTGTATTAATAAATCCACGCTGCTCTGTAATCAATAATGGTCTTACTTAGCAGGAAATAATGTATCATAAGTAATCTACTCAAATAATTTTGGCAAAACAGATGTTTTGGAAATACCTTTTGTATGTTATGTGCCTAGAAACGGTAAACGTTTTTATTGGTAACGGGTCATTTCATAATCAGGTTTGAAAACGCATTTGCATTGGGATTTTTAATTCAGAATAAGATTAGATTTTTATGGCGCACAGCACTTACCATCAGTTGGACTGTGTGCTCTTTTGAATGTCCCCCATACTGCTATATAAACTAGAAGATATTGGATACTATCAGGGTCATATGGACATTATTTACATCAAAATATGCACACACCATATGATTTCTATAATCAACAGATATGATATTAGTTTGGTAAGATTAAACGATTATACTGTAATACCTTAAAACTATAAACTTAATAATATCAAAAAAATTAATACGTCGCAAAGTACAGGGCATGGCCCGACGATGATTTCCGAATATGCAAAATACGTATATTATATCCATGAGGTATTGTATGGGACGAGCTATGTTCAGACTTTTGATAGGAAGAAACGAATTAAATAAATAAATAATAAGCTTTGTTCGCATCCACTTTACAACTGAGAAACATTTTGCGATATTCCAATTAAAGTACAAATAGGTACAAGCGGTTGTTTTTAGTTTCTTTACAGGAAAATAAATTTTACTTGTGACACACACACACACACACACACACACACGCACGCACGCACGCACGCACGCACGCACGCACGCACGCACGCACGCACGCACGCACGCACGCACGCACGCACGCACGCACGCACGCACGCACGCACGCACGCACGCACGCACGCACGCACGCACGCACGCACGCACGCACGCACGCACGCACGCACGCACGCACGCACGCACGCACGCACGCACGCACGCACGCACGCACGCACGCACGCACGCACGCACGCACGCACGCACGCACGCACGCACGCACGCACGCACGCACGCACGCACGCACGCACGCACGCACGCGCGCGCGCGACGCACGCACTCACACACACACACACACACACACACACACACACACACACACACACAACACACACACACACACACACACACATTTCACACACACACACACACACACACACACACACACACACACACACACACACATCACACACACACACACACACACACACACACACACACACACACACACAACACAGCACACACGCTGCCGCGCGCACACACGCGCACAAACTAACATAGCGTAGACGAATGAATATGTGTCTTAAGAATTCATAAATTACAAGACTTCATTGCAGAGCACATACTAAACAAACATTCAAAACTGAAATATTCAATTTCTTGATCGTCGGCCCCCAAAAGGTCGTGTAAATCTATATATCCATACCTTTAAACGAGCAATTCTTATATATATATATATATATATATGTATTATATATATGTGTGTGTGTATATATATATACACACACTGTGTGTGTGTGTGTACACAATAAATTGTAAATTGGGGTATAACTTTTTTCCAACTAGCTCATGGACTAAGCGCCGCAAATATAAGCGTAAATAAACGGTCAACCCAGTTTCTACCCTAACTAGAATCAATGAAATTGTTAACTGTAATTTTAAGTGCTGCTTTAACACTTGCTCGGTGGTGAAAAGTAATAAACGTTACCTATAAAGGTAATATATTAATATATAGGTATAACCTATTAAGGATAATTTTGTTGTCCGTCAGTTTATCCTTTTTTTTGTCCTTCCTTTCATCTGTCTGTCTTTCAAAGACATTTTTTTCAATTAACTGGAATAGGTATCAAATTTAAATTAATATCAATTAAAAAGAAGTACCTTGATGGTGCAAAAAATTCAAGCTTTCAAGTTTTTAACAAAAAGTTTCCAAGCAGTCAAGGGATACGGTCATATAAATCACATATTTTTAGGCTTATAAAAATTAAAAAAAAAAACAAATATAGAAAACAAGGTGGTCTTATTGCTACACAGCAATTACTTCCAGAATACAAAAGAATTAAATAAAAGGGGGAAAAGATTAACGATTAAGATGCACTTAAATATTAAAACGTTATCAAATTATGCTCTAAAGAACAATAGATTTTTAGCTATAGATTATCAGTGAAAGAAGTAAGAATGAAAACAAATAACGTTATTTAACCTATTTCTTAAAAAATAGAATTAGAGGTTAAATAACGTATTATCCACGATTTTTCAAAGGCAGACAGTATTGCAATTAAGGGCATAAGTGTACTATTTGTTAAACGCTGTGCGTTAAATTACGAAATTAAATAAGCTTACATACAAATACAACCCGTGGTCAGTGCAGTTCCATGGAATTTAATTATAGAGTGAATGCCACTAACGATGCATTTATTATGTTTGTTTACTTTTATAGCTAACACCTTTACTGATATCCGTATGATGAATTATCAATATATTTGGTTACGGTATGATTTTTGCCACCGTAGCCAGGAATGCTGCTTTGCTGAAAAAAAAAAGTTCTCGAGCCTTGAACTGGTAGGCGAAGTGTAGGGCAGCTCTCCACTAAATGAAGTGACGAACTTGTAAGACATGCTCGAATTCGACGGATGCAGGAGGCTCAGGACCATGTTTTGTGGCATTCCTTGGAGAAGGTCTATGTTCAGCAATAGACTTGTGAAGGTCTGTAATGATGATTTTTGCACCTGTGCCTTACACTTATAATAGGTATTTCGCTGGCTCGGCAGACGTTGCTCTGCTGTGTCCGGTTGGTGGCGCGGTGAGTTCCATGGCGTCAGCGATTGGTTCCAGATTTTGTGATTTTCTTTCATGGCATTAAGGCAACATGCATGGTCAATATTTTTTTATAGAAGAGGAGGCAAACAAGCATGCGGCTCACCTGATGTTAAGTGACTACCGCCGCCCATGAACAACCGCAACACCAGGGGAATTGCAGGTGCGTTGCCGGCCCTTTAGAAAGGAGTAAGCTCTTTTGTTGAAGGTACCTAGGTCGTATCGGTCCGGAAAAATCGCAAAATCAATATAAATAATTTTGTTCTATAAATATCGAATTGAACTTTACTACAGCTCAAACTATCGGATCCTAGCGTAGCTTTGAACAATCTTATCGACAAAAAAATGTACACCGTCATATTGACCTCGACCGCTCTAGTCGTTCAGGAGTTAGGTATACGATGGCTAACAGACGAAATAACAATTGTGCTACATTATGCAATAATATGTATTAAATATTATTTTTATTTACCCAAAAACAGTCCAATATGGGACATGAGCCTCTTCAACAGTTCGTTGTGAGTATCCTATACCTTTAAACGAGCAATTCTTGTATATAATATATATTATCGGAATCTAGGAAACGACTCCAACGATTTTCATAAAATTTTGTGTCCAAGGAGTTTCGGGGGCAATAAATCGATCTAGCTAGGATTTATTTTTAGAAAATGTCCTTTTGTCCGTGTTTTCAGGCAATAAAAAAACTGCTACAATATAAGAAGGTAAATTTTGACAGATCACTAACGATCGTAATAGCTCAGGTGGGATGTCGGTCGGGCGTGATATCGGAGTTTTTTAGTATTTTTTAAAAATACGAAAATTTAAATAAAACTAATTGCACTCATGATTGTTTATTCAAATAACCAGTTCAGTTTTTTCTATTCTGTCAATAAGATCAAAAATATTATTTATGTTTCATCAGTATGTAATTTATAAACGTGATTTCAAAAAAAACCGAGCAAAGCTCGGTCATCCGGGTACTACCTATTATTTTTAGATATAAATCTAAATTTAGTAAATTGCAATAAATTATCTTGAAATATTATTAATTTTACATCATTTTTAGAGGAATCTAAAATTAGTAAATTGCAATAAATTATCTTAAAATATTATTAATTTTACATCATTTCTACTTTTCATTTTACAACTTCAACTTTTTAAGTATTACGTTTTGCTTTTTTTTCTATTTTTCTTTAGTATTTAAACTAATTTGAAATAACAACCTAAATACATAATCAGAGGCGTAGCCTGGGTGGGGCAAGGAAGGCACATGCCCCGGGCGCCTATCAAAGGGGGACGCGAAAATCATCAATTCTAAAATTTTTAAATCAAAATAAACCACAAGAAACTAATTCGAGAGGGTGGAAACGAGTACTGGGCGCTGGTAGAACACTTGCGCTGTAGTATTATTATTTATTATGTGCTTGCGCGTTCAAATTCAACGCCTTCGTATTTAAGAATGAGTTTCCAGAAATCAATCAAAAATTCATAAGTATGTTAGAAAGACACGTTAGATGGTGGAATTCTATCAAGCTTAAGATGAAAACCGTAGAACGCCAGCTTTAATATGGATCTGAAATATTTTATAGGATAGGGTGACAAACGAGCACACGGTCCACCTGATGGTAAATGGTTGCTGTGGCCCATAGACATCTATCTATCTTCAATTACGAATCAAAATGCAGATGCGTTATTATTCGTTATCCTGTGAGGACTAAGATCGAATGCCTCGTTTCCTGTAAAAAGGGTCTTTTCTGTACAAATTAACTCTTTAAACTTTCGTTTAGTTTCGTTCGTTTTATTAATTATAAGTACACTTTAATTATCACATGTAAGTATAAAAAATGAGATATTTAAGTTTTTGAAGTTGTTTCGACTTAAAAACTAATTTTAATAAAATATAAGAAGAACTCTGTTATTTTTAAGAAAGCTTAGTTTCATATTTATTTTTATATAGATGTAGTTCACTAATACCTCGTAGCAATATAATCTGTAATAGGTTGGTGTATGTTGAGAAGGAAATTGGAAACGAAATAAAAAGGTAGAATTATTGCCGAGGCTTCCATGCATAGCGGGGTGATTTTTAGGGTGAAGGGGTGTGGACTGCCGGTAAGTTCAACATGTCACGAGCATGCGTGGCCCTCGTTGAGTACAAGGATTCTGTTTATTTATTTCATCCTTATATTTAGCTGTAATCATAATATGAAACAACTGTTAATATTAATAATCATTCGAAATCATCCGGAATCCTGAATTCATTTATGTTGGCTTACTGTTTTACGTTACCTTTACAGTCTATTAAAGTCC
The DNA here is from genome assembly GCA_907164705.1 of Parnassius apollo. Classification (NCBI taxonomy): domain Eukaryota; kingdom Metazoa; phylum Arthropoda; class Insecta; order Lepidoptera; family Papilionidae; genus Parnassius; species Parnassius apollo. The sequence continues at coordinate 2,077,841 of CAJQZP010000501.1, read as the reverse complement.
ACTGCTGAACATAGGCTTCCTCCATAGATTGCCTCATAGGAGGTATATTTGCAATAGTTGCCACGCTTGGCAAGCTGGCTACCAGCATTAAAAAGATTTTTAATTTTAATCATTACGTATTATATAAAATATAATAAGCCTTATTCATAATGTTAATTCGTAACTGTTTCTATCCACCCATCTATTAGAGCCCTTTAAATGTCCATAGCTGAACATAGGCCTTCTCCAAGAAATGCCACAATGCACTGTCCTAAGACCTGCAGCCATCGACTTCCTGCACGTCTTACTAGGTTGTCATTCCACCAAGTGGAGGGCTGCCCTACTCGAAAACCTTTCTTCCCATTCAGTTGTCGGTTTTTAGTGCTATATCATCATCATCATCATCATTACAGCCCTTCACAAGTCCACTGCTGAACTAGGCCTCCCCCAAGGTATGACACAAAGAACCTCGAAATCTCGAAGAACCGACAACAGTTTATAGTTTTGACATTATATATTATTATATAATATATAAAATTCGTTTATTAAGCAAAAAACAAAATTATAATATATTTCTTGTAAATACAAACTTGTTGACTTATATCTAACAAATACACAAGGCACTGTTTTTAACTATATTATTAATATGACTAAAGTGTAAACATAATTAGTAGACTTTGTAAATACGCAGGCGTAATGTGGTTCGAGTGGGAGCCTAGTGCGATAATAATCATAAATATTTTTGCGTCGTTTTGGTACGTAGCCCCTGTAATTAAATTCCCTTGAGCTGATGTGTAATTTCTCGTATATTATACAATAAACTCGAAAATAAAATCATGGGTAGTTTAATTGATTATAAAACACATAAACATAAACTAATGTTAAAATGTGCTGAAAGCTTAGCATATTACCTGTGCATTTCTATAGTTAAAGACAGTTACAGTTATAGCCTATATACGTACAACTACTGGGTACAAGCCTCCCTCTTAAAAATGAGAGGGTTTTAGGGAAAAGAAGTGTCGGCCGCACTGCCCCAATGCGTGTTGGCGAATTTCGCATGTCTTAGAAAAATATTTTTTTTATTTCTCAGATATGCAGGTTTCCTTACGATGTTTTCCTTCTCCGCCGAAAACGTAGTAAATCAGCACTTAACATTGCAATTAACAATTTCATTGGTCAATCCATCGATCGATTCGAATTCTGTTTGGTAGCGTAGTACTGTAAGATTTACACCGCGTGCTAACAATCTGAGCTACCACAGCAATTCAATGACGCCGATTAATTGATTACATTCACACTTTCAGTATTATTTAATGTAAATTGTGTCAACGGTGTTTCTGAAACTTCAGCTCAAATTTGTTCGTTGTCTATCGGTATAGCACTGAATTGGTACCTGAACTGTATATGAACAATTGTACTATCAATTCATCCCATATAATCCCGCGGGTATCGTAAGAGGCAGCAAAGATAAACAAATCAGGTGATGGACAGCAGAGTCTTCCTTATAACGACTAAAAATAAAAACTGCGTTTGCCAACCCGCTCGCCAAGCGTGACAGCTATGGAAATTATCTCCCCTTCAAGGCAATCTATGGGGTATACTTCAGCAGCGGACTTTGATAGGTTGTTAAGGTAAAGGTAACGGCTTTTTGCCAGTGTTACTCCTTTTCGTATAGTTACAATAAAAATGATGTCACTGTACCGAAGACAAGTGTGGGAAAAATTTGTTATAAATATATTTCTCGGAAATACATCAGAAGGTTAATTTAAAAAAAATAGTGTCAGAGCAGATGTTCAACTTGCTCTCCTGCTTTCGCATTTAATCATTATCGATAATAAAAATGCACTATACATTCAGATATAAAGCAATGACAGTTCGGGCATACCATAATATGTCCACGTCACAGTTACACAGTAATGTAACATGGGAGACGTAATTACATGTTAACAACAAAATATGCAAACAAACAGCCACACTACCCATTTCATCGGAACACAGAGCAGCTTATAAGCAACACGATCATCCTTGCTTGAGCTAGAAGAATTGCAACGGACAGGACCAAGACACCGTCATTATCACTCTTATGGTCGCCACACACGGTCAATTCAACTGATCATTCCAACTGATCAGTTCAAATAAAAACTGCCGATACTTTTTAAAATATTGGATTTTCGGTATATCGATAAATAAACTTATACATAAAACTCCGATATTAATATATTTATAACTATCAATATATCGAAAATTCAATATTTTAAAAAATATCAACAGTTTTAGTTTGAACTGATCAGTTGAACTGACCGTGTGTGGCGTCCATTAGAATAATTTAGGCCGAATACCTCGCGCACGACGACTACAGTGAACTTTATACTGCACAAACGAGTGGGGGTTTTCCCGAACCCTCAATTCTACCCCGCCACCATCAATATGACGTTCCGCTAGACTGACGCAACCTCTCGCTTACTCTCGTTTCATCCGAAATTTTATAGACGCGCAATCATATTTATTTAGAGTTATAAATAAAAACGTCAACATCAGAAATTATAAATCTGAACTCTTCCACTTACAAGCTTTAATAAAAACGTAAGCGTTGTTATTGGCGACTTTGTATTAGTTTTTGTTTCACAAATCGTGTAGAGAAGAACAACGTTAACTATTTCCAGTACCATACAGGAAAGTCATAAAATTATTTCTGTTTTATTACATGCGTTGCAAAAATTATTTTATTATGTTGTTTTTCGTGTTCCCTCTCGTTTTGTTTTATTCTCCCACAAGAATATGTATCGATAAATTTTTTTGAGGTGTCTATCACATTAAGTTAAGTAGATACTTATTGCAACGGTGCAAAGAAAGATGATCTGATTTATGAATAATATGAATTATAACAGATGTAAAGCAATTTTTAAATTTACATATTGAAATGTATTGGACATACAGGCATGTGATGTCAAAGAAACGTTTTTTTGATTCCGATATGTGGGATTTTGGCAGCAGACTGCATGATGAATTGGAATTGTACACAAAAAATTTTGATCACAATAATTTTACTGAGATAGACATAAAAGAAACTATAAAAGAAACTAACCCTTTTTAAATAACGGCATACACTTACATTTATGTATCTATATATAAAAATATAATAAAAATGTAAATTGCAGATATATTTTTGTGGAAAAAATTATTGAGAGAGACTAAAAATAAGTAATTAAATACATTTCTATCATTTTTAGAATTGTATGTCTGTCGGTCTGCTTGTTTGTTTATGAACGTATCACTTCTAAATTACTAATATTTTTCAAAAGAATCGTTACAAAAATCATAAAACGTATCTTCGAGTAACGTTTAGTCTCTGTTTTATCAAAATGCGCTAATTTTATACATTTTAGTTTTTGTAAATTTTAATCTAATCGTGTATATCGTAATTAAATAATGAAAATGTACTTATACCTAGTAAGCTCTAAACAAAATAAAAAGTTTTCTCACTAAGATGGAAAGTATAAATTTTAATATGAATCAAATCGAAAGGCCTTCGATTTTGCTGAACTTTCCCATAGCCGCCCATACTGCACCCCTGGGACGATACGGGGCGATGGATTTATTTACGCCGCCTCTACACGGCAGGCTAATTACCGTTCTCACCGTATCTTTGAAGTTAAGTTATAGTTTGCAATGCGAGAAACCCCATGTTTTTATAAATAACAGTAATTATTAACCTCTTCTTTAGTTTCTTTTACATATTTTCTTTGTACATACGTTTCTTAATTTTATTTTAAATGTGTATATATTATTGAAAGAATGGTACCGTCATCTTCCGTACCTTTTCGTACCGTACCGTATCGTACCGTAGCTTTTCGCTCTCCTGTGTTACCCGCATCAACGTTACAATGTCCAGACAGTCATGACCCACACTTATTATGAAGTCGCTTAATATTGGGTGTTCACCTATAAAATTGCCTTCTTTTATGAAATAGGTTAACGTAATTTGTATCTTATTTGTTATATTTCTATTAATCAAAATAACCACCCACGAAATTAATATATATTTGCCAACGCAGTGGCAGTTTATTGATTTCTATTTGATTTTATTGATTCTTGAAGAAATTAGCTGGATTGGAGGCAACAAATTCTTTAAAGGCATTTTGTACTGCCTGTCGGGTGTACTATGTTTTTCCGTCAAAAAACTATCCAAATTCTGGAAAAAGTAGAAGTCTCTGGGCGCAAGGTCTGATGGTCTGGACTTGGAGACTATCAGTTGTGGAGTATGAGGTCGCGTGTTATCGTGCAGGAGTAGCGGGGACTAGCGATTAGCCAAAGCTGGTTGGAGACGTGCGAGCTTCCTCATCACTGTGTTTAGTTCTTCACAGTACACATCTACAGTAATGCTCAATCAATCATACCAGTGCTAGACCACCAAACAGTGACCATAACTTTTATAGGGGTAAGTTTTCGTTTAGGGCATTGTTTAAGTGCTTATCCAGGATCCAGCCAACTTGCTGAGAGCTTGTAACAATACGGTTCACAAATCCTTCGTGTTAGTGCTTGTTGAGCAGTGCAAGGCACGTCTCGACACATACTTCGCGCTGGCCATCGTTAAGCTCGTGGGGCGCCCATTTCTCAAACTTTTTGTTAAGTTGACGCGAATGAACCAATATTGTTTTGATGCAACGTCGAAATCTGCTGCTAATTTAGTCGTCGATTGAGTATTATCAGCTTCTACAATCGCCTTTAACACGTTCCCAGCGGCACTGATTTATCTGTACTTTCCATTACTGCGTTACAAAACGTTTGAAACCGCGTTCTGAACCAGAGATTGTAGGGGCACGAGGCTTAGTAAAACCCACCGCCCACAGGAGACAAAAATCCTTTTTTTGGCGCCAAATGAGGCGAATTATATGGTTTTTGTCGCGATTATTATTATCAATGAGTTGATTAACCTAAACCTGCCGCCGCCTGTGGGCAGATTTTTTAGTATAGATTCTATAGGTAAAATAAAATGTGCGGTCTTATGAACCTCATACTGCACTGAAAAAGGGCAGTTTTTCATATTGTTTAGTGATGGGAAAAATCTATCAATTTTATGGATGTTTTTTATTAAAACAGGTCAAACAATAATACTTTTTGCAACCGATTCTGTGAGAATTTTCTTTGATTTTTTGTCAGCCTCACGACTTGATAATAAGGTGCAAAGTTTTTCGTAGCATCCTACACATCTTCTCTTCTTTGATCCTTTTTCGAGATGATGTGGATTGTTTGGAGTGAGTTCTGAAAATAAAAAAAACTGATTGTGTATTTTTGAAGCGGGTTGATTAGATGTAGCGTTTTATTGGAGCAGTTCTATAGCGAAAGGCTTCTGAAAAAGTTGTTTTGTTAGTGGTAAATATTACTTATAATAGAACATGCTATTTTCGGAGCTCAAAATGATTATTAATGAATATTTGCAGTTTTAACAGAACCGAATCAAGCATGGTATTCACATACATAATTATTAGGATTGCCATCTAAATTGCCAACGCGGGATAGAAAATCGGAATTCTTTCGGACACCTTTTGTAATTTTTGCCAGGATTGAACACTTTCCAAAGCAGGATAGGTACAGGGGATCCCGAACTGATGGCAAACCTAATCATTAATTATGTATTTATTTATTTATCATCCAGGTTTTTACATGCAACTAATTAAAATAGTCTCACGCCTGTATCCTTGAAGGGGTAGGGAGAGGTGTATTATAGATACACCCTCATTTCGCCTACTATGTTTAAGTCCCACGTAATAGGTGGCGAGTCTATTGCTGTTTACTGGGCACGTATTTGCCAGTCTCCGTGCTGCCCCTAGGAATTTCCTTACAAAAAAACCCAATAACACTTGCCCGACCCGGTAATCGAACCCGGGACCTCTTGCACAGCAGTTGCATACACTTCGACTGCGCCACCGAGGCATATCAAAATACTTAACACTAGGAACAAAGATAAAAAGCGTTATTATATTGTAATCCCTAACTATACATATATACAATACATTACAGCGTATAATTTCTAATATTATATATTGTATTTATACACCATATTTTATATATACATAGCTGGAATTTATTTATTATAATATTCCTACATAACTATTTCACTTTGACTGAGTATAATTTGTAAATATTAATTGGAAACTTACCTGTTTTTCAAACATCGGTAATTTTGAATTAGATTTACCACCTAATTTCTCTTCATCATCAATAATATTATTAATTAACTTTCTTCGGCAACGTTTCGAATTCTTATTATATTGTCGCGAGCGCAGCGTCAACGTTTTGCACAACACTAACCGCGTGAAGCTGGCGTAGGGTGCGATACGAGGTGTGCGGGGGTACGAGGTGTTCGCAATCGCAACCTCGTAACGCACTCTATTAAACTTTTATTTGTTCAGTGCGGTACGAGGCCTAAAAAATCCGGTATTAAGATAAAAAACTCGGCATCAATAACACATCTCAGATATATAATTATCTTTTTCGTAGACTGAACCAGACGGAAGTTACGCCTCTCGCACGACAGAGAAGTTTACGTTTTTCCTTACCGCTATAAAGACGAGACACGGACGATGTGTTTCAAGCCTCGTTTCGCACTCATTGTGTTAATTCGTGATTATCAACTAAAGTTATCGGACGACCACGGTGTTTATTTTTCAGATCGAAATTTCCAGAACCGAAGCGAACAATTTTCCAGAACCAATACCTGGTGCGCTCGTTTGTAATATTCGCTCCGTAAACATCGTTGAAAAAAAACAATAAACAAATGACTAATTTTGAAAAAGATCTCCATATTTTAAAATAAAATTAATTTGATATTAAAATTCCTAGTCAAACAAAAATTATTTTGATTCGAAATGGCCAGTACTGCAGAACGGCAATTTCATGAGTAAAGACCTATTACGGAAAGCTCAAACTACCGATCGCATGGAAACTTCATCATATTTTGGGAATGATAGTGATCGCAGATTTTATGTTAAACTAAGGATTTTCGAATAATGTATACTACTCTAACAATTTGCCTCTCCGTACTCCCTTACATTCATCATAATTCTTCAATTAATTATTTTCTGTTACAGCTGTACGCTTGTTCGACTGGTTCCCTCTACATATTCGCCGTACCCAATCTTTTTTTTTTCTTTCAAAAATGTACTCAAAGCTTGTAAGCTGTATTACTTTGAACTTTTATAATTCCCATCGTACTTCTTGACCTCACCTTGTGTTTTTATTATTAAATTTTAAAATTGTATAATTTGCGTACACTTCCATCCTAATCATTCGTTGTGAACAATTCTTTGCGTTATAAGATTGTCTGAAAAATCTTGAAAAAATTGAAAAACCGCTTCCATGGCGATAAGATAGCCTATTGTACCTTTTTGATTTATTTAATTTTTGTTTTTCTTTCAGTGTTTATTGGTGTAAAATAAATAATATATTGATAAATTGAAAACCGCATCACAATAGTTTACACCTATATGATAGCTTTCATCCCCTATTTTACCTTAAATACGTTTAATCCTTTGAATACGTGTTGCCAAGTCACTAATCAAAAATTTGTAATAGTTTATCAAAGATAATTATGATTAAGAGAGCAGAATTTCAAATAATATTTCATTTTTAATTTTATCCCTTAATGGTAGAATTGACAAAAATACTGAAACACGTGTTTCTTAGTTTTAATCTAAAGCCTAAATAAAATTTTTTGTCAATCCACATTTTAAGGGTAAATTGGGGCAGATTTTTTAAAGTTCGAAAATATTTATTATGCATAATTACCATAATTTCCTATTTTAAATGTATTCTCACCACCATGCAAGATAGAAAGCCATTTTCCCACACAAAAATTATGCGCTTTATGGTTAAATTTACGAAAAATACCTATTTCATCATTTTAATCCAAAAGTAATTGTTCCAATTTTCAGGTTACAACAATCAGTTAATCATTTTTCATCATACAAATAAGAAATCCATCGTAAAATAGAAAGTGTCACACAAACTGTAAAACCTTATTTCATCCTGTTATTTAATGCCTACGTAATATAAGAATACTATATTTTTACAATTTTATTTTATGCTTCATATCAATATTTATCATATACTTGCACCCTCGTTTTAAAATTTTTAAATTGATAAAACATGTTAAATATTTTTTCTTAATAACACGTTATTGCCTTCCAAGAGATTGTTTTGAAAAATCACAAAGTATATTTTTATTCATTTTATTTACAGAGTATTTTCAGTAAATCTTGAGTCAATCACACCGTAAAATAAAAAGTTTAATGAAAACTGTAACATGCTATTTCTCCCTCTTAAGGATTGTGTTTTCAGTTACATTTAGTTGTATTACAGTCTTTTAAGCACCTCCACACTTAAAGTGTCTGCTGTATCGTAGCAATTTACATAAATAAATTTCAAATTTCAAAAAAGCAATTATTTGTAGGCCATACAAATAGTTATTCCGTGCGGGATTCGACGTCGCGACCTTTATCACTACAACTTGCTAAGCTACTGCGCCACGGAACCGTCGATATAATGCGAACGAAATCGCGGGCACCGCTAATAATATATAAAAATAAATAAAATAAAATAATTGTAAAAATAAAAAGAATCTAAATTAAATAGGTATAAACTTATTTAATGCCATTTCAAATTGTAATTGTAAGTGAAAACACATGTTTGGCGGTGGAAGGAAAAAGGAGATCACCCGCCGGGCTCACCGGACGTAACGCAGGTGTTATGCCCGGGGAGCGGCCATCGCTCCGTGTGATAATTCGGAGCTATTATAATATACTGATTATATTTCGGTACTTTGATAGCGCAATAATATTGATAACCTGTTGACTTTAGCTAGTAAAAATAATATAGCATTAATTTATTGTTAGTTTAGTTTAGTTTAAATTAGTTAACAGAGTGTACACATTCAGTTTACACTTTTTCAAAACGGAAACGTCTGTTACCGCCGGAAATTAACAACTATTGTAATAATTAAATCCTAAGCGAATGTACATATTGGCGAACATAATGCTGAATATGCAATCAAAACCCTAAGCAGGATACGTATGTTCATCACCGACATTCATCATCATTTGGTCACCGCAATTTTTTCAATTGTTTTATTTTTATTTTACTCTAACTTTTTTTTATTTTACCTTATTAATAAAAATTATGTTTTCATTAAAGCGTTGTTAAAAAACCAGAATTGGGTAGCGTATTCTTAATAACAACCTAAAAAAAACTGCTTGCCAACACGCCAGGTAGTGTTTGGTTGTCCCGCGGTGCGTTTAATAGACTGTAAAGAAAACGGTAGTCATAGAAAAAAAAACTTATTTCTTTATACCTCTTTATTTCTAATTACACTACTCTAAGGTAGACTTCTAATGATTTAGCAGTCTACCTTAGAGTAGTGTGCTTCAGGCGTTTGTATTTTCACCTATCTACATTTCTTTCTTTTAAAAATTAAATTATTAATAAAAACATCTTGATGTTTACGTAATAAATCAGTTCCAGGTAAAATTTTGTATGGCTACTTGCCATTGTTTATTTAAAATAGTGACTAATACGTGGTAGAGCCAAGCTGCATAGATCTATGATCCGGTGAGGTGGTGAGCGTGGTACCACTCCGGTCGAGTGGTACCACGCTCACCACCTCATACAATACCACACACATAGAATACCAGCGTAAAATTGCAGCTTAATGCTGCTGTATTTCGTATGATGAGTGTAGAGAACCGGAGACCCTTTTTACTGAAAACGAGACATTCCATCTTGGTCCGCACACGTGACAACGCATCTGCATTTAGATTTTTAATCGAGGATAAATGTAGATGTCTATAGGTCACAGCATCCTTTACAAACAGGTGGAATACACAGTCCAGCACGAGCACACGCTCGTTTGTCATCTAATTCTATAAAAATAATATTTTTAATAGATAGTTGTTTCATGAAAACAGTTTACACAAAAATCATAGTTTTTGAAAATTATGGGTCAGGACTTTTCACGTTTAACTTTAAGTTTAATTTAAGAATTGAGAAGATAGTATAGTAAATATCCCGGTTCTCAGCCCAACTAAGATTAAAAATTATGGATAATGGACATAACATGGATGCAGCAGTCTACAGCCCGTTTACCCACATGACATGAATATATTACCTACAGCTACTAGTCGTTATACCACAATTCAAATAACAATCCATTGTGTTAATATCCAATCGAGAGACCGGTTGTTATTCAAAATAACATATTCTAGTCTAGTCTAACATGTTAGCAAGATTCTCCTAGTTATATACTGAGTTACTGAGTAGAATAGAATACAATCATTTTTGTTCAATACTGATTACATGTAATTCTTATAAAAAGTAATTTATTTTTACTACTGGTTCGAAAAAAATCCTCAGTCCTGGGAAGACCCAGTGGTGTTTTTAAAAAAAAGGCATAATATTTATGCAACTGCTACATCTATTGCTATTTCATCCTAATCCACAGGGGTGACAACGCTCCGACGTTTGGCTCCCAAACTGGAACGGACCGGGGCTGCTTTCAGGCGGCTCCTGCCGAACCTGGGGGGGCCAAACGCCTTCTGCCGGAGGCTCTACGCGGGGATCGTGCGATCCATGGCCCTTTACGGGGCCCCGGTGTGGGCGCGTGGTTTGGCGCGGCTTGCCGTCCACCACCTGAACGCGCCCCAAAGGGTGGTCGCCGTGAAAATGGTTCGCGGCTACCGCACGATCTCCCGCGAGGCGGCGAGCCTCCTTGCCGGATTGCCGCCATGGGATCTGGAGGCGGTAGTCCTCGCACGCCTGCACGAATGGCGCGCGGAGGCACTATGCCGAGGGGAAACCCCGCTGCCGCGGCAAGTTGTCGCGCAGCGGATAGACTTCCGGCACGATCTCATGGCGACATGGAGAGAGCGACTGTCGCAACCCCGTGCTGGGCACGCCACTATAGCGGCGATAAGACCCCTCTTCGAGGAGTGGCTTGAGAGACGCCACGGCATCCTCACCTTCCGCCTGACGCAGGTCCTCACCGGACACGGTGTGTTCGGGAGGTTCCTGCACCGAATCGGGCGGGAGAAAACGCCCGGGTGCTCCCACTGCGAGGATGGACTGGAGGACACGGTGGAACACACCGTGGAGGTGTGCCCTGCTTGGGCGGAGCACCGCCGTGTCCTCGTAGCGGCGATAGGCGGCGGCGACCTCTCGCGTCCGGCCCTGGTCGAAGCCATGGTCCGGAGCGAGACGGAATGGGATGCCGTCACCACCTTCTGCGAAGCAGTGATGCTAGCGAAGGAGGTGGCGGAGCGGGAGAAGGAGAGAGCAGCAGCTTTCCTTCCCGGCCGCCGCGAGAGACGCCCCGGGCGTCGGGGGCTACGTCGTGGCCCCCGGCCACCGTAGGCGCGGGCCTGTGGACGGCGAGCAATGGGTAGCTCGCCGTCCGTCCGTCTAACGACGACAGGGCGTGTCGACGGCGCGTTTTGTTCCACGCGCGCCTCAAAGAGCTGTCAGCAGCGTGAAGGGGCCCGTAAGGGCCAACGCCTGCCGGGGCTGCGGGCTGTTCGAAAGAGATACCGCGGCTCCGGAACGTAAGGGCACTGAAGGAACACGGATGGTTTTTAGTCAGTAAAAGTCTGACACTCCCTTACGCTCCACCCAGAGCGAAAGGGGTCATTAGATGATTTTCCATCCGCAAAAAAAAAGGGGTGACAACGCATCTACAGTTTTGATTTTGAATTGATTCTGTGGGCTACAGTGTCCACTTACCATCAGGCGGACTGTGTGCTCGTTTGTCAACCTTATTCTATGCAAAAATAATTGAAGATAAACATATGAAGTTTTTGACTAATTTGTAATAGATTATTCTTATAAGATTATTCTTATTAGTTCGTTTAATAAAATTTAACATTGAGCTTTGTACAATAACTCATGTAACATAATAAACACACCAGCAATTCCCCTGTGAGCTGTGAGTTGTCGTCCACTGCGCATGTATATGCCATGCAGGTCTCGGGCCTCGGGGTATGCCCCCATTGCCTGGATCTTCCTCATGGCCCACAGCTATGGGCCAGTCCTGGGAGCCTTTTCTAGGCATGGTTGGTCTCAGCGGATTAATCCGCAAACAGAAAAATTTTCCGTAGTAGATTAAACTACGGAAAAAAGGAGGTTGTCAAGTAAAGTCGGAGTTGGCCTATCAGCGGCATTTTGGGTTTTACTCGACTCTCTAATCTATATAGAGAGGAGTTCTCTTGGATAAGGTCGCCCGTCCGGGGGCCGTGTGTGCAACGGCGCGAAACCGTTGAGGTGTTCGTGTGGCCCGTTGTCGGCGCGGTCGAACATGCCGCGCGCCAGTCGGGTCACGAAGTCTGTGATGGTCTCGACTTTCAGATCGGCCGCTATGACGTCGTTCCGGACGTAGCGACCTGCTCCGACAATCTTCCTTAATGTCAGGTTCTGCTGGGCCTGCAGTCGCCGCCTCAGAGGGTCGCTCAGAAGCATGTACCAGGCCGGAGCAGCGTAGGTAATGATGGTACGCATATACATCTTGTATATCTTCAGCTTAGTTCTTATTGGCAACTTGGATGCCAGGACTGGCAAGAGCGTCGCCCGCGCACATCTGACTCTACGGACGACGAAGTCAACGTGCGCGGTCATGCGCAGCGTCCTGTCAACCCGGCACCCAAGGTAGGTCACGGCCTTCTCGTACGTGATCTTTTGGCCATTGAGGATCAGCGGAGGTGGTAGATTTCTGAGACGGTGAGTGAGCAGAGCGGTCGTCTTACCAACGTAGACGACCATCCTCCACTCGTCCAGCCATGGTGGCAACAGGTCTAGCAGACGCTGCATTCTGGCAGTGGCAATATGGGCTCTTCTGGACGAGGTGAAATAGGCGCTATCGTTCGCATATAACGCCAGCTCCACGTCGTCCTCCCATTCTTGTAGGCTTCCTGCCAGTGTTGGGATGTCGTTGGTGTAAGCCGCGTACAGGGCTGGAGACAAACAGCTGCCCTGTGGAACGTCGGCTCTGATGGATCTTGTTGCGGACTCGGCGTCCTCTACGCAGACGTAGAACTTTCTGTCTTCCAGGAAAGACGCCACTAGCCACAACATAGCAAGAGGGACACTGGTCTGTTTGTGTAGTTTATGCAGCAATCCTGAGTGCCACACCCTGACGAACGCCTTCTCAATGTCGAGAAAGACGCCCAACGATATGCGGCCACGGTTGTATTCTGCCGCAAGCAGGTGCAGTACTCTAGTCAACTGTGTGACCGTACAGTAACCCCTCCTGAATCCGTGCTGCTCCGCCCGAAGTTGGATGCACGGACGGAAACGTCTCAGCAGCAATCTAACAGTTTAGCTATGGGCGGTAATAGCGTGATCGGCCTGTAGCTGGCAGCTCTACGCCTGTCCTTCCCGGGTTTCGGCATGACGATGACTCTGTTTTTCTTCCAGTCCTCCGGAAAGTGGGATGTCCGCAGTATACCATTGTAGGGTCGACCAAGCTCTACCAGGACTCTATTGGGCAGCTGTCTGAGTGCAGCGTTGGTAATCCCATCGTGCCCCGGCGCCTTCCTCGGTTGCAGGCGGGTTACTGTCCTCCGCAGTTCAGCGGAGGAGATGAACCACTCTCCTGCAAGCGGTGACGCGGGCGACGACAGGAACTCCTGTACGCAACTCTCCTTCCGGGCATGAAGCTCCATGAACTCCACACTCGCTGGGTTCGGCATAAATTGCTCCTCGAAGTGCTCAACTAGGATATCCGCTCTGACCTTGGCATCATAGCAACGTTCACTCACGCTGTTGGTTAGCGGGCAAACGGGAGGTCTGGCTTTGATCAACTGTCGGTTCAGTTTGTAGAGCGACGCGTCATGCTCTTCAGCTTTCCATATGCGCCGCTCCCTGGCCTCTTCTCTGTAGGCCTGGACTGCAACCGACAGTTCCTCCGACAAGGTATTGAGTTGAGTTTTCAATCTAGGGCAGCGAGTACGCGCCCAGAGCTTCCTCAACGCTCTCTTGCGCCTGATCTGCACGCATATCTCTCGCGTCAGATCGTCTCGCCTTGCTGTGATCGGGACGATCGTAGAGGCCGCATGGAGGGCCTCCTAGATGTTCTTGATTAATCTGGTTGCAGCGGCCTCAACGTCGTCCGTTGTGCTTATGGCATGGTGGACTGGAGGTCTCTCCTGCAGGTGTTGATAGTAGAGCCTCCAGTCGACACGTGTCTTGAATGCTCTGGGCGGCGTAGCCACCGCCTTTAGGCCAAGGGTGATCAAAATCGGGAGGTGCTGTTAGTTCAGGTCGTACAGCACCTCTACCACTATCACGTAGTTGACGTTCCTAGAGAGCACGATGTCCAATACATCCGGACGTTTCCGTGGATCTGTCGGAACGTGTGTAGGTTCTTCGGGACCTAAAACGTCGTAGCTATATTTCTCCGCATCTTCATAAAGTTCATGGCCCGGCGGGTTGATCACTCTGGATCCCCACGCCGGGCGGTATGCTGCGTAGATCCTTAGTTCCTCGCCCGCCGCCTCCATTTTTATACCGATAGAGTACATTGTTTGGTATTACAGGTAATTGCAGCTCTTGATGGACGATGTCCCTCCTCACTAGAACCGCCGTCCCTCTATAGGCGGCCCCTTGATAAGTGACCTCGTCCCTTCTGTGTATGATATGATAATTCGGCAGCTTTAAATACGAGACTCGCGCGGACCGCCGTAGCGAACAGACGCGCGCAGCGGAAAGCTCCCGAGAGCCGATCCGCGCACGACCCACGCACTGCGTGTGGTATCTTGAAATTTTGTGCGGTTCTTAAAACAATCCACATTGGAACGAGACTTGAAGTGAATAGAAAGTGAAAAATCATGAACTGTGAGGACCCCGGGGGGAGCACCCCCTGGGATTCACCAGAAGAAGTGAGACAGGCAACACCCAACAGAATTAGTGAATCAAGAGTAATAGGAAACATGCTCTCGAAAAACAACAGTGAAAGTTCACACAAATCTAATGATATGGACACGGATCTACTTAGTCTAGACAAGGACAGTAAACAAGTGAAAGACAAAGTGAAAAAAGTGAAAATGGACCTCAATGAGTTCAATAAAAATATAATACAGTGCTGGGAATGCGAACAATACTTCCAAACGGACGCCCCCCTGTGGGGTACCAATCAAATGAACACGTGGAAAATCCAAAGTAATGTATGCATGGAAAGCTTTCTCATAAAGGCGGCCACTACTATAGTGCCCAAATTCGAAAAAGAAACACTAAAAATCGAAACTACCATAACAATATACACAGCCTCGCTAAAAACCGGAGTAAGCAACTTTCGTGCGTGCGTGGACTGTAAAACAAAGAGAGAATTGATCACCCTACCGATAGACGCATTTACATCGGAGGAATGGTTCATCTGTAAGTGCGGCAAAAATCAATGCGCACTTATAAAAACCACGGCAGAGGATTCAAGCCCGTCTCTAACCACCCAAAGAGGCAAGAAAAAAGAAATCGTAAGGGCGTTGGCTTGCAAGAGCCAGTGCACGTGCAACGAACGAGGTTAGAGCCGACGAACGGCACATGCAAGCCGCTCGCCGCCCGGACCGCCCCCCGCCTCACCTCAGGGGGAACGACACGGCGTGCGAGCGTCTACGCTAGTGAACAAATGAAACGACACCATCGCCCAAAGCCACACGACCACGGCGCGTACCTGCGCGACCGAAACAATCCAAAGTTTGGCCGCCACATGTAACACCCAGCGCGCGGACAGGCAAGCCGAGGCCAACTCGGAAACAATCTATAATATACCGTTAGCAAACAGATTTGAAACGCTACAAAACGAAAATAGAGGAATAAAAAGACAACGCACCGGAACAGATAAGTTCGTGACGCCCACACAGAAAAACACACATATCCCTGATATAATAATTAGGGATGAAAAAATAATGAACGACCAACGCGCCCTCAGATTTATAAGAGAGGCGACATCAACAAATAATTCAACGCTTAGAGTGACGAACGGACAAATAAAAATCAACCCGGGGAGCTCAGCAGCCCGGGAAGACATTCTCACGAAAATCCAAGTGTGCGAACCATCAAGAATAATAGCACCAAAACCGAAAGCTGACAGACAACCAGCGAAAAAAGTGGTGCTGAAAAATGAAACATACGGTGAGGACACTGACATAATCGCAGAAGAGATAGCGGAATGCATTGGCATTAAACCGATATCAATAAAACCGCTAGGAAAAGCAGGTAAAATACACCTCTTGATTTTTGAAAATAAATATAAACAAAAAAGCGTCCTGCAAGCATGCAAAACCGCTGACAGGAAGTTCTTCTGCGCCCCTTGCATAAAGGTAGAGCCATTCAGAGAAAACCCGAGACACATAGTGCAATGCAAGAAATGCTATGCATTTGACCACTCGAAACAGTCTTGCTACGGCAGACAAGAAGAATCACAGATCAAAATCAATACACCCGAGGGCACTACGACGATGGTCTGCAAAAACTGTAAGAAAGAAGGACACAGCGCGAACAACGTTACCTGCCCGATATTTCAAAAAATGATATCCAAACAAATGGAACAAGCGAAAGCCAAACAGACTAAACAAGAAGAGAGAATCAGACGTGCGACAGTCAGACCTGGAGTCAGATATGCGGACATCTCAAGCAAAAGACAATTCCCCGCCTTGCCACAGAAGAAGCTGACAGTATCACAGGGGGAGCAGGCAATGTTACCACCGATGAACGAAACAAGAAAGCCTCCACCTAAGACTGGAGCGAACGGAAAAACTACTAATGAAGCTCATAGAAACCATGAATAACACACAACGACAGACCAATGGCTAATCACGACCAAAAAAGAATACAGAACCTCAAAATCCTACACCTAAATGCACAAGGACTGAGAAAGAAATTCATTGAAGTAAAAAAGCTGGCAGAAAAATACAGGCCAGCCATAATAGTGATAAACGAATGCAAAATCGACTTCGACAAGGAGAAGTTTAACATGAAAGGATACGATAAAATCACACACTCGCTTAAAACCCACTTAACCACAGCCATGTACATACAAAGGGGGCTAAGATGGACCGAAACGGAGGTCACACCGGGGTGGGGAGAGGAGAAAAGAAAAATTGAAGGCGTGGGCATAAAACTGTTCACAGACCACGCGACTGGACAATACATAAAAATAAAAGGGACCTACTTTCAAATCCCAAATCAACACCAAGCCAGAGAAGAGCTTGAAGAAACCTTGGCTGACGAACCAACGATCATAATAGGAGATCTGAATCTACAGATGCGCGCCCTGAACCAAAGAAGAGACGCAGGCCTAGGCATTGTAATCAGGAAAGCAATAAACGACGGAATCTGCTCGCTAAAAAACGCCGGCGCGCCGTCGAGGCCGGCCAACCAAGGCAACGCAATCCTGGACATAGCCGTAATAACACACCAACAGATCGAGGCACAAGCCAAGCAGTTAGAAAGCGTTGGATCAGACTATCTACCATGGCTACTCACTGTAAAAATCGAACACAACATAGAGGTAAACAAATCTCGCAACACAAGGAGGATACGCGAGGACGAGGGGGGCGATGGAAGCATACCAACAAACCATGTGGGAAGGCTTCCGCTACCTACACGGGGAAATAATCACGGAGGAAGACTGCGAAAGATACGTCGAAACCATGGAGAAATCCATTACAGCAGCCCTCGACGAACACGCACCTTTCAGAACAACAACGAGACGAGAACATCTACCACCGGAAATTAATGAAAAGATAGACTTCAGAAACAAGCTGAAACAAATTAAATGGCAGGCAAGGCACGGCAGCCTCAACCTACAACGAGAGGCACGTGCCCTCTACAACAAAGCCAAAAAAGAAGCAGACCAAGCACTGAGAGAATATACCGAGAAGGGCTGGCTGGATAAGATCCAGGATCCGAATGACAATAGGTCGCAAATGTGGCGCATCCAACGCAACATGAAGAAACCAATCATGAGACTACCAAACATAACGGGCTGCAAAACGGAAAAAGAGACGATCGACTCACTGACTGAGGCAGCAATAGTAAAAGAGGCAGTAATTGCGACGGAAGATGAGGGCACAGAGAAAACGACCCCGTTCCAGCCACTCGACCCAACATCAAAACACGAAGTCAAATTAGCACTGAGCAGGTTCAAAAACAAAAAGGCTCCCGGGCCAGATGGAATCAAGGCAGACGCCCTCAAACTCGGGGGAGAAGTCTTCACCGAGGCATTTGTGCCTCTCGCTAACTTTATATTGTCCACAGGCTACTTCCCTAAGAGATGGAAAACCGGCGTGTGCATCTTCCTGCACAAAGCTGGCAAAGATCATCGCCAGGCACTATCGTACCGCCCGATTACACTGCTCAACATAATGGGCAAACTGTGCGAGCGACTGATCCTCAGACGACTCACCGCCACGGTGGACCGGCTGCAACCACCGTTCCAACACGGCTTCACAAGGGCCAGAGGCACAGCGACCCAGATCCTTCGCACCGGTAAAATAATCACAGATGCCTTGGCCAACGGCGACAGCGTCTCCATGATATTAACAGATCTCTCGAAAGCCTTTGACTCGATTAACCACAAAGGCTTGATCAAAAAGCTACAAGACAAAGACGTACCCACTAACATCACAAAAATTATAGAAAACTACCTTGCAGGCATACAACTGAAAGGCAGGTTTAGAACAACTGAAACAGAGGAGAAACCTATACTCCATGGCGTGCCTCAAGGATCGATCCTGGGACCGGTGATTTTCAACCTGTATGTCCATGACATCTGGGACATACATGACAGAATTAAGGGGCTCAAACTCTCACAGTACGCAGATGACCTCTGCATTCTCAACAGAGCCACAAACCCAGACCATGCAACCATGTGATCGGAATGGGCAGCAGAAACTATTATTAACTACTATACGAGATGGGGGCTCAAATGCAACATAGAGAAAACCGAGTGCATTATGTTCTCAAAGAAAAGTAAATACCGCCCAGCGGTAAAATTAAAACAACAGATGCTACCATACCAAAACCAGATCAAATACCTCGGCGTGGTCTTCGATAAACGCATGAGAATGAATCAACACACCGAAAAGGTAGTGAAGAAACTGAAACGGGTCAGAGGAGCCCTTGGCCCGATAATTGGATACTACGCAAAAACAGATCTAGAAACCAAACTGGCCATAATACAGGCCTGCATTCTGCCACTGCTGGACTACGGAGTGGTCCAACTGCTATCGAGGTACAGCGCGACGAACCTGAGTAAAATCGAAAGACAATACAGAATGGCACTCAAGAGTGCTGCCCAACTACCGAAAAGAATATCCACAGAGATACTATGGGAGATGGCTGACATAGAAGCCTGGCACCTACGTGCCGCGGACATAAATCAGAAGATGTTGGACAACATTGCCCAACTGGGAATAGAAGACCTAGAATCCCCCGGTGACGCCTACCTGGCGCACGGAGAATTCAATCCCCTCAGGACCAACCATAGAATAGGTGAAATTGTATATGATCCCAAAAAGAAAAATTACAAGCGATGGCCCACCGATAACACGGGAGCCCCGCGCCCTCTTAGGATAAGGTAATTAAGGCTAGCAAATAAGTACACAAAAACAAATGAAATACATAATAATTTTATTGTATAAACTTTATTATGAATAAGCAAAACACAGCAAACACAGATCCACCTAGGACATAAGTTAGCTGACTCACCCTCACACGGTTCACCGGCCGTGAGGATGCAAATGTAAATACACAAGTAGGCAAATAAATATTTTCTGATTCTGATTCTGATTCTGATTCTTTAAATACGTTTTTGGATTTAATTCTGTCTCTCCCAGCAAGATGATTTGAATGTCTTGTTGTTGGGCGACTGTGAGGAGTTCATGTAGCTTCTGCTGTATTCCGTCCGGGTTCCAATAGAGGAGGAGCAGGTTACTCTCCTCTATAATGCCGGGACAGGAGGTTTGCCAGCGCCTTCATAACCGCTGTGATGGGATCTGTCCCGGCTCTTATATCGGCCAGGACTTGACTGCCGACCTCGATGGCAATGACAACCAAACGTTGGATGGCGTCTGCTGTCTCGAAGCCGGCTATAGGTGTTCTCCCTTCTGAAGGCGTTGGCACTGGTGTCGGGCGTTGGACTTGATTTTGCAATCTTTGCTACTGGGTAGAGCGCGCTCTATATGTAGAGCGGGCTCTATTTTCTGATAGAGCCCTTTCTGGCACTCTACCCATTCTCTTCTTAGGTGCTTCGCTAGTAACCTGCGCCTGTGAGGCTACCGGTCCTGCTGGTGTCGGGGTAGAGGTAACAGCGTGAGGAGGCTGCGACTTCTTTTTGCTCCTAATTCCCCTGTAGCTGCAGTTGTTCATGGGTGGCGGACAACACTTACCGTCTGGTGATCCGCATGCTCGTTTGCCCCTTCTTCTATAAAAATAAGTTTTCCCGTACAAAATGATTGAACAAAAAAATAATAGTGTCTTAGGATGAATGAATCTTTCAGTACACTTGTGGCACTATATTTTTTCTTATCCACTTGAAAGCTTTCAATGTTTTGATGTTCATTTCGGAAATATGCTAGGAGAACATCCAGTTTCTAAAATTGTGTGTATAAATATATGTATAAAAGTACAATACTTTATTTTTTCAACTAATTTACTGCTTAGTTATTTTTTATTGAAATAAAATGGTTTATATTAATTTATATGACGCAGCGAACTAGCTTAATTGGCCTTTCAGTTAAAAGCCTAGACATAACATGGCAGGTTAACCCTATTAAACCATCTAATTAACGCTACGTACGCTAAATATTATATGTCACATTGTTTGTCCGCGATGAACTCCTAAACTTCTGAACTGATTTTAATGAAGTTTTATATATGTGTATTGCTTGCTCTAACTTGAGAGATAACACAAAGTGAATCCTAATATTTTTATCTCAAATTTAATGGTTTTTATAGGACAAGGGGTCACCGGAAAGGGCAGAACAATGTCTGCGTGGCCACCTAGTATTATATAAATGTACGCGGCTTTAGCAAACGTACCTTAACTTAGTTTCGCTGATATTACAAGGTATGTGCAACGTCGTATTAGACGCATCGGCTGAATATCATTCAGGCCCCCAGTTGAATGGCACCGTTTAGTAAAAAGGCTAGACTTTTAACTGAAAAGCTAATTAAGCTAGTTGGATGCGACATATAATGTCAAAAATAAATGATAACATTACTGTTGTTAGAACACAAAACAAAACAAAACGGCTGTCAGCAGCAAATTGATAGGTAGCTTCTTATAAAGCAAGAAATTCTGGCGCGTGAAAATTTTGCAACACTAATTAAAATTACTCTATTGTTTGTACTCTATAATTTGGCACAGTAGGTAAATGATTAAAATATTTATGATACGATTTTTTTGAATTCCTCTTGAAAATCTTTGTTTCTCTAATGATTTCTTATATTCACGCGAATGCTATAGTAGGTGAGAGTCAATCAAATAATAAAAAAGGTCAAAAGGGCTTTAAAGATGTTATTTTGACATTTGACATTTTAGTAAATATTTTAGTCGATTTTAGTAATGTGTAGTGTAGTTAGTTTTTTTTTTTTTTAATATTGATTTATCGAAGTGTTTCTAATTATTGCCTTTGTTTACTATTTTTTTCTTATTGGTTATATGTTGGTTATAGAAACAGAAACAGAAACTTTTTTAATTAAATGTAGATTATAAACAATACTTATTGAAAGTCACTTTTTTTATTTACCAATGGTTCGTGAAAAAAATACAAAACAATATAAATATAACAATATAAACATAATAAACAATATAAATAAAACAATATAAATATAGTATACGACTTCTGTTTCTGTCTTTTGTTTTTGTCTTTGTTCTCTTTTTTTTGCGCCCGAAGCAATTAAAGGGCTACCCTATACGCAGGGAGGCGAAAAATGCATTACACATACCACGATAGCCGGTCTATCGTGGTTATGAGGGACTCACATCCTACCGTGGAACCTAAGTGATACCCTCTAAAAACCGCCTTTAGGGACTGGCAACTGGCTGATTAAGCTTTATTGTGCCGTATCGGAGCGACCCCCCTTGGGTGAAAGGAGGGCGCTAGCGGCGAGTAGCCGCTGGAAAGAGTTGCTGCCTAGTTAAGGCAGCTTACGAATGGGATGGAATGACTAATTAGATTGAGTTCAGAAGGTGTTGATGCTCGGTAAGCGCGAGCAAACGGTCCTGATGGGACTGAGAAGCGCGCAGTTTGCGTGCTAAAATTGCGATCTCTTTTACGTCGATATTGCGGATAGCAGTGTATACTGTATCTACGTTATCGGCGTAAAAAGGTTCCG
Source organism: Parnassius apollo (assembly GCA_907164705.1). Classification (NCBI taxonomy): domain Eukaryota; kingdom Metazoa; phylum Arthropoda; class Insecta; order Lepidoptera; family Papilionidae; genus Parnassius; species Parnassius apollo. The sequence goes on along the minus strand of CAJQZP010000501.1, from coordinate 2,055,485 downwards.
CCTGTTGTCGGGGCCCTAGTGGGCGGAGGTGAGGAGGCCGGTAGGGTTCCTGAGGGGGCCGATATGGGTCCTGAGGTGACTGAGATTTGCCCTGTGGGGGCATTTTGGATGGGAGGGCCGGGAATGTACGGTCATCGACCGGTGGCGGGGCTTTTTTGGCAGCTTTGTTGCCGAAATTGGGGCGAGTGCAGCCTCTGAAGTTGACCGTATGGCCGATCTGTCCGCAAAGGACGCAAGCGGGTGGGTACTCGGTATCACGGTGTCGAGGACACTCTTTCGAGCTGTGCGGGTCTAGGCACTTAAGGACTTAGGATTCGGGTACTTGCACTTGTCACGTCAATATAGGCTCCGTAAATTATAAGTTTTAAAAAATATTAAATGTAAACAATTTTTGTTATTTCTTAGATAAGTGAGTTCATAATCATGTAACTAAAGACTACAAACTTTATCCAGTTGAAGTGTTAAGTGTGAACATTGTTAATTTAAATTTTGTATGGAACTAACGTTGAAGTGTTTAATAACAAAAGAAATATCAAAATGTGTGATAAAGTGAACGAAAACTGTTTTTTATCAAAAAACTAAGTGGATAATATAAGAATTTGCAGGAAAGTAACCATTAATTGAGCTTATAATTTCAAAAATATAAAAGACCGTTACATAGTTTATTCAAAAAATATTTAATTATTATTTCTTTAGTGGACAAAACGAACAATCACTGTAACTAAAGAACGATTATTCTTTTATACTAACTCAAATTTCAAGATACTTGGGTGTTTATTTTAGTATTATGATAATTATTGAAAATAAAAAACAAAAAAAAATTAAAAAATAGTTCCATCTTATGGCAAATGTTAAAACTACGCTTATGTTTATTCGATTATCACAAACGTTATCAGACGTTTGGCCAACAGAGGACGCTTATTTATAGAGTGGCATTAAAGTAATATGTACAAATTATATTAATCTTGAAAGATAAAACCAGAAATACGCAAAATGAATGTATGTTTTAAATGTAAAATTGTTATATCTGACAAACAATACTTAACCTGTTCTAGCTGTAAGGAGCATTTCCATTTGGATTGTACAAATGTTTCAAATAAAAGATTTTATTTAATGACGGTTGATACTAAAAATAAGTGGAAATGTAAAGAATGTTATGAAGAAAGAACAACACGTACACCATCAAATAACATAACAATCAGAAATAAATATCGGATTAATATACCTGTGAAGAATTCTTTCGACTCTCTGTCATCGGACGAGCAAGAGCCCGAGTATTCGTCACTACTAGAAACGTGTGAATTAAATAGAAGTTGCCCAGAACTAGGTTCTGTTAACCCGGAAAAGATAGAAGAATTAGAGAAGAAAATAGGTTATCTTACAGAGAAATTAGAAATAGCAGAAAATGAAATTGAGAATATTTTATCAGAAAATTTTGCCCTAAAAAATAAAATTTCGGAATATGAATTAAAAATTGATAAACTAAACCAATTATGCAAGCCCACTCCTCACCTAAAAAATTTAATTCCAAAGAGCTCCACATGTAAAAAAAAGAAGAATATAAATAAAAGTAAATTGGATTTCTCTTTAATTGAAACGAAAAGCCCTACTAAACAACAAGAACAATGTAAATATCAAACAACGCCATCTAGTAAAGACAATAGCAATCTTTATAGAGAAAATTCACTACCAAGATTTAATGAATTAGTAATGTGTAATAATTCTCGTAGTGATACGTCAGATACAAACAAAAAAGAAGGTACTAAAAATTTGCAGCGAAGTCAATCTATACACATAATAGGTGATGAGCAATTGCTGGGCCTATCGGCAGCTTTAATTAAAACAAGACTTGGAAAATGGAATGATAAATACAATCCCTCGGCATATATAATGAGCAATGCAACTAGTAGTGAAATTCTACACTATTGTAATAATATGGTTAATAATTTATCCGATAATGATATTGTTGTATTAGGTGTAGGGGGTAATGATAAAAATCCTGAATTATTACATTTTAATTTTTGTTCCATTCTCAACATTTTGAAGAAAGTCACTGTTTATATTATGCCCGTTAATTATAATCCATATCTTAATGTATATAAATTAAATAATAAATTTTATTTATGGTCTAAATATTTAAAAAATTGTACTTTTATATATATGAAATATCGTAATGTAAATATGAAATTCTATTTAAATTATATTTGCAAAAAAATCAACTTTAATATAGATATAAATGAATATAATCTACAGTTTCTTACATTTAAAAATACAATGCGACACATAAAACTATTACAAAAAAACGCTAATGATGCACAGAAAATATCACAACGTAAATTGCCTAAGAAAAAAGGCACTATCCCTTATTATTTCAAGGCAGCAAACGTAACACATATTGACAAGACAACACATACATTGCAATCGAGCTTAATATGCTCTAATAATATGAAGGCCGCTAAAAAAAGGAACTATACCCTATTATTTTCCCAATAAGAATAAAATGTTACAAACTACATCGACGCCCACGCTAAATAATGTAACTTTTTTTCGTTCCTAAGACTGCCAACGGCTTTAATATATTGCATCAAAATATTCAAGGTCTGTTGTCTAAAAAGGAAATAATCGAAATTACACTTTCAGAGCTTAAGGATCAAATAAATCCAGATGTCCTTTGTTTTACAGAAACTTTTGTAAAATCTGGAGAAGAAAAGAATATGATAATTAAAAACTATGAAATAGCGTCGTATTTTTCACGGAACAAAAAACGAGGTGGATCTTGTATTATGGTTAAAAGAGGAATGCCTTTTAATAAGATAACTTGTTTTGATGACTTGGCTGTCTCGTTCCATTTTGAATGTTGTTCTGTGTTAATTCCCCATAGCAATATATTAATTATATGTTTATATCGAACACCGACTAAAATAAAACGACATTGTGATTGTTTTTTTCAAAAACTTGAATTGTTGTTGTATAAATGTAATTATAAATATTCAAAAAAAAAAGATTGTAATAGCCGGAGATATAAACATTAATACACTAGTAAATGATAATGTTACGACTACATTTACAGATATTATTAAAACATTTAATTTTCATCTGCATATTACAAGACCTACTAGAGGACAGTCCTGTATTGATCACGTTATTAGTAACATACCAAATGCCACTGCGAAAATTCTTCCACTTTCGTTATCGGATCACGAAACTGCTCAAATGTTAAGGTTTACCGTAAGCAAAAAGAAGGTCCTACCAAAAATTGTTTTCTCTTTCAAAAGAAGTTATTCTCAAGAAAACATTAATAAGTTTCAGTCTTATTTAGAAAGTTTATCGTTTTCTGAAGTGTTTTTGGAAACTGACCTAGATCTAGCTTTCAATAAATTTTATGAACTGTTTCAACTGTTTTATAAACTTTGCTTTCCGGTAATAAAAATTAAATCTAACATTAGACCACATATAAAATGGATATCAAAAGGTATTAAAAAAAGTTGTTCTACGAAAAAAATATTACGTTACAAATATTACATTAATAAAACAAATCAGAATAAAGTTGCATATAACAATTACACAAGGCTTCTAAGAAGATGCATCAATTACGCAAAAAAACATAGTAATAATAAGTTTATACTCAATAGTAAAAATATTGTAAAATCAACTTGGAAAATTATTTGAACTAGGGCATATAGCAGCAGATAAACACATTGACTTAATTAAACACAATAACTTTATAATAACTAAACCTATGAAAATAGCTGAAGCCTTTAATAATTACTATATTAATTTGACAAATAAAATAAATAATAAAATTGTATACAGTAATACACAAAATAGACTTCAAAATTCAATTTATTTAACACCGGTCGATGAATATGATATAAGTAAAATTATAATGACATTAAATAATACAAATTCAGAAGGTTATGATGGCATATGTACAAATGTTATCAAAGCGTGCAAAAATCAAATTAGTAAAGTATTAGCCTATTTAGTTAATTTATCAATGGAATCTGGCACCTTTCCAGAAAAATTAAAAACGTCTATTGTAAAACCATTATATAAAAAAAGAAGAAAAAACACTAATGGAAAATTACCGTCCAGTGACATTGGTACCTATATTATCAAAAAATTTTGAAAAGGTCATGCACAAGAAGGTCATGACTTTCCTAAATAAGTTTAATAGAATAAATCCAACTCAGTATGGATTTCAAAAATCAAAATCCACGACACTGGCCGCTTTTAATTTAATAAAAAATATTTTACAAAATACTAATGACGGACTATTTACTACGGCCATCTTCTTTGACATGTCAAAAGCTTTTGACTTCGTATCACACGATCAGCTTTTGTTCAAATTAGATCAAAACGGAATTAGAGGCCAAGCATATCACTGGATTAAGTCATTCATACAAAACAGGCATCAATGTGTTGAGGTGCTAAAACTTGACAATAGACATGTAAGTCAAAGTTATAGATCCAAATTTAGAAAAAATGCGTTTGGGGTACCTCAGGGTAGTGTACTAGGTCCACTTTTATTTTTGATATATTTAAACGACTTACCTGAAATTACTAAATATAGAAGTATTTTATTCGCAGATGACGTCGCAGTAATAGTCACAACAAATAAAAATATGTCACTAACAAAACATAATTTTGACATTAATCAAACAATATTTGACGTAACTAAATGGCTAAGTAATAATAATTTAACAATAAACTTAAGTAAAACTCAATATATAAATTTCAATAATATAAATAATAATTTAATAAATATTAATTATAATGGACAAACTCTTTGTAGTGCAACTAATATGACATTCCTAGGTATAATTATCGACAAAGAATTAAAGTGGAAAGAAAAAGTTTGTAAAATATGTAATAAAATAAACAGGTTCACATATGCGCTTTATAGACTAACAAAAGTGGCAACAAAACAAACTGCAATTATGACTTATTTTGCATATATTGAGTCGATTATCCGCTACGGAATTATAATTTGGGGCAACAGTGCAGAGATTAATAAAGTTTTTATTGCACAAAAAAAATGTGTTCGTGCCATTCATGGTGTGGGCCCAGATGTTTCATGTCGACCTCTATTTAAGACACTGGGAATCTTACCCGTGCCTTGTTTATATATATTAGAAGTTGCTAAATTTGTAAAACAACACGGGAAAAGTTTTTATAAACTTAACAAAGAAGTGGTATCCATGAACACGAGATACCCAGATCGGATAGTAATTAGCGAAATACCGAAAAGTAAACGCTTTAGTAAAAATTGTTACTGGATGGGTAAAACAATATATAATAAAATACCAAACATAATAAAAGATCTTCCTATAAAAACATTTCAAAAAAAATTATACCAGTGGCTTCTTCAAAAAACATTTTACTCCGTAAACGAGCTTTTAAATTACTGATGAAAACTTTTATAGGACTATAGCTCAAAATTGACATTTTTTTTGTTATTAACTGACATGGTATATAATATTGTTTAATTTAATTTACTTTATTTGTTAATTATAATTTTTTTTTTGGTACTTTTGATATCTTTAGAATATAATTGGATGGATTGTTTGTTGTTGCTAATTTAATGATTTAATAATGATTGATTTTGATGTGTTAATTTTGTATAAATATAATTTCTAAGAATAAATAAATTTGCATGTCTCCATTAGAGACTTAGTGTGTATGCATAGTATTTAATAGTATATCATGTAACATACATACTAAGTAGCAAATAAATAAATAAATAAATAACGCACCTGGGAGGGGCTGAGCAGTTGGCCGCCGCATGCCCGTAGAGTTGGCAGCGGTGGCAATGCGCCGGAAAACCGCGCCTATAGGGGGCTTCGACTTTGACTCTCGACAGGCCGCACACAGTGTGTACCTATCGGAAGATGTCTTTCGCCTCCGGCACGTTGGACAAAATGAGGAGGGCAAGCGAGTACCTCTTGCCCCTGTTGCTGTGTATCTTGTGCACAGCCTCAACTGGGAATCCCTGGGACTTAAGGTCCTCCAGGATTTCCTTGTTGGCGAGTTCAAAGGGAACTCCGCGGAGGACAGCCCTGATTTTACGTTCTTCAGGGAGAGAGTAGGTGTGATAGGGCACACCTTCGGATGTGAAAAGTTTGGTGATGTTTCTAAAGTCTTCCATAGACTGCGGAACGATTTAATTGATTCGCCAAGGTTGGTGGTTTGGTTATATTTAAAGCCTGCGTCGTAACAGACTTTAGACTCCGCTTACTCGCACACTCCGCTTAGCCGCACGCGCACGTATTCAATAAGATTGCGTAGAAAAAGACTACTTACTTTCGCAAGCGAATTACTTATGTTCAGAATTCACAATACGTGATATTCATTGTGAAATACAAAATGCCTTACGCATTTTTGTAATAATGAGAAAAGAATTCTATTCTTCTTTTATTCCTTACCAAGCTGCTTGCCAAGCGTGGCAACTGTGGCAAGTATCCCTCCAATGAGGCAATCTATGGGGGAAGCCTATGTTTTTTACTACTTTATTTTAATATACTGTAACGGTATCAAGCTTTGATACGCTTAACAAAGGCTTCCCGTGGATTATCTCATATAAGGATATATATATATATATATATATATATATATATATATATATATATATATATATATATATATATATATATAGAGAGAGAGAGAGAGAGAGGAAGTTTACCCCCTAGTCAACTTTTCACCAATTCGCATTAAAATTGATAAATTACATATACTCTTTAAGAATATGTACCATATATACATATGTATTTAAATATAATGTACTTTAAAAATTATCTAATAATAATTAATGTTATCAAATAACTGAGACAAAGTAAAAATTCATCAACGTCTAAGACTTGAAAATGAATAAATTTGGTATAACTATCCATACTATTGGCTTCGTACAGGGTCGTGTGTTCCCCGCGAACGAGTTCCCGGCTTGTAGTGGCGAGGGCTTACTAACCGTGTCGTCACTCATGGTGAACAAAGTAGAACCGATGAAAAAATGGTTATTTAATAGTCTTGAGTTTAGACTATGGTTTAAGAAGAGCCTCAGCCAATGCATCACATTTCTCGCGAAAATGACATGTCTAATTCCGAGAAAAAGCTACTTACTTTCGCACTTACTTATGTTCAGAACACCTGAAAGAAAGTCGCTTGTAATAATGAGAAAAGACATCTTCTTCGTGCCCGTGGCAATGTGGCAAGTATCCTCCTGAGGCAAGGGGCCTTGTTTTTTACTTTTTTAAATCAGACTAGTTTAACCCATAAAAGAGCCATGGTAACTCAGGAACTAAGCACTTGCAATAAATTTCGCAGTACCCGAGTAACCTGTGTTGAATTCTCAACGGCACCAATGAAGTTGTTAATTGCAACTTTAAGTGTGCTGATTACACGTGCTCAACGGTAAAGGAAAATATCATGAGGAAACCTGCATGTCTGATAAATAAGAAAGAAACATTTCGGAGACATGTGAAGTTTGTCATCACACATTGGGGCAGCGCAATAGACATTTCCTTACTCTAAAACCCTCTCACAAATGAGAGGAGGCAGGTGCCCAGCAGTCTATATAGGCTGTAACTTTACTTTTACTTGAGACTAAACCTTACCAATTATAAACTACTTTTTTAATAAGGCGGATATGGTTTTGATATCTTTGTATCCAATTAATATTTTTCTATACGTAAGCATCCATCCAGACTACCGGAAATTAAAAGTGTCTGCTGTCGCAGAACCCGTACTTGATAGTCACGTTTCTATCTAATATGATTAGCTAGAATATTTTTAAAACTCTACTTAACCAACTAGATATAATAAATAGGAATGTTTGATCATAAAAATCTCTCTAATATACATATAATAATTATAACATTGATAATTATAAAATACATTTTACATTTTTTTCTACATTATGTATGATAAAAAACATCTGATTACATCATTGGTCATAATATAAGAACAGTCGATACATAGTGTATATTATCCCTTATTCAATAACAATGTAACACTTTGTTAAGCAAGTGCTTGAAAGCTTACGATGATTGCTAAAGTTTGATTGAATTTATCCTAAGCCCTTACTTGCGGTGCGGTGATACTTGTATTTTATTTCCGTCTTAAACGAATTACGATGGTAAATTTTATTAAAAAAATAAGTCATTTACGTGGTAGAGCCACGCTGCAGTTATATTAGTAGTATAGTTGTTGCACGAATGGGTCAGCTCGACCGGGGAAAGACCACGCTCTCACAGAATGCCAGCGTAAAATAGTAGCCTAATTCTGCTATGTTTCGTATGGTGAGTGTAGAGATCCGGAGACACTTTTTACTGGAAACGAGGCTGTAAAACGAATAAGACCATGTATTAAGTGAAACACAGTGCTGTATATAACATATAAAATATCCCGCTGAAGTCGCCAGTAGTGTATCGCATATCAACAGTTCTCATCATCATAATCATTATCTTCACTTTCTTAATCTTCACATTTATTCTCCGCAAGTGAAGAATAAATGTGAAGAAGGAGGAAATTATCTCCGTTTAGTCACTCTAAAACATTTATTTACCGTGTATTTTCGCTGTTAGAATATAAACTACCCCATATCATCCTGTTAGTGTCGCAAAAGTTGTCAGAAGGAAAAAAAATAGAAACAACTGGCTACCACTCGAGAATTTATTAATTTGTTTAATCTTTATTACACACCTTATAATAAGGGGTATAAAGCATGGACTTAATGCCTGAGTGGTTTCTCTACCAGGTATTAAAAATAAAGAATGAATTATAAATATATAAACAAACACTTATAAACAAAATCTTTAAATACATAAAATAATACAATAAAAAATAAAATAACACGATAAATATTGAAATACATAACTTTTACACAAAACATAACTTTTAAAGCGTCTAAGCTTAAAAAGTCAAAGAGAGAGAAAAATAAAAGTTGGATAAATCGGGTGGTATTATTCTTATGATTGAATTCTCGAACCAGTCTTTTATAAGAATTCTTGTAACCTACTAGCTGTCTTGATATCAATAGATATTCAAGAACACTGACAGCACAGAGATTGCAAAATAAAAGAGGAATTAAAGAAACCACTCTTATGCGGTGAAATACGAATTTTAAAACTATTTAGGGCACAGGGAACTCTATCCTGAGTAAAATACAGATACTGAAATTTATCCTTTCGATAAGAAGGAGAACTCGTATCATTTAAAATTGAATATAGTACTTTTGAAATGAGGGTGCTACGTCTTTGATGATGGGAAAGCCATTTAAGCTTAAAACGGTACTGGGGAGCATGGTCATACTTACGTAAAAAACGTACGAAAATTTATCTAATGAAATTGTTGAGGAGGCGCTGAACTCCAACTTATCTAGAAGACATTGATCTAAATCTGGGTAAGATACATCCGCATTATTAATAATGGTAAATAACAAAGACTGGATAAGTAGAAGTTTAGTTTTAAAAGGCAGAAAGTTTTTGGGACGAAGTTTAAGAGAACGTAAGGTAGCAGTAACTTTACAGCTTATTTCAGCAACATGGACTCTCCAGCTTAAGCTGTGGTCTATTTATAAACCAAGATTTTAGCAAAGTTACAAAATGGCAGCAAAGTTTCACCGTAAAATATAGGAGAAAGATTATCGTTATCAATCTTAGCTAACAACCTGCTACTACCTATAACTATTACTTTACATTTGGAAGGGTTAACTGAAATACCATGTCTGTACGATGAATCTCTTATGGCATCAAGGGTATGGTTGAGTTTATTAATATTATCGTTAACACTAGATTGCACATAGAGCTGAAGATCATGCATGCAGATAGTACGGACAGCGGAGAACTGAAGTGATAGAATTTGTAAATAAAGAAAACATTTTAGGAGAAAGTATTTCACCTTGCAGCAATGCAGTTTCAATGTCAGTCTATGTTAAGAACTCATGTCCTAATCACCTGCGCGAGCCGTCTTTCCGTCCACACGCACGCCTTACCTGTGCAAACTGGTTTGTGCTTGTGCTGGCATGCTCACAGGCAAGACGAAGCGTGTAGCCGGACCATAAGACACAAGCTTCATCTTTACAAAGCTTGCGTAAGACCTATCATGTCCTACGCTAGTGTAGCTTTCGCGCACACCACCCGTTGTAATTTTATATTATCATAGCCACCGGAGCTTGGCACCAGCAAAATTCCGACTTGCACAGAGACTGTCAACTTCCAACGATCTCTAAATATTTCAAAGAAATGTCTTGGCGCTACTATGAAAGGGCGGAGGCACATCCCGACCCAGTAGTAATAAGCGCAGCCACCTACGCTTCCACTCCAAACGTTGCGGGAAATCTCCGGAGGCCGTGTAATGTTTTAATTGTACCCCCAGTTCCGCTAAATCCCGGCGACCCAAATGTCGCCGGGCCATCACACACCAGCATTGCGCACTCATCTTATGCCACAAACACCGTTAAGTTAACGGATGTGAAGCCGCAAATCCGCAAAAGGGCGCGCCGCACACCACTCCACACCGCGCACAAACTGTACACCGTCCCTGTGCGGTTTTCACTGCCCAGAACATCGAACGATACGAGTTAGGAGTCAAAGCCGGGGTTCGCCACGCCCTATACGGACGACCATTTACATACACTTTAAACTGTCGTAGATAAACATCGACGAAACGAAAGTAACGCTGGGAATAATATTATAAAATCACCTTTTTTTTTAAAGCCCCTGAGACTGGTGAAGCTTTGAGAGCCTAAAAGGCTAACAGCAGTAACATCTTCAGAAACCAGAATCGAAAACAGATTTTTAGAGATAATAAATACCCTCACACATTATGACATCCTAAAATACTTGCTATTTACAAATATTTGCAAATTTGATTCCAAATGTTAGCAAACATTGACCGTAGGAAACATACTGTAAGAGTTCGTTCAAGATCGAAAAACATAAAGCATGTCCTTTTATGTTTCTTTATTTGGAATACACAATACGGAGAAGCTATTGGGTTGTTTTGGATATGCTCCTCTCGTTACATTGTTGCCAATAGATGAGATGGGACTAGCCCTTACAAAGTTTGATTGAGTTTCCCCTGAACCCTTTTGTAATTTTTTACGATAGGACCCACTCACACCTTTACGGAGAATGGACTTAATCAGCGAATCGATTTGAGCGAAGAAATGTTGATTGGTGTTGTTTTTATATGTTCGTTAAATAGCAACCTGCTCCGGCTTCGCTCGGGTGTAATTTAATTATGGTATCATTTATGGTTAAAAAAACATTGTTTGATCAAAAAAAAGTTTATAACTCTAAGATTGTTAATTTATCGTTACGAAAAGCGCGCTAAGCAATAAAATATTATATTTGTTTTACAACGTTTAAATCTTACTAACATTTCCCGTGTCTTTGTCTGCGTAGGATTAGTACATCGAATAAACTTTTTTTTCTCCGGGCTTTCAGCCCATTTACTTAAATTCTGATACTTACTTTTCAGCCCATTTGCTGAAAAGTATGAAAATAAAAGTATATTGGCCAATGAATTAAATGTATTTATTTATAACTGTAGGCAACCACGTTTTAGATTTTCCCGTTCTTTGCTAAAACATAAAGATTTTTCGAGCTCAAAACTCGTGAGCACGCCGCACACGGTTGTCCGTGGAAAAAACTTTTTTTTTTCTAAATGTACACCAGCTACTTTTAGTGTTTGTCCTTGAGTTTTGTTTATTGTCATCGCAAATGCTGCTCTCAGGGGAAACTGGACTCTTTTAAACTGGAACGTCAAATGAGACCATGCAGATGGTGTTAATAATGATAATGAGGTTCGCACAAGTAGAACATGCTGTTTTAGAAACTATTTTTGTTTTGCAGAAGAGGGCCATTAGAGCTATTTACAATCTTAAACCGAGAGAGTCTCTTAGAGAAAAATTTAAATAAAATAAACATATTAACTTTGGCCTCTCAGTATATCTATGAAAATGTGATGTATGTTCACAAAAATAAAGATAGTTTTAGTAAAAAAAAGTGACATACACTCTGTAAACACTAGGAACAAACACAAGCTGGTGATACCAGTTTCTCAACTCCACAGAGTTAGTAATTCGTTCTTGGGGCAATGTATACGCTATTACAATAAAATCCCAGAAAATATACAAGGTCTCCCTATTACCAAGTTTAAATATTTAATTAAACAAAAACTGTATAAAAAGTATTATAATGATATAAATGAATACATGGTTGATAATAACCCCTGGGAATGAGGTGGTCGCTTCCAAGCTGTTTCTAAAATAAATTTTGTAAATATTCTGTGACCCTTGACATTGTAAAATTTATTTTTAAAAAAAAGTCAACTGGGTTTCTTGCTGGTTCTTCCCAGGACAGAGGTTTTTTTTCGAACCAGTGGTAACGTAAAATATTGACTTTCAATAAGAATTACTTGTAATGTATATTGAATAAAAAAAATATTTTATTTTATTTATTTTATTTTTCATGAGAAATCCGTAGCAATAACACAGTGGTCGAGTAATTCAATTGTTACCAATAAGAAACGAAACACTTTGTAGTGTTTCGTTTCTTATTGGTAACAATTGAATTACTCGACCACTGTGTTAGGATTTCTCATGAAAAATAAAATAAATAAAATAAAATATTTTTTATAAGCCAACAATACGAATTCCATACAATACGACGCAAACGAGTGATCCAACCCAGCATTTAAGTCGTCGAGGGACGTGGTAGACGTCTAGCTTTCGCTGCAGCGCAGGCTCGAACCGGAGGCTCCAAATCACCTCCGCCATAAATTAAATAAAAGACTACCCTCTAGAGACTTAAATAAAAGACCTCTTTACCAGCATTAATATAGTGTTAGCATTAATTGACCTACAAAAGTCAGGAGAGTGGAACAGTATTTCAAGCTGGCATACCGCTTACAACTTGACAAGGCGCAGCTTCGGCCCGACATGGAATACTAATCTCTGGGCTGTGGCACCTCAGTCGAATCGTTGACCACCGAGTTCTTCCTGATCGCTTGCGCTGCGAGGATGTGTTGCATCCATTTGCATTTACCACAGGGAGTACTCAGAGGAGTAGTTCTGATTAATTCCAGACGCCAAATTTCACCAACAACATCGTGACAATACTCTTGATACAATCCACGACATTTGGATGACTCCACCACTGTGCGATGTACTAAAAAAAAATTTCATCGCGCGATTTTTAAGATATGTAGATACGACATGAAGATGGTCAGATAGTACGTCCTTTCCAACATGTGCCTTCAAAACAAAAATGTCTCTGTATATGTAATGTTTTCTGTGTGTCGCCGCCTAGCACGCATCCACTTATGTCGGATGACAGTTGATGAAGTCAATTTTATACGTCACTACATCGCCTTCCATAACCAAGAATATGCTATTTATCTAGGTACAATATTTATTTGTAAATGGAAAATTCGCTATACAATAAAAGGCAAAACATCATTACACAACTCATCTGTAGTAAATGGTCACTGTAGTATATAAGCACCTTTAAATGCGTAAATCAAAGTGTAGCAAGGAAAACTTTTTTAGTTTTTTTGCAGTATACAGGCAACTCAACAGACAGATCTCCAAATGCATGCAGCAGGACTTACACAACTTTAACACTGCTCGTATTTAAGAAGCGATTAAGCAGAACCAGGGTTCCAAAATCTTTGCCACAGATCTGTCTGCCAGAAAGAGCTGAAGTGTCAAAGCTGAAGACTGCGTGTGGCAACCTCATTTCTGGGACACCTGAGATTTTGAGTGAGATTGAGAAGTTCTATGGACAGCTTTACATATCATCGTTGGACTAGCACGCAAGTGTAAGTAACGATCCAAAAGCTTAGAATCTTATCCCACACTATTCCGATGATATCCCAGACGTCAGTCTGAGCGAGATTAGAATGACTCTACAGCGCCTTAAAAACGGCAAGGCCCCAGACGAGGATGGTATTACATTAAAATCAATAGACCTAAACAATGATGATATAACTTAATTTAATACTGCCCAACCAATATTATCGTAATAAGTATGCAAAATTCGTTCTATGCTAGGAATATACAAATGCTTTGGTTATTGTATATTCCTGCACACATATATTTATATAACATTTTACATCAATACCATTAAATTACGAAGGCGCGTGAAAATTTTCAAGGAAAGGCATAAAATAACAAAAGAGAATCAAAAACTTTATAAATATTTTTGATGCAAACAAATATGGTCGAGTCTCTCAATCAGTTTTGACCGCTTTCGTTCGTCCAAATATTATTTTGCGAGACATATTAAGTAGTTATAATTTAAAATTTAACATATTCTTTAGTACTGCGTAATAGAGATGTTTTTGCAATGAAGTAGGGTTTATTTAAGTTCTAACTTTGAACAATTAATTATCTCCAATCATTGTTTTACTATATTCTAATGCTAGTCAAATCAATAATAATGCTAGTATAATGCTTCTGTAATGCGATTGGTTATTGACCGTAAATATACGTCATTAATGTGACTAGCAACTTCATAGACCATAATAATGTTTCTTTTTTATTTTATTTTTTGATAGTTTTAGTCCATAAATAAAGATTACATTGCAAAATTAATAAAGTTGTAAATATTAGACAAAAGTATTTTATTTATTTGGGTGTTGTGTGTATAACCCAATTTCGATCAAAGCAGAAGTGAAAAAAAGAAGAAGTAACTAAATAGCATAGGAAACTTAAAACATAAGTATCTCTCCGTTCACGCATCTCTGCTTTGTTGGAACACGGGCTTTTACTTACCTCAATATAATGCTTAAGGCATTCGTATATATTGCGACAAGTCTCGGCAATCATTGTCAACATTAACTGCGATGTGACGGCACTGAGTTTTAGATCTTCATAATTTTAGTGGCAATATGAATAGCTGGTGTAGAAGTTTGTTAAAACTGTCTTTATGCATCCGAAGAAAATTAATCATGTCTTTGGAATCCAGATCATTTAGTATGTTTATGTGGCTTAGTTTTGTCTCTTTTGGAGCTATTTTTTCGCCTAGCAACTCCTCTTTTTTTCTATATTCAAATAAATTAACAATAAAGAGTTGGAGACATTTTGAAATGCTCTCTCGCACATTTGTTCAGCATCAAGTCAGAACGCGCACTGCTTGGTAGGCCCGTGTGTAGGGTCTGCCCCGATAAAGCCCCGATTTCTTTCCGCCCTAGATCGCCACCAATATCATCTCGTATGTAGCCCGCTTAAGGAAAACGAAGCATAGGGCTATAATTATGTTTTTGCAATGCCGATTGATTTCTTGTTGTGCCGTTAGTAGGCGCCAAGTCTTAACGGCGTAACTTAGTTTGAAGTAGGTATAAGTTGTCTTTTTGTCTACATCGCAGGCGTGCCAATGCTACTTAACAGAGATACGAAGCTTAAAAAAAGCGATAATATTGATTTTATAATGATGCATTATTAACTAGTAGATACAATTATTTATTATTTAAAGAGAAAACGTTACCTCCACATTAGGATTTTTTCCTGTATCGTGGGGGGCTTTTTAGTTTACATACATATACTTCATAAGCACAAACATACAGACCTGACACAATTACTTATATATATATATATATATATATGTATATATATATATTATATACAAATACTTGTTCCTAGCGGGATTCGAACCCGCGACCCTTAGCGCTGCGAATTCATTGCTAAGCCACTGCGCCACTGAGCCGTCAATTATTTTAGAATTCCTATTTATAATAAATACTTGTTACCGATTTAGTGGTAATGGTTTTTTAAGTTTCTATATTTTTTCTTCTATTGTCTGTAACTGCCAGTTAGTAAGGAAAAATAAAATATTTATTTTTAATAAAATATATTATCTAGGCAAACTAACATGCGGCTCATCCGATGGTAAGTAAATACCGCCGCCCATGAACTACTGTAACACAAGAGATATCGAAATAGCGCTGCCAGCCTTTGATGACGGAGTAGGCTCTTTATTTAAAAGTCCCTATGTCGTACTACGTACTAATAAAAGTAATGGTAGCAACTTTTTCCTAATGATAACACACTTTTGTTGAAATTTAAAACCAAAATTGGCCTAAGTTAGATATTATCTTTTATCCTTTATCACTAGTATATTTTATTTTTTCATTTGTTACATTCATATTTTTTTTCTACGTTACATTTTATTTTTTATACAATAAACTTTTTCATAAACTCAATGAGGAGGAACACCTGAGTTAAGCAGTTTATCACGCCAATAAGCTTGCACCACGGGTACCGGAGCTGTATTCCGGCTGCATTCCACATATTATATGACACTTTAATGTACAATGCAATTTATAAGGCTTATCTAAGTTTTTTATTTAAGTCACTCTTGCTGGTTGCTGCATACTATTATATTGTTTCGTATAAATGTTACGAAAAATCGTCATTTGTCTGTAGTGTATGTGCCTCAAAGCATATGTTAATAAATGTACTTACTCTTGGTTTAAGTGACGTATATAGTGGTGGTTTGATTCGTCAACTGATTTGTAAATATGCTATGTATACCGCAATAGTGACTGCATTAGAACTTACAGAACTACTAAACAGAAATAAGTGAAAAAGTTATTTATTAATTTAGTTTTTTTTTAGATTGCGTTTATTAATTTTGAATGTATAGTCATTTGACACATTTAAATAGACTAAGCAATCACATCATTAATGTTTACAACTACAACGTCTTAATAGTTAAATTTAAAGTTTTATTTCCTTTTTATCTCCTCTAAATCTGTATCCTGACTAGGAAAATTACATATTTTGATTGGTTTTCCTATCACTTTTAAGTTATAAATAAAAGTTATCTAGTTCGCCGCCACACACCATTTTCGCGATTTGCGTACTATCCGAATAAAGACGTCTCCTTCGTCGGATGCCGTTCCTTCAAAATACTTTCTTGTTTTTTCAACCAAATTGGTGAAATTTAATATGAATTGCAGCAACAATGGCAATGTTGCATCTCGCCTTTCATTTTACTTAATTTTTAGCTTTTCTTCTTCTTTTATTATAATTTTACTAATCAGAATAAAATTGTCATAAATAAAGTAATTATTATTTGACTTATTCTGTTTTTTACGCGTGTTTTATGTATTTTCATCGATTTCTCGGAAACGACTGAACCGATTTAAATGATTTTTTATTAAATAGTTTATGTACTTTCTATTTTTTACTAAATAGTATATGCACTTCAAGGATTATTATATAGAAATTAAAAAAAAATACGAACCCTAATTGTGGAAGAACCCTAATTGTTCAAGCGAAATTCTAGTTGTAAAATCTTGGACGTGATTGATTGAAGGTATAAACCACTTATAAGGGTAAAAAATTAAAATTTTATAGTTATTAAAATTTTATTATAAGGAAAACTCTTATCGACATACTTTCAGCACTGTACCATTCAAAACGTATCATTTTCAGTACTTCGTATAAACTCCTTCATGTAGTTTATATACTCCCTCCTTTCCTTTTTATATTTCCTTTTTTAAATATAACTTGTAATATTTAGTCATCTATTGCACCTAACCCGTTCTTTAGCCTCTAAAATTTGTTTTTCTTTTCGTTGTCAAAAAATTAAAGGATTGATGCCATTGGATATAAAAGATATCATCCCTGTTATTATTTACTGTTGTACAAGAGCTTTTCCGGTTGCAGGGAAAATTTGTCGTAATCGTCTCGCTTTCCATGCGGATTAACGATTGCACATAGTCGTCTCGCACCTTTGACGCTGCTACTCCTCACGATATGGATATTTTACTTCAGGCGCAAACGAGATGGCTATGTCGCCATCTGTTGGAGCCTAAGAATAAAACTTATCTAGCATTTTCCATAGTCACCTTTTGCGACATCCCCTAGAATGATATGGGTTGATTGATTTTCTTACGTGGCAACATGATGTCTGATGTTAACAAAACAAATAACCTTCATTATGTATAAATATTTTATCCTTCTAGTGAGTCTTAAAGTCTAATAAAAATTTTATGCCTTTTTTGAGTCTTTTTTTAACTAATTTAATCCGATTAAGTTACAATTAAGTCCAGGATCAATAATAAATCATTTGAGATACCTTCTTCTTGATTATGTTCTTGTATCATGACACGAACATAATCAAGATGAAGGGATCAAGGAATCGGAAATCAAGCAATTGTTCGTTATGAAAAGACTACTACTACTACATCAGATGTACATAATCAGATAAAACATATTTTTCTAGATTTTTCACTTCTATACAATACGTAACAATATATCCGCTGCTCGTTTCAGAGATGACACATAGGCTAGGCAATTATGATAATGAATTTTTTTTTGGTTGCTTTAAATGGGGGTTTTAGAGTTTCTAATCAGATAAATTACTAAATTTAATATTTCTAAAAATGTTATTTGCTTCTGAACTTGCCGACATGTGCCGACATAATATTATACTTCCTCCTTGTCCTAGACATTTTTAATAATTGTAGTACGCCGCATTCCATGCCAGCATCACAATTTATCCAAGCTCGCTAAAAAAATTCTAAAGCAGTATATATGGCAACATTGTATCAACCCGTCCGTCAATGTAATTTCATTACGTTTTTTTTTTGTGCCAGCCATCACGGTGAGTTTTTATAATTTTTGTTGTAAAAATTAAATATGTTTAGTGTGAAATCAAATATTTTGTATCGAAAACCTACTACAAATAAATTTATTACGTATCTGCGTGGTAATAATTGGATAATGTACTTGGGAAAGGAAGATATTCAAAATGGAGCCAACCGATCAAAGGTAAAAAATTTTTTCGGGGTGCGTGTATATAAAATAAATAAAGTTAAAACATTTATTAAACAATAAAATCAGATTTACTATGTGCATTTATTAACAAGTATGATAAATTATCGAACAAATTCACTATTAGGGGTTAATAACATAATATGAAATAGTAAATCACTCATATAATATGAAATAGTAAATAGGTATATTTATATTACCTTTTATAGGTACCTATAAATGTGGGTTGAGATACATTGTACTACGTTGAGAAAATTTAAGTGATATATATTAATGTTTTTCTTACTTTCGTTTACTTATGTTGGGCAGTCGCCATTATCAGTCAATGGGCAAGATTATTCCCACTTTTGGCATGCACGTAGTTTCGGAAAGTATTGAAGAAATAGGAAAAGTATAATACTGAGGAGATAGGGATGCAAAAGCACTATTGACTTAAAACTGCTGGGATAAATATCTAACAGGAGTTATATAGATGCTATATACACTTTGAGGTTAGACAGGTTTTGAATTAACATTTAAGCGCTGTCACTATCATCATCATCATCATCATCATCATTACAACCCTTCACAAGTCCACTGCTGAACATAGGCCTCCCCCAAGTAATGCCACAAAGCACGGTCCTGAGCCAACTGCATCCATCGACTTCCTGCATGTCTTACCAGGTCGTCACTCCATCTAGTGGGGGGTCGCCCTACACTACGCCTACCGGTACGAGGCTGCCACTCGAGAACCTTTCTTCCCCATCGTTTATCGGTTCTTCGAGCTATATGGCCGGCCCATTGCCACTTCAGCTTACTAATCCGTTGAGCTATGTCGGTCACTCTGGTTTTCTGCGGATATCCTCATTTCTGAGTCTATCACGCAGTGAAACTCCGAGCATAGCCCTCTCCATAGCTCGCTGAGCGACCTTGAGCGTCCTCATACGGCCAGCGGTGAAGGACCACTTCTCTGATCCGTAAGTCATCACTGGCAACACGCACTGGTTGTACACTTTAGTTTTCAGAGATTGAGGTATACCTAACGAGAAGATGTGTCGTAATTTCCCGAACGGTGCCCAGCCGAGTTGAATCCGTCGATTGACCTCTCGGTCGAAGCTGTCACTACAAAGTAAAATTTTTTGCGGTACTGAGATTTAGAAGCAATCAAATAAAGCTAATTAATGGTATAATTTTTATTACAAAAGGACTCAATATTATGAGTATAACATAATGAAAAACTTGTTACAAATTATAGATGTAAAAGTACTAGGAATACTCACAAGGGTTTGGCAAGATCATAAAACAGTGTCAAAAGCTAAAACTTGATCAAATTAGTAACGAGAAATAATAAAATTATTATATTAACAATGGGGTTCTGTAGGCATGACCCAGAAACCATGGCAGTTATATTAGATTGGGGGAACGATTCTTCTTTTATGTAATTCCTCTTAATGTCGATGAGTCAAAAAAACCATAGGTTTTTGTTTTTTTTTTGTGAAAAATGCTCATGCTCATGTGTGAGCAGTAAATGTGAAAAAATTAATTATTTATTTTGAATAAAATAACAAATTATTATTAACACTGTCTATATAAAGTTAATCATACTACTGTGTCATGTTACAGTCATCTCATAGACATCTCATACACATCATTGGTTACTATTAGTGAAGTATTTTGTAAAATATGGCACTCCAAGATTCACTCCAAAATTCATACTAAGAATTATAGTCAACTCTCCTATGTCACATACTATAAATTATAAAATAATAAAATAATTAATTCTTTATCGTACCAAATTGTAGTAAGTGTAATGAAATTCCTTCCTGGGCTTTTGTGCCTTTTACTTAGGTTTGAGTTATAAAAATAGACTTAATAATAAGTTACTTTTAGATTATTAACTACAGAATATTGCAATAAATATAGAGAATACAAAATTTACAAAAACTAGTAACAAGCTGAGCAGTGATGAGTTATAGGTTATAATATACATACATTGTCCTTCAACAAATATTACATTTATTCAAAAGCAAGCTCAGATGTATAGTTAAGATATAGATAGAATTTCACTTCAACAGGGTTTGCATGGGAAAAAATAAATGAGAAGGGGTTGAACCTTTCTTGTGAATATTTTAATAGAAAACAGAACACAAGATAGTGATAAATTTAACCCACTTAGAGTAGTATTTCTTAAGTAAGTTAGTAAGTTATAAGATGTTAAATTAAAATTTATTATAAATTAAACTGGAATAGATATTCCAGATTGTTTTCTTTTTCTGTCATAATTCTTCCACAGGGCCACTTCTGCTGCAATCAAGCCGGCCTTATGTGTATAAGGAAATGTTATGAAATAACGATAATTTATTTATGTTATTAATTTAAATTTACTATACAGGCAATATGTTCAACATTTTTTTATAAAATAAGGAAAATTGCAAATTTCCATTCATTCGTATTATAAATTCGCAACCCTGTCTTCAAACATCTACAATTGTTAAGAATATCTAGGACAAGGAGGGAGTATAATTAAATGGTTGAACGAACTTACCTTAAGTGAAGTTCAACCATAATTATACGAAGCTCCTTGTCCTAGACGGTACTCCCGGCCTAACCCTCCCTGGGTTGGGGTTGCTCATCTAATTCCTTGCTTTAAACATAATGAAATTGCATTGACGGGCGGGTTGATACAGTGTTGCCATATATACTGCTTTAGAAATTTTTTTAGCGAGCTTGGATAAATTGTGATGCTGGCATGGAATGCGGCGTACTACAATTGTTAAGAATGTCTAGGACAAGGAACTTCGTATAATTATGGTTGAACTTCACTTAAGGTAAGTTCGTTTAACCATTTAATTATCTACGGCCGCTGTGAGGTCACTGACACGGCCGCCACAAAGCAAGCCGCTGCCGGCGCGAGTTTCCCCAAGGTTTTTGTGTAAATCGTTATACATATCTAGACACAGCTATTCTCCGAAAATTTATATTTAATAATAATAGAAGTTATAATGAAATATATTTTTTTAAATAATGTGCTGCCAAATTATGAATATTCCATTTCTCTTCTTGAATAGGTACCTAATAATATATAATATGTTAATATTTATTTTATATTTTATAATCTTAGAATATATATTATGGTCTTACAAATATCATTTTACGAAACCACTTTTTACGTTGTGTTTGTTCAGAAACTCAGGTATTTTAGGTGTCACTTGGAAAAATTAATATTAAGTATAAAGTCGATGATAGTGCCTTATAATTATTTCAAATTAAAAAACCCCGTTCACGAGGAAAAGGGCTTAAAAAAGATTAAATTACATTTAATCGTCTCCATTCTGCTTGTGTCAGGTTCAAATCTCTCAATTCCATATTAATTAATTCCTTTCCGCTTGTAAAAGTCTCACAATGCTTATAAAAGTACCCGATTCGAAAGCTTCGTTCTCAAACGTATAAAAAATTGTTTGTCTGTAAAGTTGGTTTACGGACGATAGTTTAACGTGAGAACCTCATAATAAAACATTGAAGAAATGATTGCACACTTTTACGAAATAAAGTTGAATCATTTTAATGAATTATCACTATTTTGTTTGGATATAAAGAAGGAGTGAAATGAAATCTACAATTTAATTTATAAATTTACTTTTACGCTCAAGCCAATCGTGCCTCTCGTTCGCTCGTGCAGCGCTCTCGCTTCTATCTTAACGTTTACAATGAGCGTAATGTTACAATGAGTCATCCTTTTTCGTGCGTGTAGCCTGCGTTCATCGATTTATTAGACGTTTTCACGTCAAAAAAAATGTGCGACTCCACACAGCCCAGCGCCGTGTGCGGTGAGCGCCCGCCCAAACCACGCGCTCTTCTTGAAGAGGGACGAGAAGTTGGACAGGACCGTAGCTTACAGCAAAATGTTTGTCACACGGTTTAGGCACACTTCGAATAATAGGCACACTGGCCATAAAAAGTCCTCCTTGAGAGTCAACACCTACCAGACCGCCGCTCATGCAGACGTGATGTGAGTGTTAATCGTTCCCCCACATTTTCTACCCTAACGCACCAATTGCATGATTAGCACGGCTTCTAGCCGCACAGCATATCATGAGTCTACTGCGCTCACCTCAAGGAAATTGGGTCACACGCTGAGCAGCTTTCGGCCGCAATCTTAAAAATCTCCTCTCTCCAACTACCACCCGCACGAGGTTGACACATATTTCACCAAGCAATATAACGACGGATATAGCTAAGGGTAAATAAATAATAGTAACAATAATTTAGCCATCAGAAAGAATTTGTATTACTTACGTTGAGTATATATATTTTTCGATCGTATTTGTCTTACCTGCCAACAAGCTGCCTTTGTTAATTCAAAGGTGGGAAAGGAGACAATCAATTTTTCTATGGAGAATGGGTCCACTACAAATTTTAAAGATTCTCAATGAAATGCATGTCGATTTAATCCTTATAATCCATATATTACAATAATATCATAAATGTACATGTTACCATCAAGTTATTTTCAAAAAACCTTCAGAAATATATCTAACACTAAAATGTTTCAACCTATGTCCGTTATAGACAAAACATAAGAAACCATCCAACCAATTTCAATGAAAATGTTTGTGCGGTTTGGAGGAGATGGTATATATTTACATTGGACCCGAGAGGCACTGTGGTCAAGTCCATAAATCCTAGTGCAAAGCTGAGGCGCATCGCTAGTAATAAATAAATTAAATTAAGCCTGTGTTTTTGCCTGTGCCTGTGGTTTTACTGCATCTAAACGGAGTCCTGAGAAATTAACAAATAAAATGTGAATCTAACAATAACCTAAAAACAAACTGAAACCGATTTTCTAGTAGTATTCATCGGTATTATAAGTTAAAATAGTGCACACTTGAATAATAGTACATATAAAACTTAGCTGTAGGTATATTCAGCATTTATAAATATTTTAAAATCGACGTAAAACCTTTCACTAGTTCTGGTAAAACATAGTGCCTGTCTATGCACAAAATGTCGTATGGATTCTATTTTTGACATGTATTGATTGTGAGTGTAATTATAAATACCAAGATGGCTAAGGGATAATGTCTATTTATATTTATGATGTTACCAACACACAGTAAGAAATATGTTTTAAACTGATGATGATGAAAATATAATGTAGGTAACTCTATTTATTATTGTAAATCATAATTTATTTAAGTATTCTATTAACAGAAGTAGGTACAGAAACAGAAACCTTTTTATTCAATTTAGATTATAAATAATACTTATTGAAAGTCACTTTTTTTAATTTCACTCTGACTTGAAGAGAACCAACAAAATACCCAGTGGGTCTTTTAAAAAAAAAGCCAGCTTACAATCATGTATGTCATAATTAACAACACAGAACAAATTAGAAATAGCTTGGTAGCGATCACCTTACCCACGGGTTATTGTCAGCCATAAATTCCTTTATACTATAATAACCCCTTTTATACAAACTTAGTTTAATAAATTTTTTGAACTTTGATGATTAACTGACATATATAGACAGGAGCGGTGTCAAGACTCTTTTAATATGTTTTGGTTGATTAGTAAGTAGTATACATCATAATAAAATGACTGGGAATTAACATGCTTATCTATGTTATTACACAATGATAAATAGTGAGGAAGTAAGATGTTTTAAACTGTTTGTGTAAGGATTACAAAAACACAGGCTTAATTTAAATGTATTTATTACTAGCGATGCGCCTCAGCTTTGCACTAGTGATTTATGGATCTTGACCACAGTGCCATCTACCGGGTCCAAATGTAAATATATACCATCTCCATCCAAACACGCACAAACATTTTCATTGAAATTGGTTGGATGGTTTCTTATGTTTTGTCTATAACGGACATAGGTTGAAACATTTTAGTGTTAGATATATTTCTGAAGGTTTTTTGAAAATAACTTGATGGTAACATGTACATTTATGATATTGTAAGCAATCAGAAGGCATTTTCAATTATAAGAGATATGATATAAGACTGTTGTCTTCAATATACATACACTTTTTGTCTCTGCAATTGACATGACAACTGACAATTGTAAAGGTGTCTTAACTAAATAATAATTCTTATCAATATATTATTTTTCTATATTATATGGGAATTAAAAGGACATTTTTAATAATAAGAGATATGACATAAGACTATGCCTTCAATGTCAATAAACTGTAGTTACATATTTCCGTGAGTATTTTCTTAATGCCTATTCATATGTTAAATAATAAAGAAATTATTATAAATTATACAGCATTAATCAGCTCTAGCTGATCAAATACAGAAGCAGTATATTATTACTCATGATATTCAACTATGTAAAAGTTGTCTCAAATTTTATTTTCACTGGTTTCATGTACATAGGAGACAAAGATGTTATTGCTATATTAAGTATATCTGATTCTAGATGACAAAATAATATTCCTTTCTGCAGAGTGAACAACACAGCTGTCTAAGCATAATGGATACAACCATTACACTTTTTTAAGCAAACTATTATTACTAAACTTTATATTTGCTTCTAGTACAAATAATTACTATATTTTTAATACATAAATATTAATTATTAATTAATTTTATTTGCCATTTGTGTTGCCTATCAACTATGGCTGGTATAAATCCAGGATCCGTGTCTGGCTTAACAAAAAAGCCATTTAGTATTAAGCAACTTGCTGAATACATAAGGTACCTATTTGTACACAAATGCAGTTATATGAATTGCTCTTCAAAACCCTCTTTAAGTCCCTTGACCCAAAGATTCTAATTTCCTTTTTACATTATAATAAATTCTTTTGTGCATTTATTCTATTTATTATTTAATTTAGATTTTACTTATAACATAAACTTAATACTTTGTCACTTTTAACAAACTAATAAGGTTCTTTGACCTGTTTGTTATTTGTATTTGTTTTAGGCAAAATCTACAAACTTAATAATAGATTTTCACAACCTATAATAGGTGTAAATTAATAAACTCTTATATTAATTAACCTAAGCTCGTCAGTTTTATTTGCGAATTTTACCACAAAAAATAAAAAGAACCTTCCTGATAATTGATAATATCCATATTTTCTTATACTGTAGTAATGCTTGTAAATAAAAACTTAATTTTGTTCTTATGCGATTCCAACCATGTTTTATTTCACTCGAGTGAATCGAGTGAATTTGTCCAACTCGATAATCGATAGAAAATAAATTTTACCGAGTTACCGAGTTAATTCGGCGTATCGTATAGATTTAGAGGGTGCTATATAGATATTACTTCACTAATTTACTTGTATATATAAAAAGTCGCTGCGGGTGACATCACAAGTTGTATCCAAATTCAAACTTGCATCTGGCATGTTGTAAACAAACCTGAACTTAGTTTGATTTATGATATTGATTTATAATTTTAATTTCATGTTGCCACATATTACTTATTTATAAAGGTTCATATTTAAAAAAAATGGTTTAACTAAAGTAATCGCTACTCCCAACTCTAGTGTACAACTAGAATGACATACATACATAAATTAACCCGAGTGGCTCGAGTCACAAAACTACTCGAATCGCATCTTTATCTTACGGCCAATGCAGTGTTTGTCTACAATTTAGTGATGAAATTGATTTACTAATTTGAGCAATTTATCGATATATTAAGTAATAAATAAATTGACATTAGGTAATATGTTTATAATGTTGTATCAATTTATGTTATATATAATATAAAATGATTGTATGTACTTTGGATAGTCAAATTATTAGTAACATTAAGACTTACGTCATAACGTTAGAGTGATATTATTTTAAGAAGATTGTCGATACGCATACCAAAAATAATACATAACTTCCTATTAAGTGTAGTAATAATAATTGCGTTGTATGGAAGAACAATTATAAAAATAAATTGTGACAAATTGAAGCTTCTAGCTAATTTGAATTTAATAGCTCAAAATCGAGTTACCTGAATTTCAACTCGAGTCGATTTTTTTCCGAGTTATCACGGCACATCTCTAAGACAATATTTTTTTTAAATATTACATTACCTACCTTAGCCAATGATCAGAACACGAATATCAAAACAACTAATTTTTTTCAGATTTCTTGATTCCGTTTACATTTTCGAAAAATCTAAAGGCCATTTACTATTATAATTTGGTGTCTTTTTTGTGTAAATACCATTAAATAACGTTAATATTTCTAGTGGGTCCAAAACAGATTGTCTCCTTTACAGATACACTTTATTATGTTGTTATATCAGGTCAGACAGTCTGATGTCCTGTCATTAACGTACCTGACTTGGGCAAGCTACTTAGGTGTGAGTCAAACGAAGACGTAGAGAGTGCCATTGAGAATAGCGACCCGCCAAACAACCATCGCAGAAACGCAATGCTGCAGACCGCAATAGACATCTTAAAGCATCCCAAGATCCTCCATAAGATCGAAGCAGACATCGCCACTCGTATACCTCTATCATCAAGAAACAGAAAATGCGTCGAATCAGGCGTAGCACACCCGCAGATCCATCACAAAACACAATGTCGCAAATAGTAGTAATTATCAATGCAAATATCATACGGATGGCGCCCCTCACAACACACCTAAATGACCCGCTGACTCTGACTTTAACTTTTACAAAGTTGTTACTAAAAATTGTTATTTGTCTTTACTTTTATAATACAATCTTTTTTATTTATAATATTGAATACCTTTTGAACATTTACGCAAAGTTTTAGTAAATTTAAAGCATTTTTAAGGCCAATATTAGGGCTTTCCTTTTCTATAATATGTACGTAATGTTCGTAATTACTGTATCAACTACTGTTAAACTTTACTACTTTTGCTGTTTAACTTTATGCTTATTAAATCGTTTTATTTGTTCAAAATATTATATTTTTAGATTAATTAATTAATTACATTATGTTTAGTAATTATTTATTATTAGATATTATTAAACAAATTTATTATTTTTTCATTATTTTCTGTAGTGGCGGTGTAAGAATATACACTACCACATATCATCCCGTAGACGTCGTAAGCGATGACAGATGGAAAAAATCAGGAGATGAGAAGCAGTGTCTTCCTAATAACGACTAAAATAAAAACCCTGGTTGCGGACCCTATTGGCAAGCGTGACAACTATGCCAAATGTTACTTTAATAGGCTGTAGCGGTAACTGTATTTTTAATAATGCGCCCTCACGTCATGTGAAATGAATATATTTAATATATGTGTAGACGTTACACTTTCTTTTAGTCGAAAAATCTATATATTTAAGTTTAATTTTTAATTTGTTCTTAAATGTATATTTTTAAGTAAACCTATTTAAAGATTCATTATACACGGATACGGTGTAATTCACTTCATTCGTAACATAATCATAGGACCTCACGAAGCAAACGTGAATTTCTGTTGAATCATCAAAAAACTTATTTGGATCGCATTCGGTTGAAACCAATCATTACAAAATGTTTACTTGCGGTGCGGTGCTCGTTTCATTCTGTACAAATTATTGTTGATTGATTGAACGATATTAACAAATTTTACTACAAATTTTTATAAACTTATATAAACCATAAAGTTATATAACCCTAAATAATATACATTTAAGATAACATGTATGTATAATTTAATATAATGTTATATATATCATGATATAATAGATGTCATATAATACTGATAACAAAATTATAAGTAAACATATGACAGGCAACTGAACAGAAGAATCTACTAATGCATGCAGACTTCATCATCATTACAGCCCTTCACAAGTCCACTGCTGAACATAGGCCTTCCCCAAGGAATGCCACAAAGCAGTCCTGAGTCACCTGCATCCATCGACTTCCTGCATGTCTTACTAGCTCGTCACTCCACCTAGTGGGGGGCTACCCTACAGTTCGCCCACCGGTACGAGGCTGCCACTCGAGAACCTTTTTTCCCCATTGTTTCTCAGGTCTTCGAGTTATATGGCAATATGCTATATGCAGACTTACAAAGCTTAAATACAGCTCGTATTGACGAAGCGACCGAGCGAAAATAAGACTCCGAAGTCTATGCCAGAGATCTGTCTGCCAAAAAGAGCCAACTGGTGAATTTTTAATGAGATTGAAACCAGCACTGGTCCACCAGACACTTACCCTTTTTCTGAGTCAACTTCCGCTTGGGGTAGGATTTGACCGGTTCTTCTTGTTCAACCATTGTGATGAGCGATAATTCCTACAGGACCCTTTTTTCATTACAATTAACGATAACATTCAAAATCCCCTCGTTATTGTTACGGTTGAGTAACGCAGCACGTACAAAAACGTATCGTGTTTTGGTTTAGTAGCTTTACATCATCAATCCTTCGCGCTGTTTCTGTGGCACAAGCGGCACGGTGGTGGTACTCGTATTCATAAATAGCACGATATTTTAAGTTTTTCATATTGTGAACAGAACGAAGTCAAAGAAAAATCTAATGGCGCGAAAACAAATAAACCACTAAATTCAAAATAAATACACAAGCCCAATAAAAAGACAAATAATTTTGAAAATCTTAACCGAACGCAAGATATTTGATATCAAAGTGGTCAGTTTGACAAAACGCCTATTACATATGTATATTTTACAAGTTACTTTGTCACATTAGTTGGCGTCGAACTCTCGGCGCTAAAGGAAAATAAAGTGAATTTGTTTTTCGATATTTTACTAATAAAACAAATAACAAATTAACTACAATTGCACAAACTATTTATACATATTATCAAAAATTTGTTATATTTTATTTTTCATAACATATTTTGTAACTGGCTTACTAGAAGAAATTTGATTACAAAATAAGTAGTGCCTTGTACAAACACATCATCATGGTGTGCCTCTCTCATTTGTGGGTACATAAATTATAAAAAAATACGTAGGTATGAGAATGAAGTTTCAATAGTTTGGAAACATAGTAAATTCATTGAAAAGAAAAATATTTTATAGAAAAAGTATAGGTACAAGTCTATTGATACTTTCAGTCATAAGATTTATAGTTATTGGACAGATATAGATTTATGTCTAGTTCTAATATAATAAAGTCACTCAATTGTCTGCCTCGTTGGTCTAGTGGTTGTAGTAGTGCGACAGCTGGTCCTGAGGTCCTGGGTTCGAATCCCGGGTCGGGCAAAAAAAATAGTTTATAGAGATTTTCCGTCAAGAAATTCTCAGTTGTCGGTGTCTCACCCCCGTGGCTCGAAAAGCACGTAAAGCCGTTGGTCCTGCGCCTGATCTCTTTTCGGTCGTGTCGGCTTACCGTCCCATCGGACTAAGAGAATTAGGGAATAGAGAGTGGACCTTCGCTTGTGTATATTGGGCACTATAATCCTATCCTGCGCCGCTGCACTGATAGCTAGTTCCCGTTGAGCCTGGCCGCCGTGACCGAAATTCGGTCTTGAGGACATTATAATATCACTTATAAACCGTGAAAGCAAGTTAGAAAAATTTAATAAAATAAATCTATTGAAGAGGATGACAAAGTAAAAAGGCGTAATGGTGCCTCCGTAGCTGATACAAGAACCGAATGTAAAGCTTTATTTACTTAAAGGCGCTATTACACGGGTCATATAAACTCTAAAGTTGGAAGACGCAGAGCGCCGCCGCCTCGCCGCTTATATCTTCTTCCATTCAAGTTTACACAATTGAAACGGGGCACGTTTTATTTGATTTTATAACAAAGCTTCAAAATAAAATATATGTATGACTTTCGTTTATTTTTTAAGCGTGCAAAATACTTTTTAGACATTTGAATATATAATACATTTATTAATCAGTCGATGGTCAGACGAATGGACGGCAGGCCCACAGGTAAACGCGAGTTTAAAGAGAGATTCCTACTTAGCTTATTTTTTATAGAATATGGTTGACAAACGAACACACAGTCCACCTGATGGTAAGTAGTTGCTATGATACACAGACATCTACATTTATCCTCGATTAAGAATACAAATAGCTACACATGCGTTGTATCACTGAGAACTTAGATAAAAATGCCTCGTTTCCATTAAAAGAGTCTCCGGTTTACTACACTCGCCATACGAAATGCTGCAGCTTTAAGCTGCTATTTTACGCTGGTATTATGTTAGAGCGTGGTCCTACCTCATTTAAGTCGTGCTATTCTTGCTACAACTAATATAGTTGCAGCGTGGCTATGCCACTTGTTTCTTAGTCTTCTAAGCTGATAGTTGTGTTATGCGATTTAAAGTTAAACCTTTATACGTCCCACACATTTCTGAGAGGTTTTAGGACAAAGAAGTATCCGCCGCGCTGCACAAATGGGTTTAGACGAACTTCACATGTGATCGATATATTTTTTTCTTATTTCTCAGACATGTAGATTTCCTCACCATGTTTTCTGTCACCGCCGAGCACGTGGTAAATTAGCACCTAAAATTGCAATTAATCGTTGCTCTCGGCGGGGTTCAAACCGGGTTCCCTCGCGTACTATGAAATTTACAGCAAGCGCTAGCCATCCGAGCTACCACGGCTCTTATGGTATGCGATTTATAAAGTAATACGTAATAATATTTGTATAGGCATGAAGTAAACGTGAATTATGTCTTGGTCTTGGTATTATAGCTTGGTCGTGTATGCTCAGCGAGGGATTCTTCGGCACGATGAGTGCTGGTACTTTCCTGGGGTAGTTTCGTATTTGATTCCGCTACCACGTTAAGGGGGGGGGGGGAGAATTGGGCCTCCGGCCACCTGCACTTACTAAGCGAGACGCAGAGATAAACTTCTACTTCGCACTGGTATTCTGTATAGAGTTCTATGATAAACACCATGCCGTGTATTAATAAAATACCATGAAATTCAACATTATTTTGTCGAAACTATATTATCCTATTATTATTCATTATGAATAAATGTAAATAACGCATTTCTAATTTTAGGAAAATAATTTACCCGAGACTCCAACCCGTTAGCTGTTCTCTACTAGGCATCACCCCGATATCAAAGATCATCATCAGACCACAGGCCGGTATTAATGCAGCTGGAGCAGCGCGCAGATGGGGTTCTTCAGACCTCAGGACAAAATCGCCTTTGACAAGCGTAAACTAGAGCTGAAACTCGAGTCTTCGAGCTCATAGCATTTAAACTCAATACCAGACAAGATACATTTACTAAAGGAAGCTAATATGGTGGACCCGAAGAGTCAGAGAGATATTCAACAGCAGATTAAGGCAAAACCCGGCTTTAATGCATCACAATCGTTATCAAATCGTAAATAATAAAATTTAAAAATAATTATATAATCAAACGACGTTTTTAGTTGAAACCCTGAGATTTTTAATATGAATTTTTGTTGTATAATACATTTGTCAAAATAAAATAATTTCCAAAGCAATTGAAATAATTCTATTGAATAAAATATAGTACAATATTTAAAATGTAGTTTGATATCAAAAGCCTTTTTTTTTTGTGGATGAGCCAAACGAAGTTATACTGCTCGGTTTCTCGAGAATTAGGTATTTTAAAGATGTTAGCCTCTACGCAAGCAATTTGCTACTCATCTTTAATGATTAAAGTTAATTCTTGAACAAAGAATAATACTCCTAAATCAAATAAACGAGTTGCCAAATAAACAAACCAAAGAAAGCTACATAGACAGTTTGTTAATTAAGACTCATTTAAAGCTTATCTTACCTAAAGTTTGTTGGAAATCAAGAAGACTCACAATCTCCCTTATACATGCGTAATTATATTACATGAAATATTTCACGAACGTATTAAAAAAATATCTTAAATCAATTTAGTTATTTTAAAAGCTTTGGTAAAATATACTCTGCTTATTTATAACAAAATGACTATTCGTCGTGTTAGATAATAAGGTTCTACATACATACTACATATCTCGAAATCAGTTTTTTTTGTCTGGCTAGAAAATACTTGCGATATTGCTCCTATCTCTTTTATAAACAACTTAAGCCGGAAAAAAATAAAGGCAACATAGATCTATCTTAAAAATTACGTTTCGTGTTCACAAGGTTCTATCTGTAGGTTTTGTCGAAACCAAAATAATTTAGTGGTGTTTCTTGTTGTGTTTACAAATACAATGATATGTGAAGTACAATCCACATAAAACGTTTTGATATACGTGCATGATAGTTTTAATAATCTTTTCTTTATTTAGGGTATTCAGGAGATCAGGTATAGAAAACTATTATTTTTTATTTAAAATGTGTTATTGTCAATAATATCTACTTACGTACTAGAACAGCTATTTCAAACAAAAAATGTGCGCTACTCTGTGTTCGCGCGGTTGGTTTTTTTTATCATAGAATAAACATAGGTAGAATGATCAGTAGGTAATAGTAGATTGTATTGTTAAATAGCTAAATTATATTGAGAACAATTTTTAAATTTTGTCATTTATTTTGTATATTATATTTGCTTATTTAATATAGAAACAGAAACAGAAAGAGAAACTCTTTTATTCAATATAGATTATAAACAATACTTATTGAAAGTCAATTTTTTCATTTACCACTGGTTCGCAAAAAAACCTCTGTCCTGAGAAGAACCAGCAAGAAACCCAGCGGGACTATTTTTTTTTTTTTTTCAAATAATAGTTTACAATCATGTTTACAATTATCAACACAAGACAAATTAGAAATAGCTTGGTAGCGATCACTTCCTAGGGGTTATTATCATCCATAAATTCCTTAATATTATAATAACCCTTTTTATACAAACTTAATTTAGAAAAATTTCTGAACTTTAAGAACTTTTTTATAATATTACATCATATTATATCACAATTACATTTTCATGATATTTTTATCTGAATATTTTAAAAGGTATCTATGTTAAATATAAAAACATACTAAATGTATGTTTAACAAAACTTATTAATATAACATTTAAATTACAAATATATTTATTTAAATTATAATAAGAGTCGTGCATAAATGCTGGGCACGCGAGAGTTAAAAATGGACGAATTTATTCCACTTTGACTTTGACGTGGAAACTTAAAAATAAAATAAAAGAATAATGAGCAGATTTAAATATAAAAAATTTTGCCTAATTACTAAAAACTAAACTAAACTTATAATATATGCTTCTACAAAAATATAATATGTATAATAATTTATTCGTCCTATACTTAAGTACCAACAGAAATATCGCATCTGAACAAATTGATTTCATAATCTATATTCCATGACACGAGATGATGTCTTAGGAATAATTTATTTTATTATTAATCTATAATACTTTTTTATTGATTAAGTATCTTATTAACCGATGAAAAGTAATTCCTTGGTTTTTACTGACATTTCTTGAATTATTTGTGCAATATCTAAGTACACACGACGGCATATTTTGTCATGAGATTTTTTTTAAATCAACACAACACGTGACAACTCTACAAGCGCCTAGCGAGTGACTGATTAAAGTGCGGTGTACGCACCGCAGTTGAATGAAACAGAGTAGCTGAATGCAGTGTCGCCTCTAGTACGTAGTACATAATAGCTCAATGGTTATTGTGAGGAGTTTTTGCTGGCCCAAGTGAACTTTGTGCTAAAAATGAAAGTAAGTATGGTTCATAAAAGATAGCTTGATCTCTGCGACAGCTGTCAGTAAAAATCACGCCTATGAAGTCCTGAATTTCTTAATAGTAGAGACAGTACCTGTCAATGTCATACTTTATGGGCATGGCGACCTAATTAGTGCATGCCCATAAAGTATGCCATTGACAGGTACTGTCTGTACTACTAAGAAATTCAGGACTTCATAGGCGTGATTTTACTGACAGCTGTCGCAGAGATCAAGCTATCTTTTATGAACTATGCTTATGAATAAGAGTTAATAAAAATAGAGTATTTTAGCATACTCTATTATTATACAGATTATAAAGTCCACTTTCAAAAAAATACCTGAAATACTCCATTTTAAAGTAATGTAATTACAATCCCGTCGGTTTTCTTTTTGGTGTTACTACCAAACCCTTGTTTTTTTTTCTATGCAAGTTGTACCACTATATAAAACACTTACCCTAAACGAAGTGTTATAAGACAAAATAAAAGGCTTAATTTTTACGTGATTTGACTGAACCCAACTCTTAAAACTCAACTATGATGCAATAGAAGGTCAAAAGATTGATCTTGTGTACTTTGAAGCTCTCTTAAGATATGTATTATAACACATTACAGTAAACAAAATAAAAACATAATTGTCTTTAAGATTTAATAATTGTATTTAATTCATACATATTTTTTATTATACCACTGCTCTTACTACATATTTCACAACAACAAGGTTCTATCCTAAGATAGTATTTTGTTGAATTTATTTTATTCACCCGAATACATACTAATAATAGACAACAGATAAGTTCCGTTAAAATTTAAAGATTTTAATTTAATTATTCAATATATTTAAGTAATCAAATTACATTCTCAATTTTGTGTCGAAATGTTTAGTAAAACATGGGAGTCGTCTGAGGCAGAAAATAAAGCCATGAAATGTTGAAATCGTTATTTTAGTATTTGTTCTATTTCATAGAACCTTGTTTACCCAACGAGACTTATAAGTTATAATTTTGCAAAGAGATAAAATATCTTAAATTATTTTATTTCCTAAGGTATAACACGCATGAGTCGTCTCAACCGGGGAAGGACCACGCTGTCAAACTCACCAGCGTAAAATAGTAGCTCAATGCTGCTGTTTCATATGGTGAGTTTAAAAAACCGGAGATCAATTTTACTGAAAACGAGGCATACCATCTTAGTCCTCGGGGGTGACAACGCTACTGCATTTTAATTATTAATACAGGATAGATGTAGATATCCATGGGCCTTAGCACCCACTTACCATCAAGTGGACTGTGTGCCCATTTACACCCTGATCCTATAAAATATGTATACATGGTAAAGCCATACTGCAGTTATATTAGTAGTATAGTTGTAGCAGAAATCGCCTCGACCGAGGAAGGACCACGCTCTCACAGAATACCAGCGTCAAATAGTATCTTAATGCTGCTGTGTTTCGTACGGTCAGTGTAGAGAACCGGAGACCCTTTTTACTGGAAATGAGGCATTCCACCTTAGTCCTCACGGGTGACAACGTATCTACATTTTGATTCGTAATCGAGGATAGATGTAGATGTCTATGAATCACAGCAACCACTTACCATCAGGTGTACTGTGTGCTAGTTTGTCACCCTATCCTATTTAAAAAAAGTTACAAAAGACGTGAAAATATAAATGGTGTGTATAACAATATTGTCCATATTGTTTGAAAAACCTCTCCCTTTCTCCTACAGTCCGTATTCGACCATAAATATTAGTGAAAATAAATAGTTCCTGCAGTGGTAATTAGCTAAAAATATTAGCGGCTTTCGATTAATGTATGTATCTATTCAAAACTTGTGTTCGACGAGTAATCTGTTATTAGGTAAGACTCCTGTTTTACCAAAAAGTCAGTGTGATGTTGGTGGGATGTACCCATGGCCTGCAGTAGCCTTACCAAAGTTTCTCACTTTATTTTTATATAATAAAGTTGATTTCCGACTACTCGACGCACTTATTGTTTGTTGTCAATAGGCAAGAAACATTAAATTTTACTAAACTTCCAAAGGATATAAAGTTACAGTTTTTTTTTTTAAACTGACATCTATCTCTTCTTAATGGATGTTTAATTATTGCCTTATGACTGTAATCTGTTCGTTCCCACAGCTACTTTAAACGACTTGCTCTTTTTCTTTTATGTAATTGAAATATATTGCCGTAATATTCACCGGACCGGAACTCCACCCGCGTACTCTGCTTAGATTTTATTACAGAGAAAAGTTTTTTTATGACACCCAATTATTATTAATTTTCACCTTCTCTAGAAAATTATTAAAAACTTTGTCTCTTTTCAGATATAATTAATTTAATCCGTAAGCCTTTTCAAACACCTTTTCTTTTAAGATGTTTAAATGGATATAACGTTACAATATATATTGTATATTATGACTTTATAAACAATAATTTTCAATATTAAATTTTTTCCTGCACTAAGAAGAGCGGAATTCGGAAAGTATATGTCTAAACCCTAAACAGAATGCAAAAACACTTATGGCTTTATTAATTCAATTACCCAAGTCATATTTTCAGCTTCTTGTTGGTTTTAGCCTTTGATTATAGACAGGTATATAATCAAAGATTTTAGCAGAGGTGTGACAACAATTCCTTTATTATATACTAGCCGGCCCGATTGGCGTTGTACTGCCCTTTTCAGATGGTGGCAAGGTGTGTTTCACTCCAAATTCATTTGAAATGAAGTGTAATGAAGCGTAAATAAACAACTAGTTCAAATTTATTAATTTTATTTTCGGACACTATATACTGTGTGAATACCAACATATATACATAATGTGTATACAAATATAATCATTGGTGCGTCTGAGGTCATATTCACACAATAGATTTATTATTCATTTGTTATATTAATATAACTCTAATAGTTATTTTGTCGGGACGATGCATATTTAAAATATAATATATTTAACATAAAAAGTTCATTGTCGTAATATTGGAACCCAGAATTTATAAAGTAGTGTTAGTGCATTCAAGTATTATTAAAGTTAAAATGGTAAAAAGATACGAGTACGGGCGTTCTCAAACTTTAAAAGATCCCGTCCGTGTAATGTTTTAAACCAAATAAAGCTTGATGTTGTCAGAACAGTCGCCGTTTCACTTCTTAACTACGTCACATGACTAGTATCAAAATAAACACTATAAATAGTTTCATTCATATTGTTTTTTTATACTATTATTGTATTTTTGCCATTACAAATGACAATATTTGAGACCGAAATTTTTTCACATTTTTCGGTCCAAAATAAAAGTAATGAAAAATTTGTAAGGAATTTCTACTTTCCGATCTTCTAATTATAGTAATAAGTAAATATATCCGATAGTATAGACTTTGCCTAGGCTCGTTATGGATATGGATATATGGGGCTGCATGATTATATCATTTCAGAGCTGATAATGACGCATCCGTATCTACGCGAAATGGATTTTATATATTATTTGTTGCTTCTATTTCTATATATATAATATGTGCTGGTCGCTATGTCTCGAAAAAGCCTATCTTGAGGTAAATTGTATTTCAGGAATTTAATTTATTTTAGAGGTCCGTATCGTTGAGATTGTGCCTTGATTTCGCCTAACATTATAGAAAGCAAATATATAAAATCTTTGATAGAACGTACCTTGGCCTCTGCATCAAACAGAATATTTTCTTGTATTTATTATACGTATTTTAATTTAATAAATCCTTACTTCTCTCAAGTAATTCGAAATAAATTTCTTGTAAAATGATAGCTACAAAAAAGAAAAATATGCAAAGTACGTACCTCCAAATGTCGAAAAGGTAAACAAATAAGAAATAATGAGACAATATTTTTTATTGTTTAGGGTCAACATTTTCGTGATTAAATATTTATATTTCAAAGTATATTAGACGCAATAAATAGTAATAAATTATTTTATATATTATATTTATTTATTATTAGTATTTGTTCGTATTTCTCTCAATTTTTTACACTATACTTATTTTTCACCTTACACGATTTTATATATTATACATACACATACAACAGTTAAATCGTGCTTAAAATTTCGCTCATAATTATGACATTAGCTATAACTC
This sequence comes from Parnassius apollo, assembly GCA_907164705.1. NCBI lineage: Eukaryota > Metazoa > Arthropoda > Insecta > Lepidoptera > Papilionidae > Parnassius > Parnassius apollo. Next base: position 2,017,054 of record CAJQZP010000501.1, on the reverse strand, counting down.
AATCTCAAAAATTCTGCATCGATCTAAGAGAATAATAACACCACATGCAATTTCCAAATAAAATTTTATTTAATTTAAATTAAATTTTTTATGCTCCAATTTTCTAAAATAAAGTAATTTCTATATGTTTGAATACTGATTCTGATAACGCACTTAACGGGAATCACATGATTTTTGTTACATGTTGTTTACAGAAAATGACCAGAATAACAAAATATTATTTATGGGAATGTGAAATTGAAATTCTTCACGCGAAGCTAGTTTTCTTCCCCAGCAGCATTCTGCTCATTATTGTTTCCGCTTTCGATTGCGGTTTTCCCATTTTCACAGATTTAACTTTTCCCTTAACACGTTTAATTGTCTATTTCAGTATATTTGTGACGTCCGTATTTTCAGGTAGTTTTTCTTACGAGCGTGCAACAAAATACCACTCCAACACTGATATCTATATGGATTTATTATATTTGAAGAACGACAGAATGATTTCTCTTCTGAGACACATCTTCGTGCTGTTACGAATTATCTCGCATGCAGACTTGACGACTTACAGCCTTCCTAAAAAGCCGGTTTTCATATATACTTTAGAATATAGACCACATAAATACCCTTTAGCAAATTATAGAAGATAGAAGAATACAATCGCCACTTTGTCTTGCGTACTTGGGCTATGAGAAATTCTTTGATGCCGTCGATATTTGGGTGGTGTTACAGTCCCTTCAGCGGTGCCAAGTCAACGATCTAAGTTCTAAAGTTCTTGATTTTTGTACAGTAGTGCTACGATAGCTATTGGAGTACGGAATATGAATACGAAACCTATCCTTCTGCAGACAGGTGTAAGACAGGGTAACATTACATAGTGAAATAATACTAGTTTTTACGGATTTTATCGCGTATATTTAACTATAAACACCCGACGTTTCGAGCGCTTGACATTTGGACGTTGAACATCTCAATCCCTCCAGTGACCATGGGTGCTGTAAAGCGCTCGAAACGTCGGGTATTTATAGTTAAATATACGCGATAAAATCTAATATCTAAATATACGAGATAAAATCCGTTAAAACTAATATTATTTCAATGTGTAGTGTTCGCGTAAATATAAGAAATCATAACATTACATGGCCCAAACTCTTCGTACTAAAACACTAGAAAGGATACGTTATCATCATCAATGGTGAGTACGCTTCTCAACTTTGATTTGCTCACGATAGTGTATTAACGGCAGTAACGCTCGATGACATCATCACTATGCTCCAACTCGATTAAGCAGCGTTTGCGATATTACGACACATTTTTTCGGACTTTTCGGAACTTGAAAATATGATTGTATAACCAATGCGTATTTCTAGTGATGACTAATGAATCTGAAAAGTGGTTGTTCTCTATACGGTAGGGGATATCAGCAGTAGAACCAGAGTAATCGACATTGCACAACGGATCAGTAAGCTGAAGTGGCATTCCTCAAATAACTGAAAACCAATGGGGAAGAAAGGTTCTTTAGTTGCAGTTCCATACCGGTAAGCAAAGTGCGCAAAGTAAGATGCAGAAATTCGATGCATGCATGTGTCTTAAAAACATGCTTTATCGCATTCCTTAAGGGAGGCCTTCGTTTAGCTATAGATTACTAATGGGCTGTGAAGGGGATGATTATGATGAAGAATTTAGAAAATATAATTATTCTGATTATTTCATTTGCCGTATTGTTCTCCACACTATTGGCGTGTGTGTGTGTGTGTGTGTGTGTGTGCTTGCGTGTTTGTATGCCTGCATACGACGTACGACGTACGTCTATGTGTATGAGTGTATGTTTGGGTAGGCAAGTGCTTGTGTGTGCGTGTCTACAATATTAAAAAAGGTTTCCAATGTATTGTGCGTAATTTTAATAGTGGTTGCCATTATCGGGAAAACTGTCAATCCAATCAACTATCTGGCGAAGTTTTAAAAACCTCGTGTTTATATCAAACATTTAATTCAATGATATTTATAAAATATATCACGTGATGATCAAGTGATCATATTTAAATATAATTTCACATCGTTCGTAATGATTGTTATATCTTGGGGTCCCACCACCTTTATCCAAATAAATACTTGGATTGCGCTTATGTATATATCCTAAGCGCGTCGTCACGCCCTCTTGCTTTGTCTTAACTGCCATTTGAATTTTATTGAGCGTCACAGTACAAGCATAGTGCACTGTTTTGTAAGTTTATTTACTCAACTGGGTACAGAAATAGGCGAAATAATATATAAACAGAAGAACATTTTCTTATTGCTAGGCAATTATGTTACAAATCCGCCGCACTATATATTTTTGCATGATTTATACACAAAAATTCACAATCTGGTTTTACTCGTTTCATTGAAAAATATAAAATCTTACAAAGGGTTTGATTCTTTCAGATTTTGGTATTCTTTCTTTAAAAAAAGTTAAAAAATGTGTTGGAGCAGATGAGTCGTATACTGGTAGAGGCGGTTTTAGAAAACTACAACAAGGCTCTCGATAAATGCACAACGACTATGTGAGGACCCGCATAGAACTCTGAACCGTTCCATGGGTGGCACCATGGGTGGCAACTCCGAACGTAGTGCTCCCAACATTTTCCACCGAACATGTGACATGGACGGTAAACATGGCCTTTGTCTTATCTTTGTTCAATTAAAGACCTGTCCAATGGGAGATACTAATGAAGTTTTTGAGCTTAGTGCTGAAGTCCTCCAACGATTTTACCATAATGACGTCGGAAAATCGAAGGTAAATCATATACTTGTCATAGATTTTGATACTGAACTGGAAACCCTTTTTACTGGAAATGAAAATTTCCATCTAAGTGACAGGGGTGACAACGGTATTAATTGAGGATAAATGTAGATATGTTTATGGGTCACGTCATTACTTACGATCAGATGGACTGTGTGCTCGTTTGTCAACCTACTTATATAAAAAAGTCAAAGATTATACGAAATTTGGGAACTCAAGCGATTCGTGTTATATGTATCTAACTATGAAATTATTAACTAGTTTGTTTTTTGTACAATTTTAAATCTACAGTTTTATTTAAACTAAATAATACAAAACTTTCACCTTAACATTCTTTTTGAATTAAAAATAGGCTTCTACTGTTCAACAATGCGAGGCGAAGCACACTCTCGGGGAGAATTTACTTTATATTTTATTTTGAAATCTTAATTGAATTCCCTAAGAAAGTAATGATACAAAGGGCGGACTTAATGCCTAAAAGTACCAGTCAACAACACAGCAGCATAACGGCCAATTCACACATATCAGTGAAGTCACAGTTCCGGCAACGCGTCCGCACAGGTCCGGATCAGTGCTATAGAGATGCGGCAGTGCTTCAATTCACACATGTCTGTACTCAGGATACGGATCTTCAGGCAAAACATGTGCGAAGTACTGAGATGATGATTGTTGCTATGGTTCTGTTATTCATAATAGCCTATGTTTGTCCACTGCGCAACATAGACCTCCCACAAATATCGCCTAATTGGGAAATTGAAGAAGAAGAAGAAGAAAGAAGCAGTTGTTTTATTATTTTAAATTCTATCAGGAAGATGCTACTGCTCATCTCGTGTTTCTGTTTCCCTCAGCCGCCTCTTGGGACACCCATGGGACGATTACATGGTACTATTAAACAGCCACGTTACGTTATTACTGTCTAATAGTACGCAACTAGCAATGAAGCATTAGTCGAAGAAGAAGAGCAGCATCAAAGAAAAAAAGAACTGCATGAAGCATTTAGAGAAACAGAGGGAGAATTCATAACACTATACAAGTTAAATAAAGACGAAAGGAAATATTTTGAACATTGAAAAAGGCGGAAACCTGTTTCCATATTCTTGTGCATAAACTAGAAAGAAAATTAGTTAATAAAGAAATTCGTTGGAGAATAGCTTGTTTTATATGCTGTGGCGTCCGTGATCCGACAAAATAGTTCGTCGACACCGATTGCATTCCGTAATTGCCGGCGCCGTCACTGTCACTGAGAGCACTGTGTCGTCACTAACACTGACATGTGTGGACGCGTTCATAGAGAATGTATGAAAGAATAATTATCTCGGTGGCGGTACTGAGCCGGAACTGTGACTCCATTGATATGTGTGAGTCGGTCTTTAAGCTGGTATTTCACGCTGGTATTCTGTGAGAGCGTAGTCTTTCCCCGGTTGAGCCGACTCATTCGTGCTACAACCATAATATAGCGGCAACATGGCTCTACCATGTAAAAAACTAATAGTACTCGAAGATTAGACCAAAGTTTCAATAGACCACAGCATCCACTTCCTATTTGGTGGACTGTGCGTTCTTTTATCAGGCTTATTATTTAAATTTTTATTCAACAAAAAGCAAGGACACCTAGACTCTTTGGTACAAAAGTGTTTACAGCGTAAGCCTGTATCATATGGATCGGTGGTAACACTAAGGCCTCAGTGACTCATACATTTGAACGATCGCCCCTACAAGACAATGTAATCTAACAAAAACATGCTTTTATCATGCAGGCCAAACACTCTGCTCCGTTGCAGTTTTCACTGAGACCTTACCATTTGTTTAAGTAAGTACCGCTACATCTTTGGTGTAACTAAGAAAATATAACTACAATATTTTAATTTAGTTTTTCTAATACTACAAGATAAAGTTGAAAAGTTTTTTTATTAGAAGAAGACTTGGTATTTTCGCAAGTTGGGTTCTCATATTTATTGTCAGAAGATGACTAATAATTATTTATTTTTTCTAATATTTAACAGCCAGTTACAGTCCACAAATATATGTCGTCTATTTAACTATTTGCTGTACTCGCCTAAGTTGGTAAGAGGATTTGCAATTGCAGTACCTGATGCCTGTCATTTTTCTGGGTTTTCAAAGTCTATAATTTCACTGTTAAAATTATGTCCCTCCCGTGGTAGGGAGGATTATTTTAAATCGTAGCGCTTAGCAGGTGCATTGACGATCGCAGTATCAGAGAGCAACTTTGACGGTGCCGCCCGTCGCCAATCTGGATACTTTCCATCTGGCGTAAACGAGATGGCTATACTACCTTCTATATGGTACCGTAAAAGTTTTCTGAAATTTTACTCAGTCACCTCTTACAACATTTACGGGACACAGCATCCATTTACCATCAGGTGAACTGTATGCTCGATTGTCACATTTATTCTATGAAAAAGTGATATGATGAGAAGATATATGGATGTGAAAGAAACAAGACAGATGTGTCAGTTTCTCTGCCTATCTCTCTGAGTGACAGCCGTGAGATTTAATATATATATATATATATATATATATATATATATATATATATATATATATATATAGATAGATAGATAGATAGATAATATATATATAGATAGATAGAATTATATTTAAGTACACATTACCTACAATATTATGGTTACAATAAAATAATAATTATACTAAAATAGTGAAGGAAACGCAAATGTCTGAAAAATTATGGTTTTTTGTAAATAAATACGTCATTAAATTCTATTTCAGATAACGTCACATCGTAGAATTGTGCAGACACAAACTGTCGGAGTTAGTAACGCTAGAATTATTTACAAGACGCCATCACAAAGAGTCGGATTTAATTTAATTAAATTGCTTTCCGCGGCCAAATTTCTTCCAAATTACAAGCCAGATTTTATTTAAAAGTATCACAGCTAATATTTGTATCTTTTAAAACTTTCTTAGACTTACAATTTTATTTTAAATTAAACAAGAAATTCCTTGAGTTATTAAAAGTAATATCGGATCATAAATATAGTTTTTCAGCTAATATTAGAATTTTTTTAAACTTTCTTAAACTTAAAATATTATTTTTAAATATAAAAGAATTCCTTGAGTGAATAAAAGAAATATCGGATAGGATCAAATGTAGAGTTAGTACAGTTTGCGTGTACTTTGGTTTCATCTTTATTTATATTACTTACCCCAATCTCCATCAGGATATACTTAGCTGATATACATTTTATTGTATTGTTATACTTATAAAGCTTCATAATAATACAAACATATTTTTAAACCTGTATCACAGAATTACATCTTACATCTTTTTAGACCAAAGATTTTAATTAATTCAGAATTAATTCAGATTGTAAAAAATATGCATGAAAATGCTTGGACTATGGACAACAATAAAAGAAGCAAATATGGGAGAAAATATAAGCTATTTAAAAACTAAAACTATCTACTCGTATATTCACAACGACATGTCGAAACTGTATTTATCTTCTCGAATTCGTAAAGGTGGCTAAGAAAAACGTACGGCACCACCAAGAAAAGACGATAATTACCCTACGCACACAGCTTAAGGGGAAATACTAAAAATACTACCTCAAATGGCTTAGCAAGATCCTCCTTTATGCCGAAAATATTGCAATTGAAATAAATATATAGTAAATTTGAGGATTAATGTTAAGTACTATGTTAGACGAAAACACGATTCTGTAAAATGTTCTCGATAGAAAAAAAATCCGAAATTTCCTCCAAACTGAACATTAAACCGCTGATATTCATAAAATATTTAAAATAGATCACGAAACTTTGCATACTAACTGAACTAACTATAAAGCAGGGCTTATGTTTTTTATTTTTTTAAATTACCATTATTTTCACCGTAAAAAGAAACTACCTAAAATAACACATTACGCAACAGGACGACGTAACATTTAAAAGGGAAATAACTGTAATAAAAATAAGAAGCAACTGAGTTGGCGTAAAGAAACAGGCATAAATATGATAAACCTAATGAAATAAGTATCTAACGACCTTTCTACTTACAGTATTAGTGATTACAAACATGTCGGTACATAGCATACGACGCGCGGGGAAGTGAGGGCGAAATTATAATTTGAGCTGAGTTACTATATCCCCTTAAGTACCAAATCGGACCGACTACAGATGATGCAATGAATGACGCAATGAATGTATTAATAAATACACACATCCTATAATATAGTCCAGATTTTAGAAACAAGCATATGCTAATACCCTATCCCGGAAATGGAAAATTAGGCAATTGAATCCGTCAAAATTTGAATAACAATTCAACAGATAGCTCCATAACTCAATTGCGCACATGAATTTGCATTCTAAACTGAACTACATCTGACCTGCCCGCGGTGGTGACATACGCTTTAGTCATTGCGGCTATGTGTGCTCTAATAAATTACTACATATTAACGAAATTTTATGTTCATGTTGATTCTATTTCCATGGGTCACAACGTTAATATAACAATTTTTAACAAAAATATTTTATGAAAATAATACTTATTTGTGCATAAGTTATTTGCTTTTTTATTTTATGAAAAATTGGCTTCTTACAAAGCACGTTTTGAAAGTCGAAGAAGTTACACCATCGCTTCAACAACCCTTTATACTGAAAACCTGAGATAAAGCGGAAAAAACTCGTTAAGTATCTCTCTCTCTCTCTATCTCTCTCTCTCTCTCTCTCTCTCTCTTTATCTCTTTTTTAGAAAATTTACCTCATAGCATGTATAGTATGTATAAATAAATAAAATGTAATTGTCTCTTTGTAAAAAATAACAGCTTTTTACTAAATTTATATGAAAGTATCTATTTATCTATCTATTACAGGCTATTAAAAGTCCACTGCTAAATATAGGCCCCCATAAATTGTCTCATAGCAGGATTTTGCCATAGTTGCCACGCTCGGCGAGCGGGTTGTCAGCCGCAGTTTTTTATTATTTAGAGTTGTTATCAGGAAGATGCTGCTGCCCATCACATGTCTCGATTTCCCTCTGTCACCTCTTAACGTACGATTGGGGGTGGATTCTTAACTACACGCTGGTTTTAATTTCTCTTTTAACTATAATGTTTTTTTTATATTATATTTCTCTTTGGTATTTATTATATATTATTTACCTATATATATATAATCGGAAATGGGAATCTCGGAAACCGCTCCAACGATTTTCATATAATTTAGTGTCCAATGAGTTTCGGGGGCAATAAATCAATCTAGCTAGGATTTATTTTTAGAAAATGTCTTTTTAACCGCGTTTTCAGGCAGTAAAAACTGCTACAATATAAATATCATTAACACAGTGTTAAAATATAAGAAGGTAAATTTTAACTTTGAGTTAATAATCGTAATAGCTCAAGTGGATATCGAGCGGTCGCGAAATCGTAATGCCGATTTTTTTTTCCTTTTTTTTCAAGTTCCCTTCTTTTGTGAGAAAATCTATTATTTCGAGCCCTTTTTTTGTATTATTTAAAAATATGAAAATTTTAATTAAACTAATTGCACTCATGATTTCTTATTCAAATAACCAGTTCAGTTTTTTCTATTATGTCAATAAGATCAAAAAATATTATTCATCAGTATGTAATTCGTATCTAAATGTAATTTCCAAAAAAAAAACCGATCATCCGGGTACTTATATTTAACGAGCCTCGTAATGACATCTAGGACAACTTTGTCAGGGTCACGTCGGTTTCAGGGACTTGCTTTAAAAAACAACAACGTTCGTACAGGTTCCGGCTGCAAGATTACTACGTTCAAGTAGTTTTGAATCAAAACCTAATTTTAAATATATAATTGTAAGTGAGAGAATACATTTTTGCCAGGGTATCTATCAAAATGTGGCCGCAAGTATTTTCATTAATTATATTATACTTGTTTTTGAGATAATTCATACACCACTTTACAGGAATATATGTAAAGAATTGGAAGGGTTTGACAGTAGAAGCGCACTTGGCCGCAACTGCAGCCAGGAAATATTTTGTTACAGTTATATGTTTATGACATATATACGTATTCATTATTTATGTGTGGAGTTAAAGCTAATTTTTTTCTGAGCACGTGGAACATGCGGTTGCCTATGTTAAAGTGACCGCAAATAAGAGTTACTAACTTTTAAAGATAGATTAAAGTAACAGAGAATTAGTGCGCTAAATCGTTCGTTTCCCGCCGTCAATCGACTTTTGGGCCTCCTGCCACCTGCACTCACCAGACGAAACGCGGAAGTTGAGCTTCCACTTCACGCCGGTATTCTGTGAGGTCGTGGTACCACCTCGGTTGGAGCCGACCCATACGTGCAATAGCAAAGCTACCGCGTTGTCTACCACTGTTAAATGGTTGAGGCTCACAAAAAATGTACTTCGTCTATATTTTTCACGTGCCAAAATTCAAGAATATATAATATATTTTTGGTAGTTCTCTGTAAATAATCTGATTATTTTCTGTATTGGGCATTATTCGCTAGTTAATATTACTCGATTTAAATTGTGAATACTTTTTAATATAAGCAAAAACAAACTGGTACAAAAAGTTGGTGAGATGTAATTTCATAGAAAAATAAAATGTGTCCATGCGTAGTACATTTTCTTTTTCTTCATTACTTCGTCGTTTGAATAAAGTATCGTGATTTCTTAATGTTATGCTAAATGTAATTGCATAAAACTACTGTTCTAATAATAAGTGTAATAAAACTAGTAAAAAAATAATTAAAAAACGATTGAATAAACAAATGTGTTCCATCTGATTCACGTGTGTTACAAAAACTGTGTTACATAGCAGCTTTTTTGGTAGAAGCAATAGCAACACGTAATCTATTTTTTTTCACAATGGCAACACTATAACTTTCAATATGAAACGTCAGTGTTTTGTCAGACATCTTGGTTTACGGGCAGTAGGCAGTACTTGGTGTGTGTTATTTTTCGTCATTGGATTTTAGAGACTTTTGGAAATAATTTTGCAAGGTAAGTAATAACATTAAGTTGTTTTGTAATATATATAGTTGAAAGAGACATTAAATATTCCTAAATAATGCAGTTTATTACGGATTTGCTTTGCAAGTAAAGATGCTACCTGAATTTTAGGTTATGTTCTTCACGAGTGTTTGTTCACGTATGTTGCGTGTGTTACAAAGTTGTGTGATGTAACACACGTGAAAAGTATAAAGCTTAGTTCACATTGCAATACTTAGGTATAGAAAAAGCTAAATATTTATGTTTTGTTAAAAAAAAAGGAGGAGGTTCTCAATTCAACTGATATTTTTAGCTATTGCATAGCATCTATCGCGGGTCTTGATCGCGGGGACCAAATCCAGAAATTCCGTAACGAAAAAACCTCACGCTCCCCACTCCGACGGGCACGGAGGTGTGGCGTTGAAAGCCGTGTATCGTCTAACGTAGTTATTATATTATATTATATTAGTTTGGCAGACTTCGGCACTCGGCAGACTTCGGCACGGGGTTTGTGTGCATGTACACTAGCTGCTAACTCAATGATAAAAATTCCTGAATAACCTACAAGTATTGTAAGATATTAAAAATATTTTAAACAATATTAACTTCTCATTTATTCAATAAGAGAAAAAAAATATTTTCTTATCGGTCACCACGCTCAAAAAGTGTAACTTGATTTAATATCAAAGACGTAACTGCATAAATAAAATAAATAAATAATTACAATTGCATAGGTTGATAAAAAATGCTATGCAATAGCTTTACCGCGGCAGTCATCGAGTGCCACACGTATTTTTTTTATTTTCTTTTGTATGTATGTTACGCGATTCTCCAGATTCTGTACACCGATTTCAAAAATACTTTTTGGTGAATAGAGAATGCCTTCAGGCTGGTCCCATATAAATTTGTTGTTTAAAGTAGGCTATTTTTGGGTTTTTAAACCAGAAAAAAGTTTAATATACAACAAAAAGTAAAATGTAACTGCATTCATGGTTTTTATTTTTATTTTATGTTGATTTTACAGATGCCTCTAACACCTAAAGAAAGGCAGAAACTTTATCGAGAACGGCTGAAAGAAGTAAATCCTGAAAAATTTAAATTGCAGCAAAAACAAAATGCAGAAAGAACAAAAAGAAATAAAAAATGAATAGCAGAATATCCTTCATCTGATCAAGAAATCATAACAAAGCAGTGGAGAGAGAGAAAGAAGAAAGGTAAGAAAGAACCTAAGCCTGAAGTAGTGCCTTTAGAAGGACACGGACAAATTTTAACACAGAAGAGAAATTATAATAGAAGGGTCATTTATAGACTGAAGAGGAGAGGAAGGAGGAGGAGAATAGAAGAGGAATTAAAAAAATATAAAAAGTCGTTGAAAAAAAATTAAACCGTTCGATGGAAAAAAATAAAAAGTTACTTGAAATTATTGAGGAGAAAAACCAAATGATTCGTAGCTTTGAAGACAGGTCAAGCCCAATTGCCAAAAAAGATGAAGCCCTTGAACAAATGACCCCCGTTTCGAAAACGTGCGCATACATTGACCAAAATTTACCTAGTATTCGACCTGAAGAAAGAGAAAGCGTGAAAAAAGTTTTGCTAGAACATAATGTAATAGTGGACACTATAAAAAACCGCTACAAAAGTAAAAACACTCAAGAAAAACGATTAATTAAAGATGTTTTTACCAAAAGTGATAACATTAATAAATACAGTATGAAAACTAAGATGGCTACCTATTTAGGTCTTAAAGGAAAAATTCGTCACACTAAACAGAAAAATAAAAGCCCATTAATACAGACACAGTTAAGAAACTTTTATGAAAGGGATGATGTGAGTAGGATGACAGCAGGGAAAAACGAAGTAAAGACACAAAAAAAAAAACAGAGAAACACATAATTCAACACTACATAAATTATATCAGAAATATAGAGAAGAAGGAGGAACGAGAAACGAGAAACTTGCGCCTGCAAGAGGCACGAAAATTTGCAAATGAAAGCCACGTCATTGAAGTCAATTGGATTAATAGCAACAACAGATCTTGATGAGTTACTGAGTATGGTTGTATGTTCTTCAAAGTCAAAGAAATGTGCTTACGGAGACTGTGATTTTTGCAAAAACAAACGTATTGATTTTTCTATGGGTGAAAAAGATCTGAACTATAATGTTTCATGAGATGAATGGGTTTTGAAATCTCATGAATACAAACCAAACAAAAATTGTGATGTGACAAAGATTACGAAAAAAAAAACGTCATAGAAAAAAAACTGGTTCGCTAAAAATGCTCCTAGATGCTTTTCAAGAAGAACTGCAAAGTTTCAAAATCCATTCCTACAATATCGTGCATACAAACTACAAACAATATCGGCAGTGCACAGAAAATTTAGATGACCGTACTGTCGTTGTACACGTCAATTTTTCGGAAAACTATTCTTGCGAATTAGCCACTGAAATACAAGCCATGCATTTTGATGGGTTCAGAAAACAGATCAGTCTCCACACAGGGGTGTTATATACCGAAAAAGGTCATCAATCTTTTGCAAGTTTAAGTCCAAACAAAGACCACGGACCAGATGCCATTTGGGCACATCTCTTACCTGTGCTTAAGTTGGTCAAGGAGAAAATACCAAAAGTAGACGGGATTCATTTTTATTCAGATGGCCCAACTGTACAATACCGACAGAAGAAAAACTTTTATTATTTCGCAAAACTGACGAAAGAGTTGGGATTTCCATTTTCCACGTGGAACTTTTACGAAGCGTCACACGGTAAAGGAGCCGCTGATGGTGTAGGAGGAGCCATTAAAAGAAAATTAGACTCAATTGTCGCTTATGATTCAAATGTTCCTGACGCTAAAACAGCTTATGAATTTTTACAAGCGTCTGAAACCAAAATACAGCTTTTCTTTATACCTGAAGATGCCATGCTGAACGAATCAGTAGAACTCGTACCAGTACCAAACACGATGAAAATACATCAGATTATTAACAATGTTGACTCAGCTAACTCTATTTCTATAACAGTAGTCTATAACAGTATTAGCTGACATTAAAAATACTCAAGAAAACAGGTCTTATTTTAATTTGAGACAATATGGACCATTCAATTTAAAACAAATAAACCTCAAAACAGACATTGCTAGCAAAAGTTTGAAAGAAATTTCTCATGACAGAATGAAGAAATGTTCAAAGAAAAGAAAAATAAAAGACATACACCTTAAAACAAATAAGAAACTTAAAACGGAAGAGGAGAGCAGTACAGACGAAGATATGACGATTTCTGTGCATGATACTTCTGATGAAGAGTATCACATTACAGATGATATCTTATCAGATGATGATTATCTGGATCATACGGATTATCAATTGAAAGAACAGAAGAACGTTACAAATTTAAGAAAAATATCAGACACAAGTAAAATAGAGAGAGAAAAAAATAGAACAATCAAGCCATGAAGATAAAAAAATACATACACTGGTAAAGACACAAGAGAAATAAACATTTTTTTCTAATTAAAATCAGGGAGTAGTTAAAACTAATTTAGCTGGACAATCTGTGATTGCTACGACTCTGCAGGATGATGAAAATAACTTTCACAATGCAAAAAATGACTCGGAAGTGACATCAAAAATTAATACAGACATATGGAGGCTATCTTTCAAAGACACTGTACTTGTAAGGTATTATAAAAGAACCGCGTGGAAGTATTACATAGGATTCTTGGAAGACAGTTTTTAAAAAAAGAAGGAAAATCTTATTTTACCATACGATTTCTGAAAACCATTAAAAAACCGGAGCTAAAGTTTGTAATTCACAAAATAAAAGATGAAGACACTGTAACTGAAGATTTAATAGTTACGCAGGTTAAAATAACACAAAACACAAAACGACCAAAAGAATACTTTTTAGCTGATCCTAGCGATAAGGTTTATTTTGAGGAGAATATTTACAAGTAGGTAGATATAACATATATATATATATATATATATATATATATATATATATATATATATTTATATATATATATATATATATATATATATATATATAAATATTCAAATAATGCCAAAATAATACGATTGTGTAATTCTAAGTACATATTTTGATCTCTTTGTTTTTTTTAATTGTTTTATTAAATAAATAATTCTGTCTATAATCGTATTTTATTTGAAATTCAATTTTTTTATTGCTTTATGTGCATCAAGCTTAACAACATTTCCAGTGTGTTACACAATTCCAGTGTGTTATCGTGTGTTACAAGTTCTTGTGTGTTATGGTACATTTTCTGTGAGCCTCACTCAAATATATTTTCTGTTTAAGGCTTTTTTTTAAGAGAATAACACAGACGAGAAACACATGGCCCATAGATATCGACATATATTCTCGATTAAGAATCCAAATTCAGATGCATTGAGAGCTCTTATGACCAAGATGGAACGCCTCATTTCTAGTAAAAATAGTCTCCGGTACTGTATATGCGAGCCATTTCTCTAAATCCTAAATCTGAAACGTAATTTCGAAATAATTACCTAATATTTTTTGTATTATACAAAATTTTTAAATGATCGCTCAGCGAGTTATGGCTAAGGCTATGATCGGGATTTCTCTGCGTGATAGATTTAAAAATGAGGATATACGCAGTAGAACCTGAGTAACCGATACAGCCCAACGGATTACATGCTGAAGTTGCAACGTTTATTTATAAAACTGCAGGACAAAGGAACTTACAGTCGACCTGATGATAAATGGCTTCTATACAGCTCTCATGGATACCTGCGACCAACTAAACAAAGAAGAATAAATCATAAGGTAAACAAAGAAGATACAGATGTATCACAGATGTCGCCTTTGACGACTAAAATCTTTATTGCATTCCCTACAGGAAAGAATACAAAGGGCGAACTTAATACCTATAGGTATTTTTTACCAGTTGACTCACGGAATAGGAAGAATTCATCGTACGCATAGCAATGTGATTAAAATACGTATTTTAAGCTCAATAAATTTCTGCGACGTCAACAAAAAGACAAAATTTACAGAATTGTTGATAAAATATGATGTTATAAAGACAGTGCGTCGACAACAACTTATTCATTACTTTAAATAACGAAGCGGCCAAGTGCGAGCCGGACTCGCCCATGAAGGGTTCCGTAGCAGCAAGTAACATAATATAAAAGTTCTTGTAGTTGGTTGTAACTTTGATCGATGTTTCAATAATAGTGTATTTTTTTTATGATTTATGACGTATTAAAAAACTACTTACTAGATCTCGTTCAAACCAATTTTCAGTGGAAGTTTACATGGTATTGTACATCATATAAATTTTTCAGTTTTATCATTCTCTTATTTTAGAAGTTACAGGGGGGACACATTTTACCACTTTGGAAGTGTCTATCGCGCAAACTATTCAGTTTAGAAAAAAAAACCTCAATGTCATTTTTGAAGACCTATCCATAAATACCCCACATATATGGGTTTGATGAAAAAAATATTTTGAGTTTCAGTTTTAACTATGGGGACCCCCAAAATTTATTGTTTTTTTTTCTATTTTCATGCAAAAATCTTAATGCGGATAATCACAGAATACATCTACCCACCAAGTTTCAACAGCATAGTTTTTATAGTTTCGGTAAAAGAGTGATTCCACCATTTCGTCCAAATCGTCTTTCCGTCATAAAAATCAGCATTAATGTTAAAGTAAATGTTAATATTTTAATGAAATATGTTAATATTTACTTAAAGTTCAAAGAGGCATTTGTTATTTTTGTTATTAATACATAAATAAAAAAAATTTTAGAACAAAAACATGACCAAACTTCATTCCACTCCTTTTCCACACGGCCACTCAAAATATTTGTCATCACATTAAAGCGCTTTCTTAAAGCAAAACTGCACGATTTTTGTCCTTTGCTATTAATAACTTATTAAAGAATATTAATTTTCTACATATGATTTTTTAAAGGGTGCGTAACGTAGAAATAATCAACGTTGAAATTTTGTCACACGAAAAATTTCATTCCATTCCACAGAGTTTGCAATGAACATTATTATGAGTGCGACTCTGTTTTTACATTAAGCCAACCGCCCGCGCCTCTCGCGTCCCTCAGTCTACCGAACTATTTCATCAGACACGGACGTTTGCGACCGAAGCAGAAATTATTTACGATTTGAGTGTTGAGAATTCCGTTTGTCACTGGTAAGTACTCATTACATTCCGTTTATTTATAAAGTTACCACTTGAGATGAAAAATATAATTTACGATTACATTATTGACTTTAGTTAGGTTATGTCACAGTATAGTTATTAGGGTTAATGTACTATTAAATTTTAAGTAAATTATAAAAATCTGCAAAAAAATCATTCCCTTCCATTTCATTACATTCCGTTCCCACTAATTTTTATACGGAGGGGAATGAAACGTTTTGGAAGGGAATGTTTTTTTTTGTTGAATGCTATAGATAACCAATGCAAGTCATAAATGATGCAAATTTTTTATTTGCCTCATGTAAATAATTATAAAATGTGTATGAACAGTAGGCCGTGGTCTAAGCCGACTCCTAAATTGACAAAACAATACAATTTACAGGCTCCATTTCATTGACACCTTTTTAATTTTTTGTTTCAGATGTGTTACGTATTTAATGTGTATTTTAATACATTTGTAAATCTTTTTGTAGGTAACTATACAATTATGGTGAAGCCAAAGAAAAAAGCAACAGCACAAGAAAAATTAGCCAAAGATAGGCTACGAAAGAAGGAAAAATATGCAGAAATCAAAAAAGATCCTGAAAAATACAGACTTGAAAAAGAGAAAGAAAGAAAGAAGTACCTTTTAAGAAAAGAAAAGAAAAAGATTCTCAGCATAGCAGAAATGACTGACAGACAAAAAGGGAGCAAAGGCGAAGATGGCGAAAAAACTCAAGAAAATATTTGAATAAATTAAAGGAACAAAAGAAGATAGAACGTGTTTTGCTGGAAAACTCACCACCCACAAGCGAAAATGAAGAAATTGCGAATATAGCAGATCCCGATCCTTTGATGGAAATAGAAAAAACACCAAAGACAGTTAATAGCAAAGCAACCCAATCGATCCAAGTAAATTCAAGTGGTACAAGAAAACTGCGATATAGATCAATGAAAGTAATTTCTAATTTAAAGAAAGAAATAAATAAACTAAAGAGAGATAAGGATATGCTGAGGAAACAAATAAAAAAAGAGCGAGAAATGCAGAGAGTAAAAAATAATATTGCAGATACAATAGAAAAAAAAGTAGATCAAGTAATTAAAGACATTAAGGCTGATAACATAGAGAACGTAAAAAAGAAACTTCTGTTCAACGAAACACTTAATCGAGGAGTATCTGACAAATATAAAAGTCTTTCTAAAAAAGACAAAAGATCTTTTGCTGAAGATATTGTTGACGATGCGAGGCTAAAAAAGTATGGTGTACTGTCGAAGGTTAATTTTGCTTTAAAAAAGAAATTATCTAAAAAACAAGTGCTACAAAAGAAAACAGCTGAGATAAAACGAAGAGTACAAAATTTTCTACAAGAAGATGTAAACAGTCAAGTAGCTGCTGGAAAAAATGAATATATTAAACGCAGTGGCATCAAAAAACAAAAACGTTATCTGACTGATAACATAAAAAACTTATATACTAAATATTGCGAGAAGTGGGACCGAATTTCCTATTCAGTATTTTGTAAATATAGGCCATTTTGGATAGTTCACCCTTCAGGAAAAAGAGACACGTGCCAGTGCAAGCTACATGCCAATATGGAACTTCTAACAAAGTCTTTAAAAAAAGTAGATATTATTGCAGAAAGTTCGGCTACTGAAGTTCTTCAAAATATTTGCTGTGATATATATGACAGAGAATGTTTGGAGAGAAAGTGTCATAGATGTAAAAATAAAGTTACGAGATACCAGGAATTTGACAACAGTGAAAATATTATTTACCATGAATGGATTCTTGAGAAACAAAGTTATCAAGGAAAAGATGGAAAGGAAAACACTAAAAGAGTAACTATAAAAAAGAAAAAAGAAGATGCGCCTCGTAATGTTATTCAGAAGTTCGAAAATTTAGTAATGGATTTTTTCAAACATAATTTAAATATTAATATGCAATACTCAGCTATTAAAGAATTAAAAGAGAGTATAACTGTTAATGAAGTATTATGCCATGTGGATTTTAGTGAAAACTATTTGTTGAAATATAATGAAGAAATCCAAAGTTTTCACTTCGGCGGTAGTCGTCAACAAATTTCACTTCACACCGGAGTATTATATTACTTAAACAGTCAAACTAAAGAAAAAACCTGTAAGTCATTCTGCACCATGTCAAAAAATATCAGACACGATGCTTCCGCTGTATGGGCACACTTGGACCCAGTTTTGGACATGGTTCAAGATTTAGTGCCACATCTTACAACAATTCATTTCTTATCGGACTCTCCCTCGAGTCAATACCGCAACCGATTCATTTTTTACATGATGTCGAAATTGAAAGATCAAATTTCAAACCTAAAGCTAATAACATGGAATTATCAAGAAGCAGGGCATGGCAAGGGGGGCCCCAGATGGCATTGGTGCTGTTGTAAAAAGAACAGCTGACAACTACGTGAGACTCGGTGGCGATGTAGGCTCATTTGAAGACTTTGTGCAAGTTGTTCAGCAAAACATTGCAAATGTTAAGCTCATTGTCATCGCAGAGGAAGCGATAACGGACAAAGAATTTCCCAAAAACATTCCTGCATTTAAAGGGACAATCAAAGTCCTCCAAACTCTTTGGTCTTCATCTTTGCCCTTCGACATTACTTTTAGAAGTCTTAGTTGTTTTGATTGTCGAGATAGTTACATACCATGTAAACATAGAAAACATCTCGGAGTACTAAATATGGGACTTTGTCAAGAAGCAACTGCACAAGAAATGTCTAGTTATAATAACTATAACGTTGTAAATGTGATGAAGTCCTTGACTGATGGAACTAATGGTGGAACATATGATCCTTCTGACGTTAACAGCCCAATCAACATCGATTCGCCAACCATATTTAACAATATCGGAGATTTGAGGCAATTCGATTTATTATCAGAAACTTCGACCCCGAAAATAAATATAAACAATAAATCTAAAGTAAACATTTTATCCAACATTCCAGTAATGTACCACAATTGTAATATTCAAGGATTTAGTTCCATTAAGCAAACAGAATTTAAGGAGTTAATTCAACATCCAGTTCCTCAAGATTTCGAGGATGATATTGAGGAGCTAGTAATCAAATCTGATTTCGGTCGTGATCAGAATACATCTATTAGAATGGACTACGACATCGAAACAAAAGAAAACGTCGAAGTAATTGAATTAAAATATGACTTAGACCAATGGGTGGTCGTTGAATATAAAATGAAGAAGAACTCACAGTATTTCGTTGGCAAAATCATCGATAAGATGAGTAGCACACTTGAATATAAAATATTATTTTTAAGGAAAGGGCATGGAAAGTCGGTAAAGTTCCATTGGCCAGCAATTTGCGACGATGATATTGTATCTGAATCTCGTATTCTACAGCACTTGGGAGAACCAGAAGAATCTAGAAGAGGTGAATTTACTTTTAAAAAGTTACCAAACCTTAATTTCAAGTAGACTGATTAGACATAACGTAACTTATATGATTAATAAAGAGTAAATTACCTATGTGATTTAAAGAAAAACAAGCGATTTAATTTTTTATACTATATTTTACTAGATTTTTATGAAAACAGCGTTTTCGTGTTTTGTATGTTCCAGTCTACATTTTTCTTTATAACATTGAACCTATGTTTAATTTGTTGTTATTCTCATTCTCACAAAGATCTTAGTCTCTTAATTTGATATCATTTTATAGTATCTTTGTCGTACTTTGTTATTTTTTTCAAATTTTCTAACATTTATTAAAAATTCTATTGATTTCATGATTTTCATTTATTGACTGTAATACCTAACTCCCTAATTAAACACACCACAGATAAATTACATACTTTTTGTCAATGATAAACATAACATTTATAAAGGATTTACTCCTTTTCATTACCTTCCCAAACTAAATCATTACACTCTCATAACATTTCATTACCCTCCAAAGTTCATCATTACACTCTCACTATATTTCATTACCTTCCACGCTCTCATTACACTCCATCAATTTTCTTGAAAAGGAAATGGTTTTCACGAACGCCTTTCACAATAACCTGTATCTACAACATATACGAATAATTTAATACATATTTTTTTCAAAGCCGCAAACAAAATAAATATTCCACGAAATTGCCCCGTTTCGGACGAAACGGTGGAATCACTCAAAAAGTGGCTGTGACGTGCGGACGGACAGACAGACATGACAAATCCATAAGGACTCCGTTTTTTGCCATTTAGCTACGGAACCCTAAAAATTATACAATTTTAATGTGTTTATATGCAGAGAAATGTGAACAGAACAGACTGAGTACACTAGTTACACAAAAATACTATAAGTTAAAAACATCAACAAGGGTATATCCCTGCTATGTTGCTCATATTCAAATATTAGGACGGCGTTTTATAGTTACACTTAGCCTTTGCTTTTACACACAAAATGTGAAGTACTAATGCATTCATTTCTATCTCAAGAGTCTCAAAACCTTAAATTTCAACTGAAGTTTTAAGCGGTATGCTTTGAAGTTTTAAGCGATTTTTATGTATCTTTAGTAGATATTCGTCAAAGCCAATGTCTTTCAAAGATAAAAGAAAGAAAAAAATAAAATGTAAGCACTGACTAATTTCGGTTCTTTTATATTACGGTATATTATGCCTATTGAACACTCTTTCCAATTTTTGTAAATGGTTACTTTTAAAACATAAACCTAAAAAGACAAAATTATAGCAAGCAAAAATTTATTTTACAAAATGGTCGATGAGGAAGGAGAGAATTCGGGGACGGAAATTGAAAGTGTCTAATATTTTGCAACGTTTGAGGTTAGATATTTGGATATTTCCAGCTACAAATGTTACAAATTACCAATGGAAATATACAAAAAACTTTTATTGTAGTACAGAAAAGAGTAATTGAATATTTCCAAATTATATTTCAGATTTAGGATTTAGAGAAATGGCTGATTCATTAGAGTACCGGAGGCAATTTTTACTAGAAATGAGGTAATCCATCTTAATTCTGAGAGCTGATAAAAATCATAAAGAAAATTGAAGAAAAATTAACAATTCCTTTTTCATTTAATTTGATAATTATAAATGGTTTTTGAAAAAAATTTTATTGTTTAATTTTTCTAAAATTCAAATGCCAATAATTTCATTTTATCGCTTTAGTAACACCACCGCATGGTGAAATGCTTAGAGTAATTACATACATACTTATGCACACTACTCTGAGGTGAAATGATAAACCACTCATGTTGTGGGGTTTTGGCGGGCACTTGGCCGACGGCGGACTGTCGCTCCTGTTTTGTCGATTGAATAATGGTTTGAAGTGGATTTTAAGTCGTAAAAGTGATGTGATTTTGTGAATTAAGTATCTGCGCGTGTGAACTAAAGAAAACGACAAAACAAGTGCTTTGATGTCTATATAAACCTCAAGTTAATTTGATCGCTTGGGCGCCTTATGAACTTGAGTGGCTGCCGTCATCAACAGTCCGCTGGTTTGAGCTGTCACCTCCCAAAAACTTTGCAATGTGACGCATCAGCATATTGTGAAAAAAAAATATATAAAATGAAGATTCTGAAAGAATTTATTGACTCAGAAGGGCTAGTACCCAGAGCCGTAAAGCCAGTTATAAAAAAAACACTCATGTTTACGTTGTCAAATTTTAAAAAATAGTCATTGCATAATACAGGTTATATAATTATGTTTTATTATGACACACGGTGATCCGAATACAGTAAACACAAAAGTAAAGCACGATTGCGATTGTCTGTCGCAAGTCGTTCTTTTTTTTTCAGAAATTTTACTATTTTTTATTAATAATTATTAAAAAACTGAAATTATTAGTTAAAATTGTTTAAATATACTTTAAATTAAGAATTCTTTCCTTTATATATAAATTTGTGGCAAAAAATTAATGCAACTTCTCTATCCATTTCTCAATAAAACTTTTAGGATAGTCTATCTCTTTCTTTTTGCGTCCGTTTCCTTCATATGTCTATCAGTTTATAACCGAGCATAATCTGTTTCTTATTTTCTTTCACTAGTCCGCCACAGTCCATTACTGCACATGAGTCTCTTCCTTTAAAGAAAGAATATTTGGTTAGTAGAAAATAAATCTGAATCTAAATTTAATAGAATATTCAGACTTAGACTTCGGACCTTAGACTAAGATTACCAATGAACTCGGGGTTCAAATACCAGCTGATCTCCGTCTTAGTGCAACGGAATATGTGTTAGTGTTACTACTAGGTGCTTGTGGTGATATTTTAGGCACACAATATTTACAAAATTGATCAACTACAAACCGAAAACAAGAGCATGGCATTACACTTGCGGTAATGAGTAAAGCATATAATACATTTTTCTATTATCGACCACGTGATTTTACGGTATGTAGTGATTTGTATTTGTGTATTGTTGATATGTATTTATCCCTAGGTATTAATTTAAAAAAAAGTATACACTTATATATAAATACATACATACATACATACTGGTAAATAGCATCCTTCTTTTTTGAAGTTTGGTTAAAGATGATAGGCTGTCCCATCACTAGGTATGATATTCTCATAACGATCGGGGTAATCGTGACATTGTCACACAACTTACCCCGATGTTAGGTATTAGGTGGGGTAAGTGTGACTGTATCTGTATATTTAAGGAATAGTGGATTTTAGTTTACAGAAACATATTACTCTATAAGTACCAATATTATTATTTATCACTCACGTTGTATCTGGCTTAAAATAACTTAATGACATATCGAAAACCTTAATAACTTTACCTCCTAAAATTGCGCTGTGGTGACAGACAAACCACTAAAACCACTCAACTGGTGACAGAGTTGAGTGGTTTTAAAAAGAATACGTCTGTTGATAAAATAGTTGAAGCTATGTACTTAACTGTCAGTATAATCAATAACGTAAAATTTCCTTCCTTATTTAATAGATCGAGTTTAACCAAAAACCGTGTTTAGGCCGCATAATTTACATTTGTTACACTTACCTCACTATCACACTTGCCTCGGGTGACCATACAGATAATATCACTTTATGGAAGTTTTAACAATCAACTAATTTTATTAATGAAAAAAGGTAGGTTGTTTCGTTACCTTTTCAGCCTATAAAGTCCACTGCTGAACATAGACCTCCTCCATTGATAGCCTCATAGGGGCGATATTTGCCATAGTTGCCACGATTGGCAAGCGGATTGGCAACAACAGTTTTTTTGAACATAAAATAATTACATTTGGTAAATATAAATAAATAAAAAATATGCTTAGCTTCTCGAGAAACTACGTTGTGACATCTACAGAGTATAGGTATTGGGTATCAAACCAACAAATCAAATTTTGAGAATCATTCTACGATTTTTGATGCCAGCGCGATGAAAGCTTCACATTTTGTTTATCTTGTAATGAAAGTTGTCTAATCGGCATACCGCGTGAATGCCGGGTGAAATTAGGGTTTACTATTTCTGGCAACTGAACATTCTAAATAAAATTGTACTATTATTCATTTCATTTTCACCTTCCAAAAGGTTTAATCTTTTCAAATGCGTTCAATACGTTCATTTTTATGAGTCCTAATTCCAAAGAAACATATTTTCCGTTCGGTCACGTGTAGTTGCCCTTGTACCAG
Source organism: Parnassius apollo (assembly GCA_907164705.1). Taxonomy (NCBI): domain Eukaryota; kingdom Metazoa; phylum Arthropoda; class Insecta; order Lepidoptera; family Papilionidae; genus Parnassius; species Parnassius apollo. Next base: position 1,993,514 of record CAJQZP010000501.1, on the reverse strand, counting down.
GTAGTAAAAATAACTTTTTTTCATAATTGTTATTCAATATTTTTATTTCATTAGCCTCAATTGGGCGGAGAGAGATTGGAAGGAGAACTGTCTTTTCCACATCTTACTTTGGTTTTTCGTCTTCGGGTCAAAATTGTGTACCCACGTTTCATCGACGATTACGAAACGAGCGCAAAAAGAATCTGGATATTCTTCAATTATTGCTAAATTTAACTTTGAAATGTTAACTCTTGCTTTCTTCATAACATTCGGGCGTCTGTTAACATTCGAGGAACGCAGCGCGCGGCCACTTTTTTCATAATTTAAAAATTTTAAGATAAGTATAAACTGAATTTTCTCAAACTAATGTTTTATATTCTCAGCTAATAACGAATGGTCACACATCGATCTATCTTAACTATTTCCTGCGTAGCGGCTCTTGCTAGTCGCCAGGACTGCTGTTGTCATGGCAGGGGCTTCTGCCACGTTTAAATTCAGCGCACCACTTCAAGTTTTTCTATTTTGCATACGAATCAAATTCCCGCTAAATGTGAATTTAGAAAAAAGGGTTATAGTTTTTGATTTAGTTATTTCTGGCCTTCACTACTAACGTATTTAGGATTCGAAAAAAAATAGAACGCGTTTCTCATTAATAAGAATGTTAAAAATAAAGTTTTGTTGAATTTGTTCCATATCTCTAAAGAGGAAATCGCAAAGTCAAACTTTTATTTTACACCTTTGTCAACTGACAAAATAATTGATATTCGTTTTCGCCAATATCAATGTCCAATGATCTAGGTGTATGTCTATGAATATTGCGTGAAAATAAAATCAATTTGCATATGCTCAATCTATGCCCGTTGGGTACTGTTCTTCTGTGCATTTTTTCTGTGCCATGTTTTTTAGGTACCTTTCTCAGAGCGGGGAATTGATGTACTACTGTAATTTATAAAGTCTGTTTTATATATTTACATAGACTTATTAAAATAACTTAGAAACATCTTCGACTACAATAAAGATCGTACTTATACTATTACAAAATCTTCATAGAAATACATTTTCGGAAACAATAAATATCATACTGATTTTCTTAGAATACTTATGTTATTATGTTCACCATGCACCATGTGTTATGTTTTTCAAATTTGATTTTTTTATATGTCAATATGAACTGAACTGACTGAATTAACCTGACACAAAGCCCAACCTTAACAACGTCCAGCTGGACACTAAGCACGAGGCACGCGTCCCCGCGTGATTTATTTTACAATTTTAATATTCAATGGTTAACGAAACTATTAATTTGCCAAAAATTATCCATTACAACAACTTTACAATATGATTAACTTTAAGTACATGCAATTTTAATATAACTTCGTGTTGTAATTACCATGTAAAATGAAAAAGGATTAAAAATCGACATTGTTTCGGATATTTTTTTTCGATCGAGCAAAGTATAATATATCGTGTTTTGATATCACTCCACACAGGATGTATCTATGACATATATTTTTCCGGGTAAAAATATAGTAATTTGACTATTTAAAATGAATTTTTCAAGAGCCAATATCGGAATAAACCGCCGTTAAGTCGAGGGCTTCACCATCTTAGGCTACATCGCCATGGCAAATTTCACTAATCGTTATCGTGTTTTGATTAATTAAGGTACTCGAGTTATTAAGGAATAAGTTCTGGTAAGGTCTGAAAAGTTTTAATTACTCTCTGACTCACTCATTAAAACGTAGACCACTATGTGAGTTAGGAACTTGAAAATTGGCAGCAAGTTAGATAATTTGCCGTATACAAAGGTAAAAATGTGCAGACTACAAATTATTGCTTTCACGTCAATTCGGTTTCGACAAAGTTGGTGTCGTTTGTTATAATTCCTAATTAATTCTATTATAAAACTTTTTGAAAATTAATCACTCCCACGAAAAAAATATAAAAGTGCAGAAGGGGCCAAATTCGGTACAAACGACTTTCAGGTTGAGGTCTGACTGGATGCCAAATTCCCTAGCAATATATTCGGTCGAAACAAACTTCTGTTGACCTACACTGTCTCCACTGGTAAAACCTGATAGCACTAGTGTCTAAGGATAAAGAGAAAGCGAGTTTGTTCGCGTCTTTTTTTAGTTAAATGCATCACTAACAAGAATGTAATAAAACCTAACGGGTCTATACGTGAACAAATTTCGTGGACCAGATGGTAAACTGACAATATTTCTTAAGGTTCACTACAAGTCCAGTGCATAACACCTGAGATGTCTCCTGTGTGGAATTGGTTGTACCGCCTTTAATTTAGGACTGCATCCTAAATTAAATCCTGAATTTGACGAATATGCAGCTTATGTCCAAAAAAGAACCGTGTTCCTTTTCAAATTAAAAGTCAAACATAATATGGTTTATTTCGGGCTTATACCTTTTATAAAGTCATAACCTAGAATCCGCAAGACGTCTTATATTTGCATAAGATAAATTGTTGGTGTAGTGATTGAACACACTCGCCATTATCGACTTTGGAAAGTCGTCGCTTATCTTAAATAAATGATCCTGTCATCAATATTAAAATTCTTCAGATGACATAATCTACCCTTATTATATACAGTATTATAATATGTAATTTTCCTTAGAATTAAATATTAAATTAAGACAACATTTCTTTTATTTGCAGCATTTTATAACATTAAAATAGTAAAAAATCGAAAAACACGCAATAAGTATGCGATAATACATAAACCGTATATGACTTTTAACCATGCTTTCATTAACATGCACTGTATTTAATGAACCTAGAAGTTCATAATTGTTATAATTTTTATAACGACTTATTAAACCACAAATTGAAAAAAAGATCTGAACATTATATTAATGGTTGCTTCTACGTTGTACAGGCATATAGGGTATTATGACTCCGGCACGAAGGATACAGCTTATATACATCCCACTCCTGGGCAAGGGCCTTCTCTTATTTCTGAGGGCAATGCGTGTTGGCAGACTTCACATATTTTCAAAATACTTTTTTCTCAGCTTACATAATATTAGAGAAGTCACCAAAAATAATCAGATTATGAAAGAATCCAACAAAAAGTATTTTAAAAATAAATAAGCAACTTAATTGTTAATAACTGATGATGTAGCAATACCCAATCAATAGTCGGATCTTTTTTACCAGACTGGGATGTTGTCCAAAAGTATGGTAGGTAATTTTTGGTTAGTATATCTATTTCCATTTCTTTGCTCAAAAACATAGTGGCGGCCCCCATAAAAACTATACTTATATACATACACATAAAATGATTACAAGGTTTTAGGTTTTAGGGTCTTTTATAGAACAAGTGTGATAAAGGAGCACACAGTCGCCTGATGGTAAGTGGATGCTGTGGTCTATAGACATCTACATTTATCCTCGATTAACTGCGATTAACGCAGATGCGTTGTCACCCCTGAGGACTGAATGAATGAGGACTGAAGATGGAATGCATCATTTTCAGTAAAAAAGAGTCTCCGTATCTCAACACTTACTATACGAAACACAGAAGTATTAAGCTGCTATTTTACGCCGGTATTCTGTGAGAGCGTGGTCCTTCCCCGGTCGAGCCGACCCATTCGTGCTACAATTATAATGAAGCTGCTGCGTGGCTCTACCATGTACACGTACATTTTAAGCTTGTCATATTAGTTCACCTAAAGAGTTAAAAAAGTAATATAAAGTAGTTATAAAGTGAAAAACGCACCAAAGCTTAAATCGTGCTATTAAAGTTCCGAACTAATGCGGTATATATAGAACAACTCTGTACTAAAACACCGACCATTGGCCGCTCGAGGGCCCGAGGTTGCCTGCCCTCCCCTTTTCCATTCACGGCCAAAAAATGTCTTTTTCTTGTAAAACAGGGACCAAACGAGCATGCGGCCATAGAATACAATAATACACAATATAATGGCTGTCAATCTTATTATGTACGAGGATCGGCGTCGCCGGGAGCACACATACAAGCAATTACGTCGTATTATCACTACTACAAAACCGATTCACTGTGTTGACAGACTGAGTAAATTTACATACTTTAGACTTTTGATTAATGTTCAAGATCATCATTAAAAAATAAATTGTTTAAATTTTAATACAAACTTATTTGCAAATAGTATGCAATTTGGCATTTTTTAAATAATTTGCATGCAGCGACGCTTGACACGAAAATTGGAACCGATTGTAACGTCAAAAGAGATGTGTTGACATTTATAGGTATGAATTGACATGTTAGTAGCTACATGGACTCAGTCCACTCCCCCGTTCTATTATGTATGTATTATAGTATTCCATGGATGCGGCTCACCTGATGGTAAGTGACTACCGCCACCCATAAACAACCGCAACACCAGGGGAATCGTAGGTGTGTTGCTGTCCTTTTAGAAAGGAGTAAATTCTTTGGTGTTAAACAATTCCACACAGAAGTTGTACGAGAAATAATACTCCCAGCAAAACGCACAGTGTTAGACCGCGAAGCACCTAGATGGTGTGGATGGTATCGTTAATTCTGCTGCGATGTGCGTTCATGAAATTTGGCAGCTGCAATTAATCCGGACAATTTCTCAGAGCACTCCCAGTGGTAGATGCGATAGAAAATGCAAAGGGATGCAACATCTCTATGCAGCGGCAGTGAATCGAGCCGATCAGAAAGAACTCGGTCGTCGACGATTCTTACAGCTCTGCGCTGGATGCGGTCAAGTAGATGGAGCTGGCACTGGGATACCCCGGCCCGTAGATAATATTCCATGTAAGGCCCAACTTGCTCTTTGTGAAGTTGCAAGCGATTTGCCGACATGAAATACCACCACCTACATGAAACGCCACCACTAACATAAAGTACCGCTCCGCTGAGCACGCCAAGCTTTTTAGAGGCCAATTTGGCCCTACATTCCAAGTGACCACGAAACTGCACACAATTCTATATGTCGATGCCAAGAATTCCTATGCTAGCTGAGGCAGCAATGTGAGTGCCTCAAAACCGAGGAGATATGGTAAAAGAGGTTCATTTTAGTGGTAAACGCGCAAACTTGTATCTTCTGAGGATTAAACAGAACTATATTTAGTCGTCCCCAATCCGAGACTTTGTTCAGCAAAGGCTCTCGACTTCAGGCACAGGTTTGTTCCGGCACTCGGCGACATTTTCCCGAGAAATATTGGCACGGTCGGTGTAAAAAGCATCACCAATGATGTCATCCGCATAACTATGAATGTACCAGTTTACAACATAATATGATTGATATTCAGATGAAAAAGCTGTGGAGCACCAGCGTTAATAGGTTTGTAATCAAAGCACGTACCGTCTACTACGACCTTGATGCTCCGATCTTTTACATAAAGAAATAAACAAAGATTAATTTATACATATATGATATTAAAGGAGCTAACTTTTAGAGTTAGATTTCTACACATTAATATTAGAGCTCTAAACCTATGAAAATGAATTTTTGCAAATTTATTTTTAGCATCATGATTCAACAAAAGTAGCTTTTAACGTTTACGTGGTAGAGTTATGCTACAGCTACATGATTGTTGTAGTACGAATGTGTAGGTTCGACCGGGGAAGGATCACGATCTCACCAAATACCAGCGTAAAATAGGAACTTATTGCTGCTGTGTTTCGTATGATAAGTTTAGAGAACTGGAGACCTTTTTACTGGAAATGGGGCATTACATCTTAGTCTTCAAGGTGACCATGCATCTACATTTTGGTTTTAACGAGTAACATAATATGTAAATGTCTATGAGCCACAGCATCCACTTACCATCATCTATCAGGTGAACTGTGTGTCCGTTTGTCACACTTATTCTACAAAAAAGCATTAATAAGCGTAGATCACTTCATATTACTACGTAAGCTTTTTGAGCTGGGCATACGAGGTAACCTTTTCAGGTGGATGGAATCATATCTGTGGAAACGATCTCAGGCAGTAGTCTTAGGAGGGTTCCGTTCAGACTTCGTGGAAATAACATCCGGAGTTCCACAAGGTTCTATTTTGAGTCCTCTACTGTACGTGTGCTATCTATATGATGTGGGCAAGTGTTTTCATAATGCTAAGTTTCTGATGTACGCTGATGACACTAAAATATATATGAAAATCACTGATTATGTAGATTGCATGAAACTTCAAGATGATCTTGTGCGACTTGGTAACTATTATGTAGTAAATCGTATAGGAGTTAATGTCAGCAAGCGTCTTTACGTTTCTTTCACAAGGAAAAGAGAACCTACAAATTTCAACTACCAAATAAATCACCTTAATATAACTAAGAAAGAATTAGTGAAGATCTGGGGATATTACTGGATTGCAAGTTAAGCTTCTCAGAACATATTGAAACAACAACGCGCTCGGCCTACAAAAGCCTTGGCTTCATCCTACGCGTAAGCAGACCCTTTACTGATATTAACTGTATTAAATTACTTTACTTTTCATATGTTAGAAGCGTCCTTGAATATTGCAGTACTGTATGGAACCCGCATTACACTGTTCATATAAATAACTTAGAACAAATTCAGCACAAATTCCTGAAACATTTAAAGTATAGAGATTTTATTTACACTAATAACTATGAAGAGTCTTGTAAATATTTCAATATAATAAGCCTTGAGGATAGACGTACTCTAATGGACATGGCATTTTTGCATGGTTTATGTAATGGAAGTGTTGACTGTGTAATTTTAGCTGATAGAGTTCTCTGCTTTTGTACTCCGAAACGTAGAACGAGACATACACCTTTGTTTGCGGTTGTTAAGACAAAGGCAAACTATGCACAAAACTCTCTGGTGAATCGTTTACAACAATTTTATAATAAAAGATTCCAATCAGTTGATATTTTCCATTCCAGTAAGGATAAGTTTAAGAAGGATGTCTTGAAACTTCTGATGTAATGAGTTTAGGTAACTCATTAACTCATACACACACACACACACACACACACACGCATGCAGACACACACGCACGCACGCACGCACGCACGCACGCACGCACACACACACACACACACACACACACACACACACACACACACACACACACACATGCCCGCGTGCGAGGGAAGCGCATACGAGCATTATGTATGATTGCATTCTAGATGTTTAAAAATATGTATTTTTGGTCCCAACTACTTTGCGTTCAACATGTCCGTTATAACTGGAAATGCTATTTAAATAATGTAAATCCGTTTTTGGCTATAATTTAAGATCATAAGATTTACGTACGATGTAACAAAGAGCTGTGGATTTTGTTTGAAATAAAATAAAAAAATATAATTACAGAGCGAAAAATCAATTAGTTAAATACTTTACAGTAAACAACAATTAAAGTTTGCTCAAATGAGGAGTGATCAGTAGTGTATACTGGATATTGTATTTCGTGAATAGATTCGTATTCGCAGTCTGTATGTTAGTTGAATGGCGTTCATTTGTGAACAAAAGACGGCAGGTTTCAGGTGTAAGTTTGTAAGAGCAAGTATAATTGAGGCAATAAATCTCTAAAGAGCTACGTAAGCCGCCCCCTCATTTCTAACTAGATGAAGGAATTAAATTATTTGAAATCTCTCCTATTACTAAGATTTCAATTAGTATTTCATTATAAAAAGTTAATAATTATACACCACGGAAAAAAATTAAAAAATACATGTTAGTAATAGTTTTTATAAAAAGCAAACGAGAAATGTTAATTTCTATTTATAAAAAAGCGTTATAAATTTTATAATACAATATTAAGAATAAATTTTTTTCATGTACCTCAAATCTCCAAAATGCTATCCACCATAATAGATTTTGTCGTAACAACATTTCGATAGTAAACAAGCTAATGTTATTTAAAAAAATTCAAGTTATGATTACGATTGTTGACTTTTATTCCAGGTTTTATTGAAATAGCAACATGAAAGATGGATTCGTAAAAGCAAAAAGTACTAATCTACCAAGCATAAATACATTGATTGTGGCAATTTTTTTGCATGCAATCCACATTTTTGTTCTGCCGAGTCGAGGAATGTTAGAACATCAATGTTAGTGTTTATACAATAACACAATAACGGGTCAGAATGTCTTTTCTCTTCTATATAAAAAAGTTATGTTTATCTATGTTTACAATCTCACACATATTTAGTGGTTTATTATCACTCTAGAATTCATTTAAAACGCTATTTGAAAATGGGCGTAATTCCCTATTGTGAAATAGACATACTAAATGTACATATACAGTTATTTAAAATGAATACGTAAAGGGAAAAATGTATCCCTTTTTAGGGTTCCATAAACAGACAGCAAGGAACACTTATAGTTTCGCCATGTCCGCCCGGGACCCTAGGTGCTACAAAGCTGTAATTTGGCATAGTTATAGATAATATTCACGCCCACAAAGTTATGGAATAAAATCTTGAAAAACATTTTAAGTTTGGGTACAGTTGATTTTTTTTACCCATCTATACCATCGTATGGGGTACCGTTGAATTGAGGTCTTTCAAGAATATTGGGGGAATGGAACATTTTGCAATTCAGAGGCCTCTTTGCAAAATATATAGCTTTAAAATTCTATTTTTGTTAGAGTTATGTATCCTTCCTTCTCCTAACTAAATAGTTATTTATGTATATTTGAAAAGTACGCACGATAGTAGTATATTATATAATAAAATTATAAGCAAACAACTAAGTAGGCTTAACAAGTTATATGATTATACCCTTAACAACCCGTTAAGGGTATAATTATACAATAATCAACCGATTTATAAAATGCACTTGGATTAGTGAAAATTTCTTTACAATTTATTTTACAATTTTCTCATGTTTTTAAACTACACATGTAACACTTTTATTAGTCTCAGAACATAAAGCAACACGATACTTAAAGCAATTTCAGTTAAAGTAATAAATTTGAGCAGATCTAAAGCAATGTAAGGAGTTGGAAAATAAAATATTATATAACTTTTGAAAAAAAGTGCATGCTAAAACAAAGGGCGCTTGAGTATAATTGCACCTTCTTATTTATTGTCTACTCTAGTGCCTAAACAATAATCACTATTTTTCTGTAAAATTAGTTTTTTGTATTCTGTTTCGCCACTTTTGTTGCTCAAAATGTTTACGAGGGTATTCTACCCAATGACCAAAGAATAAGAGAGGACTTGCCATAATGCTCTATATAAAATATACATTGTAGTTGTATCATACGACTCTACACCGAAATGAAATAGTATTATGTTTCTTTCTAGTGTAAAAAGAGGAAAGCTTCTTTTTTTAAATTAACATGCGATACTGAATATGCGATAGTATAACGTCACATTATGCCCGCCCATGGGCCGGTTCACCATTTTAATGGCTGCTCATGACTACTTCTGTGAGTGTACAAAAATTACATTTGACGTTATCGTGAGACTGGTTATAGGTTTTCATTTTCCATTTTGAGAACATCTTGGATACTGTAAATTTGACTATGTATGTAGCTGTATCCTTAATTCATGATTATTACTGTTCCAGGTGGTAGTGGACCGCGTTAAGGTTTGAATGAAGTCCCCTGATGTTGCAGAAATTCACGGATAGCGTAGCAGGAGGCGCCTTTGACGTATTGCTCCAAGCAGGTTTAGCCTCGAGTGGAATTTTGCCCCCCTCCCCCCAGAATACGAGGGCAGCCTGAGCACCCACGCTCAGGAGTGGAGTAACTTGGTCGTGGATGCTCACCGAGGGATTCTAAGTCACCGGGGGTGTCGGTACCCTCCTGGGGTAGTGTGCTAATTAACTCCGCTATCATGTTAAGTGGGGGGGATTGGGCCTCCAGCCACCTGCACTGACCAGACAAAATGCAGAAGCAAAGCTTCTACTTCACTCCGGTCTTTTGTGAGGTCGTGGTACCACCCCGATTTAAGCTGGCCCATACGTGCAAGAGCAAAGGCTGCTGTGTGGCTCTACCACTGTTATACTAGTAAAACGCACAGTGGTGGACTGCCAAGCATCCAGATAGTAAGGATAGTATCTTGAATTTTGACGCAATGTGCGTTTATGAAATTTGGCAGCTGGGATTAATCCGAACAATTCCTCAAGGCACTCCCCGTGGTAGATGCGATAGAAAATGCAAAAGGATGCAACATCCCTATGCAGTGCCAGTGAATCAAGCTGATTAGAAGCAATCGGTCGTCAGCGATTCGAACAGCTCTGCGCTGGATACGGTCAAGTGGAAAGAGTTTTCACTGGGGTGCCCCGGCCCAGAGTTGAGAACAGTATTCCATGTGAGGCAAAACTTTACAAGTTGCAAGCGATGTGCCAGTATGATATACTGTCTCACACTGCTGAGCACGCCAAGGTTTTTAGAGGACAATTTGGCATTTCCCTCCAAGTGACCACGAACCTGCACACTAATCGATATGTCGACGCCGAGGATTCTGGTGCTAACCGTGGCAGCAGGAGGAGTGCCTTGAAACTGAGAAGATACGACAAAATTGTTATTTTTAGCGATAAACGCTCAAACTTGTGTCTTTTCTGGGGATTGTTTCCCACGACTTCGTTTAGCAAAGACTTCACTTCAGACACAAGTTTGTCCCGATACTCCCTTTTTCCCTTCACGTATTAATTGTATACATTAGTAAAGTACGACATGGTAACAATTTTCTATAAATAGATAACGTTCAGAGAGTAATGAATTAATTACTCATCACAGCCTATCATAAGTCCATTGCTGAACATAGCGATTATACATTAGATTTTTTAAATAAAATGTAGGTCTAGCACGGCTTTTCTTTCGATACTAATATTTATTAAAAATTGAAAGGAGAGATGGGGTTATACTACGTGACCGCAAAATACCAACGTAATCGTTAACAGCCCTTTCAAAGTGTATTTACCCTGTGCACTCTGGTAAAAATGAGTTCGCCAACACGTTTTACGTGGTAGAGCCAAACTTTTTACTGGAATCCAGACATTCCATCTTAGTCCTCAGAGGTGACAACGCATTTGCATTTTGATTCTTAATTGAGGATAAATGTGGAAGTCTGTGGGCCACAGCAACCATTATCATCAGGTGGACTGTGTGCTCGTATGTCACCATATGCTATAAAAAAAGAAATAGTGCAGCGCCATCGACACTTTGCACAAAAGTAGAGCATAGAGGAAAAGGTCGTTACTTTACCTTTTAATTGAAGGACGATTCAAAGTGACAGACGGACCGACAAAAATACAAATCAAAACATTTAGCTTTTATATCGATAAAAAGTATAATGCAATCAAAGTTCTGATAAAAATAATTAACATCACAACATAAATATTAACTCTTCGTTATTATTTATCCGAATTAGAATTACCATCATCATCATTACAGCTCATCACAAGACAACGCTGAACAAAGCAGCCGTTCCCCAAGGACACCCAATAAAGCAAGGTCGTGAACCACCCGCTTCCATCGTCTTACTGTGTCTGTGACAAAGTAGACAGTCCATCTAGTAAGTTGTTCAATGGTGAGCTAAGTATAGGTACCCTACATTTCGCTTACCAGTACGTGGGTGCCACTCGGGAACCTTGGTTCTGTAATACAATAATTCCCAATAAAAAAAATGTACGTCGCTTGGAGAAGTTTAGAAGTAACATAGTAAAAAAACTTCCATCACTTTCATACCTTAGTTTCTGATGTTTGTTTACAAACAATAACTTCTGAGCATTGCATATCGTAATAGTTTAACTATTCCAAGCTTTCTTTTGAAATTATATTTTTACAATAACAGTAAATGTTCCACACTTTTGACATAATTTTTCTTCGTGTGTCTTTCAATTTTATAACACGTCCTAACATCCGATTGAGCTGAAATTCGGCATCTTATGTACTGTTACCATTATCGTTACAGTAGCAAAATTCCACTGCTGAAAATAGATCTACCAATAGATTCTTACGTGACGACTACTTAAGTGGTAGAGCCATGCTGCAGTTATATTAGTAGTACAGTTGTAGCACGAATGGGTCGGCACGAGCGGGGAAGGGCCACGCTCTCACAGGATACCAGCGTAACATAGTAGCTTAATGCTGCTGTGTTTCGATTAGTGAGTGTAGAGAACTGGAGGTCCTTTTACTGGAAGTCCTCACGGGTGACAACGCATCTGCATTTTGATTCGTAACTGAGGATAGATGTAGATGTCTACGAGCCACAGCAACCACTTACCATCAGTTAGACGGTGTGCTCGTTTGTCACCCTATCCTATAAAAAAAGATCGCCTCATAGGGGGTTATTTTTACCTTAGTTGCAACGCTTGGCGAGCGAGTTCGCAACCGCAGTTTATTTTCTATTTTAACTCGTTATTAGAAAGACGTTGCTGCCCATCTCCTGATTTATTTCCCGTACGGGATAATATGGGGTAATGGAAATTTTTACACCGCTACCACATGGCTTATGTAGCTTGTTTTTTAATACATTTTGGATTAATTCATTTATTTTAAAACAGCCAATATATTAATCAAGTACAGAAAATGCTAAAGTCACTACCGCTAACAAATAAGTGAAATTTCATCAATAGTTAACGATGTAATTAAGAAACTTATAGAATCCTTTTAACGTCAAGATTTTAACTTTTCGAAGTTGTTAAAGTTTCTCCTGTTTCTTGTTACTAGGCCTACTTCTAGACTGTTACAACATCTTTGAAACAAACGGGTAGATAATATAAAGTTCGAAAGCTTTATTTAGCCAGATGTAGAAATAATATCATAAGTTTTAACACTATGTCTTCGTTAATACAATATTCATTAAACTTCTACTATTGTAAGGGCATATAATTTATGTTTGTTTATTTACCTTTTTCCATTTAAAAATTAAAAGTTGTTATTACAGCCTATACACGTCCCACTGCTGGGCACAGGCTTCCTCTCATTTCTGAGAGGGTTTTAGGGCAATGATATATCCGCCGCGCAGCCCCAATGCGTGTTGGGAAACTTCATATGCCTTGGAAAGATTTTTTCTTGTTTCTCAGATATGCAGGTTTTCTCAGGATGTTTTCTGTGTGTTTGATGTGTTGATGTGTAGGAAAATCAGCACTTAAAATTACAATTAACAATTTCATTGGTGCCGGCGGAGATGGAACCCGGATTGATCGCGTACTGCGAAATTTACAGCAAGCACTTAGCCTCTGAGGTATTTATTATACCACGACTATAATTTTTCCATTTACGACTATGTTTTATTTTTTAAATTAAGTTTCTAAAATATGATACAAATTATGTTATAATAAGTTACCTATATCTGCTATATTTTGTAAAGACTGCTATATAAGACACATAAAACCAGAACAGTGACTGAATTTTTAACGTTAAAATTACTTAAAACTATATTTTCTTATTTGAACGACCCGCAAAGAGATAGAGAGAGAAGAGAGTTCACTTGGAGATAGGTTCAAGTAAAATCCATTTTAAAATATTATCAATTACTTATTTTCATGAAATAAGGATTAAATAATCAAAAACGAATCTTAGACTATGCATAGATTATGGATAGCTTGCATGTTTGCGAAACTAAACACCAAATTACAAAACACAGTAGAATTAAATCCTTTAAAAAATAATGTGCTTACAAAAACAGTAGGTACTAATCAAAGTAGGTTATTCATAAAAGAAACAACGAATTTAACAAATATGTGTTAACAATTCACAATTAGTACAGATACTTTAATTATTACCATTTATCACAGAGTTTGTTTTACTATTTTTTTTTAATTATAAGAGCTATCCCATTTGACACAATTCGCGTTCGCACCGAGCCATATTTAAGAAGAAATTGAAATTTAAAAATGCGTTATTATAATGTAATCAATAGACGATATAATATAGTATTAATTTAATAAGTACTGATTTAAAAAACTTTTTGTGTTTATCTATAAACTCAGCATACAAATATAATAAAGCCACATTAAAAAATGTGTTTTTAGTAATAATTTATTTATACTTTACCAATTAATAAAATTAAAAAAAATGCTTATCATTTAAAATTTTTTTTATAATATGGTCCTGTGTGAGTGGAAAAGTTGACGAAAGACGACGACCTCTTAATGAAAAGTGGACCTAGTTCGGCTACTGAGGGACCACTAGTAATAATAAATCAGAATAGTATAAGCACTCCACTCTTATGTGGGCACGTCAGAATAACATTACACCTTTTTCATTTCACCGTAGTCGGTTAAGTTATATAAAGAGCCTCCTTTATAACATTCCAGTGTGTGACATAACAAACACCTTAACACACATAACGAACTGGAACAAACACACTCGAAAATTCAAAACTCAACAATGAATACCGGTCATAAATCATGCGCGATTTACTTAATAAAACTTGACATACACTGGTAATTGACTACAAATTTCGAATCAGCAACATAGTAAACGATATCTTTGTACTTCTCACGTAGAATTCACATATACGCTGCCCGAAATTTGTGCTCTAAATAATGGAATTTACAATTGTTTACGGTCACGACTACAAATGAAAAAAATATGTTAAAACTGACATTTGACAGTAAGCCTACGGCATTGCCTCATCGAAATTGGGTAAATAATGTTGTTTAATGTTGAAAACAAAAAAATCTACCCCATATCGAATCGGAGCAGTACACTGGATAACTTTTGGAGACACAAATTTGAATAAGATTTTTTCCACTAGCATTGTATTATTGCAATAATTTATACATTATCACACGGCATCTTTATTGTTTTCAAAGTAAACTACAATTTTAAAACCATAATGCTATATCATTTTATATTATTGCATTTTTTCGTCCCGTAAGTTGATAGGAGACAAATAAATTTTGTATGCAGATTTATTTTGTTGATTCAAAAATATTTTTTATTTTTTATGTTTAAGCCTCTTGAATATTCTGATTATTTATACATTATTCTAAACATGATTATCAATGTTTTATTATTTAATAATATTATCATACTTTTTGTTAGTGTATGTTATTCACAATCAAACATGGGCTCACTGAAAACTTTTAAAAAGTACATTTTTTACGACCTTACCTATGCTATGAACCGACATGTTTGTAGTCACTGATACTGTAAGTAGATAGGTCGTTAGATACTTATTTTATTAGGTTTATCATATTTATGCTTTTTTCTTTACGCCAACCCAGTCGCGTCCTATTTTAATTTTACGTCGCCCTGTTGCGTAATGTGTATTATGATAGTAAGCGACACAGATTTCCCATTCGAAAGCCGTACCAAGACTAAGCGGGGTTATCGGGCGGCAGAGAACAAGCTTCAGGACACCGAAAGTTTAGGTACTTTCTTTTTACAGTGAAAATAATGTTAATTATAAAAAATAAAAAACATAAGCCCTGCTTTATAGTTAGTTCAGTTAGTATGAAAAGTTTAACGATCTAATTTAAAGTATTTTGTAAATACCAGCGGTTTATTGTTCGGTTTGGAGGTAACTTTGAATTTTTTTTCTATCGAGAAAATTTTACGGAATCGTGTTTTTGTCTAATATAGTAATTAAAATTAATCCTTAACTTTACTATATATTTATTTCAAAATGAATGCTGCAATACACATCTATATGTAGTGATTATTATTCATCACAAACTGATTTAGTTACTTTATGAACTATGATGGCCACACTTGGTATTGGCCGAAAATATTCACAAAGTACGAGTTTTAATGATAAAATTACTTTAATATTATATTAAAAATACTCACAGATGAAAAGTCACATTATCATTTTGTATACTTGATGTTTTCGATTGTTTTTTTTTTTTTCATGTAAATACACTGCAATTCGGCATTTTGTCGGAGCTCGATTTACTGGCACGATCATTTCGGAATGACGCACGACGCGGAGCAACTAGTTTTATATAACGAGTATGAGTCGGACTCTCGTACCTTTTACAGAGGGGTATGCCTTGCGATGCCGTCTCCTTTGGTTTAATAATCAAAGCTCCTGGCATAACAATTATTGCGACAATTATTTTCCGATCAATTTGTATATTAAATCCATGACCAGAACCTCTTATTTTCATAGAAGCTCATGACGTTACCTAAAAGCTCAAGCACGCATGTCAAGCATGACATTCCGAGACAAAGTCACAACTATGTTGGAGGTATTTACGTTTTACATCCATGTTTTTAAGCTTAGTAGTTTGGGTCTGTGCGTTGACATACGTACATTATGTACGCGAAATACGCATACATACATAATGTACGTATGCATTCGGTCCTTGGTCTCCCTATGTTGCTTAAAGAAAGTGAAAATTATTAATTTAAACAATTTATGTTGATGTTTTCATGAAATTACAAATATTCGTGTTTCGTTTTATACGTGGTAGAGCCATGCTGCAATTATATTAGTAGTATAGTTGTAGCACGAATGGGTCGGCTCGACCGGGGAAGGACACAGAATACCAGCGTGAAATAGTAGCTTAATGCTGCTGTATTTCGTATGGTGAGTGTAGAGAACCGGAGACCCTTTTTACTGGAAATGAGGCATTCCATCTCAGTCCTCACGGGTGACAACGCATCTGCATTTTGATTTGTAATGGAAGATAGATGTAGATGTCTATGGGCCGCAGCAACCACTTACCATCAGGTGGACTGTGTGCTCGTTTGTCACCCTATCCTATAAAAAAAATATTCACGTTACATTGAAGAAATAAAGCGAATTGGCAAGTATGGAAACCGTAGACTACGTACAATACAGTACATCAATATAAAATTATACATAAATTACAAGGTACACTTAAAAAAATCAAGATTATTTAAAAGTACTAGACTAGAAATCTCAAAATTTATGGATAGCAATATTTTAGTTTTGAATTTTTGCAAATCGTCGTCGTAGCGTGATAGCCATATTAGTGAGAAAATATTATATATAAACAAACAAATTGTTTGAGTACATAAACGCATTTTTATTTTCAGTAACAAGCTTGGGGATATACCTTGTAGCGTGCGTTCTGTTACAAAATTGTAGCAAGAAAGTGTTTTAACTTTTCGGTACAAGACTGTACCATGAAAATGAAGCTGCACGCGGCTACTTTTTTATGATAACTTCTCTGCATCTAGAACTGCTTTGTCCGTGCGCTCTGAACCCGAGGCTCACCATTGGGACTTCATTTTGCTGTCTCATATCTAATTAGTATTTCACTTTTAAATTTTAATGCAACAGTTATAAGACAGTTCTACTATAAAAATAATTGTGCGGCCGCATGGTTCCGTGGTTTTAAAAAAAAATTTAAACAATTCCGAACAAACAATAAACGTTACAAAATTTACTTGTAATAAGTAGATTTATGATTAAAGTTATCATATTTTCTATTTTCTCAATTTTTTTTCTCGTTCAAGCCCAGCAGATTACAAAAACATTTTTAACTGTTATCAAGATTATAGGCACAATGACCATCAGCCTGTCCTCTGGGCGTGGTGATAGACTTTCTATTGCCAGCAGTGGTTTCGGCAGTTGCTGACAGCTGGGAAGTACCGCATAATGATAAAAAGTGGTATCTTCGTGGTCGATGGTTTGAGTCCAACCTGGTTCTGCCTCTATCTGAATCCTCTCAGTATCTTATTGAAGGTATCTGAAAGTAGATTTCAGTTTCGGAAAGAAGGGACAAAAGTAACCCACAATTTCTATATGGATGATCTCAAGTTATTTGCTTCTAGCCGCTTCCATCTTAGGAAATTGCTTAACATCACTTGATGGAATTTTAGTAATTCTATCGGTATGGAGTTTGGGTTGCTTATTTTGAAGGCATAGGTTTATCTACACCCATTAAAAATTAGGACAATCATGGCAAATCACCGCTAGAATAGCAGAGTCCCTTGTCTTGCAGTAGACTTAATAGGCTGATGATGAATATGAATAGATAATTCTTTTGACATTTTTGAGTGATAAAGTAATGCGACAAAAGTCCTCAGTCTTGACCTCTTTGAACTATAATGCCGCTCCGACAAGTCGCGTTATTTACTGTCCTTGAAAATTTGTAGGTGTTTCCATTCATCACAGCCTATCAAAGTCTGTTGCTGAATATAGGTTACCCCATAGATTGTATCAGACTTTTTTCTATTCGTATTTCACTTTTAAATTTTAATGCAACAGTTATATAACAGTTCCACTATAAAAATAATTGTGCAGCCGCATGCTTTTGTGGTTTTAAAAATAAAAATTGAAACAATTCCGAACAAACAAAACGTTACAAAATTTACTTGTGATAAGTAAATTTATAATTAAAGTTATCATATTTTTTATTTTCTCATTTTTTACTCGCTAAATCTCAGCAGATTACAAAAACATTTTAACTGTTATCAAGAGTACAGGCACACTGACTATCAGCCTGTCCTCTGAGCGTGGTGATAGACTTTCTATTACCAGCAGTGGTTTCGGCAGTTGCTGACGGCTGCGGAGTACCGTATAATGATAAAAAGTGGTATCTTCGCAGTCGATGGTTTGAGTTCAACCTGGTTTTGCCTCTCTCTGAACCCTCTCAGTATTTTATTGAAGGTTTTTGGAAGGGGATTTCAGCTTCGGAAGGAAGGGACTAAAGTAACCAACATTTTCTATATGGATGATCTCAAGTTATTTGCCTCTAGCCGCGACCATCTTAGGGAATTGCTTAACATCCCTTGTGATTTTAGTAATTCTATCGGTATGGAGTTTGGGACGAATAAGTGTGCGGTCCTGTCGAAAGGGGTAGGGTCGCTTATTATGAAGGCGTAACTTTTCTACGCCCATTAACATTAGGACAATCATGGCAAATCATCGCTAGATTGACAGAGTCCCTTGTCTTGCAGTAGAATTAAAACAGGCAGATGATGAATATGAATAGATAATTCTTTTGACATTTTTGAGTGATAAAGTAATGCGACAAAAGTCCTCAGTCTTGACCCCTTTGAACTATAATGCCGCTCCTGCAAGTCGCGTTATTTACTGTCCTTGAAAATTTGTAGGTGTTTCCATTCATCACAGCCTATCAAAGTCTGTTGCTGAATATAGGTTACCCCATAGATTGTATCAGATTTTTTTCTATACAAATTTGAATTATTTTAAATTATTTTTTACTATACAAATTTGAACATCCCGAACTCCACGGTAGTTTCAAAAATCAAAAAAATTTAATCATTTATTTTATTTATAAAGTACTTTGAATATATGTTGAGTCAATCGCAACATAAAATAAAAAGTTACAAAAAACGATACTAACTATAACACCGTATTTCACCCTCTTCGGGGTTGATTTTTTCAAAATCCCTTCTTCGGCGTAAGCATCCAGCCCACATCATAAAAAGCAGCTACTGTCCAAATTTCAAATTTCTGCATGTAGTGATTTGGGTTGCGCGTTGATAAATGAGGTCATCTTTTTAATCTAGATTAACTCGCAGTGTTACACGCGTCCAAGTTGTAATAGCCATGACCCAAGCTTTTCGCATTATGCAATCTCATAACAAACGTGGATACTTTATCATACTTCGTAACGATAATTACGATAATGGTCGCAGAAAGTTAGAATTAAATCTTTCGAATAGTGAAAACTGCTCTGACATTATTTCTCTTCGTAGAGCTGTAACAAAGTACATGGAACTCTTTTTCCTCTACAAATTCGCTGTGCTTCAATCCTTTTGTTCTTTTGAAAATCTACGCAAAGTTTATATTACCTGGAACTCTTAATATTTCCTCATCATACTTCCAGTCTTTTCTTGCATCTATCCTACTTTCCTCAACTTTAATTTTAGTAAGTTATGAGTCAACCGCCATGTCAAATAAAAACGTTATTACAAACTGTTACACCTGTGGCCGTGAAAGGAAAAGGGGAGATCTCCCGCCGGGCAAGGTGTTCTGCCCGGGGAGCGGCCAAAACTCCGTGTCATAGTTCGGAGATGTTCTATATATACTGTTTATGATTCGGAATGTTGATAGCGTGATTTAGGCTTCGGTGTGTTTCGCTTGTGGCGCGACGATTTGTGATCGCCATATCACCCCCCTGCTCAGACCGGAGGTCGACAGTGCAGTTCGATTGCCGGTGCGTCCTTAATGCCGGTGGGGAATGCATGCTGTGTGCGTAAGGGCAAGTGACACCGATGCGAATAATATGCCGATGTGTAATGATGCCGTACTACGCACTGGCAAGTGATGCCGGTGAGAACGATGTGTCGTAGCAAGTGCCAGAAGTCTGCCTTATAAATCTGCGGTGAGTCGAGACGAAGACAAGTTGGACTGGCTTGCAGGAACTGAAGACTGCAGAAGACGATTCTCAATATTGAATGGTAGGAGTTTTTGAGGATAATACCGAAGGCTTGAAGTTGTAGTTTCCGAAGATTGTTGGTTGCGTGTTCAGATGACGTCGGGGTCACCCCTGTGGCCGTGAAAGGAAAAAGGGAGATCTCCCGCCGGGCAAGGTGTTCTGCCCGGGGAGCGGCCTACACTCCATGTGATATTTCGGAGTTGTTCTATATATACTGTTTATGATTCGGAATGTTGATAGCGTGATTTAGGCTTCGGTTTGTTTCACTTGTGGCGCGATAACAGCGTCATCATACACCCTACTTCACCCTCTTAGGTGTTGAATATTCCAAAATCCTTTTTTAGTAGATGCTTACGAAATTAAAGGAACCTATTATCCTAACTTCTACGCTTCTACGCCCTACGGCCTGCGTCCTGCTATGCAACTTAATACGATATTTTTCATAATGCTTTCTCCATCATCATCATCATCATTACAGACCTTCACAAGGCCTCCCCCAAGGTATGCCACAAAGCAAGGTCATAACCACCTGCATACATCGACTTCCTGCATGTTTTTTCCTTAACAAATTAGAAAAAATAAAAGCTCAAGGGCCTACAGTACCTTATATGACTTAGCAAGATCCGTTATGCCGAAAATATTGCAGCATTCATTTTGAAATAAATATATAGTAAAGTTAAGGATTAATTTTAATTACTATATTAGACAAAAACACGATTCCGTAAAATTTTCTCGATAGAAAAAAAATTCAAAGTTACCTCCAAACCGAACAATAAACCGCTGGTATTTACAAAATACTTTAAATTAGATCATTAAACTTTTCATACTAACTGAACTAACTATAAAGCAGGGCTTATGTTTTTTATTTTTTATAGTTACCATTATTTTCACTGTAAAAAAGAAAGTACCTAAACTTTCGGTGTCCTGAAGCTTGTTCTCTGCCGCCCGATAACCCCGCTCAGTCTTGCTACGGCTTTCGAATGGGAAATCTGTGTCGCTTACTATCATAATACACATTACGCAACAGGGCGACGTAAAATTAAAATAGGACGCGACTGGGTTGGCGTAAAGAAAAAAGCATAAATATGATAAACCTAATGAAATAAGTATCTAACGACCTATCTTTCTACTTACAGTATTAGTGACTACAAACATGTCAGTTCATAGCATGGGTAAGGTCGTAAAAATGTACTTTTTAAAAGTTTTCAGTGAGCCCATGTTTGATTGTGAATAACATACACTAACAAAAAGTATGATAATATTATTAAATAATAAAACATTGATAATCATGTTTAGAATAATGTATAAATAATCAGAATATTCATTGATAATCATGTTTAGAATAATGTATAAATAATCAGAATATTCAATAGGCTTAAGGCCCCGGTCTTGTAAAAATTTGTGTTCTCGCATAATTTACAGCAAAACAAATATTTTTTTTATGGTAGTTAAGAAAGAAAAAGTAAAACATATTTTACATTTATTAAAAGTGTAGGATTTGATATTTTGGAAACTGTTTTTTAATTTTATTTTGGTGTTTAAATTAATAGCTCTATTAGGCGTTAAACATACCTATGTTTAGGTTACATGCGTAAAAGGTCTTATTAAAGCCTCTGCTATGTACAAACTATAACAATATCAAGAAAAGTATTCAGATCACATTTATTTAAATATTGTATACAATAATCTGATCTGGTCATTTTTTTATAAATGCTTTAATTTTCTTATTTGAAGGGCTTAAAAAGTTGTAATTTCATGAATTTTTTTCTGCAAATATCTAAATGTGGCAAAGTCGTACTTAAAGCCACATAAAGTATAACTATTTTCAAGTAAATTAGAAATAAATAAAATTAAAAAAAAGTTATATTTTCGTACCTTTTACCTATATACCATTTATAAACTAGAAACGCGTGAAAGTTCTCTCAGTTCCGCTGGGATTTCTCGGCGTTCAGACGTGTGCTGTGTTGTTCAACGTTATTTTACCTCTCGCTCGCACGGTTGATCTCTTTCACTCGCGCAGCTCTTATGGACTGACAGGAGCATATCGTGAAATTTGCTCTACATAAATATATATTATTTTTATTTAATTGTACATATTAGTTCTAGTTTTTAGTGTGTAAGTGTATTAGTGTTTATATTAGTATTAGTGTGTTAGATTAATAATTGACTTTGACTTCTATTTCGTGAATTTCAATTTACAACCAAAAGAAATAAACGGAAAAAAATGGATGGAAAAAAGAGGAAATATCCTTGTGTCAGTATAAAGAAACGTAAAGCAAGAGTTGAAGTGACGAAAAGAAACAGACTAAGCAGGTATGTTGAATACCACCTAGGTATAGGTGAATAATATTGATATAACTATAGTTAACAAGTGTAATTTGAGATATTATTTATCGCATTATCTATACATATGTACAACGTGCTGCTACAAAGGCGACGTTTATATACGTGGTAGAGCCATGCTGTAGTTATATTAGATGTATATTTGTAGCACGAATGGGTCGGCTCGACCGGGGAAGGACCACGCTCTCACAGAATACCAGCGTGAAATAGTAGCTTAACGCTGCTGTATTTCGTATGGTGAGTGTAGAGAACCGGAGACCCATTTACTGGAAACGAGGCATTCTATCTTAGTCCTCACGGGTGACAACGCATCTGCATTTTGATTCGTAATCGAGGATAGATGTAGATGTCTATGGGCCACAGCAACTACTTACCATCAGGTGGACTCTGTGCCCTATCCTATAAAAAAAAAAAACAAATATGTTTTCACATTTTCGTTTCATGAAGCAATTATTTTTCAATTAGACGTTATTATTTACGGATTTATTTAAATTTTAGAAACTAGCATCTTACTTATATAATAATACAATCTATACTTAGCTACTTAGAGAACTGTCGGCGAGCGGGCAGCGCAGGTAGCGCAGGTGACGCGTGCCCTGTGAACGTTTCCGCGTAAAAGACGCTTACCTATTGTTATATTTATTGTAATTAGGATAGTGATTAGTAGCGTTATGGTACTGCCATAAAGACGCTTTGTTTTCTAATCTAGTAAGTACGTTTACATTTATTGCGACACGGACGCTTTTATTTGCTCATTACTATCGATATTGATGACGAGCAATTGTTTGGAAATATTCTTATCTGTCTTTATGTTTGTACGTGAGTGTTTAATTTATCCCGAAAAATGCAAGGTCCGTCTCTATTATAATAGAATTCATTAAAATAATATTATTTTTATTTTGTTTGGATTGTCAGTAATTTATTTACGTGACCTTTATTCTTTTCAGTAATGTCAGTGCCACTGCGTCTACGGATCGTCAACCGATGTCAAATTTTAGCAACACTTGCCCTCCAGTAAATGATATTATGCCATGGTAATATTTTCTGTTGTTACCTTTTTTTGATTAAAATATATACTTTAATGCCATATTAACTTTAATACTTACAGATACAATACATATAATACTTTTCGTTTTAGTGATCAAGAGAACAAACCTCAATATTCTTCTAAAAGTATTTTAATACCAACTAATGGTTCTAAGGAAACAAAAGGACAAGATGTAGCAAATAAACCCCAAAATGAAAACTCGGTACATATACAGTTATTTTTGAGTTTTTTTTATATATATAGTTAATTAGCCAGTTATCGTGCATAAAACACATGTTGTACATGTTTAATATCTACAATATCGCATTTGTTTTAAAATTGTTATTCCTTTTTATTTATGTACACAAATAGATACTTGCAGTTTTGCTATTTAAAAAAGCTAATAATAATATTTATTTTAGGTTAATAAAAAGGGGCGAAAACGAAAAGCCACCAGTGGACTGCCTTTTAGAAAAGTTAAAACTAAGGTAATTCAAATATGATAAATATGTGCTCATAAAATTTGAATCGTAGAAATGTAAAACAAAGCTATTATTTTTTTATTTTAGCGCCAGCCGTCCGCACATGAAAAGGGTGATTGCTTCGACTTCAATGTAGAACGTCAAAAAATGTGTAGTAAAAAAGAGGATTTTGATTTAGAGGGGCGTAGAATTGTCTCTATACGATACTTTTTACTTTCTCT
Organism: Parnassius apollo; assembly: GCA_907164705.1. NCBI lineage: Eukaryota > Metazoa > Arthropoda > Insecta > Lepidoptera > Papilionidae > Parnassius > Parnassius apollo. The sequence continues at coordinate 1,969,243 of CAJQZP010000501.1, read as the reverse complement.
GCAAGCAGTTGCTGATCACAGTCATGAATCATTTGGATGTAGATTTTCAAATTTGAAATGCATCGGTGAGACCAGAAAAGGCTTTATTTCAACGTTGTGCTTGAAATGTCAATTATGTAACGTAGAATTTAACATAAGCAAAATAACCTTTTGGAAATACGACAAAAAGAATATATTCAAAGTAAATAAAAACCACAGCTATTACTACCAAATTCAAGGTCAACTTAATATAACGGAACAAAATATTTGCGTGTTTGCAGTTTGGACTAGTGAACATCAACCGATGAAAGTAGAATATATAGCAAGGGATAAAGAGTTTTGGGAAACAAAAATGCTGCCCCCTTTGACAAAATTTTACCACAGTTGTCTGCTACCAGAACTAATTGATTCGCGCCTTGAACGTTCTATGCCGATAAAAGACCCACCATTTATAACAGAAGCAATAGAAAATAAAAAGCATAAAATATCCCCAAAAAGTTAACCCCTACACCATACACAAAACACTCGAAAAAACTTTCTTATTTTTAATCTTGTCACCAACTAAAAAAATAAATATTTGTGTATTCAGTTATTCTTTTGTTTGAATTTTTTATCGATTGCCTTCTAAATTACTTCTCTATACGATTTTTCTTTAAAAAAAAAAACAGGTATAAGCGCTATTTGTATGTTCAGTTTGTATAAAAAAATCATATACATCCGATTAGACGGGAGGAGTTGGAATCATAGAGCTGAAACACATTGCATACAAAAAAAAATTAAATTAAAAAAATTTACTTATTCATAATACAAAATGTACAAGGTAGAGTCGTAATTTGTATGAATAAAAACAAAAAGCAGTATTTTTTTCCTTCGGTTGTATTTACCCTTTTTAAACTTACAACCCGTATAAATACGACTAAAACGACATTTATAAAATATAAAAAGGGTAAAAACAAAAGTAAAAGGAATATTTTGGAAAAATATTAATAAGTTATATATTTAATGAAATAGAGCAACTTCACGTGCGATCTCGAACGTATTTATGCACGGGGGAGAGCGCCCCCTCTAATGGCTGGAAATGTAAAACAGCACAGCTAGACGGAAGCCTTAAACATAAAAAATAAAAAATATTTTTGAATTAACAAAATAAAGCTGCATACAAAATTTATTTGTCTCCTATCAACTTACGGGACGAAAAAATGCAATAATATAAAATGATATAGCATTATGGTTTTAAAATTGTAGTTTACTTTGAAAGCAATAAAGATGCCGTGTGATAATGTATAAATTATTGCAATAATACAATGTTAGTAGAAAAAAATCTTATTCTAATTTGTGTCTCCAAAAGTTATCCAGTGTATTGCTCCGATTCGATATGGGGTAGATTTTTTGTTTTCAACATTAAAGAACATTATTTACCTAATTTCGATGAGGCAATGCCGTAGGCTTATTGTCAAATGTCAGTTTTAACATATTTATTTCACTTGTAGTCGTGACCGTAAACAATTGTAAATTCCATAATTTAGAGCACAAATTTCGGGCAGCGTATATGTGAATTCTACGTGAGAAGTACAAAGATATCGTTTACTATGTTCCTGATTCGAAATTTGTAGTCAATTATCAGTGTATGTCAAGTTTTATTAAGTAAATCGCGCATGATTTATGACCGGTATTCATTGTTGAGTTTTGAATTTTCGAGTGTGTTTGTTCCAGTTCGTTATGTGTGTTAAGGTGTTTGTCATGTCACACACTGGAATGTTATAAACGAGGCTGTTTATATTATTTAACCGACTACGGTGAAATGAAAAAGGTGTAATGTTATTCTGACGTGTGTATATAGAACAACTCCGAAATATCACATGGAGTGTAGGCCGCTCCCCGGGCAGAGCACCTCGCCCGGCGGGAGATCTCCCCTTTTCCTTTCACGGCCACAGGGGTGACCCCGACGTCATCTGAACACGCAACCAACAACCTTTGGAAACTACAACTTCAAGCCTTCGGTATTATCCTCAAGAACTCCTACCATTCACTATTGAGAATCGTCTTCTGCAGTCTTCAGTTCCTGCAAGCCAGTCCAACTTGTCTTCGTCTCGACTCACCGCAGATTTATAAGGCAGACTTCTGGCACTTGCTACGACACATCGTTCTCACCGGCATCACTTGCCAGTGCGTAGTACGGCATCATTACACATCGGCATATTATTCGCATCGGTGTCACTTGCCCTTACGCACACAGCATGCATTCCCCACCGGCATTAAGGACGCACCGGCAATTGGACTGCACTGTCGACCTCCGGTTTGAAGCCTAAATCACGCTATCAACATTCCGAATCATAAACAGTATATATAGAACATCTCCGAACTATGACACGGAGTTTCGGCCGCTCCCCGGGCAGAACACCTTTCCCGGTGGGAGATCTCCCCTTTTCCTTTCACGGCCACAGGTGTAACAGTTTGTAATAACGTTTTTATTTTACATGGCGGTTGACTTATACTTACTAAAATTAAAGTTGAGGAAAGTAGGATAGATGCAAGAAAAGACTGGAAGTATGATGAGGAAATATTAAGAGTTCCAGGTAATATAAACTTTGCGTAGATTTTCAAAAGAGCTAAAGGATTGAAGCACAGCGAATTTGTAGAGGAAAAGAGTTTCATGTACTTTGTTACAGCTCTACGAAGAGAAATAATGTCAGAGCAGTTTTCACTATTCGAAAGATTTAATTCTAACTTTCTGCTACCATTATCGTAATTATCGTTACGAAGTATGATAAAGTATCCACGTTTGTTATGAGATTGCATAATGCGAAAAGCTGGGTCTGGCTATTACAACGGACGTTAACATGCGGTTATTGGATTGGTCAACGCGCAACCCAAATCACTACATGCAGAAATTTGAAATTTGGACAGTAGCTGCTTTTTATGATGTGGGCTGGATGCTTACGCCGAAGAAGGGATTTTGAAAAAATCAACCCCGAAGAGGGTGAAATACGGTGTTATAGTTAGTATCGTTTTTTGTAACTTTTTATTTTATGTTGCGATTGACTCAACATATATTCAAAGTACTTTATAAATAAAATAAATGATTAAATTTTTTTGATTTTTAAAACTACCGTGGAGTTTGGGGTGTTCAAATTTGTATAGTAAAAAATAATTTAAAATAATTCAAATTTGTATAGAAAAAAATCTGATACAATCTATGGGGTAACCCATATTCAGCAACAGACTTTGATAGGCTGTGATGAATGGAAACAAATTTTCAAGGACAGTAAATAACGCGACTTGCAGGAGCGGCATTATAGTTCAAAGGGGTCAAGACTGAGGACTTTTGTCGCATTACTTTATCACTCAAAAATGTCAAAAGAATTATCTATTCATATTCATCATCTGCCTGTTTTAATTCTACTGCAAGACAAGGGACTCTGTCAATCTAGCGATGATTTGCCATGATTGTCCTAATGTTAATGGGCGTAGAAAAGTTACGCCTTCATAATAAGCGACCCTACCCCTTTCGACAGGACCGCACACTTATTCGTCCCAAACTCCATACCGATAGAATTACTAAAATCACAAGGGATGTTAAGCAATTCCCTAAGATGGTCGCGGCTAGAGGCAAATAACTTGAGATCATCCATATAGAAAATGTTGGTTACTTTAGTCCCTTCCTTCCGAAGCTGAAATCCCCTTCCAAAAACCTTCAATAAAATACTGAGAGGGTTCAGAGAGAGGCAGAACCAGGTTGAACTCAAACCATCGACTACGATGATACCACTTTTTATCATTATGCGGTACTCCGCAGCCGTCAGCAACTGCCGAAACCACTGCTGGCAATAGGAAGTCTATCACCACGCTCAGAGGACAGGCTGATAGTCAGTGTGCCTGTACTCTTGATAACAGTTAAAATGTTTTTGTAATCTGCTGAGATTTAGCGAGTAAAAAATGAGAAAATAAAAAATATGATAACTTTAATTATAAATTTACTTATCACAAGTAAATTTTGTAACGTTTTGTTTGTTCGGAATTGTTTCAATTTTTATTTTTAAAACCACAAAAGCATGCGGCTGCACAATTATTTTTATAGTGGAACTGTCTTATAACTGTTGCATTAAAATTTAAAAGTGAAATACTAATTAGATATGAGACAGCAAAATGAAGTCCCAATGGTGAGCCTCGGGTTCAGAGCGCACGGACAAAGCAGTTCTAGATGCAGAGAAGTTATCATAAAAAAGTAGCCGTACAATCTTGTACCGAAAAGTTAAAACACTTTCTAGCTACAATTTTGTAACAGAACGCAAAATGCTAAAAAAATGCTCAAACAATTTGTCAGAAAATATTTCTCACTAATATCACTACCACGCTACGACGATGATTTGCAAAAATTCAAACCTAAAATATTGTTATCCATAAATTTTGAGATTGCTATTCTAGCACTTTTAAATAATCTTGAATTTTTTAAGCGTACCTTGTAATTAATTTATAATTTTTATATATGAACTGTATTGTAAGTAGTCTACGGTTTCCATATTTGCCAATTTGCTTCATTTCTTCAATATAACGTGAATATTTGTAATTTCATGAAAACATCAACATACTTGTTTAAATTAATAATTTTCACTTTCTTTAAGCAACATAGGGAGACCAAGGACCGAATGCATACGTACATTATGCATGTATGCATTTGCGTACTAATGTACGTATGTCACAGAAATACTAGTTGAAGTGTAATTTGAAATTTCTGGTCATGGATTTAATATACAAATTGATCGGAAAATAATTGTTGCAAAAATTATAATGACAGGAGAATGAAGAAAGGAAATGTTATTACTAAACTATACCTATTAAATCCCATCCCACCGTTCATAATAAAAGCCGCAATTTCCCGCGTAGAGTTACATTTTTTATTGCTTGAAGGTGTGAAAATTAATGAACTAAAAACGTGAAACTTAAATGTTTCTTAGTTAATTCTTAGCGATTAATCATCGCAAAATCAATAGATTTTGCGATGATTAATCGCTAAGTTATTCTCCTTATTATGCCCTTTTTAGCGGCAAAATGCGTGTCATAATAATATGTCATATTAGCTGGGTATTGGGTGCAGTGATTTTGGGTTTACAGGTTAGATTGATAGCGTACTTTACTTTATTATTTATATTTTTTAGTTTATATAATTTATTATATAGTTTACTTTACTCTATCTTACAGTGATTAGAACAAGGGAGATGCTCTTCAAACTAGGTAATACAATATACATTTTAAGTTCTTACCTAAATAATTTATAAATTTATATTACAATACAATATAACGATTTTCAGAAAAATCTCACCTGATTCTATTAATTATTTTGTAATTAATATCAACAAAGTTATGCGGATGTTGTGCTATTTCTAAAACAAACAGTGATTTTATCACGGTCAACTTCGTAAGCTTTCATTACACTAGAATATGTACAACATATTCTAGTATAATAAAAAAAATGACGGAGACAATAGAAATATCTCTTAGAGATGAGTCACAAAACAATGTCCTGCTATATGTAACTCCAAAGAAAAGCTAGTGTGGCGTATCGGAAAGACCGACATAAAGTAATATTGAAGATTTTGATGAGAATTATAGAGTCGTTGCAAATCATCTCGCACGCGCCTTAACGACTTTCATACTCCTAAACAAATTGGTCTCCAAAAATAAATTATTACAGTATAAATCTACATACCAATTAGTAAATTGTACATAATACTGAATAATGTAATCTGCTACGTATGTGTACCTTGAGGAAGCCTTTGATCCGTCGAAATTTGAGTGGTGCTACAATCCTTTCAGCGGTGCTAGATTGATTGTCGGTGTAACGAGTTGCTAAAAAATTTGTAAAATAAGGCTATGATGGCTAATCAAGAACAAGCCCGGAAGACGAAATCTATCCATTTGGAGACATTGGAAGTATTCTTCGAGCTACTGGATTGGAAACGATACGGCATCGACATCAGTGGCGACAACTCTCACCTTCGATTTGTTGATGATAATATAGTCATTATGGGAAAATAGCTGGAGGACCTTAGCACTATGCGGTCTATGAGATCATTTAGACCTCAATAGAGCCTCCGAATATATAGGTCGTCAGATGGCATAACTCAACAGATAAATAACCTGAAGTGGCTATTGACCGGCCATATTGATCGAAGAACTGATAACTGATGGGGAAGATAGATTCTGGAATGGTATCGAGTAATATCGTAATATTATTAATATTATAGGTCACAATATATTTTTGACGCCTTTTCCACTAATAATAATTATGGCAGTCAAATTATATCTACGAACTTCTCCTACTAAAGGTTAAAACATCCGTCTTATTCAATCCGTCAATATTAATTACTTAATGTTGAAAGATACAAAAAAAATCTCTAAATAAAGTATCTGAATAATTTATTTAAAAGAACCTTTTGCGATGGGCGTCTAAGCATAGCAATTTATATTCTTGAAACCTCAGTTGGCATTCAGGCCTCCATAGATTACGGAATAATGATGATACGCAGACTTTAAAGAAAATTGCCATTAATACATATAAATGTACAATAACAGTTAAATCATAGCTAACTCTGTAACTGTTCTGACACTAAACATAGACTCCTTCTCATTTCGTAAAGGGTTATAGGTCAGACTTCTCACTTGGATACCTTTCACGTTACATTTGTAACTTGAACATAATAGTTTAGCGGCAGAAAGAGAAAACCTAATAAAAAGCATTGCTAGGCAGATCTCCTATCTGCCTAAAGGCCTACCACGTAACATAATAATAATTTTTATAAAATCTGAAATTTATTGTCATTTTTAATACAAAGGTATTTAGCATAGCTATCTACGAGTATTTAGTACCGCAAGTGAGTCTATGAATCAACAAGCGTACTTTAAAAAGCACCTTAGATCACTATTTAGAAGACACGGTCCTTCTAAAATCTAAATGTTGAATTTCACGAAACTTTGGCTATTTACTCAAGGTTGGCATTCGCACGGTTAAGGTTAAGGTTTCAAGATTGTGTTGTGAACGGATAAAGTCAACATTATAAAATCATACACAAAATAGTAAAACCTGCAAAAAATAGTGTATGGGTTGCCTCAGATCTAGACAACATAAATAACATAAGCTAAAAAGTTGATAGAACTAAATCTACAGTGTGACAAACTAATTAATTTAGAATTTAAAAAAAAAACTTTAAGAGAAAAAATCAGACGAACAAATAAAACAACATTAAAAATTTGCAGAGTAACGTTAGGCGCAAAACCCTGGTCATATTTGGAATTGAGAAAGATGGAAAATACCACTATTATACTACTATAAAAAAAAATGTTAATATTTAAATTAAGTTGCTCTAAGAGATGATAATATGAATATAATATGTGAAGGGAGAGAGTTTGGTTGTTTGGAATAATTCTATTACTTATTTAAAGTCACTTTTTTATTTACCACTGGTTCGGAAAAAAAAAACCTCTGTCCTGGGAAGAACCAGCAAGAAACCCAGCGGGATTTTTTTAATCATTTCAATTTACAATAAATTAATTTTGTACAATGTTTAAATGATTTTTATAGAACCAGTATGATGGTGATCACCTCACTCCCAGGGGTTACTTTCATTTATGTATTCTTATATTATAATAACCCTTTTTGTACAATTTTTCTTTAATAAAACATTGAAACTTGTTTAATGAAAAATTTTGTACATTTTCTGGGATTTCGTTGTAAAACCGTATAAATTAATTACTAATTCTGTGGAGATTAGTTTCTGGTATTACAAGCTTATGTTTATTCCTAGTGTTTAGAGTAAGAAAGCACGAACGAATTTTATACGTGGTAGAGCCATGCTACAGTTATATTAGTAGTATAGTTGTAGCACGAATGGGTCGGCTCGACCGTGAAAGCACCACGCTCTCACAGAATACCAGCGTCAAATAGTACTTAATGCGGCTGTGTTTCTTATGGTGAGTGTAGAGAACCGGAGACCCCTTTTACTGGAAATGAGGCATTCCATCTAAGTCGTCACTAAATAATTGAGGACAGATGTAGATGTCTATGGGCCATAGCAACCACTTAACATCAGGTGAACTGTGTGCTCGTTTGTCACCCTATCCTATAAAAAATGAACATCTTTATTCTTATGAAAGCTATTTAAGTTTTTATGTACATACATTAAATTTTCATAAATATATAGCGATGCCAAAGCTAATATATTTATTTTTTAATTTTTTTCACTAAAAGACTCTTTAAAATTTAATTTAAAAATCGCCTATATTACTCTTTATTGCAAAACAAATATGACTTCAATCTGTCGCATTACTCCATAGCAAAATTCATATCATCATAAGATATTACCATATGAAAAAGCAACTAAAATAAACTAATCCAGCTGTCTCAACATTGGTGAGACTTCTAATCTTTCTTACAAGATTTGCTGCAGAACTAAGTCTGCCTCCTAATTTAGATATATGGGGGCCACATTGAAGCTTCGCGTCGCAATAGTAATACCAAAAAAAAACAGTGGTATCGATAAGACTCAACACCTCCCCATTTAAAAACACATTGGAATTCGAATGTTTAATATAAGGTATTGTAAATTTAATACATTTTGTCTTATTACCGTTTAAGAGCAAATTGATGGCGTTAAACCAATGTACTAAATGAGATTACTTACATGGTCAATATTACGCCCATTGATACTGATTATCCGAAGGAATCTTTACCATTGATAACAATTTTTGAGTTCTGTTATTTAAATAAGAAATAATAAGTCTAAGCGCAATATTTTTGACAATTCACCATTATAATTCTTAGAATTAAATGTCCAATTTCAATTATTATCACATGTCAAATTATTCATTATTAATTTTTTTTAATTATTGGGTACCTTTATTATTTCAATTCAAGTTACAAAAATTATAATAAAGAAGTTCACTAAAATAATAATTAAAATTATAATATTTACGATTAAAACTAGTTATATACAATATAAAAGAAGAAACTATAATATAGAAAATCTGAAACTAAAAATTTAAATCGTCAAAAAGACCTGCTCCCCGTGGTATAGTGCCAAGAACGCTGGCTGCGTTTCCTCGCTGAATAGCTATACCTACTTAGCCCTTGAGCGAGGAAAGAACCAGCCCTCTTATCACCAGCAGCGACGACCAGTCGTGGATCCTTTAGAAATTTCAATGCACGTGGACCCCACGGACCGATAGTCTCTACAGCAAATGGCACAAATATGTAGTCATTTCTCAAAGACTCATATTTGCGCCATTTACTAAATTCGGCTGCCTCTGACGCCGCCCCCTATGAAATTTAAATTATATCTTAGCTTATTTTCCTGTGGCCACCCCTCTATTTAAGGCAAAGTAAACACGATAACTTTATGCACTTTTAAGTTATTAAGGTATTCAATATATTTTAATAATTGATTCTTGTTCATATTGACGCTTCTCCCAACAAAAAATATTAATATACTATTAGGGCTAAATTTACTAGTTAAAATTTTATTCATAATATCACTGAATGATGCTCCAGGCATGCAGTAATTACTTATCTGTTGCCCTTTTAAACAGTTATTTAATGATATTCTCAAGCTTTTGCCTACGTCATCACTATACATAATATCATTATTTATTTCTTTATATGACTTACTATTATGCGTTTATGGTACTCATAGAGTGTAGTTGTAGAAAATGAAGTATTCCTGCTTGTCATACTATTAACACACACTGTCCATAAAGAACCTGGCATTGAGCGCTGATATTTATTTTGATATTTTATTAAGGAGTCAAAACGTTCCTCTTTATATTTAGTAGACTTTACCAGATTATCCATGGCCATTATATGTTCTTTAATATCATTCTCTGCAGATTTTTATTTAGTTGATATAATTTGTAACGAAGTTTGAAATGATAAAATTTCTGAATTAAGGTACTATTTCAGTCTCATAACAATTTTTCATGTTTTCCACCTCAATTGAATATAATCTAAGTTTACTAATTAACTTTGCTTTTCCTTAAATACAATTGTATAATTTTTAGTATTAATTTTAGTTTTAACTAATTTTTGCACTTTCTTAATTTCCTTCGGCTGCTTGTAATAGTATCTTTCAGTACAATAGACTTTTAAATAATAATTAAAATTAAGTATAAAAATATTATATTTTTATTTATTTTTCAATATTTCTTACCTTAGCAACAAGATTTCTAAATTTCAGGTCAACAGTATAAATTCTGTAGGTTCTCGAAAAAATAGAGGTTCTACAGGGGTCCATGCTCGACCCTTTCTTGTATCTTATTTTGAGGTACTTAGTTTGATGCTGACTAACATCGTATCGTGTGCAGAGGTACTGTTTTTTTAAAGGACTTTCTCCTTCTAAGGGTGACAAACAAGGACACAGTTCACATGATTATTAGATGATAATTAGATGTTGTAACTCAAGTCTCAGTAATCTTATTTATGTTGTGTTTTCCAATTTGAGTGTGAAATGGCGAAATACTCTCAAACGCTACTCAATTTTAAGGTGTCCTAAATTCTCGTGGTGTCACAATCACTTTAACTTAAACAGATAAACATTACAATGAAATGTAAGTTCACATTACTTCAACCATAATTTACTAAATTTGAACAGTGAAATTTATTTGTATAAACGTAAACAAACTGTTCTTTTCCTCTGCCTATTTTTCCTCTACGTGAACAAAACGCCGTACAGCAGACGCATTCGCTAAGTCAATGTGTTAGTTGAATGCCGTTCATTTGTGAACAAAAGGCGGCAGTTCCAGGTGTAAGAGCAAGTATAATTGAGGCAATAAATCTCTAAAGAGCTACGTAAGCGGTCTCCGCAGAGCTAGCTAGACGAAGCAATTAAATTATTTGAAATATCTCCTATTAGGTACTAAGCTTGCGCTTATTTTATATTTTATTAAAATCTGTGTTAAATTATCAATAACTACTTGATCAAATGGGTGTGACAATATCGAAAAAAACATTTTTGTGTTTTATGTAAAACTTGTTAAGCTCGAGTTAATATTATAATTCTAATATTAATAGTAAAATTCAGATCCTTTTTCAGACGGAAGTAATGATAAGTACAATCTATGATCGGTTTCTAGATTCTCGCATTTATAAAGGCAGCGACTGACTATAGTTCATAATTTCTAATAAATCTTATTATTTTAACACGAAAATCACGAAAACTAATACGTCACTGGCAACTACTACTACTTCTCAGCTTTCAGATAATATGAGTATCCTATAAACGTGGTGAATCTCCATGGGGGATACCAGAAGTTCTCGGCCTATGATTTTTTATAGGATAGGGTGACAAACTATTTTTATAGGACAGTCCACCTGATGATAAGTAGTACAAATGGGGTGGCCCGTGACACATATTAGTAGATTTCTTCTGGCTGATAAATAATACGAAGAGATACGACTTCATAATGAAAACTTGCAGCCTATTTTCAACCAAACGAAATTCTTTTAGACCAAATATAAATCCACATAATAACTATTATTATAATAATAAACAATAATAATTTTAAATATGGTTTACCTCAACATGGCTATTACAGTCCTCAATTTAAACAACAGTTTCGAAAAAAAAATTACGCAAACAAACTACATAAATTCTGTATACCACAACCGCAACGTAAATAACTCCAAGTTAAAGATAATGGCGTTTCTATGCGAACTGTTGTACCTCTTAGATATATCATAGTTAAACTTGGTGATAGTAATTGACACACAGATGATAGCCACAGAGATGTGCAAGATGCATGAAATTACATATCATGTTTCTGGTTTAAAAAACATACACGTGTATGAGCGATTTTGGAAATTGTTCTTAAGGGAGTGAAATAATAAATAAAGGTTTGTATGAGAAATCTGATATTTTTAAAGCAAGAAGCAAGAAACTAAATATTTAAGCTTCTGATCGAAAACAAAGTATGGAAATTATAAGGAAAATAAATAGGAAACAAACGGCGGACTTAATTCCCAAAGGCATTGTCCACCAGTCAACTCATGCAGTGGTAAGAATTTGACTAAGGTGTAGCAATTAAAACAAATAAGAAAAGGAAAGAAATTAGAATACATACACATTATATGTAACCTAATATATTATGATATAATAAAAATATAATGGAAGTCCGTCGTTTTTTAAGTGAGAAAAATGAAATTCAATATCAGGCGTCTGGTTAGAAATAAACATTACACGTATTTCACGATTTTTAGAAAGTCTACTCTTAAGGAGGTCAAATAAATGTATGTGAAATCTGGTATTTTTTAAGTACGAGCCTTTTCTTCGTCGTCATCTCTTCCTTAAATTGATTGTATATCTTTCTTGCATGTAGAAAAGGTTTCTGATTATGAATAATTGGCACTTGGTCAGATGATTGCTGTGAATTTATAGATTAATTTGAAATACTTTTAATTTTGGGCCATATCCTATCTATTTGCCTGCTAATGCGCTGTCGAGGTTGATCAGAAGGGGATCTTCTAGTTGGACTTGACTCAACTAGGCAGACGACAGCACTGGTAATGCTTCACTTCTCTACTACTACTTTATACCAGCCGTACAATCATTTCGCGGGAACACATCATACAATACAAACTTGTATCTGAAGTCAATTTTTTGTTAACAAAAGTCTCGAGGACACAAGTTTTCGCGGATAACACTAAAAAGTACCCATTTGTCATATGTCCTTAATTTCATGACAATTCCCTTGCTGGCTCAGCGTCGGCATATCCTACGCTAGCCTACTATAACTAGGATTTTACATCCTCGCCAATTTGAATGTGAAAAGTGGATACCACCGCCGATTTTTCCGGACAACTTCATCCAATACGACTTAGGGACTTCTAAGAAACAAACTTATTGTCTATGGGCAGCGTTCAACAATTACCATCAGGTGAACAACAAGAAGTCGAAGAACGGATACGGATTAGTAAGCTGAAGTGGCAATAGGCCGGCCATATAGCTCGAAGAACCGACAACCGATGGGGAAAAAAGGTTCTCGAGTAGCAGCCTCGTAACGGTAAGCGTAGTGTAGGGCGACGCACCACTAGATGGAGTCACGACCTGGTAAGACATGCAGGAAGTCGATGGACTCAGGACCGTGCTTTGTGGCATTCCTTGGGGGAGGCCTATGTTCAGCAGTAGACTTGTGAAGGGCTGCAATGATGATGACGATGAACAGTGAATTCTTGGAATTTGTCGTTGACGTGTATACTGCGTAAATTACTCTGGTCAAAATGCTAAATGGTTTAAAACATTATTATTATTGAGTTTTTCTTAATCATCCAACCCTCATAGGTATGTATAACTAAAAACTACTAATTTATTTATTTATAAACGCCAATTTCATATGTAATAGGTCCTTACAAATGAAATTGGCGTTTTGTACGGGAGGAATATAAAGTAAATTTTTTTTGTAAAATATATTTAACTAATCAAAGTATGCACCGTTGTTATCTATGCACTTTTGTCACCTCATAGGTAGTTCGTTGATCCCTTTACGAAAAAAACCATGGGGGCGAGAATCAAAAAACTCTTTGAAGGTGGTTTGGACCACCGCATCGCAGTTGAATTTTTTTCCTTGTAAGAAGTTGCCCCAATTCCGAAAAAATTAGTAATCTGATGGAGCAAGGTCCGCGGAGTACTTTATCCCTTCATTTTTGTGTCGGTTGAGCAAAGTAACATAGCAGTCGACGCGTGTCTGCAAGTTCGATTCACTCAATTCATGAGGCACCCATCGTTCAAGTTTTTTTACTTTCCCGATTTGCTTCAAGTGGATTAATACAGTTTTATCACTTACTCCGAAGCCTGCAGCTATCTCTGAAGTGCTTTGTGATGGATCCGCTTCCAAAATAGCCTTTAATTCTTCATTTTCCACTTTGTCTCCGGCCGTCCACGGGGTTGGTTCTGAAGGTCGAAATTTCCAGAACGAAAACATTCAAACCAAAAAAGTACCGTGCTTACTTTTGCGACACCAGTGCCGTACACATGCCATTAATCCTTCGAGCTGTTTCTGCAGCACTGGTACCACGTTAGAACTCGTACTCGTAAATATACCGATATTTCATGTTTTCCATTGTGCGGTAATAAGCGACGCCAAAGAAAAAAAATAATGAGAAGAAAACAATTAAATGACGATTAAATGTTTTAATTAAATGTTAAATGTTTTCAAAACTCAAATGTACCAGCTAAATGAATTTATAAATATGAACTTGGAATTCTTAACCAAAGAGGAGATATTTCAGATCAAAGAGGTCAGTACGACAAAACGCTAATTTCATGTGTAAGGACCCAATATTTTACAATAAACTCGGCTTTGACTTGTATTTGCTGATTAGGTTTGAGGTTGCTAAACCTTGTAGGTTTAGCAACAGCACATGCATTCTTAGCGTTATAGACCCATTACACCCAATATTAGAGTTATCCCTGTCAGCGCGTACTGACACAAAACTTAAAGACAAAAGTAGCGTACCCCGACGTAATTTCCACAAGGCGAACTACGAGGGAATCGTTTCGAGTCTTGTGGATGCCTCGTGGGACCAAGAATTTCGAGACATTTCTAGAAGAGAGATTTCTAGAAGACAAAACTAAACGTTTCTATAACATACTGAGAGAGGTTATAGCAAGTCATGTTCCATTGTGCAAACCCAAATACACGAAATATCCTATTTGGTATCCGAAAAGTTTAATACAACTTCTTCGTGAAAAACAAAAATACTGAATGAAAATTAAAAAATACAACCCTCACGACCTGTTGTACTTGCGATCCTTGAAGAAGAGGTGTGACTCTTTAATTACATTGTCATAAAAAAAATATTTGTCTGACATAGAGAACTCACTCTCTATGAATCCCAAACTGTTCTGGTCGTTCACGAAACATAAAAAATCTAATAGTGGTAATTTCCCCTCTATAATGCACTTTGATGGCAAGACGGCTGATTCAGGAAGGGATGTAGCTAATCTGTTTGTCACTTGCTTCATTTCAACTTATAGTGTACTCTCAACTGCTACAATACAAGTGGTTCTCCCACCAGTGGTGACTAGCACTTACAGTATTGTGGAAATTCTATTTTCACCGCGACAAATCGAATTTGCCCTAAAGAAACTTGATCCCGCAAAGGGTGCTGGTTCTGATGGGGTACCTCCTGTGTTTTTGATTCGCTATTCAGAGTGTTTGTCACATGTGCTTTCATTGATATTTAATGAATCATTGCGTCGAGGGGAATTTCCTACAATTTGGAAGAGAGCCCCTACGGTGCCAGTATTTAAGTCTGCTGATGACAAACTAATAAAAAACTACAGACTAATTTCACTACTACCCATCGATGCTAAAGTATTCGAATCACTCCTTTGTTCTATTTTATCGTGGCACAATAAATATTTTATCATGGCTCGACAGTTTGGGTTCGTAAGGAATCGTTCGACTGGGTCGAACCTTGCTGAAATCTTGTCAGATATTAGTCAGTCTGTAGATAAAAACAATCAAGTTGACACTATTTACACTGAGTTCAGCAAAGCTTTTGACAGAGTGGAGTATATTATTCTGCTGTCAAAACTGGCAGAGTATGGCTTCGGGGATGGATTGCTTAAATGATTTTCTGTCTATTTATCAGGTCGAGTGGCAAGTGTAGTCGTGGAAGGTTTTACTTCTGATCCACTGTCAGTTCTTTCAGGCGTATTCCAAGGCTCTCATTTGGCCCTACCCTATTGAACATCTTCATAAATAATACATTCTCGGTTTTAAAATGCTCAAAGGTCTATGTTTTTGCAGATGACTTAAAAATTTGTGGAGAAATCAACTCAGCCACTGATGGTGTGCTTCTTCAAGAGGATGTTGATAATCTGGCAATCTCGATCGAATAACATCGAATGAAACTAAATGTTGATAAATGTAATTTTATTAGATTGTCACGGCACAGGTTGCAAACATTGCCTTTGTACCACATCAATGGAAAACAACTTAAAGAGGTAGATTCTGTCCGGGACCTAGGCGTTACTTCAGATAAAAACTTCGCTTTCACAAACACATTGAGGACATAACATGTAGGCCTTTCAAAATGCTAGTATTCGTAATTCGTAACTGTAAGGAACTAAAATTAGGTACTAACATTTTATTATATAACGCATACGTTCGTTAGATTTTAGAGTATTGCAGCCCGGTTTGGTCACCACACTACAAGGTGTATGTAAAGCGACTAGAACATGTGCAGCAAAGATTTTTATGGCATGTCTCATTTCAATCCGGTCTAGCTAAGCAGTTGCCTTCGTACATCGATAGACTTTCAAAATTCAAAATAAAAAGCTTAAAAAATAGGAGTCTTATATTAGATCATTTGTTTTATATAAAATTGTAAGAGGTGGTCTGTATTGCCCTAGACTTAATACACCTTATAAAATCCTGCGAAAAGGGATTTTCACACCATTTTCTACCAAGGGATCCAAAAGAAATTTTGGGCATCACGCGATCATTAATAGCCTGCAACGACAATACAATGAGCTCCGGAAAAAACGGACGTGGACATTTTTCAAATCATCATCATCATTACAGCCCTTCACAAGTCCACTGCTGAACATAGGCCTCCCCCAAGTAATGCCACAAAGCACGGTCCTGAGCCACCTGCATCCATCGACTTCCTGCATGTCTTACCAGGTCGTCACTCCATCTAGTGGGGGGTCGCCCTACACTACGCCTACCGGTACGAGGCTGCCACTCGAGAACCTTTCTTCCCCATCGGTTATCGGTTCTTCGAGCTATATGGCCGGCCCATTGCCACTTCAGCTTACTAATCCGTTGGGCTATGTCGGTCACTCTGGTTTTACTGCGGATATCCTCATTTCTGAGTCTATCACGCAGAGAAACTCCGAGCATAGCCCTCTCCATAGCTCGCTGAGCGACCTTAAGCGTCCTCATACGGCCAGCAGTGAAGGACCACGTCTCAGATCCGTAAGTCATCACTGGCAACACGCACTGGTTGTACAATCTAGTTTTTAGAGATTGAGGTATACCTGACGAAAAGATATGCCGTAATTTCCCGAACGCTGCCCAGCCGAGTTGAATCCGTCGATTGACCTCTCGGTCGAAGTTGGACTTACCTAGTCGGACTATTTGTCCCAGGTAAACGTATTCGTCAACAACTTCGAGCATAGTGCTCCCAACAACTACCGGCATAGGTGTGACATGGACATTGAACATGACCTTTGTTTTGTCCATGTTCATCTTAAGACCTATCCGTTGGGAGGCACTATTGAGGTCATTGAGCATAGTGCTTAAGTCCTCCAGCGATTCTGCCATAAGGACTATATCGTCGGCAAATCGAAGGTGAGTGATGTACTCGCCATTGATGTCAATACCGTATCCTTTCCAGTCCAGTAGCTTGAAAACGTCTTCCAATGCAGCGGTGAAGAGTTTCGGGGATATAACGTCACCCTGTCTTACACCTCTCTGCAGTTGGATAGGTTTCGAGCTCTGGTTCTGTACTCGGATAGCCATCGTAGCCCTACTGTACAAACACTTCAGCACTTCGATATACCGACAGTCAACTTGGCACCCCTGAAGGGACTGCAGCACCGCCCAAATTTCGACGGAATCAAAGGCTTTCTCATAGTCCACATACGCCAGGCAAAGTGGCAGATTGTACTCTTCAGTCTTCTGTACAATCTGCCGCAGGGTATGTATGTGGTCTATGGTACTGAAGCCTTTTCGGAAACCGGCTTGTTCGGGAGGCTGGAAGTCGTCAAGTCTGCGTGCGAGACGATTCGTAATGACTCTCGAAAACAGCACGTAGACGCGGCTCAGAAGGGAAATCGGTCTGTAGTTCTTTAAGAGAGCGTTGTCGCCTTTCTTAAAGAACAAGACCACCGCACTTCTGCTCCACGCCTCTGGAGTAGTGCCACCATGGAGGACGGAATTGAAGAGCTTCTGAAGGACTTCAAGTACCGGTGTTCCACCCGCTTTCAGAAGCTCCGCTGTAATTCCATCCTCGCCTGGGGCCCTGCCGTTTTTAAGGTGCTGGAGAGCCATTCTAATCTCGCTTAGACTGACGTCCGGGATATCATCGGAATAGTGTCGGATAAGACTTGCTCTTGGATCGTTACTCACACTTGCGTGTGGCTCCAACGATGATGTGTACAGCTGCCCATAGAACCTCTCAATCTCACTCAAAATCTCAGGTGTCCCGGAAACGATGTTGCCACACTCAGTCTTCAGCCTTGACAGTTGGCTCTTTCTGGCAGACAGATCTCTGGCAAAGACTTTGGAGCCCTGGTTCCGCTCGATCGCTTCTTTAATACGAGAAGTATTAAAGTTGCGTAAGTCTCGCCGTATGCATTTGGAGATCTGTCTGTTCAGTTGCCTGTATGCTGTCAAATCTGTTGACGATTGCAGCCTCATCTCCCGTCTAACAGCCATGAGATTAAGAGTGTGATCGGAGAGTTTTTGTGTTCTTCTGCGGCGGGTCTTACAGAACTTAGCTCCGACCGCATGGACAGTTTCCACGAGCTTGTCGTTCATATCGTCCACTGCATTGCAATCTTCTAGGCACTGGAAGCGGTTACGTAACTCGAGCTGAAAGGTTTCGGGATTCTGGATTAGAGCACGAGGGGGGACGGAGCGTTGACTTCATTAGACGAGACCTCTCCAACTTAACGTTTAGGTTCAGTGTGCCTCTAACCATTCGGTGATCGCTGCCAGTTTTCACCCTTGCGATCACTGAGACATCACTGAACAGTTGACGTCTGGTCGTCATAATGAAGTCAATCTCATTTTTTGTCGAACCGTCGGGGCTCGACCAGGTCCACTTCCTGTGGGGCCGCTTCTGGAAGAAAGAGTTCATCATAAAGAGTCCCTCTTTCTCCATAAAGTCGGCCAGCTGCTGGCCCCTTCGGTTCCGTTGCCCTACTCCAAATTTCCCTACCTTCAGCTCACCGCTTTCTCTTGTGCCCAGTTTTGCGTTGAAGTCTCCCATCAACACCGTGTAGTAGGTTCTGGAGGAATGTATGGCTCTGGAAATATCCTCATACATTTCCTCCACCTCCTCATCGGGATGTGCCGAGGTTGGTGCGTAAACCTGAATGACCTTCAGCGAATACCGTTTGGTGATTCTGAGTATCAGGTACGCGACCCTCGTCGACACACTCCCAATCTTTACAACGTTGTTGACGAGAGATTTGTGGACGATAAATCCGACACCTCCTTGGGACAGATGGTCGCCCTCCCGGTGATAGAACAAGTTGCCGGACTCGAGGATTGCCGTGTCCTCCCCCTCTCTTCGGACCTCGGATAATCCAATAATATGCCAGCGCAACTTGTCTACCTCTTCTTCCAGCTCCAGTATCTTCTCGTCAGTCCTCAGGGTGCGTGCGTTATATGTTGCCAGGTCGAGTCGTCGTAGGTGGCAACCGAACCTCCACCGGAGATTCTTAGCACCCCCTGCCCCGCCGTTACCATGGTCGCCACCGTAGCCAGGAATAGCGGGGCCGCCGGGGACTGGGGGCCGTCTGTTTGTGTATTTGTTCATTGGGGGGTATTTGCCATAGTTGCCACGCTTGGCGAGCGGGTTGGCAACCGCAGTTTTTTATTACGTCACAGTTGTCATCAGGAAGACGCTGCTGCCCATCTCCTGCCTGTCTCCCTCTGTCGCCTCTTACGACACCCACGGGAAGATATGGGGTAGTGGATATTCTTAACCGCCACTACACGGCAATTTTTCAAATAGCCTCTCTAAATTCAAAAAGTTACTTCTAGGTTCAAGTTTGAGTACGGAATAATTTTAAATTAGTATAGTTTTTTTTAAATATAAAAAATTAAACACCCACATTTGCAAGTTGTGGCAGCCTGTAATTGAATCTGCACTTAGATTCAATGATAGCTTAAGAATTTAATGTTTTTGGTGTAAGATTTGTTGGCTGTCCTTAATAAATAAAAATAAAACTATATTATAATAAAAAATTCTCGAACCTAATTATATTTTCATGACCAAGATAAATTCGGATATAAAGTTCTGAAGCATCTACAATAAATAACTTATGTATTAGTATACCTGCTAACCACATGCGTTAAAATCATTGAGCTAATATGTACTACGTACTAGAGGTGACACTGCATTTAGATATTGTGTTGATTTAAAAAAAATCTCTTGATAAAAATATGCCGTCGTGTGTACTTAAATATAGCACAAATAATTCAAGAAATGTCAGTAATAACCAAGGAATTACTTTTCATCTGTTAATAAGATACTTAATCAATAAAAAGTATAATAGATTAATAATAAAACAAATTATTCCTAAGACGCCATTTCGTGTCATGGAATATAGATTATGAAGTTAATATGTTCAGATGCGACATTTCTGTGGGTACTTATGTATAGGACGAATATATTATTATACACATTTTTTTGTAGAAACATATATAAGTTATTATAATTAGGCTACATTTTTCATATTTAAATATGCTTATTATTCTTTTATTTTATGTTTAGGTTTCAAATTCAAAGTGGAATAAATTCGTCCATTTTTAACTCTCGCCTGCCCAGCATTAATGAACGACTCTTATTCTAATTTAAATAAATTATTTGTCATTTAACTGTTATGTTAATAAGTTTTGTAAACATACATTTAGTATGTTTTTATATATGTGACATACCTAGATACCTTTTAAAATATTCAGATAAAATATAATTGTGATATAATGTTATGTAATATTATATTATATAAGCAAATATAATATACAAAATAAATGACAAAATTTAAATATTGTTCTGGATATTTACCTATTTAACAATACAATCTACTATTACCTATGGATCATTCTACCTATGTTTATTCTATGATAAAAAACAACCGCGCGAACACAGAGTAGCGCACATTTTTTGTTTGAAATAGCTGTTAGTAGTGCTAGTACGTAAGTACATAGTACTTCAGTGATTAAAATATATTTTATCTTTTCATATGTTCTTTTTTTATTATTGATATGCTATATTACTAGCCGAGGTTTGTTTTGAATATTTGTAATATTTAAACGATACTACGGATTACTTAAACATGGAGGTTTGTGTATCCGTTCAATATTATATTTAAAATAAAACTAAGTAATGTGGTAACAATTGCTGTAATTTAAAAATACATTAGGTTTTCCATATGGTGGCGGCGTAAATTATTCTGTCGCATCGGTACGTCTTATAAGTGTTCCCTCAGAGTAATTATCGGAGTGTTCCATACATAATAACCTATCAGTGTATTACTGAATATAGGACTTCCCATAGATTGCTTAATATGGGAGATTTTGCCATAGTTGCCACACCTGACAGGCATGTGGGCAACTGCAGTTTTTTAATTATTTTCGGTCGTTCATCATGAAAACACTTTTGCACATCTCCTATTTGATTTCCCTCTGTCCCCTCTTACGACGACTAAGGGATGATTTGAGGTAGTGAACTCTGTTACGCCGCCACTACACTTCAGCAAAAACATACAAAATTTGTCTGTGTCGTATCGTAAAGGATGTGTACATGGAGAATAACCCGGACCTAAGATAATTATTTGCGAGCTATACTAAAATTTGTTTCGCTTGTGTAGACATTCTAATGTCAAATTGTCAAACTTTTATCTCATTAGATCATAATATACAACATGTTTCAAAATAATTACGTTGAAACTAATTTATTATTTCAAAATTAATCTAATAAGTGTTTCAGTGTCATTTTGAGCATTCCGTCCGCTGTCATTATTGGAACTCTTATACGCTCATTATATTCATCTGTTCTAATTGTTACAGAATCATGCTTTCTACAGTTTGTATCAATACAAATGCAAATATGTATTTTTCTATTTCTTTAAGAACTCCCCAACATTAAAATATAGTTCTTATATAGAGCTATATATTATTTATTTATATAGAGCTATAATATATTATATTAATATGAATTAGGTAATATTTGATTCACAAAATAAATTTTAAAAATATGTTGCTAGGAAAATTCTATACTTAATTTATTAATATCTAATAAATATAAAGTTACTGCAAATGTCATAAATATTTTAAAAATTATTTTCATAGCACCAAACGCTTCACTTGGTAACACATTTTTTAAATAATAACTGACAAATGCTCATAAGCTTTTCGATTAAAGATAACAGTACACTAATAATCACTTCTAAGTAAATTGAATGCAACAAAGGAAACTAGAAACAAATAGTTTTCAAAGTCATCTAAAACTAATAGCAGCAGGTTGTACTTTGCTATTTAAAAACAATTGGTTTAAAGTTTATTCTCATATTAAACACAAACAAAAAAGAAAAAAATGACGCGTTCTAAGCGGATAGCCCGTGACATACATATATGATTTTAATGATTCACAAAACTACTTTCTCTACATGTCCCCAGGCACCAGAAGATGTTTTTCCTTTGTTGTATTTTTAATAAATTTCTCACACAGGTGTATGAAAAAATATAGCTTCAATTTTTCGTAGTCATTTTTTACTCCGTGACAACTCTTTGGGCAAAATTAAACTGAATATACACATAATGTTTACTTTACTCAATTGTTATATTATATTATTCTTAATTCATTCGTTACAACAAAACAAACTGTGTCTTGGTCTCGATGAGGAAATGGATTAGTGATGTGTAGCTGGGTTATATCTACCTCGACAACATCATTTAAACCAGGGTCAACTCATCAGGTGTCGGCTGGTGGGTTGACACAGATCAACTGCCTTTGCATGTCGACAAACATCTTTTTTTGATAAAATAAAAGCGAGCGATTCAATTCAAATTCTGGTATTAACACTTCGGTACGTTGAAGTACAATATTTAAAAGGAACAAACGTTGGCCTCTTTATCTCTCATTTTCTTATGCTTCATCGTTCGTCATCTAATAAATCTGTAAAAAAGTTGCGTCTGTAAGTCTAATATTTCCTGAAATAAACAAGTCAAGGGAATACTCAAGCCAAATTAATGGTTTTTAGAAATTTTGTCTTTCTGTCTGTCTGTGTATTCACGATTCACGCAAAAACTACAGATCGGATTTAAATGAAATTTTGTATCTTATGCGGGTAGTTCGTAAACCGAAGCAACTTTCTATTTGATTATGGAACATCAAATACGGAAGGTTAAGTATTTACCTTCTTTTAGATGTTAATTTTCCAATAGATATTTTGTCCGTGATGTGTCAGTAATGTAGTGAATTCATTCTTTTTTTTTTTTTCAATAAATACTGTATTTATATGTAAAGTTTCAAAACAGGTTAGCTGGTCCCGGTAGGTTAATAATTCCAAAATACGTTAAGGATCTTCGTTTCATGTTTTGAAATCAGTGCCACCTAACACAAAATCCAAAACTAGTATACTTTGCCTTTCGTTACTAATATAATAAATAATATAAATTTATATGTTTAAATATAAATTTTTTGGCGGTAGGTGAAGAAAAAAGTGTACACGTTCTTACGTTTTCAAAAATATATTTTAAAGTAATTAATACATTAAAGTACAATATTCGTGTATTTATTTGGTGCAAAAATACATCATTAGTTAGTACTTACATGTTTATGCATGTAAACTGATTTAAAATTCACCACCTGACAGCACAAACTTTGAATAATTTTTACAACAGAATGTCTCAACTAGAAGAAATAAGAACTGCTCAAAATACTCTAGAGGAATGCTTTTCCAAAAGGATGGCTGAGTTGGAAGCACAGCTGCATACTGGGGGACCCGCTAAAGGCACTGTTGCAAAGGTGGCTGAAGAATTCCGGACTTTCCGTGAGCTCATGTACTCAATGCTTGGGATGCTTCGCAAGCAGATTATTGAGTGCTCTCGTATGGTAGATGTCATCGAAACCAGGCATCGTCGTAAGGCTCTCATTTTTCTCGGTGTAACTGAAGAAGAGAAGGAAGATTGTAAAGCCACTGTGGTGAGCATTTTTCGCAAGATGCAGTTAACAGACATTACAGCCTCTAGCATCAGAGTTTGTCACAGGATTGGAGCAGCCAGTAAAAACCATCAACGACCAATCTTGGTACGGTTTGTTGACATTGACTCTAGAACATCGGTGTGGAGGTCAAAGTCCAAGCTTAAAGGTTCATCGATTGCAGTTAAAGAATTCTTGACAAAGACCCGTCAAGCTGTTCATGCTAAAGCCCGGCAGCATTTTGGTATGCGTGATTGCTGGACTCAGGACGGTGTAATTGTGGTGAAAGCTGCTGATGGATCCCGGCATAAGATCACTTCTCTAGACGATCTGAACTCCTTAAAGCAGAAATACCCCAAATAAGCAGCTGAATCCTTGGTTGAGGGCAAGACCGCAGTTGTGGGATCAACGAACCCTCTTTCAAAACTTCGTAAGTGACGACAATTGAAGTTTGTAGTTTCGTGTGTTAACTTTTCATTACTTTAATACAAAATTTCATTTTGCTTTATTTCTAGCATAGGTACCTAACTCCAAAATGGTTTCTAAGTAGTACTAAGCGTTGTGTTTTTTTTTCTAAACTAATTATATCCTCCTTTCTTGTTCTTGTAACATTGATATCGTATTTATAATTACTAAGATAATATTCGCTTCTTATTCTCTCGAACTACAATGTAAACATGCTTTTGTATGTTATATTTTTAATTGTCAGTTGTCATTTCTATTCTAGTGTAATGCCAATTTGACGTTTGACAACTTAAGGGTAATATTTCGAATTACGGTAACCTGTCACGTAGTGTTATAGTTTATAGTCTATACACGTTGTGTACCGATCAACTCTATGAAATAATTTTGTCTATGTTTTTTTTTTTTTTTTGATTTCTATGTGTTGTAATACCCAATTCGATACTTATGTGTTTAACGTACATATGATTCGTGTTTTACATTATCTTTTTAATTCATTTTGCTTATTATTTGATAAGTTAGTAATTTAAGGTGCGTATGTTAGCTGGCGGGTGGTGCAGAGATGACGGTACGCCTTGGTTTACAACCTAAGTTAGGTACGTTTTAATAATAATTTAATTAATTTTATATATTTTATATCATATACTATTTATATATATATATATATATATATATATATATATATATATATATATATAAATCTATACTTATTTTTATGAACGCTGATGATGATTCTTTTTTTTCTGCCAACGAAACTGCTACATCTATTGACGATAGTTTTTGTTCCATAACTGATACGCTGGGTGATTTTCTACGTCATACATTTGACCAGTCTAGCTCTTCGCTAAATGTGTGTCATATCAATGCACAAAGTGTGCCCAGCCACTACAGTGATCTCATTGAAGCCTTTACTAAAGTGAACGTTCATGCCATCCTGATTTCGGCGAGCTGGTTGAAGCCCCATCTTCTTTCAACCACATATCCCCTCTCTGGTTTCACTGTGATACGTAACGATCGGGTTGATAAGAGAGGGGGTGGTGTTGCTATATACCTCCGCAGTGACTATCTTATAAACTTCTAGCTTCCTCCTCGTCCTTTTACTCCGCATCTGCTGAATTTCTTTTTCTTGAAGTATGTGTGAAGGGAGCTAAAACCGTTCTTGGTGTTGTATATTGTCCCCCCTCTGTTGATTTTCTGTCTCGAAAGAGTGGAATCTTTAGGGTCAGAATACTCACATCACATCATCATGGGTGATTTTAATACAAATCTCCTGGCTTCGCACTCATCCCGTTCCTATAAGTTCCTTCAAATAATCGAGTCGGTTGGCTTTCATGTTCTACCTCTACAAGCCACTCACCACAATGCGGACGGGGAGGACACATGGCTCGATTTAATGTTAACATCAAATCCCACCTTTGTCTCTACTCATGGTCAACATTATGCGTCCGGTTTCTCCCATCATGATCTCATTTTCCTTTCCTATATCCTGAAACCTCCTAAGCCCTCGCCTAAAATCCTGCACTTGCGTAGTTTTGGCCGTATGGATGTAGAGAAGTTGTGTCATGATGCTTCTAAAATTAACTGGGACACAGTGACAGCCGCTCCCACCGTAGACGAAAAAGTTAGCGCATTTAATAACATATTAATTAATCTGTATAATATGCATGCTCCTATTAAAAAAGTAAAGCTAAAGCGGCTGCCAGCACCTTTGGATGACAACAGAGATCCGCGTTGTGATGAGGCGTAGAGACCGAGCCTTTCAGAAATATAGAAAAAAGCGGTGTGAGGAACATTGGTCCATTTTTAAAACTGCAAGAAATCGGTGTAACCAGATGATACGCAACGCAAAACGCCGATATATTCTTCACAACATCATATCCTCTTCCCCGGCAGATATCTGGAAGTTCCTTGGAACCATGGGTATTGGTAAGAAGTCCCATTCTGAGTTTCAGAGGACAATTGGTTTGGATGATATCAATCAACACCTTCTTCACATACACCTCTGGATCAAACGTGTCAAACTGTTAATCAGTAATGGGTTTACCTCCTATTGCTTTTGCTTCTCTCTGTAGATCAGGAAGGTTATACTCTCCATTAAGTCTAATGCTATTGGTTGTGACAATATCAGTCGCCGTATGATTATTAATATTATAGATCATCTCCTCCCTGCTATTTCCCATATAATTAACTTCTCTCTGGATTCTGGAGTTTTTCCGTCGCTGTGGCGTAAAGCTTACATTATACCTCTCCCAAAAATTTCTAATCCTTCTTTACCTTACCTAATCACTTCCGACCTATATCCATTCTTCCCTTTTTTATCAAAGGTGCTAGAGGCTTGTGTACACAAACAGCTATCACATTTTATCTTCTCGAATAACCTGTTAAGCTCATTACAGTCTGGTTTCAGGCCGGGTCATAGCACTATTTCCGCGCTCCTGAAAGTCACTGGTGACATTAGGGCAGGCATGGAGGAAACTAAAGTCACAGTACTGGTTTTGGTTGACTTCTCTAACGCCTTTAATGCCAACAGTCACGACATCCTATTATCAATCCTTTCACTTTCTATGATCTCATCTGAGGCTTCGGAGTGGTTCTCATCTTATATTCGAGGCCGCCAGCAGTCAGTTCGCATTGACGAGTCCTCATCAAGTTGGTGTGACTTGCATGCTGGTGTTCCTCAAGGCGGTATTCTATCTCCATTGTTATTTTCAATATTTATAAATCTCATTACCCCAAATCTTCAGTGTGCATATCATTTGTATGCTGATGACTTGCAGTTGTACTCACACGCGAAGGTCGACTTTATATCTACAGCAATTGAGTCTCTTAATAGGGACCTAGAGTATATAAAGAACTGGTCTGATAAGTTTGGTCTTAAAGTTAACCCATCCAAATGTCAGGCTATAATAATAGGTAGCCAACGGATGATAAAGAAACTGGATCCCACAGCTTTACCACCGATCATTTTTAGCGGTTTTATTTTAGAACTGAGTAATTCCGTGAAAGACCTTGGATTGCACATTGACTGCACCTTGAGCTGGCAAACTCAAGTGTCAAATGTTTGTCAGAAAGTGACAGGTATTTTGCGTTCTCTCTACCGCCTGAAGAACTTTCTCCCGTCCAGGACCAAGATGATTATTGTGCAGACCTTAATTTTTCCCATTTTTAACTATGGTGATGTGTGTTATTTTGACCTGAATACAGAACTCTTGAACAAATATGACCGTCTTCTTAATAACTGCATTCGATTCATTTTTAATCTTCGAAAGTATGATCATGTGTCTACTTATCGCTCTCAACTTAACTGGTTACCCATTCGTCAGCGCCGTAGTCTACGTGCACTCACTACTCTTTATTCTTGATGTCTCCTAATCCTCCATCTTATTTAACTCCTCATTTTCAATATCTTAGCTCCAATCATGGTAGAGTTCTCCGTTCTAGTAATAACCTTTTGCTTCAGTGCCCCCCTTTTAGTACTAACTTTGTTCAATCATCGTTCTTTGTTCAATCTGTTCTTCTTTGGAACGCTCTGCCTTCCGAAATCAGGAGTGCCGAAAACCGGATTACGTTCAAGTCTAAAGTGCGAGAAATGCTCGTTAATAAAATGGCAGAATCAACTTAGCGTTCGTAGTTAGCAGTATTTAATATTATATTTAATATATATGTGTGTGTGTGTGTATGTATATATATATATATATATATATATATATATATATATATATATATATATATATATATATATATATATATATATGTTTAATTTTATGTATATATACTTACATAATGTTTATATATGTATATATTTATACGCTTATATATGTATGAGTTTATATATGTGTATATATGTATATGTATATATGTATTGTACATACTTCTTATTACACCTACCTCTTTTATCTCTGCACTACTCTAAGGTAGACTGGTAGATAATGCCTCAGGCATTAAGTCCGCCTATATACATCTAATGTGTATATGAAGTTAAATAAATAAATAAATAAATAAATAATCATATTTATTAAATTATTTCACTTTCATTATTTATTTTTTGTAATTTCATTTTAATAAAATATAAAAAATTGAGAAGGTTTTTAGTTTTGTTACTCATTCCTACTATAAATAAAACCGGCCAAGAGCGTGTCGGGCCACGCTCAGTGTAGGGTTCCGTAGTTTCCTGTCCATCACAATAAGTGTTCCCACTTATGAGTTTAAAGGTGGGTATCGCGCTCCAGCAGCGCTCCGCGCTCCTGCAACTGCTCCCAGTAGTGGGTACTGTTGTTTCCATCCAATTTAAAAATGATTTTCCTAGAAAGTCCTTATAAAGTTCTACTTTTCAGATTTTTTTCATATTTTCTAAACTTATGGTTCAAAAAGTTAGAGGGGGGGGACACATTGTTTTTTACTTTTGGAGCGATTATTTCCGAAATTATTGATATTATAAAAAAATGATTTTAGTAAACCCCTATTCATTTTTAAATACCTTTCCAACAATATATCACACGTTAGGGCTGAAATTAAAAAAAAAATCACTTCCCACTTTACATATAGGGGGGCTACCCTAATAAAACATTTTTTGCCAATTTTTATTTTACCACTTTGTCGGCGTGTCGTGATTGATACACATATTGGTACCAAATTTCAGCTTTCTAGTGCTAACGGTCACAGAGATTAAGCGAGGACTGACAGACGGACAGACAGACATGGCGAAACTATAAGGGTTCCTAGTTGACTACGGAACCCTAAAAAAAACTGATTAATATGATAAAACTGATTAACGTGCGATTATTATAAAATTCTCATTATCCTTGTGGTTTCGTTTAATCAAAGAGATTTAATATATGTCGTGGCTAGATCATAGAGGTGATCATACTACATTTCACGAAAATTAATACTGTTTGTTGACCCTATGATACAATATGGCTTGACTTAATCAATGAATAAGTATCGTTTGACAATTAAAACAATTAAACATAACATTGCCATTTAATGACATGGTCGTAATATAGTAAAACAGCGTGTCGCATCGTGTATCATCGTCGCTAACGATGAAAAATAAATCATTATTCACCGCTAACGGTGCAGATAAAGAATTTTTAACAGAAACAGAGTTTTTAACAGAATCCACACACTTTATGCTTAATTTATGTATTATATAAATATTCGCAGTTTTGAGATCGCCCAAGTGCCACTCAAGCCGCGCCTCGGCCTATTGTCACTTATATTACTAAATATTTTAATCTAATAATTCATAATTTTAATCTAATATTTGCGCTATTTACTTACTAAAAAGCAAATGATATACTTGAATAGAATGCTACTAAATTCTTATTATTGCAGCATCAAAAATTGACAATTGTCTTAAAATATTCAGACCGGTGACCATTATCAAGATGATTAAACGTTATTTCCAAGTTTATATAAATGAATAACGAAACTATTATACTAGATACATACAGTAAATAACACTGTAATTAGAGAAGCTTTTTAGTTCAATATATTAGGTGTCTATCAGCATAGCAACAATTTCGCCAACTTCACATGATTTCAACTTATCCGAAGTAAGTAATTGGCAATTAAGTGATCTGTGAGAATTTTATTTCTATTTGTTGGAATTGTTCATGACATCGTTGGATGACTAATTACTATGTATATATGGTTCACAATCGTGCAAAAGCTTCTTTTCAGTTTTAACAAATTTTATTTAAACAAATACAAAATACCCGTAGCTCGTCGTAAGAATTCAAGGCACGGGAGCGTAACGTATACGTTTCGCACGAGGACCAGTGAAACTGTTACAGGATATTTTATTTGTTGGTCAACCACATGTTCGGTGGTGAAGTGATAAAGAATAACTATGTGGGGAAACCTAGACATCTGAGTAGTTAAAAAATCGTGGACATGTGAAAAACCGGTAATACACGTTGGAGTATTGGGGTAGGGTGGAATTGCAATGAGGAGCTCAGTGCACAGTCGTGAGACTTACGTATGTAAGCTGCTACTTTCCTTTTTTTATTTTAATGAGACTAATAAAACAGTCTATCATTTATCTTAAAAATAGACTTCATATTTTCACACATATTAAGATATTGTTGACAGACCCGTTTTCATAACTCATGAAAATAAACGGGCTATTTTTTCCCCAAAAACCGGAGCAACCAAACCATGGCTGGGATCTACCTTCAATGGGCACTATAGATGATGAAATAAACAGTACCATTCCCTGAAGCACACAGTGACAGAATCAGCAACAACGCAGGGTTCATCCGGCGAAAAGCTATTTCTTTTTTGCATCAGCAAGTGGAGGGTGGGCCCCATATGTAGGATGCAAAAAAGACCGAACCCGGTCCCAATCCGCAAACCTATGGTGCCATACACGGTGGCAACCTGTAGAACGCAACCGCAATGGAAGTGTGGCATCATATTCCGGATCAGACAATGGTTCAAAGGGCTAAGAGAGGTATTACTAGGTATTATTATTAGGTAGAGACCTAATATCCGTCCGATGAGACATCAACAGAATGAACAAAAGGGAAGGTGCAAGAACTTCACACCAAATCTGGAATGGGCGAAGTAACCAGTTATGTCATCCATATGTTAAAGCAAAGTCATAAACAGGTCTCCCCACATGATCGATTGAAAGACACCTAACATTAATAATAATAATGTCCTCCAAACCGAATTTCGGCCACGGCAACCAGCCTCAACGGAGGCTAGCCATCGGCGCAGGACAGGATTATAGTGCCCAAGTGTATGCGCAAGCACAGGTGCACTCTCTATTCCCTCATTCTCATAATCCGACAGGACGGTAAGCCGACAAGACCGGAGAGAGATTAGGCGCAGGACCATCGGCTTTACATGCTTTCCGAGGCACGGGGGTGAGACACCGGAAACTTCCTGACTCCGGGCAATTGCTGAGAATTTCTTGACGGAAAAACACAATAATTAATTTTTTGGCCCGACCCCGGATTCGATCCCAGGACCTTATGATCAGCAGTCGCACTACTACAACCACATATTACCAACGGGTATCAACATAAAGGGTCTGAGCCGTCTAGTGCAGCGTGCCAAGCAGACGTTTGAAGCAAAATTTCCCTACAATAGGATCCTCGAAATTATTTCACTCTAATTTGAGCTGTAATGCTTTGCAACTCTGTTTAGATTTACATTTTTCACTTGTAGCATTCCCGCCTACGTAGAGTTGTATTAACAGACACTATCGGGAGAACAAAAGTGATAAGTCGCTTTTTTGTATTTGTTGGTTAAAATTACCAATAATCATACGAAGTATCGTGTTTTAAGACAACATAAACACTTAAATTGGATAAACAGTTAATGTAATACTTTTGTCCTCCACAGGACGGGGTTGTAGACGCATGAGCGGTAGTGAGATGAAATGCATAGATACTAAGGCGGGAGCGGAAGATAAATTTTGTTTTGGAATATAAATTCAATGGACACTTTTGAGCGCAGACCCGAAATCCATGGTGGCGGGCGTTAAAATCGCTAAGGATCACAGTCTGCAGATGCAATCTGTTGTAGTTCTGAGTTTGTAGCCATTTGAACGTGGCCGATTAGTCGGACTGTATCTGTATTACCGCTTTGAAATCTATACGGGGCACCCGTAGAAGCGGGAGCCAAATTTCGAGATGGACAGGTCCGTACCTTCAAGAATTCCGAGGCGTCGAGAACAGATATCTAATCTGACTGCTCAAGCCCGAGGCACAAAGTTATCAGCCATAGAAGACATGTGTCTCGGTTGTAAAGAGCAAGGCTAGCTTAGAAGCTAAACTAACTAAATAGGGAACTATTTTATGCTAAAAAGTAAAAATAATTTTACATTCAAAAGTCAGGACTTTAATTCTTCTACAAACTATTTGTGTTAGCCACAACTTCGGAATGTAATATTTCATTTAATAATATTTATATCTTTGACAATTTCAGAGATTTAATTTTTATTAAAAGCTTTTAATTTTTGTTAAAAGTAAATTATCTCAGGATGTGCAATGTAGAATATAAATAAAAATAAATTTGGAAAAGTCAAAAGTGCTCACCTCGAACGCAATGTAATGTAATGTTTTGAATAATTATTTTACTTTTATTAATTACATAAACACGTATATCGTTTAGAGCTATAAAAAAATTGCTTCTGTTTAATTTTCACAAAATTATTGTTGACTGCTTGGTACCGGTGATTCGTACTTTGTTACCGAAAAATATTGTCAAATATTAATTAGCGGGATAGTTTACAATACTGAAATTCAAAAGGTTTCCCAAGGATTAAAATCCAAAGCTAATAAAAAAATCAAATTGATTAGCTCAGTTTTTCGAAACATATCTTGTTCACACCAATACCAAACTACTGACGTCCAAGTGAAATTATTATCAATTAACTTTCTTATAATAATAATCGAAATAATTAATCTTACAACAACGTCGGAAGTATTAATTGAAATCTCTTCTTGCCATTGGTGTATTTTCTTTAATATATAAGTGCAATGTACTGGACGTGATTTAAGTTGAATGTATCGCGAATTTTGGATTTTGGTGACAATAGAGCACTACATCTTCGCTTCGCGTTCGATGTGTGAAATAAATAAATAACGTCTGCACCACGATTTTTCCTAAAAGGAAAAGACAAGTGCACTTACAATCACCGCTTCAAATTGTACTCAATAATTTCCGATGGCCCGACACTTTCAGATAGAATTTAAGTTGATTGCGTATTATAAGACTCCAGGCGCACCTACTACAAACCGTAGAAGCTTCCGTTACTAAACTTCTTTTACCAACAGCGTTCCATCGAAATTACGTAGCAGACACATAAATAGTAATAATAAGACAATAGAAATGAATTAGCGCTCGATTACTTCCAAAACCGATGTCGTCACATCTTACCGTAATATAAACATACGCAATCACAATGATACCTAATATTTCACATTACATTGCTTGGCGAGTTTGTTAACGTCGCGTGCGTCGCGTATTACGGTAGAATAAAAGCAGCAATGGTAATTGTACAATACGAAAAATAATAAATGTAAATTATCATTATAAAATATTCATCTAGATGTAAATTAGTTAAAACCATGATAATTAGTAAATAATCAACTTACCGATGAAATTTTATGGCTTTATTAGTTGAATTACACGTCCTTGAGGAGTGTTAACAACTGATTATGCTGCAGTTAACCATTATAAATATATAATAACATAAATTCACGCACGACATTCCCCGGGCAACTAAATCACAAAATGGTGAATGATGTTCGTCAACACATCGTAGCGGCGACAAGGTCACGCGTCTATGCCACTTCTATTGTCTTATTATTACGATTTCTGGGGTAGCAGATTGTCACGGAATCAGTGTAATGGTATTTTGAAATAGATAAGGTAGGAATGTTAATTAATATACTAATTAATATAAATGGGAGTGTAAAAGAGAATATTACGGTAACTTTTTGTCCAAACGCTAATCTCACCTGCCCGCTGTGTAAAAAGTTTCGTGTAACAATTCGTGACTGAAATCATACTGCTATAATTTAGAGAATAATAATTGACCATTGCATATTTGAATGAACGCCAAAGGTAGAGTTACGCCATGCAAATCTTTTTTTAATATTTTCTTAAGTTAACACTACTAGCTATTTTTGCCAGATTTTCCAGTTCCATTATTTGAAAATTTAAGGTGGGAAACACACAATGCAGAGTCATAAATATTTAGAAAAAAAAGAATTTAAGTTTAATTTCTAGAAATTGTTTTTACAAAATCGAATACTACACATAGAATAAAACTACTAACAAATTTAGCAGCACCCGCTGTTGTGTTCCTATTTGAATCATAATTTGTAATCACTTATTATAAAAAATATAAACTGCAGGTGGATGAACTAAAAACAAATGAGTTAAGTAAAGTTAAATCTAGTGCTTGGTTTATTTTAATTAGTTTGTTTAATCAAAAGTTATGATTATTATTTTCAAGCGTATGTGCATATTAGTTTCATGATGGCGTTGAGTGATTAATCTATTGTAACCTAGAAAATCGTAAATAAATTATGTAGAATAAAGTTGTATAATGATATGTTTTTACCTAAAATACAGGTAACAAAAAATAACATGTTCTATCACTAAAATTAACATAATACCTACTTCTGCGAGTACTGTATTTTTTCTAAGATATAGGTAGAATAAGTGCAACAGTCATCGATAGACGGCGTTGTGCGAATGTAATGCAAAAAGGCGGGTTTTTTTTCTTTCCTGTCGTTGTGTCTTCATAATTACCACCACAGGAATCGTAAATTACTTTTTCTGTGATTGCCACTGATATTTATATTACTCAAAGGCAAAATAACTTATATAGGTAACAATGACAAAAATAAACTTCAATACGTAGTTTCTTTAAATATATAAACCATAAAATTGTTGTGATGTAGAGATAGTTTATAAATAAAATTAGATTTGAGTTGTTCTCTTTTTTTTTTTTAAATAGCGCCTACCTATAACTAGGACAAAAAGTAAGATTTCCAAATTCAATTAGAAGTAACATACAGCCTTTATACGTTTCACTGCTAGGCACAGGCATCTTCATACCTACTTCTGAGAAGAGTTTTAATTGAAACACGGAAGAATTTACCCTTACCCTATGGCGTATTGACAAACTCATTTATTTACTTTCAGTTTTTAAAATTTAACTTTGTTCACAATGTTTTTCTTCACCACCACGTAAGTAACGTGGTAAATCAAATTTTAAAAGTGCTATAACCCGAGGCATTTTGCGTACAATGTGAGCACTTATTTCCTGGTAACCGGGGGAACCACGTTCTCAAAGAATACGTGGATAAAAACAGCATAATAATTCCGCTGTGTTTCGTATTGTGAGCGTAGAGAACTGGAGACCCTTCTTTACTGGTAACAAGGCATTCCATCGTAGGCCTTAGAGGTGACAACGCATCTGCATTTTGATTCTTAATCGAGGATAAATATAAATGTTTATAGGCCACAGCATTCACATACCATCTGGTTAACTGCGAACTTGTTTGTCAGCCTTATTCTATGACAAAAATAATACTTAGTGGTGACAAAGCGTCAGCGGTGTCCATTTGGTTGTAGTGTCGATAGACTACAGTAAACATTACGCATTATGTGGACTATTAACTTATTTGTCACTACTGTATATATCGAGTTCAAAAATTTCATTCATGACTTACTACAGTACAAGGAACATCCTGCAGTATGGACGCTTAAAAAATTACACTATTTTGTGACATGCAATCAAAATTACCTTCAAATAAATAAGAATTTTACATTATATTATCCCTTTAAAAAAAACGAAGCCTGTAAAATAACATTTGGAACTCGTGAACATTGAAGATAGGAGAAGGGGCTCGGGAAAGCGCGCGTCCGGTTTCCGGCGCGTCCTCTACGATTCAATTTAGTCGGACTCGCGACAAACTACATTGATTGTTTCGATATTCCGGTCACAAAAGGAGAAAACTCTTACGGTTTCACTACAATCGCTATAAGTGTACCTTCGTTTTACATTTTACATCTAAAATTACTAATTGGAAACGCTATTAAAACTAATGGTCAAACTATATTGTATCAACGTATCATTAGGAAAAGCTACATTTGCTCGCGTTCCCTGTATTACCAAATTTCGAAAGTTATAATGATAATTATACCGTCCTGGCAGATTTCACAAATATAACGAACAAAAAAGAAGAACAATTTATATTTTATATTACTTTTTCTTAACAACACTTTTAAAAAAATCATATATGTTGTATATGATTTTTTTCCACATTAGAATTTTTACTTTTATCATAATTTACTAGTTTACGCTAAACGTCCGCTTTGTAAAACGTAATAAATCTTAATCATAAATATTAAAGCAATTGACTGCAAACCATGATGTCTACACTTTGTAGGCGTATGTATAGACATATACTTTATTTCCGAGGAGAATCAAGTTATCCCCTGCAACATACATATGCTCCGCTTTCCGCCGGCGCCGGTAAGGTACAATAGAAGAGCCTTGGTGATTTAGTTTTATTATCATGCACCCTCCATTCACTATGTTCGAGATTATACAAAGAGAGGTATGTAAATATGCTTTGGTATCAAACAATTTGCATAAACTTTACGCGAGTTCTTACACAAACAAAGACAGTATTTTTATAACTGACTTATAAAGAAATACAAAATATGAACTAATTTAATTTGATGTAAAAAATGCAAGCTTCTAAATCAACGCAATCCAAAGATCCGATCATTTATTTTACGTTTTTAACAGACTTCAAAAAAGGAGGAGATACTCAATTCGACTATAGCTATGTTGTTTTTATCTGAGATACCTCAAGTTTTGTTTTCTAGGTAAACCGATTTTAATGATCCTTTTTTATTCGAAAGCTGATGCTTCTAATGTGTTCTCGTATTAATTTGGTCACAATCCGATTTTTTATTTTTGAGTTATCCTTAATAACGCGTATTTAATTGACTTCGACTACATTGATGATGTTCTCATTTTATGTATATTGAAGTAGATGGTACAAATTTTTTAATTTTTACCACTTGTTTGATACTTCCATACTCACTCATAAAACCCCAAAGCGTAACTTCTCTTGAATTTTGCAAGAATAAAGATCTCACAGCATAAGTAAAGGAAAAACTCCAAATATTGTTAATTTGTAGTTATAACATAAAAACTATATTTTTTGCGATTACAAAACTTTAATTTGCAGTTAAAGCATCAACAGTTTTATAGACCGATGTGATGTGTAAACACACTTATACTTTTGTTAGTGCAACGTTCGTTACTTATGTAACATAATTTTCAGGATGGATGCATAATTTTAATGCCATATTAATATCATCTGTAACATGATTATTTATTGAGCAACTTATCTAATTCACGTTTCTATCTTCACCAATTTAACAGAAGTTAAAAAAAAGTAAAAAAAAATACTGCAACGTGGCCTTAAGTTTCTACGAGACCATCAGTGCGCGTGTCCTAAACGCACTTGTCCGGTTTTTCTTATCATTCCGTAAAAATTAAATTCTAGGACAGATATCTTCTAATGTAGCGCAGGTTTAGTCTAATCACTCACTGGAGTGAAATACCGCTCTCAGTACCAAACTCTCGTTGCTGCTCCCTGCTATTTATAAACATAAATGGTGTTACCGCCATCTATCGGAAACTATGAGATTTTATACGTGGTAGATCCACGCTGCGGCTATATTATGATTTTAGCACGAATGGGTCGGCGGAATATACCAGCGTAAAATAGCAGCTTAATACTGCTGTTTTTCGTATGGTGAGTGTAGAGATCCGCAGCCCCATTTTTACTGGAAACAAGGCATTCCATCTTACAGACTGGCCACGGGACATTCGCCGTAGCGAAAATTCGCGCGGCGCGAACGGCGAGGCGTCTAGCGACTAAAACAAATGTTTAGAAATGTATGGAGCAAGCCACGCGTACCGGCGAAATTTACCGGACGAATCGCGCAGGCGACTGGCGGCGCGGCGGGCGATTGAAACAAATGTATGAATTAGTACGGTGCAAGCCACGGATTCGGGCGTAAATCGCGGCGGCAGACGCGGCGAATAGTATAGAGAACAAAATATTTTAGTTGTTTTCGCCACGACAAATGCCGGGCCGACAAAAACAACTTAAAATTCTAGCGGCATTGACTTTTATATTTTTTATTTTTTATATAATTCTGGTTGAATATTAACAAGAATATAATCGCGGGTTTCAACACTCATTCTGGTATTTACTCGAATTTTTTTTTCTAGATGCATTCTATTTGTTGTGGAATTCTCCATCTATAACCCGATTCCTGTTCAAATCAAGTACTCCGCAATCTCATCCAAATATTATGTCTTGAATCAAAAAACAATTACTTTCTAAGCTATATCGAGATAACTTTGATAAAGACATTTCACTCCCGGCCTATCTGGTCGCGGCGGCAAACGTGACTTCCCGTGGCCCTCTCAAATCACCCCGCGCGAATTTTCGCCCCGCCTGTGGCTTCGCCGTTCGCGACGCCGATCCCCGTGGCCAGGCCGTTAGTCCTCAGGGGTGGCAACGCATCTGCGTTTTGATTCTTAATCGAAGATAAATGTAGATGTCTGTGGGCCACGGCAACCATTTATCAGGTGGACTGTGTGCTAGTTTGTCGTCCTTATTCTAAAAAAAATTAAAATAAAATTCAGGCATTTCTCTTAAACGGCTTTGATCCACAAGGGACGAAATGACACGATGAATCCCCCTAAATCACAATCGTAAGGCCAAATACTACACCATTCGGAAATTACTATCAAATATATCTATGAATTTGTTACCATATCAAAAAAAAATTAAAGGTTAATCTACGACAAAACACCGCTCAGCCCTGACAAGGGATGATAAAACGGTCATAGGTTAACCTTCACATAAATATGAATTACACCGTATTGTAATACGCTCGACGTTAGCCAACTCCTTTGAATAGCAATTTCATAGGCCAACCCTGTTATTAAGGGTTGTATAATACCGACAGGCAGTCGCCGACAGCGGGTTAAACAGATACTAAAAGCACCTGAAATTAGGTGCTTTGAGCTTTACTGTTGTTTCGCGTACACTCCTTTAATGCCCGTGTATTCATCGCAATTTCAAGAGTCTGCTTACATTTTATAGCCGTCTACTATCTATTTATCGTTCTAATTGAACTTATCGTAATTCACAACTCTTTATTGTAATTTGATTTTATGTGAGGGAGTAAATTAACGAGTTATTATTAAAGAAACTCTCATTAAACATAAGACACGTTAAGTATACCAAGTATATGGTTGAATAAAAAATAAGAGGATTTTCGTTTTAAAAAAAAATTTAGGTTTTGTTTTACACCTTAAAATTTATAACATGATCAAAAATGTTTTGTATCCTAAAACAATTTCCCTTTAGCTATGAATTTAATTGAAAATATGTTTTTATTTATTTCCATCGATATGCATTCATGAAATTAGGTAAGAAATATTTCAATACAAATAAAGAAAAACAAGTCCGGAAATTGTTTATTCGTAGTTATATTCACTTCACGCCTAAAACGTTTTCGGCCGTAGAGCTATAGACCATATGCGCTGCTGGGGTAGGGTTGGCTGGTGTTACCGGATGCACGTATTGCCTGGCCCCTGCGTTCCCCAGGTTTTAATCGAGGCCATGTAGAAGAAATTGAGAGAGCATATAGAAGAAATGCCTTTCCTGAGAGCATAGAGAAGAAATTTTTCTGTATTTAAAACAGTTTTTATTATCTATGCGAAATTATTAGTTGAAAAATGGTGTGTAATATTTTTAATTGAAAAATTGTAATATCTAATAAAATAGAATTCAAAATAATTGGTACCATTCTGAACATCAACATCTAGAATAAGTGGCTAACTACGTAGGCTGGGAGGTGTGTGTTAACTACCATGTATATTCGGCAATATCTTACTGTTTTAAACGTCTGATTTTTCAACCATCCGTTCAAAGTTTTCCATGAAATAAAGTATAACCCAACTGAATATGAAAGCGAAACAATTTAGGTTTTTTTTTTCATATATTTGTAATATTTAATTTATGTTGTATTTTATTTTGTAAATAATATGAATGTGACGTTTGAAATATACATGACTGTGTGACATGCAACTATTTTTCAACGAAAAAGTAATTTAAAGTTTAAAATCCAGCCAACTCGAAAGAAATACTTTGTATCAAGTACGAAACTCATTACAATTTAATAGAATCAGGCGTTACTTTGCGGAAATCCATTATATTAAAGATCAATATGATTTTGCATAAATAATAAAATAAAATGATGTGCCTTACCTAGTTTGAAGAGTCTAGACTCATTACGATTTAATTTCAATGTAATAATAAAACATATATCGACGACGTTTTTAATAAATAATCTGCTACTGCTTTTTATAAAGCAATAATTTCGATCGATTGCCACGAAAACTTAAAAAAAATGATTTCTTTCACAATAATATTATTTTTCTAATACTGTTTCAAAATAGTATGCAATAACAATATTTTTATTTTTTATTTATTTTTAAACAATTCAAAGCGATTTGGGGAGTACATAATTTTAGATAAGTCAAACAGACAACATAGAATTAATAGGAAAACGAATTGCTTAAAAATTTCATTATAAAAGTATCTCCAACGTTTTTTTTTCATATATAATCGAAAATATTTGTATGAAATAATATTTCACAATAATTGCTTGTTTACAGGATATTTTGATAAATATGGGAATAGTAAAACGAACGCACGAAGGTTCCGATCAGAGGTAACAGTTCGAAGGCGGATAACAATAAAACTAAATCATCGGGAAGTTATGTGTCTTCGCGCAGGGAGCAGAAAACGAACATGTGCCCGAAAATGTATTACACGGGATAAGATGTTAAATGGTGCAGCGACAATGACTTCCATGTTTTCTAATTTTGCTTATTTTCTAGGAGTTTTTTGTCTTTTATAGTCATTCATGGATAATGTAAACATTTTAATTATGGCTAATGCACTTAAGATAAGCAGTTATAAGCTAAAATGTCACGCGCTGATATTACTTGATGGGTGCCCTTTCGTAAATTACAGCCCACATTAATTTTCGATTAGCGAAATTTTAGGGGTTTTTACGGCAAATTTATGGCCTGATATGTTGGCATATCATTTCGTTATATCTGGTTTATTGGAATTAATATCCAGAATTTTTTAAGACTTTGCATTAGATGAAGCAAATTCTTCGATTCTAATGGT
This sequence comes from Parnassius apollo, assembly GCA_907164705.1. NCBI lineage: Eukaryota > Metazoa > Arthropoda > Insecta > Lepidoptera > Papilionidae > Parnassius > Parnassius apollo. The sequence continues at coordinate 1,928,095 of CAJQZP010000501.1, read as the reverse complement.
CAATTGAGGTCTTCAATTATATTATGAAAATGTTTCGGTTTTAATTTATTGCCTCTATTAGGCTTTTATGTATATTACGTGCAAATAAATCGTACCATGTTTTCAATTTGTACAGTACTTATATCATTATTTTGAAAAATGAGATGAGAAAAAGGAACAAAGATATATTTTAGTTACTCTACTGAAGAAAAAATGGGAGTAAGAAAAATATTTTTCTGCGGCTGCTTTTTGTCGGACTCCCTCTAAAAATAATTTTATTGAATTTCTCATTTAATATTCGATCAACATTCTACACCTAATTCAGGCCTGTAACTTAACTTATTCCGACTACGAGATAGATAATATATAAACTAAAAACTATGAAATCTTACTCAAATTATTTTTCTTTTTATATTAGTATTCGCTCTTTCAGATCAGCTAAATAACATATTTATGCCATCAAAAAAATAATGTGTATTTCTCTTCGAAATAGCCCAAAAACGCGCCTTGACCTTATCATTACTCGAAACCATTTTACTTTGAACTTTTATTTAGAACTAAAAGATCTATTAGAACCCGCGTAAAAAACATATAGCTGATATGAAGCATCAACGTTCCGGGAAGTCTGCAATTTGTGGTCATATCGTAGACGGCCCCAACCATATGCATCAGATTTAATGACCACAAATCCTCGCGAAAGAACATTGATTCCTATCAAGGATGATACGTGAGGCTATTGAAATTAAAAAACATCCTAATCCCAATGGAGAAGGAGGCTGGGTACTACCACCTGCTTGGGACCCCGTAATTAATAAAATTAAAAGTAAACCCAAGCAAAATATCATTATGTAAGGCATTTTTAAGATGGTTCAACTCACGAGACGAGACAACTCAGGGGCAGAGCGCTCGTCTTTAATTTTATATAATTTGAGTTAGAGTTGGAATCTCTATAAGATAACAATTTTTAGTATTATTGCACCTCGTGATCATCAGTGAAGAAAAACACCGAGAATTTAAAAATATTTTGAAGACTTTTCTTCTTAATCGAGCATACGTTAAGGCTTTTAAAGGCCATATCATCCACTATGCGTGATCATTTTTCTCCATTACTTGTGAAAAAAAACAGCATAGCCTTATATAGACCAATGACAATTTAATAGATTCTACTTGTACTACTTTATTATGTGTTCTTAAAGTACTGATACATATAACGATACCGAGTATAGAAATATATTCTGAATAACCAAATTGTGAGAAGAATATTTCCTTGCTTACGAACCCTATGTAGTCATATCGCGAATTCATTAAGACAGGGATGAGTAAACTGGTCAGGTTTAATTATAGCGAAATGAAAACCTATCTGATAACCGCACGGTTACGTTTCTCCCTCTCATAAATAATCGAGGTGGGTTGTTTCCTTCGATAACTTAATCAAATCTTTGCTCCCCCAGTCATCTCGCGAATGGCAGTCAGCGTCTTGGAATGGTATCGAAAGATAATGACGATTCATAAATTTTCATTTTCATCTTGGGAATACGTCCGTACCGTGTATGTATATAACTAAAACATTGCTTCAAAATACTTTGCAAGACCATTTATAAAGCTCATATTATCATAGTTATAGTTTTACGTACTGACAAAAATAGCCCGATAATAAATAGTATGGTTTTAGCAACCGGTGTTTTCTAACTTGCTAACGTATTAAGTGAATTTATTATAGTTAATATGATACATCACAATTAAAAATAAATCATTTATTAAATATTAAGTACTTCTAATAAATAATCTTCTATTACTATCTATAACAACAATAGAAAACACAAAAAAATTTTCTATGTCCATTATAGACTTTGAAACCATCCAACCGATATTTATAAAAATTTTGGTGTGTGTTTGAATGGGTTCCTAGACCGTTTATGTGAAAATGTGAATTTGGACCCGGTAGGCGGCGCTGTTGTCGAGATCCAGAAATCGCTCGTGCCGGGGAAAATCGCTAGTTTCTAATGAATAAAATTTACGGTAGTTAGTTTTAAAATTTTAAGTGACACAGTATAAAGAATTATTGGTTTTTTATTTACCCAAAAATTTCTTTTATTTGCATTTTAATTTTACATTATTAAAAAAACCACAAAAGAAACGGAGGAAAGATTCTTCATCAAAATATTCTATATAATCTATAGGAGTGTTTGCAATGAATATGTAAAAAGATTTTGGAATAAAAATATTTAATCGAGACCTGAAGTCAGTGGTCTAACACAAATAAAAAAAAATCTGCGTTCATTATGAAATATGTATCCAACTTTGTTCCAAATTCGACCCCTAGCTGGCATTTGTTACTCAATATCTTAGGGGTACATTTAACATAATATACTTTGTTCTTTGCTAATATGGAAATGTGGAAGTGTCCATATTTTCCATAGATGGGGCTTTTTATAATAATGTTTATTATGTTTTTGCTATTCCGCATTAATATTTTATATGTTAAAGACGTAGCCATCACCATCAACGACCATCTTTTTAAATAGAAAAGGGTGACAAAAGCGCGCAGTGAATGCTTGTGCCCGTAAAATCACCTATATATATATATATATATATATATATATATATATATATGTATGTATGTATCCTCGATTTAGAATCAAAATACGAGATTACGTTTTATTCTCTAGAGGTGTGCGACTTCTAAAGAATAAAACATAATCTCTCGTTACCAGTGAAAAGCGTCTCCAATTCCCTTCACTCACCATACAAAATACAACCCCCAAAAGAGGGTTAACAACAGTACTATTCTACTATGTTACGTTGATATTCTGTAAGAACGTGGTCCTGCCGCTCCAGACCTTAGGTGCAGCAAACAAATACACCTGCAAAGTAGCGCTACCACATAATAGTAGGTGGGTAAGTCGTACGTAATATTAGATACTATACTTAACTCAATTAACTTTTTTTTGTTCTTTCATTTCATGGATAGATACAAAAGAATCTTAAAAACACGAGTAATTTGCTTTTTAATTAAAGATACGTGAGATATCTATACATAAAAAACCTGGAAATATTTTACGGATTTCAACACCTTTTCGAAAACAATTCTTAGGAAACAATAGAAAATGCCTTCCAAGCCAGTTGAATCAAGTTCTCCAAAATATTTATCGCCAAAGGATAAATACTACTGGGTGACGAAATTTTGTTGACAAATGCATTTAAAAACTTATTTTCTTTTTAACTTCCACACAAAACAGCAAATTAGTAATTATACGATCGAATTAAGCATCCTGCAATAGATCAATTAAGTGAACATTAATTAATTGGAAACTTACCACAAAATCTAAACTGCTGTTTTCTTTGTCTTGATAAAACGTATAGTTGAATGTACGACTTGATGAAAGTATATTTTATTGCGTATATTTAGTTATCTACGCATGTTATGTTTACTGCTAATGCTCTAATAAAGTAAATAGTCAGTGCTTTTCCAATAAAAAAGACAAAACTTTAATAAAAGAAAAGCACTGACACGAAACAAAATGGCTACAACACGGCAGCCTTACTTCAATTCAATTTGCACGGCAAGACGGCGCGAGGGCAACTCGCCTCCCTATACCCATACTAGGCCGAAACAAGTCCCGGTGTAATCCCTCAAATCCAAATTAGATTTTCTTTCACTGCCTCGCACTATTCACCGGTTTTCATGAGCGATGCCGCGCCGCATCGTCGCCTCTAAATCCTGGCACGAGCTCAACTTAAACCATATACGATTATTCGCAATTCAAAAACAAACAAATCAACTTACATGCAAATCTGTGTATATGTTAGTAAGGAAACAAGAATATTACAGTAAAATACATCTCTTTAAATGTAAGTATTCTTCTAATGGTAAACATTCTTTGAGACCAACATTTTTTTAATAGGATAACGGTCACAAACGAGCACATAGTCCACGTGATAGTAAGTGGATTCTATGTCCCATAGATACCCACATTATTACCGATTAAAAAACCAAACGTAAATGCTTTGTCACCCCTAAGGTTTAAGATAGAGAGGTAGAAAATAAAAGGGTCTCCGGTTCTCTGCACTCATCACATATGAAGCACAGCAGCAATAAGTTGCTATTTTGCGCTGGTGTTGTGTGTAGTCAAGTCAAGCCGACCCGTTTCTTTTGTAACCATTATATAACTACAACCTGGCTTTACCACGTGTAAATTATAAACCTACATTTAATAATATTGAAACTATTGTAATACTTAGACTAATTGCACAGGAGAAAAAATAACACATTTAGAGGATAATGACAACGTGAAATCGGATATTTACCATTGTTGCCACACCTGGCAGGTGAGTTTTTTTATTTTTAGCTATATTAGAAAACGCTGCTGCTCGTCGCTACAAAACGAGCAAGATAAAAAAAATTAAATAATATTATATAATACGGTTTTCATGAATCTACCTTTATATCCTTAATTTTCAAGAGCTTAAGAAAAAGTGGAAAATAACAAAATGGTCTTTCAGCGAATCTTTCAAACGAATCTTGGCATTAATTTTTTAACTTATATCTAATCTAACAAGAAGATCGTAAGACTCTCCTGTAAACACTAAACAAACAATAATTTCTTAGTTGCTTTCCTAAAATAACATTAGGACCTACTTCACTTATTACTTTTTACGACATTCAATTAATTTCCTTGGGACAAATTTTTATAAACGCACAAAAAATGTTGACGGCGTAACAAGACGATACAATTAAACAAAACAACGCGATAATAATAAGAGGGCTACAAATATTGGGGCAGATTTAACCGGGTGTAATGCGATAGTGCGACAGGCGATGTCGCGTGTTCCGCCGCCTTCACCCTGGAGAGGCACGCAATTATTCAGACATCATTTTACATACAATACTCTAATTTTACTAAATATTTGTGTGCCTACTTTTTACAATATCGTTATCGCATTGGTTTCGGTTGCTTAATTGGCTTAATGGCTCTGAAAATAACGCTCGGCTTATACCTACACTTAATCAAGGTCGTCGTTTAGTAAAAAAAATATAACATCATCCCTCAGCAAATTATTAGCGACAGGGGAATGATGGACGATTTTTAATAAAACCGCCCTTACAAACATTAACGCAGATTTGCGTCCTTCATCCAAAAATTTCATTATGAATATTTGTGCTTCTAAAGCAATGGAAGAGAAGCTTATCATTGGACTAAACACAAGAAAATACAAAATGGAAATCATAAATTAATTTAACTTTTTACGTTTGAGGTACCAGCCTCACATTATGTGATCGAGAGGGTCGATCGGCATGCTGTCCTCAAATAATTAAATTCAATATGAAGGGAAATAACATTGGCTAACAATGACATTCGGCTCTTGTTCAATCGAATTTCCCTTTAAAAACAATGCCGTAACGGAAATTAAACAGATATATGAATATAGCCGAGGATTCCCAAATGGACATGGATTTATGGAAAATAAGAACGGATTAAGTTCGGTGAAGCGTAAGCGAGATCTTTATCACTATTATTGAAATGTCAAAAACAAAAACCTTGTTATAAAAAACACTGATTTAATTTTTGCATTCTGTTAATTGCGTCAATCCTTTAATATTAATATTTGCTTATTCATCATCATAATTATCACTACAGTACTACACAAGTTCACTGCTGTACGTAGGCCTCCCCAAGCGTTGCATACCAAAACATACAAAGCCTGATTCTGATCCATCCACCTCCTTCATATTTTATCTGGCGGTACTCCATCTAGTGGTTAGGCCATCTTATACCTAGTTGCCTATAAAAGGCTGTCACCCTATTGGATAAGTATCATACTCGGGTTTCGTACTCGGATAGCCATCATAGCCTCACTATACAAACACTTCAGATATTCAATATATAGACAGTTCATCCTGGCACCGCTGAAGAGACTTTGGCAGGGCTCAAATTTCGACGAGTCAAAGGCTTTCTGATAGTCCAAATACGCAACACAGAGTGTACGATTATATTCGTCGACCTTCTGTATAATATGCCGACGAGTATGTATGAGATCTGTGATATTGAAGACTTTTCAGAAACCGGCTAATCAGGGAGGCTGGAAGTCGTAAAGTCAGCGTGCAATACGATTTTTAAATGACTTTAAAAAAGCACGTAGACTCGTCTCAGAAGCTTAACCAATTTGTAATTTTGTAACTCTACACCTACGAAGTATCACCTCAAATGAAAGACAGCATTGATTAGCTTCATACTCAGCCGCCATCTTGCCATTGTTTAGGTGCTAGAGAGCCATATCTAATCACGAGAAGACTGATATCAATAACTGACAATAGTGTATTGGCTACAGTTAGTATAGCTTATTAATATTATTTGATTAAATTTAATCTTCACCAGCTCTTTTTACACACTGCTGCATTTCTATGATGATTTTCCCATAATCACCATCTTCGCAATATCAATGCTGATACCTATAATCAATCAATTTGGATTTAATAAATTTGGATAGATTTTTTCCATCCTCTCCTGTTAATATCATCTTATTACAATACGTGTAACTACACAAATCAGTGGAACTGTTAAACTCTTACAAACCTTATGAATTGAATTACATACGACATCTTTAGGTATTGGTTAGTTTTTAAGGAATTTAAATGGACATTTTTGCAGAACCATTGGGTGGATAAAAAGTAATAAAAAAAGTGTAGACTTCGAAAAAACAAAAAAATATTCTTGTATTAAAACAGCTTGATGTAACAAATTCTAGCTGACATCAACAAAGAAGATTAATGGTACAAGAGTCGTAGTATGATTAACGCCATACTAATCAACCTATGGCCCTTGTGCGGTAGAATCGGAGAAACTCTAATATCAGGTTGAGATTCGAACGGCTAGTAGTTAAGTACTCTTACCATTAAAACACACACTGCATATTATGTTAAAGAAAATGTGCATTCTAATTCAAAGATACAACACTCTCCCTTCGAAGTATCAGCTGATACGATGACAAGAGAAACGTCACGATCAGAGACGTTTGAATATTTTCAATAACTATAGATCAAAAAAACAATTATCTATATGCTGCAAATGTATTGGTTTCAATTAGGCCTGTTGATTTATCAGACCTCTTGACGTACATGTTATCAACATTAAGTGCATTATATCATACGATAAAAATGATAAAATCACAAGAGATAATATCGCTGTTATTTCTTCATCAACGTTACAAAAAAATCATGCAGAATAAGTTTTTAACTTTCTTTTACAATAAACTTTTCATAGTATTGATCTAAATTCTAAATAACAGACATATTTCGTAACTAAATACTGTAAACATACACTACTGTGGGATTATTTAATCAATAAATATTAGATTTGAACCAAAACTTTCGTATGTCTGCAAATATTTGCTGAGATCGCATTAATTCTGTGTTCTATCCCGCTATCGGCAAAGCTCAACGTAGATGGGATTAACACTGTCAGCTACATATTGGCACTAAAGAGTAAAACTTGTTTGTTCCAAAGCAAACCATACATTGTTTTAGCTCCAACAAAGTCATTTTTATTTTGAATTTCGTAAAACTGGTTTATTATATGACGTCGATGTCTTAATTATAGGAAATATGTATTATTTCAAAATGTATAGCTTTAAAAATACTTATTTTTGTAGAAAGTTTATCCTTTTTACACTTCCCAAAAATATATTAATTGAAAAATATCTTGATTATTGCCCTATTTTACATTAACCGTGTAGTAGCGGCGTAAGGATACTCGTATCCACTACCCACATCGCTCGTGGATTGCGTAGACGGCAACAGTGAGGAGAAATGAGTATCACTTTGTGATACGCACTGAATTAAAAAAAACAGCTGTTGCCAATGCTCTTGCTAAGTGCGACAACTATGGCGAATACAGTTGTGGACTTTTAATGGACTGTAACGGTAATGGTGTCGTTATAAGTTCGAATAAACGATATTGTTACGAGCTTAAGGTTCGTGACAATAAAAACTGAATTACCAAAATTGACACTTTAATTACTGAACACCAATTAAAACTAATACACACTAATAATTTATCACAATGATCGCTTTAGTTCAATTTATTTCACTCCGAAAGCTTCGCTCGTATCGCCAATTCAATACTACCCCGGTCGCGGCTCTCAGCGGCTTTAAATACGCAATTTCCACCGAAACATCCAGAATGTTCCAGCAAATACCGGTCCCGACCGACTAAGTGCAGAAAGTTCGAGAGTGGACTTTTCTAGAAAGCTTAATTCTTCTATTCGTTACTAGATGGCGCTGTTGGGAGAGTTCCAGAAAGATCTTGACACTCCTATTTCTGATACTTGATACCAGATGGCGCTAGTGCCATCAACTGTAGCGCGCAACAATATTATTTTTTTGTTCTATCCAATTGATTTTATTTTATCTTGATTTTTAAATAATTGTTAAATGGATATTAACTACCGATAGAACTGTGCCTCTACCGTCTTTTTTATTGTAGAGGTAGCAAACGAGCATGCGGCTTACCTGATGGTAAGTGGCTACCGCCGCCCATAAACAACTGCAACGCCGGCGGAATTGCAATTGCGTTGCCGGCCTTTTAGAGTAAGCTCTAAGTCATATCGGCCTGGAAAAATTGCCGGTGTAAACGATTACATAAAGAGATTGTACGAGGAAGAAAACTGCTAATAAAAAAATGTTAACTTCGAAAACACACAGTAGTGGACCACCAAGCATCCAGATGGTGTGGACGATATTGTAAGGAGGATTCACGCTTGGTACGTGGATTGATGTCGTTGTCGTTTTGATACTGCTTTCCGTCGCCAGTCTGGGTCTGGGTATTTTTTCAAAAGTCATGAAATATTTTTGCCATATTCTCATAGTCGCCACTTGCGACAACCATTTGACGAAATTAAGTGATGGTGTCACCGCAAACACGCAGCGTTTAGTAACCATCATTTTAACAGATACATTATAAAGTTCAGTAATCTACGAAATTACGATTTTTTACACAAGTTTTCTCGGTCTTCGAGAGTTAAGTGATTGTAAGTGAAGGAGCTGACTGGCGCCTCGCCGGAAGTCATTCCCACGTGACGGACGCCGGAAGTGACGCCGGATCGTGTTCCTTCGTTATATCGCCTTACTATCGCTCAATGACGCCTTTTATACTTCGACGTCGAGAAGACAGGCTCTATACATGTCGGTTAAGTCTTATTGTGTTGAATATTCATTACATTCCTTATACAGCTAACATTTGTATATTTCGCTCCAGCTTTCAAATTATTTTATAACCAAATATCGCTTAATATCATGGGAATCATAGGCCTTCGACTCGAATTTAGATAATGTAAAGTTTAAATTAATTGCTTCACCGTTTAAATTTAAAAATTATGTGGCATTATAAATAGTACTTTTAAATTACTTTCTTATATAATTACGTAATTTGTGCTAAAAATATAATAAATAATCCATTACCGTATTACATTAGATTAGATACAAGTTAGTTACCTACCGTGTAGTGGTGGTGAAGAATATCCACTACCCGGTATTATCTCGTGGGTGCTGTAAGAGGCGACAAAGGGAAACAAAGCGGAAGGTGAGCAGCGGCGTCAATGACTTAAAGATAGAAAACTGCTGCAGACAACCCGCCTGTCAAGTGTGGCAACTGTGCCAAATATCCCTCCTATGAGGCAATCTATGGGAGAGGCATATGTTAAGCAGCGGAATTTAGGGGCTGTAACGGTTAATGGTGTCGTACGTAGCGACTTTTAAAATATCGGAAAAAATCTGAATATGACTTTCGATAGATGGTGTTACAACCACATCACTTACGTCAGATACATAATAATAATAATGTCCTCCAGACCGAATTTTGGCCACGGCGGCCTGCCTCAACGGAGGCTAGCCATCGGTGCGGGACAGGATTATAGTGCCCAAGTGTATGCGCAAGCACAGGTGCACTCTCTCTTCCCTCACTCTCATTATCCGATGGGTCGGTAAACCGACACGACCGGGGAGAGATCAGGTGCAGGACCAACGGCTTTACTTGCTTTCCGAGGCACGGGCGTGAGACACCGCCAACTTCTGAGAATTTCTTGACGGTAAAACTCAATAATTAATTTTTTGGCCCAACCCGGGATTCGAACTCAGGACCTCATGATCAGCAGCCGCACTACTACAACCACTAGACCAACAAGGCAGCATAAGGCTGATATATGATACCCAGTCTGACAACGGGTATCAACATAAAGGGTCTGAGCCGTCTAGTGCAGCGTGCTAAGCATGACGTTTGAAGCAAAATTTCCTACAATAGGATCGCCCCATGTTCAGCAGTACACTGTTAGGTATCGATAAAAAAAGAAGAACAAGATATAAGAAAGTAACTACTTCAGTTGTTTTCCGGTTTAAAAAGGAATTGGATAAATTCATCTGAGTAATAAAACTCAGTAACTTTAAAGACTTGACAAGACACTAAAGTTCGAAAATTAGTCGACAATGCCAAAACGTTGAGTAATACGGGTTGAAGTACGTTTTGTTTTTGCAATAGTTTTCGTTATGGCTGGCCTTAACGATTATTTCCCCTATTGTGAGCTTCTCGGCCGATGCCAAGACCCCGCGGAGAAAGAGCTAAACTTACAAAAGTTTCCGACTTGTTCAAATGGGTGGCTTTTGTAAGAGAGCGACTTATTGTTTGGGACAGATTGCGGGGGATCAGCGTCGGGCGCCCGCCTCGAAATGTGCTCAAGACTTAAGACACATGTAAGTGTTGTGGAAAAATTTGTTTTCTTTTGTTTTTTCTGTAGTTGCTAGTTTATGATTCTGAAAATAACTTACACTTACTTATTTTACGTTAGTAATATATAAGTCAATGCATCATTTACAATAAACTCGCAAACATGGTTTAACAGGATATGTTATAATGTGGCTAATCATTTATATTTATTAACAAAACAAATTATAATTTACTAAAATCCTTTAAAAATGTATTGCATACTAGCGACCGGCCTCGGCTTTGCCTGGGGACTGTTATTTAGATTTAAATTAAACAAAGACTATTTTGTTTATTATTTTATAACTTTTTTGTCTTTACAAAAAATCTTTAAACTTGGCGGATAAAATGTAGCCTAGTTCCCTCACAGAATACTTTTTGTCTGCTCGTAAATTTTCAACCCTATCTATATATAATCTATTCAGGCATTTAAAGATTAGCTTAGACAGACAGACAGACTGATAAAAATCAAAAAGTGTATGCTATTAATAGACGAAAAGTGGCGAAGTGGCTTAGCAATGAGTTACAGCGCTAAGGGCCGCGGGTTCGAATCCCGCACGGAACAAGAATTTGTATGACCTACAAGTAATTGTTCCGGGTCTGTATGTTTGCCCTTGTGAAATTTATGTTTGTAAACTGCCCCCACGATACAGGAGAAAATCCTAGTGTGGAAGTAACGTTTTAAAAAAAAGACAATCCCCTGAGCTTACCAGAAGCCAATATATGACAGACAGTCATTTCAATTTTATGCATGTGTAAGATAATAGAGCTATTATTTGTTTAAGAAATAATTGTACACAACAACTGTTGGTTTTGTGAATAAAAGTAATGTGTACAATAATTTATCACGAAATCGTTTTCATTTTATTAATTATATCATCATCATCATCTTGATCATTACAGTTCCGCACTGACAACATAGGTCACCTACACCCATCGACTTCCTGTATGTCTTAACAGATTGTCACTCGAGAAGCTTTACGAGGCTGCGACTCGAGAAGCTTTCTTCCCCGTGGGTTGTCGGTTCTTCAAGGTAAATGACCAGCTCTTTGCCACTTCAGTTTACCAATCCGTTGCACTAAATCAACTGTTCAGTACCGTTATTTTGCAAGCAACGTTACAAAATAACCAAATTAAACAAAATAAGCATTAAATAAATCAATCACTTAAATTTTGTAAAGATCTTTAAATTCAATTACCTCGAATTAAGTTACATTTCTGTAATTCCGCCCTCCATGGTGGCACTACTCCGGAGGTGGTCTTGTTCTTCAAGAAAGGCGATAAAGCTGTCTTGAAGAACTACAGACCAATTTTCCTTTTGAACCGCGTTTACGTGCTGTTTTTTATAGTCATTACGAATCGTCTCCGCCGACAACAAGCCAGTTTCCGAAAAAGCTTTGACACCCTAGACCACATACATACCCTTCAGCAAATTGTACAGAAAACCGAAGTGTACAATCTAACATTTTGTCTTGCGTATGTGGACTCTGAGAAAGCCTTTAAATCCGTCAAAATTTGATCGGCCTGCCTTCAGCATTGCCAAGTTGGTTGTCAGTATATCGAAGTGCTGAAGTATTTGCACAGTAGGGCTACGATGGCTATCCGAGTACAGAACCAAAGTACGAAACCTATTCAAATGCAGAGAGGTGTAAGGGAGGATGACTGTATATCTACGAATCTTCCCCGCTGCATTGGAAGACGTTTTAAAGATCCTTTCCAGTCCAGTAGGACTGCAAAAGATACGGTATTAACATCAACAGCGAATACAACACTCACCTTCGATTTGCCGATGATATAGTCCTTATGGCAGAATCGCTGGAGGACCTAAGCAAATTGCTCAATGACCTCATACAAAGATCATATGTAACGTCCATGTCATGCCTATGCTAGTAGTTGTTGCGAGCACAAAACTCGAAGTTGTTGACGAGTATGTTTACTTAGGATGAATATTCCGACTAGGTAAGCCCAATTTCAACCGCCAGGTCAATCGACGGATTCAACTCGGCTGGTCAGCGGTCGAGAGACTACAAAGACTGACTTGTGGATCAGAGACGTGGTCCTTCACTGCTGACCGTTAGAGGAAACTCAAGGTTGCTTAGTGAGATATGGGCTGGCTATGCTTGGGGTTTCTCTGCATGATTAATGATGAATAGAAATGAGAATATCCTCAGTAGAACCAGAGTAACCGACATAGCCCAACTGATTATTAAGCTGAAGTAGCAATGGGCTGGCCATGTACCTCGAAGAACCGACAACCGATGGGGAAGCAAGGTTCTTGAGTAGCAGCCTAGTACCAGTAGGCGAAGTATGGGGCGGCCCGAAGCGATGGCTGCAGGTGGCTCCGAAACATGCTTTTTGGCATTCTTTATTTTCATTCTTTATGTTCAGTCATGGGCATGTTAAAGACTGTAATGATGATGATGAGTGATAAAATTACATTACCGTTATATTTTGGCGGTGTAGGTGTAAGAATTATTTCTAAATTTTAATTGTCAGTTTCCTTGCTTCCTTGCACATAAATCGTAATGTGTGGTGTGAATATGCCATAGTACAAAATAAAAATACATTAGTGGTGAATATAAAAAAAACTTGTGTGCAGTTCATACGCGGTACAACTGAAAGCTTCAGAAAAGGAGACCGAGATAAAAGGAAACACTGTACACTGTAAACAGGCTAAATTTTAGTGACTTGTGTGTTTGTCTCTTTTAAGACTCACTTTTTCGTTTTGATAAATTTAAATATTAACGATTTTAAAGATGTTTTCACTTAAAAGAGAAACGTTTCGAAATTTCCATATTGATCGAGATCAGACCCGCATTCTTACTGTTTTATTATTGTTTTATAGCTGTACCTTCCGCTCTATAATGCTGCGCGGTTCACCCACCATCGTGGTGAGAGTACAGCCCCACTGACACCCAGCAATACAAACGCACCGGCTAAGTCTGCGCAAGTAGCTCACGTGCTCGGATTTACCCAGTCGAGATTATACGCTTTTCGACTACCTCTCTTGCTGCTGTTATACGTACCTATTAAATTATACAGTCTAAATATCGAAGTTATAATATATTTATTCAAAAATTCCACCGGCACAGGTGGAGCTTGATGCTCACAAAGAGCCGAATGAAATTTTTAGTAAGATTGCAAAAAAAATACCAGACACAAAAATGATATTGGTCCCTTAGGGTAGAGTAAGCTAAAGTAAAGCTTTTGTTTGGAAGGCACTCTAAGATTAGACTACACCTTAAGACACTTTAACGAAGTCGTATCTCAAGAGTTCATCTATTAAGTCCAGTACTTCACCAGAGGTAACTAAATTAAATAAATATGATATAATAGGAGTCTTTATGAGTTATCTATGTATAAAATTGTGCCAATTCACTGTCCCGTGAGTCATATATGAACATTTCAATTGTTTAACTATTGTGTCATTTTCGCGAACAGGGAAGTTGTTAAGGAACTATCTGCGCATGAGGATTATACGCGGTGAAGTTATTTCAACCAGTATCGGATAGTTTCTTAAATAAGTCTTGAAGACTTTTATTAAAAACACAAAGACTTCTTTAAGGATAAAAAAGACTTAAAGACTGTCCTATTGGTGACAAAAGGGCTGATGTTTTTTCTCATCTAGAGGGTAGTATAGCTATTCAGAGAGAAATCGCCAATGTTCACTATACATCAAACGGATGATGCGGAGGGATTTTTTCATGCACAATGTTGGCTTTTAACTTTTTATTATTAGAAACATTGTATACATTTTACGTAAATAAATTAAATGTTTATTGTAGATACATGTTACATATTTAAAACAAATTTTATCTACACTTAAAATAAATAAGCAACAAAGTACAAATTAATATAGTGAAGTAGCTTTAAGTCACATATTTCTTCTTATGAATTTTTAAAATCCCATTTTATATTTAATTCAATAAATATATTTATGTTTAAATTATAAAATTGTCACTGGTAATAAAATATAATATATACGAGTATTGTAACAAAATCGCTTATTTCTTGTTAGCCATTTATATTATGATATCCGGCTTCCATTGTCGCAAGCTACGGGCGTCCCGACGTCGCCGTCACGGACTGCTTGGTCCCACTGTGGCAAGTAAATCTAGTAAACTAAGAACAAAGGGGTTTTCTTTTAGGAAAATTATATAAAAAATATAAATTCCATTACAAATTGAAATGTGATATTACGTTATGTATTAGCCATAGAGGTATTATTATACGCTAGTAATATATTACTAGCGTATAATAATATCTCAATAAAATATCAAATTATATAAAATATCATCGAACTATAGTTCTATGATATTAGTTCACTATACTCTTCAACCCAGAATTAGAAAGACGGAATCCTGGACAAAAAGGAATACTAAATAACATTACATAACCTCAACACTCACATCTGTCACCCAGAGGTGCGCAGAGACTACGAACTTCCATTTGGCACGATCCTGACACACCTCTCTCGCCACCTTTACATACATATACCTGCGCATACATGCTCGTCGGTTAAAGGAGTAAGTAACCTTAGCCGACAAGCATGTATGCGCAGGTCTTCTATCGACGAAATTAGTGATATATTTTCAATATATCGCTAATTTAGTCGATAAATTTTGGTCTAGGGCATCCCAAGCCGATATTATCGTTTAGTTTTGCAACATAAATTTGCACTAAATATTAAATTAATAAAATTTTAAGATTTATACAAGATTATAAAAGAGCCGTAGTAACTCGGGGGGTAGATGCTTGATGTAAATTTCATAGTACGTGAGTAGCCCGATCCCCGTCTTGCGGTCCCCGTCGGCACTAATAAAACTGTTAATTTCAATTTTAAGTGTTAATTAACCACTTGTTCGATGGTGAAGAAAAACATTGTAACGAAACCTGCATGTTAGAGAAATAAAAAAAAATTGGAAGACATGTTAAGCTTGCAACACGTAATGGGCGGCGGTGGACACATCCTTGTCCTCTCTATCAATTTCGGAAAATGTAGTAGGCTTATACCCAGGAATAGGATGTATATATATTGGCGTGTACGATTACAGCCTGTAAAAGTCCAACGCTGAACATAGATCTCCCCTAAAATTGCCTAATAGGGGAGATTTTGCCATAATTGCCATGCTCGATAGACGGGTTGGCAAACGTAGTTATTTATGATACTTAGATGTTATCAGGAAGATGCTGTTGCCCATCTCCTGGGTCATTATCCCTTTTATCACGTCTAACGAGACCCATAACCACTCGAATGTCGGGGTTATTTTGGCCAATATGGCGCATATGTAGAGCACTTTCCGAAGTACTAAATATGTATATATTAAGTAAGTATATTAAAATAATATAGCAATGGAAACGTTATGAAATAAACTATCAGATTATGCAAAACAGATATATATGTTATATATATATCATATATATGTTATAAAAAGTTTGCTATCACTCGACACCATGTTATGGCGTTTGACAAATGCGCATATTATTTGAGACGCCAGAATATGGCGTTTGGACATCCGAGGAGATAAGACGATATGGAGTAGTATATTCTTGACCCGTATATAGTTTATAAGGTGTTAAAAACTTTTAAACTTTATTTTTAATAAAACTTAAACTGATAATACTATTTTATAATATTAGAACTTGTTAAACAAAAAAATTGTTTTAGAAATTGTTAATATCAAAAAATAGTTATTCGAATTCCACCTACGATTCTATTGCTCGTCTTCATACCTATTAACTTCTAAACAGATATCATTTTACGTACCTCCTAAACGTAAATTCGCTACGCAGCAGCAGTATATTCGGTAATAACGAAATAATATGTTTTATGAGATAGAATTCATATTTCATAAGCAACGTTACGCATAAGATATTGCTAAGAAAATGGTACTTTTCTCTTTATTTCATAGTAAAGATAAAGGCGCCAGCCAATAGGAGGGGGCTAACTGACACGATGTCAGCCTCCTCTAGATTCATGATTCCCTAGCATTTGCGTCACATAATATTTCACGGCCGGTACGAGTGAATTTTATATGCATGAAGACAATCGGATTTTATTCCGACATATGGGGGGCAATTTGTTTTATTGCTTGATACCGTAGATGTTGTTGTTTTTTTTTTGGCCAAATACGTGCATAGAAATGAAATAGAAATATTTAACTTATTTATGACGTCGCGTCATGTCAAATTTTTAATAGATATATTAACTCAGGACTTCATCACAACCGTCATAAAGATTATTAAATGCTATTACTAATTTAAGAATGCATTCCAACTTCTATAAGAGTTATGGTGCCTATAAAAAGCTCATTTGCACTACGTTTTAATGATCGCTTCTCCGACACGTTTTGAACTGAATTATAGCGCTGGATTGTTATGAGCTTTAAATTAAATACTATATTCTATCTTAATACCGTCATTAGGTACACGCCTCATACGACAAAAACATTCTTAAACTTAGAAAATCTAGCAAGATCATATTAACATAACCACTTTGTTGAAAGGAGTCAAGATAATTTGTGGACAAACTTCGGCCTGTAATGCCTCGCAAATTGCCGGTTGTGACTGTGTGAGACAACTGTTAGTTTTAATTAAACTGCTGGTTATGGTCGCAGAGAGTCCTCGAAACGAGAAAATTATTCTAATCTTATAAGCCTCTTTGTTTCCTGATCTTGTGGAAAACTAATATTAAACGGCGATTCTCGTAAAGCGCGGGACGTGTGTACGTCTGGAACACGTACGTTAAAGCAGTTTAAATTGATTGGAATTAATAACATTTTAAGAACAATGTCTGTTTTATTAGAACAGACTCTCAAATTAACTTCAATAGTAACATTACTCGTGGAGTCTGCTCAATTTAATGAAAGTATAAAGAACGGACGAAATTGCCGGAACAAGATAATCTCCAGTTTCAATTTGAGAGACGACGAGACCGAGTGCCTTGGGAGAAGTATTTCATTAGATGTAAGATAGCAATCACCTGCCTGTGAGATGGACACCTGTACCAAGGAGCATTTGTGTCTTTGCTTATCGTTAAAATGATCAATAACAAAATAGCAACATTGCATTTACATATACATATATATATATATATATACATATATATATGTGTTACGGATCGCCGTAACGCCGTTCGAAAAATGAATAAAACGCGTTGTTCTTATATAGGAGGCAAGCGGCGGTGAGGAGGAACTTGTACTTTTATTCTTCTTGTAGTGCCTTTTCAGTGGCTGGAGAGCGACGACGGACCCTACCGGCCGGTCCGTCTTTTATATGATTCGGCCACGGCTGGCCAGCGGACCCTTGCCTCACCCCCCGCGCCTTTCTTTATTTCTTTAAAATTTTTATTTATTAACAATCATATTTAATTATATAATATTTTTATATCTTATTCTTATACTATTATGTACACAATAATTATCTTATACTCTAAAAAGGTTTTAAACCTTGTAATTTACAATTTTTAAGCTGAGAACCCTGCCCCGCACCTCAGCACTATAAATATAAAACGTCGTGACGCCCTACGCGTAGCTTCATTAATTCCGCGGCCGCATCACAATAACATGCCCCGATAAAGTTATAATTATCTTAAGAAAGGTAATTTATATGAATGGTAATATATATACAATAAAGGTGATATGCAACAAAGGTAAATTAATTATAAGAGTACAATTTATACTTTAAATCTATGCTAACTCTCGTTATTTATTCGATGCCTTTATTGGGAGAGTTATTTGCATAGTTACAACATCATTCTTTCTTTATTATCTTATTCTAAATCTTATATTAATATAAGTTATACATATTTAACAAATTAAATACAATAACCAAGACTACGGCTGTTTTTCTGTGTTGTTGTATGCACCCTCGCTAGTTGTCGAACCTCGCTGGTCGCGACCCCCGTGGCTCCGCCCACCGCCCCTGAGTTGCTCAACCAGTGCTGGTTACACTAAGCAGGTATCTCGTCGCTTGCGTCGTGCATATTCTCCCGCCGTCGCCACGCTGCGATCCCTCTGGTAGCACGACGATCTTCTTTGTTGGTCTGCGTAGTACATGCCCACTGCTAGTGGTTACGTCCACTACTCGTACCTCTCCGTCGACGCCGGGATATACGTTGCTTATTTTTCCCCTGGGCCAGATGTTGCGCGGTAGATTGGAGTCACAAATGATGACCAGGTCTCCAATCTTTGGTGATGCGCCTATGCTGCTGGGCTCCCGCCGGTGTTGGAGTAGGGGCAAGTATTCCTTCACCCATCTTCGCCAAAATATGTCTGCTAGGGCTTGAGCTCGTTTCCACTGCTGGCGGGCCGTCACGTCGCTCTTGCTGAAGTGTCCTGCTGCAGGTACATGTGAGTTGGGACCGATGAGGATGTGATTCGGCGTGATGGCTTCCGGGTCTCCTGGGTCAACTGAGACGTGTGTAAGAGGTCTTGAATTGACCGTGTTTTCGACCTCGGCGAGCAGGGTCACCAGTGTCTCGTCACTGGGATAGCGTTCGTTGAGGGTGACGCGTAGGGTTTCTTTCACGGAGCGAACCATTCGCTCCCAGGCGCCGCCCATGAATGGTGCTGATGGTGGTATGTACTTCCACACAATTTGTCGACATGTGGTTTCGTTCTCGAGGGCTGCGAGTGCTGCTTCGGCCAGCTCCTTGTCGGCTGCCTTAAAACACGTAGCGTTGTCACTCCAGATTTCTTTTGGGCATCCTCTTCTGCTCATGAAACGCCTAAGCGCTGACACAGCTGAGTCGGCGCTTAACGAATGGGCCACCTCTATATGTATTGCTCGTGACGTCATGCAGGTAAATAACGCGCCATAGCGTTTTTCGCGATGTCGTCCCACTGTGACTTCTATTGGCCCGAAGTAGTCCAGTCCGGTGTATGTGAACGGACGTGCGTGATGAGCGAGACGCGCGGACGGCAAGTTTCCTGTAGACGGTGATGCAGGCTTGGCTTTTCTTAGACTGCACGGTAGGCAGCCTTTGATGACAGTTTTTACTACTGGACGTATTTTTCTTATGTACAATCTCTGTCTTAATTCGTTCACGACTGTTTCCACGCCTCCGTGATGTAATCTCTCGTGTACGTGTGCTATGTACAGACGAGTGTATGCGTGCTTCCCGTCTAGTATGGGAGGGTCATACGTGTCCTCCTCTACCTCTGATGCTGCTTTTATTCGACCTCTGAGGCGTAGGGTCCCCTCTTCGTCGATATATGTGCTCAGGTGGCCTAGTTTGTCATCACCTTCTGGAACACTTCTGTTGGCGATTCTCTTGAACTCCTTCGCGAAGCTTTCCCGCTGACTGGCTTGCACCCACAGTTGTTCGGCTCTTATATGATAAGCGGCTGGTATTCCTACAAGCGATGAGACAGTAGGTGTTGCCCTTTTCTCCTTGGTGGGGTTGTTGCGTCGGTTTGTTCTTTGCCAGCCGGGGTCGCTATCTTGTCTTGCTTTGTTGCGTTTGCGCCCAGCCTTCACCACGTGCTTGTTTGGTCTGCACATGTCGATGAATAGGAGGACTCTCGCTGTCGCCCTTATAAGGCGAATCCATTTTGAAAATCTTTCTATTTGTGGCAGATGTGTTGCTGGCGAGTCTTCATTTTTAACTGTGATGTTACATATTTCTCGTTCTTCTCCGGTGTCGTATTGTGTCGTTTTTTCTTCCTGCGGCCATTCGGCCGGTGGACGTTGTAGAAACGGGGGCCCTCGGAACCACCGGTGCGACTCGTCGAACCTTTCTGGCGTGGTTCGGGTCGCGTCGTCTGCCACGTTTTTTCTTTGGACGGTAGCCAACGCCATTCGTTCTTTTTGGTCGTATCTTCTATCTCCGCCAGGCGATGAGCGACGAAAGCTTTGTACGCGCGGGGCTCCGACCTTATCCACACTAGTGCAGTGCGAGAGTCGCACCAGTATGTCTTGCCCGCTATATCGTCATCGTGCTCACTAATCACGGTCTGCGCAAGACGAGCTCCCAGTAGTGCTGCTTGTAACTCGAGCCGTGGTATGGAGACTGGTTTCAGTGGTGTCACGCGGCTCTTGGCGGCGGCCAATGATACGTTGACGCTGCCGTCCGCTCGCTCCGTTCTCCAATACACGGCGGCTGCGTAGGCCTCCTCGCTTGCGTCGACGAATGTGTGTAGTTGCCGCGTTGACACTGGGTTGTAATCGTAGCATCGCGGTATTCTCAGTTGTTCTAGGGCGTGAAGTGAAGTAATCCAGTCTTCCCATTTTTCTTTTAACTCTATTGGCAGAGGGTCGTCCCATTCCGCCTTGTAACGCCATGTGTCTTGGAATATTCTCTTCGCTGGGTAGTCACTGGTGATATTAACCCCAGCGGGTCAAATAATGCCATTATTATGCTCAGCGCTTCACGTTTAGTTGGCAAGCGTTGTTTCTCTTTTACGTCGATCGGCATCTTCATATTGTTTGTATTAAATCCAATATGATCGCTTTGTACATGCCAGAGCAGGCCGAGCGTCTTCTCAGTTTCTTTTCCGCCCAGGCGCACGGTCGCGTCGTTTTGTTTATGCTCTGTCGTTATCTCTTCTATTGTTTTTTCTTCGTTCGATGTCCACCCGCTGAGTATGAATCCCGCTTGTTTGTGGACGTGATCGACTGCTTTTACAGTTTGTTGAGCTTCCGTGATAGAATGGAAGCTCTGCAAGTAGTCGTCCATATAGTGATTTCTTTTTTATGGCGACCGCAGCTTCGGGGTATGTCTCTGAATGTTCTTCAGCATTTTTATTTTTGATGTATAATGCTGTGCATGGTGATGATGTCGCTCCAAAGATGATCGATGTCATCCTATATTCCTCCGGTTAGCCCTGCCGCCGCTTGCCTCTCCACAAGAAACGTAAAACGTCTCTATCTTCTTTGCGCACTTTGATCTGCATAAACATTTCTTTTATGTCGGCGCTCACTGCATACGGATACTGTCGGAACCTCATGATTACTCCGGGCAATGATTGTAATAAGTCCGGCCCCGAGTGAAGCATATCGTTGAGACATATTCCTGCTGTCTTTGCGGCGGCATCGTGTACCAATCTCGGCGGCTTGTTAGGTTTCGCAGGGTTGATGACTGGGAAGTGTGGCAGATACCATGTCTTTCCTTGTGGCGGTGGCATGGGTGCGCGTTCTGCGTAACCCGAGTTGAAGAGGTTCTGTATGCGTTCTTCGTATTGTAGCTTGAGATTGCTGTCTCGGTCGAGCCTCTTCTCTAAAGTGTGCAGACGTCTTTCCGCGTCTTTGTAATTATTTGGTATTTGGAGATCCTTTTCTTTCCACAGCAACCCTGTCTCGAATCTGCCATCCGCCGCCCTTCTGCTGGTCTCCCTCAATATTTGCATAGCTCGCTGCTCGGGATCTTCTTTAGGTCTTCTTGGCTCGATGCACAGTGATTCTAATTTGAAATAATTTTTTATTTCTTCTTCTATTGGCTGTGCTTCTTCCCTTTAATGTAGTCTGCCGCAGAAGGTGACTGTCGATGTCAATGAGCTATGACAGCCATGTAGAAACCAGCCCAGGTTGGTGTATGAGGCGACTGGTTGATCTCGACGACCGACGCGCAGTTTTCTAGACACTATGAGGTGCCAGTTATCTTGCCCGATTAGTATTTTCGGTGAGGCGCGTTCGTAGGTGATATCCTCTTTGATATCTAGCAGATGTTGGCAATTCTTCAAGTGATTTTCATTCACGGATTCTGGCGCGAAGTCCAAACGCTCTACAGTACGCGCTGCTTCTATGTTGTGTTCCTCTTGCGCGTGCTTTCCTCTTATTTTAAGGCTGACGATCTTGCTCTTCTCATGCTTCACCTCCGAGCCAACCCCTTGTATCCACATTGTGTGGGCTGGGCCGTCGGCGCCGATGACGTCAGCTATCGAGGCGTCGACTAAGGTGACCGTGCTTCCTTCATCCAATAATGCATATGTTTCGACGCAGCTTAGCGGCCCCTTTATTGTTACGGGCGCAATCTTTAAGTAGGCGCGGCGGTGTTTGTATGGTTGAGTCGTTGTGATAACCTCCCTTGCCGATGTTGCAGTTTCCATAGCGGGTTCTTTTTCGGTTTCTGCTTTTTTGTCGTGATGCAGCAATTTATGGTGTTTCATCATGCATCCGCCTTTTTCCGCACGGTGGAGCTTTACACAGCAATCGGCGATGTTTGCCTCGCAGACAGCGATAGCAGATATTATACTTCTTCGCTACTTCCCATCTGTCATTTGTGGACAGAGCGGCGTACGACTTGCAATCGGGCAGTTTGTGTTCTTGTTTGCATTGAGGGCAGCGTTCTTCATATTGTTTCTTGCTTGTGGTGAAGGCGCGTTCTATTTTTCTCGGCCTTCGCTCTCTCGGTTCGTTGTCCTCCGTGATGAATTCCGGCAAGGCATACGCGCTGCATTTATCCGCTTCTTCGTTTAGGAAGATTGATATTTTCTTAAGCTCTGGGATATCTTCTTTTTTCCTGGCTGCATAGTCGTACCATTTGCTTTTCAATATGGGCGTGAGTTTGTCTGTGATAACTCGCGTCATCTCCGGACTATGTAGATAGTGTGCTTTCTTGAGTGCTTCCACGGTGCCCACTACGTTTGCTATGCGATTGGCGAATATGCATAACTCCCTGGGATTGTCCGTAACTTTGTTCAGCAGCTTCAGCTTCTCTATTTCTAAGTGAATTAATGCTTCTGGCCGTCCGAATCTCCTTTCCAAAACTTCTATTATTATTTTGGGGTCTGATTGGCTTATAAGTAGGCAGCTTGCGGCCTCTTTTGCTATCCCTTTTAAGCTTCGGCGTATTCTTGCTATGTTTTCGTTCATCGTGAAGTACTTTGAAGATTCTTCGTACGTTGTTTTGAAGCTGAGCCATTCTTTGCTGCTACCATTGAATGTGGGCAGCTCTTGCAAATACTTCGGCGGCTCCCTTGTGCTTCGTACTGCTTGTGATAGAGCAGCGGCTAAGGTAGCGACGTCGATTTGTTGCTGCGCCTGACCATAGTCTTCTTTCTGCGGCGCGGTATGTTGTGGAACGTATTGCGGTGCATATTGTTGAAGTACGGGTGGTGCGATCTGCGGTGCTGGTTGCGACGTGAAGTACGACGTGGGTTGTGGTGCAGGTTGCGGCGCGAGTTGTGACGCAGGTTGCGGCGCGGGTTGTGATGTGGGTTTTTCTTGTAACCATGTACTAATGCGTACTGATGCTAAGTCGTCCTCTATTTCTTCCTCTTCGTCCTCGGTTGATCCGGCTTCTGCTTGTAGTTGCTGCACGTGTATTTCTTGTAGTTCCGTTCTTGCTTGCAATCGGGCCTGCTCGAGCTTGAGTTCGGCTAGCCGCTCTTTCGCCTCTAACTCCGCGAGGAGTCTCTTGCGTGAGACTACGGAGCGGCGTGACCTAGTCTCGCCCGGCTTTAATGTACGCTGTGATCTTTGATCACTTTCTTGCTGGGTTTCTTCCGTTGCAGTTGTTTTATCGGTCGCAGAGGTAGCAGTTGTATCGCTGCCCGTTGTGGTTTCGCTAGTGGTGTTTGATGAGCCACTTGTGGCTGATTCGCCCCCGGAGGTCTCTTCCGTGGCCCCCTGGGTCGTCTGTTCCTCCTTACGACGCTTCGATGATTCTCCGCTGTTACTACGCGTAATCACCATTTTTCTTCAAAATAATATTTTTTCGTTCTTGCGGTTTGCTTCTTAATTCGGCTCTTCGAAGGACCATTAATGTTACGGATCGCCGTAACGCCGTTCGAAAAATGAATAAAACGCGTTGTTCTTATATAGGAGGCAAGCGGCGGTGAGGAGGAACTTGTACTTTTATTCTTCTTGTAGTGCCTTTTCAGTGGCTGGAGAGCGACGACGGACCCTACCGGCCGGTCCGTCTTTTATATGATTCGGCCACGGCTGGCCAGCGGACCCTTGCCTCACCCCCGCGCCTTTCTTTATTTCTTTAAAATTTTTATTTATTAACAATCATATTTAATTATATAATATTTTTATATCTTATTCTTATACTATTATGTACATAATAATTATCTTATACTCTAAAAGGTTTTAAACCTTGTAATTTACAATTTTTAAGCTGAGAACCCTGCCCCGCACCTCAGCACTATAAATATAAAACGTCGTGACGCCCTACGCGTAGCTTCATTAATTCCGCGGCCGCATCACAATAACATGCCCCGATAAAGTTATAATTATCTTAAGAAAGGTAATTTATATGATGGTAATATGTATACAATTAAGGTGATATGCAACAAATGTAAATTAATTATAAGAGTACAATTTATACTTTAAATCTATGCTAACTCTCGTTATTTATTCGATGCCTTTATTGGGAGAGTTATTTGCATAGTTACAACATCATTCTTTCTTTATTATCTTATTCTAAATCTTATATTAATATAAGTTATACATATTTAACAAATTAAATACAATAACCAAGACTACGGCTGTTTTTCTGTGTTGTTGTATGCACCCTCGCTAGTTGTCGAACCTCGCTGGTCGCGACCCCCGTGGCTCCGCCCACCGCCCCTGAGTTGCTCAACCAGTGCTGGTTACACTAAGCAGGTATCTCGTCGCTTGCGTCGTGCATAATATATATATATATATATATATATATATATATATATAAATTACGTGTTACGTTGTTTGTAATTAGCTCGCGGCCTAATTAGCTCGCGGCCTTGCAGGCCGCGAGCCCTGTGACAAGATGAAGCTGTAAGAGTCGTATAGACTAACAGCATTAACAACAAGATAATAGATGTTACGTTGTTTGTCCGCGATGGACTCCTAAACTACTAACTGATTTTAATCGAATTTGCAGACCGTGTGCAGTTTGATCCAACTTGAGAGATAGGATAATTTTTTGCCCAGAACAATGTCTACCTGGCAAGCTAGTAATATATATACATATATATATATATATATATATATATATATATATATATATATATATATATATATGTCCTCCAGACCGAATTTCGGCCACGGCGGCCTGCCTCAACGGAGACTAGCCATCGGCGCAGGACAGGATTACAGGATTATAGTGCCCAAGTGTATGCGCAAAGCACAGGTGCACTCTCTCTTCCCTCACTCTCATAATCCGATGGGACTGTAAACCGACACGACCGGAGAGAGATTACATTCCATCACAAATCTAATCAGAAAATAGACTTCCTTCTAGGAAACTGCATCCATCGACTTCCTGCATGAGAGAGAGGGGGGGATAATACGGTAATATATGCAGGAAGTCGATGGATGCAGTTTCCTAGAAAGAAGCCTATTCTCTGAATAGATTTGTGATGAAATGTAATGATAATGATTTTATTGGTGATATTAGAGTGTTAAATGGGTTTCTAACTCACTTTATGAAAATCGACAATTCAAGCAAATGAACTTTCCGCATATTATAAATAAGGAAAACTGTCGATACATTATAACTAAATGTGCTTCCCTGCAGGCACACAGGATACCGACACTCTTGAATCTTTAAGCCTTCAACAGCAACAAGGTAGGCGCACACAAGTTAATGGTTTGCGTGTCTTGCAGAAAGAATTTAGAAAGGTGAACTTAAAAAATCAGTAACATACAATATATTATGCTAGTATATAGCCGCGTAGTGGCGGCGTAGGAGAACCACTACCCCATATCATCCCATTGATGGCGTAAGAGACGAAAGAGGGAATTGAAACAGGATAAGATGTTAACAACTCAATTTTTAGTATTTTGTTTTACTATAAATTATATTTTATATATTTTAATAACAAATATTTTTCTCTTAATTTTTATTCAGTTCACTCAGAAAACAACATATCACCATATTCACACACACACATTCACCATACGAAACTCAATAGCATTGAGCTGCTATTTGACGCTGGTATTCTGTGAGATCGTGGAGCTGGTATTCTGTGAGATTGTGCTGCAACCATAATATAGCTGCAGCGTGGCTCTACCACGTGGAAAATCTCTTTAGAGGATGGTGATAATATTTGTCACCAATTAAATTGCAGTCATGTGTGCGGACTAGATTTCTAAGGGTTGGTTTTTCAATCGTCGGGTAAAAGTCCATCCATCAAAAAAGTAATAACCTGACTGAGTATAAAATTTTAACAACTGAACTGCTGTATTCATACACCTGATTTTAATTTTTTATGTGGAATTTTATACTATCTTAAAGTAAAGTAAAGTTACAGCTTATATACGTCCCACTGCTGGGCACAGGCCTCCTCTCATTTTTGAGAGGGTTTTAGGTCAAGGAAGTTTACGCCGCGCTGTTTCAATGCGTGTTGGCGAATTTCACACGACTTTGAAATATATTTTTTTCTTATTTCTCAGACATACAGATTTCCTCACGATGTTTTTCTTCACCGCCGAGCACGTGGTAAATCAGCACCTAAAATTGCAATTAACAATTTCATTGGTGGAACCCGGTTTGCTCGCATACTGTGATATTTACTTTATTTTTTTTAACTATAAATAAACTTTATCAAAGGATTGGAATATCCGTCCTAAATGTTACAATTTTATGTAAAATATTATGTCTTATCATACAGGAAGTCAATGGATGGCTCAAGACCGTGCTTGTGACATACCTTGGTTCAGCAGTGGACTTGGTTCAGCAGGTCTGTAACGATAATGATGAATATGTCTTATAACTTTTTTATGAGAATAAATTAATTCAGTCAAAAGTCAAAGTTATAGCCTATACATACGTCCTACACCTGGTCACAGACCTCCTCTCATTTCTGAGAGTCCGCCGTGCAGACGTATTGGCAAAATTCACGTGTCCCCGAAATATTTTATTTCTTTGACATGTAGTTTTCCTCGCGATGTTTTCTTTGTCCCTCGAAAACGTGATAAATCAGCACATAAAAATGAAATTAATAATTTAATTTAATTGGTAGCTCAGGGTCTTAAACTTCATACGCAAGCAACCCGGGCTCGATATCCGCCGGCACCATGAATTGTTAATTGCAATTTTAAGTACTGGTTTACCATGTACTCGTCGGTGAAGGAAAACATCGTGAGGAAACCCGCATGTCTGAGAAGTAAAAAAATATTTCAAAGACATGTGAAATCCGTCATGCATTGAGGCAGCGCGGCGTATATTTCCTTGCCCTTAAACCCTCTCAGAAGTGAGAGGGCTGTGCCCAGTAAGTGCGTAAACTCCGAGTTTAAGAAAGCATGAAAATTGCGTATCTGGGAAATAAAAAATATTCTAAGAAATTTGTAGTATGAAACCACATATTGAGACAGCCCAGCGGACTCTTTTCTACTGTAATACCCTTTCACGAAGCGGTGAAGCGTCCAGCAGTAGAACATCCGAGTATGTCGACTGTTACTTGACTTCTTTGTGATGAAGATTAGCAGAGTATTCATTTTTATTTTTTTTAAATAGAGAGGGGAGAATACTGGAATTTTCTCCTGTATCGTGGAGGCAATTTTTATTCATAAATTGCACAAAGACAAATATCCAGACCCGGAACAATTATTATATATAATTTGTTAGGTTACTGCTCGATGCTTAGTCATTGCGCAACATTACGGAGCAGTCCTGAGTTGTTATTATTACTAGATATCAAAAACGACCAATCACAAGTAGGTAACAAAGATTGTCTTTCTGCCATACCAAGCAGAATTGTTTCTCGTGTAGTTTATGGATCGGGCCGCTTGTCAAACTTTAGTAATTTAACTTCAAAACAGGTTTCTGACGGTACACCAAAGCGAACATTTATTCAACCGCATTTGGAGGCATAGTAGTAAATAATAATCAGGTTGACATCATATCTAATATATTTTTTTAAGTATCAATAATTTCACAACAACTTAAGATATTCAAACTCCTGCATTCAACTCAGTTTACACAACACACCGACTGACTTTTTAAATATTCTTCTATTTCGGCATAAGTTTTTAAATTAACAAAAAGGGACATTTTATGGCACTCGAAAAGAATTAAAACGACAACACCTATGAACCCTTTGTTACTATCCATCCAGTGTGAATTGATAATGTCCATAGGCATGCAAATATATCTAAAGTTGTTTTTTGTCACTGTTCGCTACATATTCAACGTAAAAAAATCAGAAAAAATGTGTGCTCTAAATTTCAATACACATTTTTCGTTTATTCATTAATTACAATCTATCAAAAGCCCATAAGCCTACCCCACCGATTGCCATAGATAAATAGACCATTTTGTCAACATATATACATATATAGATATAGATGCAAACTTGCAACCATCTCTATACAAACATTGAATCAATTAGAAATGCGACATATTTGTTCACCTTTGGACTTAAATCATGGAAAACAATTTGAACAAACAAGGGGTGCGGTCGTATAAATTTATTTTACGCAAGTCCCCACCCGCAGAACGACTAATTAGAACATAAATCTGTCTTAATACAAATCCGTTCTTTTCGCAATAGAATTTCACACACCGTATGAAACATTGAAATTACACGGACGTACATTACGCAAATTGCGTTCTGTAATTTATAGATAATATAGCAGTAACTGAATATATTTGTTGTAAAATATATAACGACAATTTAATTGCTTTTTATTATTTTTTATCCACTACTTTGTTTGGTGTACTAGCACCGGTGTCGTTCACTACAGTTTTCTAAAATCTGGCCAAACGATTACGGTAGATATTTATTGGCAGCAACTATAAACCATGAAGGAAGAACTAGCTGCTAAGCAACCGAGAATGGTCAATCGCTCTACGCCACTGCTGCTTCATGACAACGCAAGACCACACACTGCATAACAAACAACCACTAAGTTAGATAAGCTTCGATTGGAATGTCTGCGGCATCCACCGTACTCCCCGGACCTTGCTCCAACAGATTACCATTTTTGCGGAATTCGGATAACTTCTTACAAGCAAAAAAAAATTAACTCCAATGCGGCAGTCCAAACCGCGTTCAAAGGGTTTATTGATTTTCGCCCCCATGGTTTTTTAGTAAAGGGATCAATGAGCTACCTATAGATGGCAAAAATGCATAGATAACAACGGTGCATACTTTAATTAATTAAATATATTTTACAGAAAAAAAATTGACTTTTTATTCCTCCCGTACCAATCATCAATTTCACATGTAAGGACCTATTATACAAAATTATATCTAGTGTGTCACTATAGCAAGTGTAAAATATAACGTGTGCTAAACCAGACTATTACTTTATTCGGTATGGATTTTTCATGTGATGATTCGGTAGCGATTCCTGATTTTACTCCAAGCGCCCAATTGAATTCGGACGGAGACTTATCTGAATCACCGGATGATATATCCGCATTAAGATACTCTTCCGAAGATGATATGATCCTTGCCGAATTGAGAAACACAAGGTTAACTGCGAGTTCTTCACCAGACACTGAGATACGATATATATGTCGTCAGGTAAAAACTCTCAAATATAGTCTGGGAATATTGTAAGACTGAAGATCCAGCCAATTTTGAATTTACAGCTGGCTTATTAGTATATATAGTATATTAGAGGAACATGAAATGACATGAAAGACATATATAAATGGATTTAGGCAGATGCTGATTCTCTTGATTATTTTGAATTGTTTCTCACCGACGACATACTTTCAATAATAGTAGATGAAACAACCTTATATGCAACGCAGTAACTCATGAAAAGTAAAGACATTTCTGCTGGTTCCAGAATCCATGCTTGGGTGCCAACAAATAAGCCTGAAATAATGAGATTTTTAGCGCTTATTGGGTGGATGGGTTTAGTAAAGTTCCTGCTATTCCCGATTACTGGCGGAAAGATGAACTATACGGCAACAAAACAAATTAGAACTGCTTCTGAATTCAAATTTGTAAAAATTCTGAATTTTTCAAATAATTCAGAAGCCCCAAAGGATGACCATCTTTTTAAACTACGGGTATTTTTTAATAAATTTATTTACATCTTTCAAGAAGTATATACTCCAGGACAGAGACTATGTATTAACTAAAATATTATACCCTGGAGAGGGCTTTTACTGTTCCGACAATAAATCTAACAAGCGCCACAAGTATGGGATGAAGGTGTTCAAATTGTGTTCAGACAAAGATTATACATGGAACCTAATGGTATACTGGAAAGGTTCATAGTAACACGACTGGCGTAGCTGAAAGTGTTTTCAGGGAACTGATAGACGGATTACTAGACGAAGGAAGAGTACTGTACGCACTGATAATTGGTACACCAGTGTACCTCGGTTTGGCTTACCAGTTGCAGCACAGAAAGACGCACTTATTGGGCACTCTTCGATTGAACCGGAAACCTCTGTCTCCAGATGTGATTGTTGCTAAAATAAAAAAGGGAGAGATTGCGGCCCGAGAAACCAGCGATGGCATTGTCGTTTTGAAGTGGAGGGATAAGAGGATTGTGTCCATCTTCTAGCACTAAAAACATTAAAAAATGAATATTTTATTACAAACAGAAATCTAGATATTGAGTGATAGATCATCTAGGTTGGTTGTACTTAAGAAATTATTTTTTGAGTATTGTGGGGTACTATGAATGCTCAATTTTACTCTGAGAATACTTGCAGAAAGGCTCATAAAATCACAGAATTTAGGGAAGCAGTTAGCAGAGGAATGCTTCACAAATACTCACGTCAAGAAGACCAAGGCCCACTAACACCACGACCACCATCAAACAAGCGCCACAGACGATATGTGTTCAGTGTCAAGGGAAATCCTCTGAAAAAGATGAAAGGACGTTGTGTCGAATTCTATATATTGTGTGGAAGGCAAGGAAAAATTGTTGAAACAAAACGCAAATTTGCCAAAGAAACAAACAGAATTTGCTCTATTTGCCAAGCTTTGTTATGTACAGATTGCTCTGACAAGCTCCTCTAACTACTTTTTCGTAAAAATCTACTAATTATACTTAGCCTTTTATATTCTATCTATCCATTTACTGTTGATTTTGTTTGTAAAAGAAATGAGAATAATACAAATAAATGTCATTTTTAAAAATAGGTGTTTTTTATTTTTGTCATAATTTTTAACTAAAAGACTTATAAAAAACCCACTTGGGCCGAAATGTATGAAAACGTGTTTCCTGGTGGATACATTGGTCTCGAACTAAAGGGTCGACAAAAAGGAAACACGCGGCCTCAGAAGGTAGCATTTTGTGTTTCCAAAAAGAAACATGGCGCTCAACGTGTTACCATGTAGTGGCGATGTAAGAATATCGTATAAGAAGGCGACAGAGGAAACCTGAAACAGTAAATGAACGGCAGCATTATCTTGATAACAACTCAAAATTATAAAAAATGCGTTTGCCAAACCGCCTGTTAAACGTGGTAACTATGGCTAAATCACAATAGACTGTAATGGGTGAGATGTATTTTTAAAATCCATTGCAAAGATAATATTTTGTGCTAAAATTTATGATGTCAATAAGTTTAGCGCTTTAAAACTATGTGTGTTTTATATTCTGTGCCCATCCACGCTGTCCTACGTTATTGCACTGGGGCTGGATTTATGATGGTGTTCATTTTAAAATAAAGCTATTCCTTCTAAAATATCGTCATCCGCCTTAAATATTTTATTTTTATGAGTCCCTTTAGCGGCGTTATTTAAATTCAACGAGATAATCACCATGCACATAACGATCGTTTTATTCTTGATTCTATATCGAGATAAAGTTTCCAATTTTTAAATTATATTTTCTTCGTAAGTTATCCTTGCCTTCCAGTATAGGTACTTGTATATTTTGTAGTTTCTGCGCTGAATAAACATCTGGAAAGCATATCAAACGGTGGTACCCAGATACATAATATTATACTCGTAGTACGTCACGTGAACAAAATAAACAAAATGGTTAAATTTTATTTAAGACATTTATTTTTCAAAGTTTAATTACATTTAATTATAATATATATATGACATTTTATTCGATTACTTGTTGCCATATTCTAGGTAGTGATATAATTCCGTTGCTGTAGAAATCGGGGATTTTGATTCTGAAGAGATCGAAATAGGTAAAATTTAAGGACGCAAGGTCAGGACTATATGGTTGATGCATTAACATTTCCCAACCAAGCTTTCTCAATTTTTGTTCGGACTGAAAACGCTTGAACCAACTATGTGCTACTGTAACTGATACTGCATTAGGTCCATAAACGTCAAAAAAAATTTTCGCGGCTTGAGTCGCATTTTTCTCTTTTTTGTAATAAAACTGCAGAATGTATGGAATTTCTTCGTGAGATTCATTCATTTTGGAGGACAGAAAAACAATTGAAAATGGCGGGAAAGTGGCTATTACTTTTTATTTTTCTTAATGTTTGATGTTAAAACCAGCCAGATACAAACTGTACAACCAAAGAGATTTTCTTTAATTTTATACAAATACAATACGAAGAAACTTTTTCCCCGACCTATTATGTATATGCGCGTATTGGCAATATTATAATATTGTAATTAATTGTGTAATGTGGGTCAATATAAAAATGGATGTTATTTAAAAAAAATTACTCCGTCTCGTCGAGTTTGAAAATACTTTCAGTTTATCTAAACGACCCATTGCAAATTGTCTCTACATAATGATGCCGATCTATAAATTTCCCTAGAGATGGTTCAATGTTAAAGTTAAAATTAAATTTACAGCCTATATACGTCGCACTTCTGAGGTACAGGCCTCCTCTCATTTCTGAGGTTTTAGGGCCAAAAATGTGTGCGCCGCGCTGCCCCGAATGTTGGTGAAATTCAAATTCCTTCAAATTCATTTTCTTTTTTCTCAGACATGCAGGTTTGCTCACTATGTTTTCTTTCACCTCCGAGCAAATGGTAAATCAACACTTAAAATTTCAATTAACAATGTCATTGGTGCCGGCGGGAAACGAACTCGGATTGCTCGCATACTCTGAAATTTACAGAGAGTGCGTAGCCCTAGAGCTAACACGGCTATATGCTACTGCCACGGCTGACTCAATGTAATTATTAATAAATATAACGTACCTATTTTATTAACTACACGCTAAAATTTTTATTATTATATAATACTTTATTCATGTGCTTTGTGTCACAGTATTCCTTTAGTATTTTTGCAAACTTCATAAAAAGTAGGAGGTTCTGAATTCTACTGTTGTTTTTTTATACGTATGCTGGCTAATGAGTACATGCACAACTTTTTCTACCTCCGGGGTGGCGTCACATAAAAACATTGACGTGATAGTTACATCATAATAGCTCAATGCATAAAAATTAATATTTAGTAGATCAGTGTACAGAACAGTAAGTGTTAATTTTATAAAAAACCTTAAATAAGGGTTGGCTTTTCTTTAAAACGCACTTACAATTATAACAAATATGTTACAAATGTTTCTTCCTTTTGTGACTTGTGTGTTATTAAATATACCTAAAGGCTTTAAATTTGACGAAAATCTTCCAACCCCAACTGTGGAAATGAGGGATGAAGTTTTTAGTGTAACTGTTAGAGGACATTCTTATTTGTGATTTTTTGTAGAATAAGGTTAACAAACGAGCACACAGTCCACCTGATAGTAAGTGGATGCTGTGGCCCATAGGCATCTACGTTTATCCTCGATTAAGTATCAAAGTGCACATGCATTGTCACCCGTGAGGACTAAGATGGAATCGATTCCAGTAAAAAGCATCTCCGGTTCTCTACACTCACCATACGAAACACAGCAGCATTAAGCTGCTATTTTACTCTAGTATTCTGTGAGAGCGTGATCCTACACCGGCCGAGCCACTTTATTCGTATTCCTTAGTTCATCTAAAGAGATCAAAAACTTTAACTTATAATAAAATAAATAAATCGACTTCAAAAAATAAAAACAATGATAAATCTGAAGTCGGGGACTTTAATTTTTCTAATCCTGTAAATTTAAGAAGCTTCGTAAAATTTAGAAGATATTTTAGACATTATTTTTAGATAATTAAGTCGATTTCTAATTTTTATTAAAAGATTTATTTTTTATTTTTAAACGTTAAAATTTTGATATAAATTTAAAAATGCTATCGTTGCTTTTAATTATAGCACCTAATGATAATGCTTTCCAGACCAAATTTTCGAGCACGGCAGCCAGTCTCATCGAAAACTAGAACGGGACAGGATTATAGTGCGCGAGTGTTTGCAGACAAATTTTATGAATGACGAATGCTATACTCAACCCACCTGCCACGCGAGGCAGCTATTACAAACATCTCCTTTATAACGCAATCTATGGGGGGGCTATGTTCAGCAGTGGACCTCTGATAGGCTGTAACGGTAATGAAAAGTCTCTACTAAAAGTGTTGGTTTGTCCTTACTGAACTATGAATCGACATGGTTTTTGAGATATACCTATTGTTTTGAGATACTGAGAATTTTCGACGGAAAAACACAATAACTAATTTTGACAAACCCGGGATTCGAACCCGGGATCTCATGATCGCGCTTTTGGGTCTTTTTTATAGGATAGGGTGACAAACAAGCACACAGTCCACCTCATGGTAAGTGGTTGCTGTGGCCCATAGACATCTATATCTATCCTCGATTACAAATCAAAATGCATATGCGTTATCACCCGTGAGGACTAAGATGGAATGCCTCGTTTCCAGTAAAAAGGGTCTCCGGTTCTCTACACTCAGCATACAAAAAACAGCAGCATTAAGCTACTATTTCTGGTATTCTGTGAGAGCATGCTCCTTCCCCGGTCGAGCCGACCCATTCATGCTACAACTATGCTATTAATATAACTGCAGCATGGCTCTACCACTTATATTGGCTCTAAAATTTATATTTTGGGTCTACTAGACCAACGTGATAAGTACTTATAGTACTTAGATTGCTATAACAAGTGACAGAGGATCGATTGGAAATGGACGCAATTGACAAGACTCTATTTGAACTTCAACTTTCCGTCCATTGATGTCGTCATATATAATAGACGTAGTTCTTTCATAAGATTTGTTCAATTATTAAATTGATCATTAAAATAATATTCATTATCAAGATGAGTTATGTGTGAGGGTATTGCTCTTGCCAATAAATTAATATTTTATTAAAATTAATTAAAAAGTAGACTTGTAAGTCAGTGAGTCAAAAATTTACTCATCGATAGATACTGTAATACCATGGACAGAAATGCCTAGCCAGTTAAGATTCGCAACTACTTGTATTCAACGGGCGTGCCATTGCATAAATTGGAACTTCACGAGAAAGATCAAGGAAGAAAAATATAAAGATCGCCTTTTATTATCACTGGAGTAGCTAAAAGAGTGCGTGAGTGTGATTCTAGCATTCTAATTATTTAAAAAATACCTTTTCAATTTGTATGTACAGTTTCAGTAGCGGGTTTTCCTTTGTGCAATCCGTGGTTTTCGCACGGTAAGCGGTGAGTTAGGTGTTCGAGAGTATCGAGCGCTCAAAACTTGCAAATACTGGCATATAATTCTAACTTACTTTAAATTCTCTCATTTACTGCGCTGTAGGCAACTTCAAGTTGCCTGCTTAAATAAGCTAGTTTTTTGGCCTGTTGTTATTTTACTCTTCTAATTTTAAAACGTTTCGTTAATGAGTTAATTATAAATAAACAACCCACTTCAAGTATTAATTTTACGGTAGGAATATTACAAGTAAACGTAGTATTACTCTTCCTTTATAAATATCAAAGCATAAGCAATCTGCCCCAATAAAGATCTCGTTTAATGATGATTAAGTACTATTATTCAAAACCGTTGCCATGTAGTGATGGCTAAAAATATTCTGTATCCCATATCTTCCCGTGGGTGTCGTAACAGGCGACAGAGGGAACAGGCAGAAGATAATACAATAAAAAAACTGCGGTTGCCAACCCATTCGCCAAGCGGAGCAACTATGGCAAACATCACCTCATGATGAGAGTTATAGAGAGACAGCCCCTAGTCCCTGGCAGCCCCGCTATTCCTGACTACGATGGCAACCATGGTAACGGCTGGGTAGTGGGTGATATGGAACTGCGTTGGAGGTTCGGTAACCACCTAAGACGACTCGACCTAGCAACATACAACTCACGCACCCTGAGGACTGACGGGAAGTTCCTAGAACTGGGAGAAGAGATAGACAAGTTGCGCTGGGATATTATAAGATTATCTGAGGTCCGAAGAGAGGAGGAGGACACGGTAATCCTCGAACCCGGCAACTTATCCCCGGGAGGGCGACCATCTGTCCCAAGGAGGTGTCGGATCTATCGTCCACAAGTCTCTCGCTAACAACGTTGTAAAGAATTTGAGTGTGTCAACGAGGGTGACGTACCTTATACTCAGAATCACCAAACGGTATTCACTGAAGGTCATACAGGTTTACGCACCAAACTGGGCACATCCTGATGAGGAGGTGGAGGAAATGTATGAGGATATCTCCAAAGCAATGCATTCCTCCAAAACCCACTATATGGTGTAAATAAGAGACTTCAACGCAAAACAAGGCAAAGAGAGAACGGTTAGCTGAAGGTAGGGAAATTCGGCGTAGAGCAACAGAATCCAAAAGGCGAATAGCTGGTCTACTTCATGGAGAAAAAGAGACTCTTTATGATGATCCTTACTTCCAGAAGCAGTTCAGCAGGAAATTGACCTGGTCGAGCCCCGACGGTTCGATGAAAAATGAGATTTCTTCATTATAACGACTAAATGGCAACTGTTCATTGATGTTTCAGTGATCGTGGGGTCTCGTCTAATGAAATCAACGCTCAGTCCTCCTTGTGCTCTAATCCAAAGTCCCGAAACATCAGCACGAGTTACAAAACCGTTTTCATAGCCTAGAAGACTGCAATGCAGAGAACGCAATGAATGACAAGCTCGTGGAAATTGTCCATACGATCGAAGCTAAATTCTGCAAGATCCACGACAGAAGAACACAAAAACTCTCCCATCACTCTTAATCTCATAGCTATTAGACGGAAGATAGACCTAAGGTCAGCAGTGGATTTGTGAAGGACTGTAATGATGATGATTCAAAACCAAAGTTAAAGTCAAAACTCTTTCATTTTAGGCTTGTTTAAAGATCTTATAAACGTCCAAATTATTACAAGTTGGCAAACACAAGAAATTCTCAGAGAATAACTGCAAGAAACTTTGAAGTCTTTTAAAATGCTATTTTGCGATTTCTTTTACAACATAATAATAGAAAATGATACTTAATAATAAAGTGTTTCATATTTTTCAAATGTTAGTTAACAATATTTATATATATCTGTGTATAAGCATAGTTTTTGAGAATACTTTCTCCAAGAACAATGCAGAGATTAAAACACACACATATTGGACGTAGGAAATAATTTAAATTAGGTATTATTAGATGATATAGAAACACATATGTGAGTTTATCAGAATTGCATTAATATTATGCGTCTAGCAACGCCTTTTATATATTGGACACGTCTTTCGATGTGTCTTTATGAAGTAAAAATTGCCCTAGAATCAGAAATGCGTTATTTACATAATATTCGTAATTAAAGTTAATATAGTTTTGAAAAAATAATGTTGCATTTCATCGTATTTATTAATATTGGGCCCCCCTGACCAAGCGTGAATACTCCTGCGAATATCCGGTCTATGCGACAAACAAGACAAACAAGCAAAACCACTGAGCTACCACGGCTCTCTCACCTTGTATTTTCCAGAAAATATAAGAGTTACAAACACCACTTTTCTACAGATTTATTATATGTATGGATAAATTACTTTCAAATGCCAGCGGACTTGTAAGTGCTGAGTGAGTGTTATTTCCACAAATCATTTTCTCTGTATATTGATCTATTTTATGTACAAAATTTCTTAAACAAGATTTTATAATTTACGTCTTATTCATCATCTTCATTATTACTGCCATCACAAGTCCACAGCTGTACATAGACATCCAAAAAATGCCACAGAGCAAAATTCTGAGTCACCCGCAGACATCGGCTTCCCGCACTTCTTACCAGGTCACTCCATTAAAAATCAAACTCATTTTTAAAGTATCCTAAAAATTGGGGCAGGTATGTAAGGGACAACTTTTTAGGCTCTTGCCTCCCCTTGAGGCAGCAATCCATGTTACGCCACTGTTTGAATTAGTGAATTCTGTAGTTATCTGTTAATCGAACGCTACGTGATACATATCATCATCATCATCATCATCATCAGTGCTGAACATAGGCCTCCCCCAAATAATGCCACAAAGCACGGTCCTGAGCCACCTGCATCCATCGACATCCTGCATTTGTATAATTAATATATATAATTTATATATATATATATATATATATATATATATATATATATAAATTATATATGTTATACATATACAAACAATGAAATTCTAAATACGAAAATTATATACTCGACTATTGAGTTTCACACCGTAAAAAGGTTTATGAGCGCGATATTCGGTATGACGCTCTCGATCAATCACGCAACTTAATGTTTCATAAGTACCCGATCCATAACTATACGAGGATTTTATGACAATCCATTTACATTTACATATATAAAATAAAACTTTTATCGACAGCGCTTTGCGTGGAAACGAGCCACGATAGGCTTTGCGCTTGCAGTAAATTTCATAATACATGAGCAATCCGATTTCGGTTTCCGTCGGCACTAATAAAATATTTGTCATTAGCAATTTTAGTATGTATTACCATGTGTCCAGCAGTTAAGAAAAACATCATGAGGTAAACTTCCTAAGAGAAATAAAATATTTCATGAACTTGTGCAGCCTCACGCACTGGGTCAGCGCGGCGGATTAACTGCTTCATAACCTTTTTAAAAATAAGAAGTTGCTTGTGTAAAAGACGTAATAAGTAATTATTACACTTTAATACAATAAACATAAAAATATTTTGAAGTATAAAATGACACCAACCGGGTACGTTAAAATGGAATGTTGACACATCTATGTTGACAAACATTTTATGAAATATTTATTGGTTATTATTAGTTGTATGGTTATTATTTAGATTTTTTGTTTAACTGCTTCACAAAATATTTATAAACCATAAAGAGAGCCATAAGAAGACACTCGTATATGCTGAGTACTAACCTTAAAATGTAAGATCTATTTATTTCGATATCTTTGCTAAAAAGAAAATATTGCGGGGGATATTTACGCTGGTATTTTTAAAACCTTATACTTAATACTTTGCTGTTACACGGTGATAATATTATTTATGCAGAATTTTATTCTGTTATATAACATGTAACAAAAACTCCGTGGTTCCTGTTAGTGCGTTATCAGAATCAGTATTCCAACGTATAGAAATATTTTTTTACAGAAAACTCGACCATTAACAAATTTAATTTAAATTAAAAAAATAATTTGCAAATTGTGTGTGTTTTAACCTCTGCATTGTTCTTGGAGAAAGTATTCTCAAAAACTACGCTTTACCGATGCTCGTGTCAGTTAGAGGTAAATAACAACATGCAATTTGCAAATAAAAAAATATTTTTATTAAATGTATTTTCAAAACGTTGAGTTTTCTGAAAAACAAAATATTTCTACGAGAGATTTATGATTTTACGAACGGCAATAAAACAATTTTAGTTGGCATCTTTGATCTTGTCACTTCGCAGGGTCACAGTATTTATATATATATATATATATATATATATATATATATATATATATATATATATATATATATATATATATATATATATATATATATAATGTGTCCGGTTTCCGATGTCCGATACTTTAAGGGGTTAAAATACAATTAATTTTATCGACAAATCAGGGATCAATGATTTTTTTTTCGCCATCAATAAAAAAATGGCAGCACTTTAAAAAAATTGTTGGCGAAGCATAGATGCTTGTATTAATTTAACAATATCTACCCAAGTAGAAGACTTTTAAAAACAAAATTGGTCTCAAATGTTAGTTAATAGTGTAGACAATAAATCTAGATTCAAAATATTATTTTTTAATTTTTCAGTATTAGTAAAAAACATTTTTGAAAAAATAAATTAGACAACAAATTGAACATCAATTTGTTTTTCAGATTCTTAGCTTTAAAAAAAAACCGTCGCGTTAACCAATTTTTTTTACTTGTTTTTATTATAATACAGGATATTTGCTATAAATGCACATTTAAATCTTAAGTCTGAGTTAGATAGTTTAGGAGCTATGATAATTTGAATGTAACCGTTCAAAGTGCCTCTACCCCGATATTAGATAACTAAACACCCATTCCAGTGAGTAAGATAAAATTCTTCAATAATTCAAGGAATCGTAAGCAAGCACAATAGCATCCTTTGTGTGAGCAGATAAAAAACGCTGTGCACAACAGTGCGAGCGAGACAGAATAACGGCTGTCTCCAGGTAAAAAGGGTGCAATGTGCGCTTGTGCCGTCGAGCAGTCGTCCCTCGCTCTGCGTTGTGATAACATTCCTGGTTTTAAGTAAATCTACTTACTGTACATAATTATTGTTTGTTGTTAGACTTTGTTACGTTTTTGTTTTGTTGTTGAACTGTTACTTTTTGTTTATTACAATGAACGAGTTCTCAAGCCAGCATATCGCTGTAACAGTTCAATCGCCCCCGCCGGCACCAATGAAATTGTTAATTGCAATTTTAAGTGCTGATTTACCACGTGCTCGGCGATGAAGGAAAAGATTGTGATGAAAACTGCATGTCTGAAAAATAAGATTTTTTTTTTCGAAAATATGTGAAATTCGCCAACACACATTGGGGCATCGGCGGATATTTCCTTGCCCTAAAACCCTCTCAGGAATGAGAGGAGGCCTGTGCGCATGAGTGGGACGTATATAGGCTACCTTACCTACCTTACCGTACCTTTAACTTTTAAATTACAACAACATAATATAAAACTGTCAAAAATTGCAATAAAAATAAATATTTATTAAA
The DNA here is from genome assembly GCA_907164705.1 of Parnassius apollo. NCBI lineage: Eukaryota > Metazoa > Arthropoda > Insecta > Lepidoptera > Papilionidae > Parnassius > Parnassius apollo. The sequence goes on along the minus strand of CAJQZP010000501.1, from coordinate 1,886,528 downwards.
ATGATTTATAAATCGATTTATTGCACGTACTACACGAGGAACGCACTCGCAAGCTAGTTAGTGCGCAATGCAAAGTAAAATGACAGTTTAACAATCCTGTTGTTATCGTGCGCGCATTCTAATAAGTTTTATATAAACTAAACTCTATTGAGACTATGACCACGTAGGGCATACGTCAGTCTACAACAAATGTTACACATAAATGAAGTTTTATAGTTTTGCACAATATATTGGTAGGTAGACTGATTTTAGGCCCGACAGGTGCAGAAACTCTCACGAAGCAATTAACGTCTGCCTAAGTTGAAAGGTTCCTGAACCAAAAAAGGGGTGGCAAAGAAAAAGTCTAATGTGTTCCTAACCATTATTCCATTGTAGTAAATGGATTCGCTCTTTATGCGCAAAAGTAAAACAGGAAATTCGTAACTCATAATAATAGTTTTCGAGATATTTCACTTTAACACTTAGTGAAACAAATAATACGTATAGTTATATTAGAATTAACGCTGCGTGACATGAATTTCTCTAGAAGCTCATGCAGCTACCGCGAAGTTAGTGCATGCAGTTCAGAAACTGGGCCATAACTTTACACGCAACATTAACTTGGGCACAGTCGCGACAGGAGTCGACACAGAATTACTAATCTAAGAAACTAGAAGGAACTTACCCCTTTTTTACCGAACGTTTGTTCACTCTTTTAATTCAATTTTTAATAATTTTTTTTTATTTCAATAGAAAATTAGAAGTCTATGTTTAGACAAAGATAAAATGGATAATACAAACATCTTTTCTTATGTGGTCTTCAATAATTATAAATATTAATTTAAGTATGTAATAATTATGAATTTTGCGTTAAATACAGTCAACTTATTTGAAACACAACAAATCGTTTTAAATGATATAATAGTTTAATATTCAAACTTACAATCATATTGCAAAACGCTTCTCAGTGTTTACTTTATAAAAATACGACTCTTTTACCTATAATTATATCATATTGGTTACACTCTTTTGCAAAAAAAAAACGGACACCTAAGGAAGAACTAATTTTATTGTTTATTTGATGATTTTAGGTAGTCTTGTACTCAGAATTTTGCAAATTAATAAACAAGGAATATTCTTCGTCAGTTACTCATCCGCTCAATGAAATAAAATGATGTGTCTTACCTAGTTTGAAGAGCACCTCCCGCCCTCCCTCAATTGCGTGCACTAATCCCGTCACCACTAATCCCACCACCTCTACTTCCAACACCAATATACTAGGAAAGACACAATATCGACGATAATACGACACGTATTTCGTCTCCACACGAGTCATCCTCAAGTGATATACTCTACGTTGGCTGTCCGCTAAGTCAGCGCCGAGCTTTTTTATTTACCCTAAAACTTAAAATTGATGACAGTGAGCTGTTGAGCGAGATTTAATATTAATGTACCTCGGAGACCTCCTCGCAACCCATGTCCTTTTTTTAGGACTGACAGCACTCGAACAAAACTTGGCCAGAATTCTCCAATAACACGTATATCACGCGTATACAATGTATGTGTAAAAAACATAGCAACACTGGACATTGGTTGTGACGGGCTCACACTTTTTATGAAAAAATGTAACGACTGTTTAGAAAATTAATTATTCACTAACTTTATGCTAAACTTAACTTTTATTTATGTTACAAATACTATTAACTCTTTCTTTTGTTCGTAAAACTTATTTTTGTTCCAACTACCGCTAAAATAGGCAAATTATAAACACTGCTATTGTTTTAGAATGATGTGTTCTCCTATAATTGGTAGTACATAGTAATTTATAGATGTAAAGCATGTGTTAGAAGTAATTTAATATGTACAACTGTTGGAGATCCATACAAATAAATAAATGCGAGTTGTGTATGGGGAATATGAACTTCCATTATGTATCGGTGTCTAGTCTGTGTGCCGTTTTCGATAAAGACTAATTCGAACGAATTTATTCCTGCCTAAGTAACAGGGCCTCCACCTCCAATAAGGTGTGATTTCTTCCAAACATGTCTCTGCAAAGCCTTCTCTTTGCCTTCGTAGCACTCGTTCTCGTAGCACTCATTTGCTGGCTTCATCGGGGAACAATACCCTATTCCAGTCATAAATTTTCAAAAATAAATTTGGATTTGAAACGTACTTTTTTAAATACCACGACACTTATATAAACGGCCAGTGATTTGGTCATTTGGGTAAAACCTTTTTCGTATTGTATTTAATTAGTTATTCTATCCTGTGGAATATTTTTTTGGTAAACGAGTTTATTATGATGTTGTGAATTCTCTTACACTATACTACACTGCACAAATCTGATGACAACTCAAAATAATGAAAAATTGCGGTTGCCAACCTGCCTCCTAAGAGTGGCATGTGTGGCAAATATCCTTCTATGAGGAAATCTATGAGAAAATCCTATGTTCATATAGGATTTAAGGGATAAAAGACATAGACAACGGCATAAAAGACAGTATCACCATATTTAGCCCCGTGGGAGTCATAAGACGTGACTATGGGAAATGCCAAAAATATCTTATGGCTTAGATATAGATTTTGTTACAACTAATTTCTTTACGCCAGGCGTAACCACCTTTAAAATAACCAGACCGGCGATACTACGTCGATCTGTCTGCCAAGTGTGACGGTCAAAGCAAATCGTCCCTACCACGAAGGAAGCCAACGATTAGATTGAATTGATTTTTGAATAACAAATAGCGTAGAGATGACGTAAGAATAAATCTCGTTATTTTCACCATCTGTCAACCTCAACTGCATGAGCTGCAAACTAATGATTAATTGACGAGGTTCAGGCAACCGGTTGATGATGGAAAATCCATCTAAAAACTTGGAATTAAAAATACTGGTGCTGTTTCATGTGCGAATATATTGTATATTTTCACAATCAACATGTAAATGTATTTTCACGCGAGCTACAGACATATGAATTATGTCTCTACCATTGACACTATTTTTGTGTTCAATGCGCAACTGCAAGTATCCCTAAAACTGTTTAGACTTTAGAGACAATATCGCAAATTGCAAACTCACGCAAACTGCTCGAGTTGTTGAGTAATGTTCGATCATAACCAACTTCTACGATTGGTCGTTTACTATCCGAGAAACTCTGATCTTACACGCACACAAACACCGTTACCAGTGTAGACTGTTTACTTAGTTGCAAAGAAGCAAAAATATTTTTACAAAATTGCTTGCACACGCCGTGTCACACACTCGCGAATAAATATTATTATCTGATGATGTAATATTATGATATTCACTATTACTACATAATCTATTCTATATACCATTCATACGAATATATACTTTGCAACTAACTAATAGTTTGAAAAAAATATTAGTATGTAAATAATACGTACGATAAAAAGTATACTCACATCTCATAATATTTATTAACCAACAATCATTTTACCCAGTTACACACTGCAAATTATTACAGTTTTCGTTGATTACATATAAGTACAATTAAAATATGTGCTCGAGGGCATTTAATTAAATAATTTGTTTAGCCTGTTTAAAATTGCGCATTCTGTTTGAGACTAGTGAGTGTAACGAAACTGGCGGTATACCGACGGGCCATCGTTTAAACTAAGTGCCTATAATTCGCAAGAGTTTACCCTCGCCCGCCCTGGGGAATCTCGCTATACCACTTTGAAATATTTCTGACGCATCTACTAATGTATACATTTTCACTGACTGAATATTTTGTTGCAGAAATTTCACGATTGATTTATTCAAGTATATGAACTTGAATAACGCCCATTTCAAAACTTACCTAACTTACCTGCGTATTATTAACAGACAACTAACATAAACAAGACAAAACCTTCCTATTCATCAGATAAATTCATTATAACAAACTTCGTTGAATAGTTTTCTTTTTTTTTAATATAAACGACTATAGTAAACTTGATAAATATTGGCTAGTGTTGTTCGGACATGTAATTTTTACGTTCTTAAGGAATTTAAAAAGGTAATTTCTTCCTTCAGGAAAAATTCTTAATGTTCCTGTGCTAAACAAAAAATGCATATTTAAAGCGGTAGAACCACGCTGTAACTATATTATGGTTGCAGCACGAGTGGGTCGGCCTGACTTGGGTAGGATCATGCCACAGAAGTATAAGATAGGAACTTAATGCATCTGTATTTCCTATGGTGAGTGTAGGGAACCAGTGAAATGTTATATCTTAGTTAGTTATGTCTCTAAATATAAGTTTAAATGGTTTAAAGTATGGATATAATACTACGGGGGGGTCGTGTATTATTGATGAATTAAACATATTCATTAATAAGGCCTCATGACATCACTATTCTAATTTAACCAAAATAACTGCCTACGTAAAATGATGTTGGCATGTTTGATACAATATAACGTCATAAATATAAGGTATTTTTCTGGTTGAACTTATAAACTTACCTATTAAATAGCCGATTTGATTACAGGCTACTTTGAATGTTAATGTTTTCTATATAATCCATTTCCACTTGCTTTTCAAAATAAAATTAAAGGCCATAAAAATAATCTTTTATCGCTTTAACAATATTTCTGTTTAATTGCTATTTAACCCAAAGTAAATTGAAAACGTTAATACTGAAATTTTAAGATAAAAATTATCAAAGCTTGACTTTATTGGGTCAAAGTAAGTAAAAAAAAAATACATAAAGGTAATGGCACCGAGCTGGATTTAGTACGAGTGAATACGAGGGTTGCTGGGGCGACTCACAGTCGGCTCGTTTTATTGGCGTCACTAATGAGTTGCTAATTCAATTTCACGGACGCAGTCCATGTGACTCGCCGCACGCGTCCTGTAGCTATCCCTCCGGCAAACTCGTCTGCTGGGGTAGTCGAAAATATTCGTCTTTTACAAACGCCTTTATATATTTTTATATCATTACATTTAAACGAACGCATTGTCTAGTAGCTACTATACGGTGGTTTGTTGTGACTAATTGCGGCCGCTATTAAGTGACGGCATAAGAAAAGTAATTGCTCGGAAAATCTTGTGGTCTCTAATTGAGGCTGGCGATATAACCATATTTTTTGTAATATTTTAAACCAGACTAGCTATTGCGTGTACTTCGCCTATGTGGAGATTTATAATGTTCACCAAATGCCTTTTTAAACCTTAAGATATTCAAAATTCCCTACTTAGTGCTCGCTTAGGTTATGTCAGGAAACATGGTGCAAAATTTTAAGTTTTAGTTAGTTTGGTTCCCTTTTTTAAAAAAACCTGTAGTCAACAGCATTTGTAAATAAAGTAAAATTAATTGTCAAAATAGATAAATTTGTTTTCTATGAACTTTTAAATTCAACAAACAAAGGAAGACTATACTCGACTGTACTCGTTTAGAAAATAGAAGTTATCTTGAAGTGGAAGGTACTCTACGGAAGTGGATAATACGAACATTTTAATTGACTTTGTCTTATTATCTTTCGTCTGTGTTCTCGAGAATCATTACGAATTGACTCGCACGCAGACTCGACGGCTTCCAGCTTCTCGAACAAGCTGGGTTCCGAAAAGACTTCAGTACCATAGACCACATACCCTGCGGCAGATTGTACAGAAGACCGAAGAGTACAATCTGCCACTTGCCTGGCGTATGTGGACTGTAAAAAAGCCTTTGATTCCGTCGAAATTTGGGCGGTGCTACGATCCCTTCAGCGGCGCCTGAGAGAGGTGTAAGACAGGGTGACATTATATCCCCGAAACTCTTCGCCGCTGCATTGGAAGACGTTTTCAGGCTATTGCACTACAAAAGATATGATATTAATATCAATGGCGAATACATCACTCACCTTCGATTTGCCGACGATATAGTTCTTATGGCAGAATTGTTGGAGGACCTAAGCACTATGCCCTATGCTATGGTCTTAAGATGAACATAGACAAAACAAAGATCATGTTTAATATCCATGTCACACCTATGCCGGTAGTTGTAAGTTCGAAGTTGTTGACGAGTACGTTTTACCCAGTGGCGAAGCTTCCATTAAAGCCGAAAAGCCGGGCTTGTCTTATTAAACCTGAATCAATCAATAATATCAACTAATAAAATAAGTCGTAAAATGTTTCAAGCTATTTCAAATTTCCCGCGCACTCCACTGTTCGACACATGTCGACCGATGACCTCGTATTGCCTTAGCGATACTGCTGCCGTCATAAAAAATGAGTTTTAATAGAGCTAATAGTTGTCTCCCTCGCTCCCGTGGGATTTTTAGGGGCTTTCGAGAAGACGATCGCTCTCTTTCTAACCTATGCAAAATATTCTATAATGAAATATAACTACGATTGTATATATAGCAATTAGTATAGAGATTTAAAGCCAGGCTTTTGGGAATAAATTTGTTAAAAGCGGAGGCGCGCGGGCAATACGTTTGCAAGTTCATTTCACGTTTCAATGTTTATTTACTCTGTGTGCTTATCTTAAGCGATTTAATATTACGAGTTCAAAATTTATGCTTTTTTAAAGATTTTTAATGAAAATGGAGGATAATAGTGTTCCTTGTGATGAATTGAAGTGTGTTAAAGTGATAATCGGAGAGGAAATCTTTAAACTTTGTTGAGATAATACACAAGGTTAAGAGTGTATTTCATACCTATCAATTATCGCAATTAAAAACAGTTATTGATACAATTAAAACGTTCACCAACATTTTACGTGGACGTAATTAAATCTTTCCGTAAGAAAGCGAGACGATTCCACTTATCTTATCTCTTATCCATTAGAATGTAAATATTTTTTTTTAATTTTGTACATAATTTGTTTGTACTTTGTTCATGTTTTACTTTTGTTCATGTATTGTATTGGATGTAAATATTTTTTTTCTTCAAAGCCACCGAAGCTATGCAATTGCTGATATGTAATACAATCTATCTAGCAGTGGTATGCCTTCTGTGTGCTTTGTTAAACACGTCCTTGATAGCACTGAATATGAAACTGAAGCGTGGAGACAGATCAAGATTGGTGTATTTTTATAAAACTGCTAAAAACAACAATCTATATTTTTATCAATTTATATCTTGGGCTTGCCCTAGCTTGGAGCTCTAGCTTCGCCACTGGTTTTACCTGGGACAAATAGTCCGACTAGGTAGGTCAAAATTCGACCGAGAGGTCAATCGACGGATTCAACTCCGCTAGGCAGCGTTCAGTAAATTAGGACACATCTTCTTTTCAGGTATACCTCAAAATCTGAAAACGAGTGCGTGTTGCCAGTGATGACTTATGGATCTGAGACGTGGTCCTTCACTGCTGGCTGTACGAGGACGCTCAAAGTCTCTTAACGAGCTATGAAAGGGCTATGTTTGGGGTTCGTCTGCGTAATAAACTTAAAAATAAGGATATCCTCAGTAGAACCAAACTGACCAACATAGCCCAACGTAAGCTGAAGTAGCAATGGGCCGGCCATATAGCTCGAAGAACCGACAACCGATGGGGAAGCAAGGTTCTCGAGTAGCAGCCTTGTACCTGTAGGCGAAGTATTTGGTGGCCCGTAGTCGATGTCATGGCTCCGGACCATGTTTTGTGGCATTCTTCATTTTCATTCTTTATGTTCAGCCATAGACTTGTTAAAGGCTGTAATGATGATGATGAGTGATAAAATTACATTACCGTTATATTTTTGGCGGTGTAGGTGAAAGAATTATTTGTAAATTTTAATTGTCAGTTTAATTTTTGTCGGATGAAACTACTTATCGAAAGGTCAAAACAGACCCTACAACTAATACGCTTAAAACAACTAGCGATCTAATTAAGAAATACTCCGAGAAATTGAATCTGGACGTTAATTCGATAATACCTTCATGTGCCAAACCACCGAAGTTCTATGGGTTACCAAAAATACACAAACCGAATGCTCCATTACGTCCAATAGTGAGTCAGATTGATTCGCCAACTTACAGATTGGCTCAATACTTAGCTAAAATATTATCACCACTCAGAGGACACACAAGAGCACACACTAAGGATTCATACCATTTTGTCAGTGAAATAAAAGACCTACATCTTACTGATAATGAAACCATGGTCAGTTTTGATGTCCAGTCTCTATTTACATGCCTACCTGTTGAAGACTGCATCTCAATTATAACTAGGAAACTGGAGGAAAATAAGATGCCAGCAGAATATGCAGTATTGCTAAGACATTGCCTTACATCTGGCTATCTATTGTGGAAGGAAGAGTTTTACAAGCAAGTAGATGGTGTTGCGATGGTCTCACCTGTATCTCCCATTGTCGCCTATATATTCATGGAAGCCTTTGAGGAGAAAGCCCTCCTTACTGCACCTGTTACACCAAGGATCTACAAGCGGTACCTAGACGATACTTTCACAATTTTACCATCAGACAAAGTAACTGTATTTTTAGAACATCTTAATTCCATAAACTCTAAAATTCAATTTACTATCGAGTTAGAGGCAAATAATTCCTTACCATTCCTAGATGTGTTAGTCATCCGAAATCCTAATAACACCATTGGTCACACTGTGTATAGGAAAAAGACCCATACAAACCGATATTTAAACGGTGAATCTCACCACCATCCCTTCACAGTTAGCTACCGTGGGCAAATCTTTGTTACAGAGAGCACGAGGGATCTGTGACAGCAAACACCTGGCCGCCGAGCTTCAGCACGTCAAGCAAGTTCTGCACGACAACAAGCTTCGGGTCCCGCGCCTACGTCACAGTAACCGAGTGAAGCCGGCCACAGTCGAGCGTGTGCCTGTTGTACTACCGTATGTCAGAGGTGTCACAGACAAGATTCGCTACATCTTGAAGCGAGCTTCTATTAGAACATTCTACAAGCCGCCGAAGAAGATTAGTCAGTTCCTACCATCCGTCAAGTGTCATATTCCTCTACAAGATGCAGGAGTGTAGAAGCTTGATTGTGAATGAGGTCTCTCTTATATAGGACAAACAAAAAGATCAATTAGAACCCGCGTAAAAGAACATATAGCTGATGTGAAGCATCAACGTTCCGGGAAGTCTGCAGTTTGTGATCATATCCTAGACGGCCCCAACCATTATATCAGATTTGATAGACCACAAATCATCGCGGAAGAACACCGATTCCTAACAAAGATGGATGATCGTGAGGCTATTGAAATTAAAAAACATCCTAATTTCAATAGAGAAGGAGGCTGGGTACTACCACCTGCTTGGGATCCTATAATCAATAAAATTAAAACTAATATAAACAAAAATTAAAAAAGCTGAAGGTACTCCGGGTTTAACAATGACATCGGGACGTCAGTCATCTCAGTCCCCCGTGACCATGGGTGCTGGAAAGCGCCCGAAACGTCGGGAATTAAAAATAAAAGTAATTAAAAGCAAGAATAAACGCGATAAAATCCGTAAAAGTAGTTTTAATCATGTGTAGTGTTCGCGTAAATATAAGAAATCATTATGTCAGTTTAGTTGCTTCTTTGCACATAAATCGTAATGTGTTGTGTGATGTGCCTTAATACAAATACATTAGTGGTGAATATAAACAAAACTTGTGTGCAGTTCATACGCGTAGTAAGCTGAAGTGGCAATGGGCCGGCCATATAACTCGAAGAACCGACAACCGATGGGGAAAGAAGGTTCTCGAGTGGCAGCCTCGTAACGGTAAGCGTAGTGTAAGGCGACCCTTCACTAGATGGAGTGACGACCTGGTAAGACATGCAGGAAGTCGATGGATGCAGGTGGCTCAGGACCGTGCTTTGTGGCATTCCTTGGGGGAGGCCTATGTTCAGCAGTGGACTTGTGAAGGGCTGTAATGACGATGATGAGGACCACGATGGCTATCCGACTATGAAGCAGAAAACGAGACCTATTCAACTGCAGAAAGGTGGAAGACGGGTAGAAAATATACCCCTAAATTCTTCAGCGCTGCATTGGAAAATGTTTTCAAGTTACTGGACTGGAACAGACTCGCTATTAATATGTACAATGACTTAGTCGTATGCCAGAATCGCTGAAGGACCTCAGCACTACTCTTGATCACCTCAATAGTGTCTCACAACGGATAGGTCTTACAATGAAAATTTTTTTTGATGCCAAAATGAAGATAGAAAGATAAAAGATAGAAGAGAGAAATGAGATTGCCAAAACAAATGTCAATAGTAACGTCCATATCACACCTATGCCGGTAGTTATTGGAATAATTACACTCGAAATTGTTGACGAGTATAATACAAATTGTTCGATTAGGTAAGCCCAACTTCGAGCGAGAGATCAATCAGCGGATTCAACTCGGCTGGGTTCTGGAGAATTACAACTTATGATAAATATTCTCGTCACGTATATCATACTATAACTATTTTTCATTTCGTAACTCAAAACTTGAAAACAAGAGTGTTGCAACTAATGCATTTTGCCAGTGATTACATACTCGTATAAATCTATAACGTGTCCCCCCACTACTGATTATATGAGGAAGCTTAAGGTCGCTCAGCGAGCTGTGGAGAGGTCTGTACTCGGATTTACATACACTTTATGTAAAGTTTTTGTATATGATATCTACATCTTAGTACGTATGTATATGTATACACTTTTATGTATTTGCACCTGCCACAAAATCTCATCACTCCACGGTTGACTGCCAGAGAACGCCAATAGGCGTTAAGTCCGCCCTTTGTTATTCTAGTTATTATGGTGTTTACAATCAAGGTTAAATAAAGAAATAAAAGGTTCTTTGCATGATAGACTTCATAGTGAGGATATAAAGTTCACTTACAATGCCGACTATCATGAAAAATTTGATAACCGGTAAGGTTTTCAAGTAGGAGCGTAGTAAGCGAAGTATAATGATAATAATGGTGATGAATGCGTAAAAAATAACTTTTGAAACTAAAAATGTTATAACAAATATACATGTAAAATATAAATTAATATTTCTTTGTTAGTATTTTAGCGCTGCCATACCGTTTATCAAATTGAACTAAAACTTTTTCAACCTATTGCTTGTACTTGCGCCAATAGTTATAGGCATAGTACATACATACGAGGGTGGATTGAAAAGTACTCGGCCTAACCAAGAAAATAAACACATACTAAATCAGTTATATTTTTATTTTTCTACATAATCACCATCAAGTTCAATACACTTTTGCCACCTCCCCTTCCAAGCATTTAGAACGTTGAAAAAAAATGATTCTTCCTTAGAGTCAAAATATGCGTCTACAGCTGCTTTGACCTCGTCGTTTGTCGAAAATCTTTGACCTCCCCAGTGCTTTTTTAGGTTAGGGAACAGAAAGAAGTCTGATGGTGCCAGATCAGGTGAATACGGCGGATGCGGTAACAGTTCAAAGCCACAGTTGTGAATTTCAGCCATTGACTGTACTGACGTGTGAACACGGGCGTTATCTTGATGAAACAGGACTTTTCTTCTGAGCATTCCTCGACGTTTTTCTTTTATTTCCTCTCGTAAACGACGTAGTAAGGTGCAGTAGTAATCAGAGTTTATAGTCTGACCCCTTTAAAGATAATCAATCATAATCACACCTTTCGAGTCCCAGAATACTGAAGCCATCACCTTATTTGCCGACAAAATCGACTTAACCTTTTTAGGGGGTGGTGAACCAGGTCTTCTCCACTGTTTTGATTGTTGTTTTGTTTCCGGTGTACAGTAATGAACCCATGTTTCATCCATAGTAACAAAACGATTCAAAAATCATCTGCATCGGCTTCAAATAACTCCAAACAGTCGCGTGAAATAGTCAATCGCGTCCTTTTTTGTTCAACTGAAAGCAGTCGCGGAACCCACCTCGCAGACACCTTGTGGAAACCCAACTCGTTGACAATGATGTTTTGAGTTCGTTCATAAGAGATGCCTATAATCTCGGCTATCTCTCTAATTTTTAAGCTGCGGTCTCCCATTATTAAATCAAGTACTTTTTTTAATATTTTCGTCAGTAGTTGACGTTGAAGGCCTTCCAGAGCGGGGTTCATCTTTCACACTCTCTCTACCACGCTTAAATTCTGCTATCCATTTTTTGACGGATGAATATGACAGAGCACAATCGCCTAATGTACTGACCATGTCATCATGGATGGCTTTTGATGATAGCCCCTTCTTATGGAGGTACTTAATGACGGCACGCTGCTCGATTTGCTCCATTCGCGGAAATTATGTCCGATTACTTTGTTAATAAATTTATAAAATCACAACTAATTATCGCACACGTTTCGAACTTCACACAATGAACTAGTCTAAACTGAACTAAATAATGTGGGTAGATTTGATTTTTAGAATTGAATGGATCTGTGTTAGGCCGAGTACTTTTCAATCCACCCAGGTAGGTACACACATACAAATATGGTACATAGTAATTACAGTAGTAGGTGCGGGTAACGTTCTGACCTTAGAGTAATTACATACATACAACTCCAACGAACCTACAACTCAACGTAAATTGAGTCAATATACTTGACTCGCTTTTTCTTTTATTTAATTTTCGAATTAAGCAAAAATAGACAAATCTATTGAAAGATGTTGCGTATAATTCTAGCGTGGAAATAAAAATGTCAAGTGGTCATCTTTGGTCTCTTTATACTATGCCAAATATCAGAGTAAGTACATCCGTATGTTCTGATGTACTAAAAAAATGACATCCCTATTGTGTAGTATTATGTGTAATGTTACTTTACAAGACATTGCGTCTTTATTCTATAGTGATTTCGTTCGCAATGTTACGAGTAGCAACAAACGCCATCGATATATTCGTTTTGTTTAAGTATTTAATTTTATTACTTTCTATGTCTAAAAATATTTTTTTTTAATTAAACATATCGATTCGAACGAATAATTACTCAAAGATCATTTCTAATAAAACAATATAACTCTTCCAAATTAAAAACGATATTTCCACAATTTCTTCTGCTGCAACAACGTGCCGAGTACCAACTGGTTACAAAATAAATGTCTGGTACAAAAGTATGAAATAGTTATTAATAACAAAAATTTTAAGAATAATCTGAGAGTTGTATACAATGCCACTGCTATAAAATTAATCGGCTGGAATCGATTCATTTTACGTTGACGTTTTAAAGCATGTAAACTCCTAAGGCTTCGAGGAGAACGATATAAATTGTGAACCTTTGTCTGGATTGTCACATACCTGGGGTTTGGTGATGTTGAGTTAGCGCCATTACGCAACCTTGTTTAATGTCACTTGTAGCTGTGAAATTGTACAAAAAGTCGCTTTCATATAGGACACAGCCGGTGCCATAAATTAACAATAAAGCACATTTCCAGGATAGTTTTTCTCTAAGCATTTACCTTGTGTCAGTTTTACAATCAATATTGGATCAACTATTTTCCGAGAAAATCTAAATTCGCAATGTCTCTGCAGTTTAATATATTTAGCCAACCGACTTAAACGGACGTTTATTATAATAACTGCTAATCTTACTTGCAGAGAACAAAAAGGAAATACCTACAATCGGACATGCCGCTTTTCCTTTGCACTGTTTCCTTGTCACACAATATGCGGATTAGCTAATCAGCTTTAATAATCTATATTTGCTACTGCTAGGTTTACGATGATTGAGGTAAGTCTACCATCTTATTTTCGCCAAACACAAAATAATCAATACGCGTCAGATAAACGAATTATTTTGTACTGCAATTCTGCCAAGTGTGACAATAATCCATGTGCAGCAATCAACATTTTCGGGCTGGTGAAGAAGAAGATGAAGTAACGGAGAAAAACTAAAGAAAAAAGTGAAGAAGGAACTGGGTGGGACAAATTATTCTCTTTCTAGAAGTCCGTATGGCCAAGTACCACATTTTTACTTATTTCTGTCGCAATGCTTGATCTGCTGTTTCCAATCTGAAGGGTATAGAGGAACAGTGTAAACACAGGCTGCGAGGCATCTTAGTCTTGAGGTGACATGGCATCTACAGTTTTCTTTATTTAAGGTTGGTTGTGGGGTCAATAGAGTGCACTGATCACTTACTATCAGGAGTACTACAAGTTCGTTTGACTTTAAAAAAACTTATATTCAGTTTATTTTCATTCTTTGTTTTTATAAAAATGGAATCTGAACGGACGAGCACAATCGATCTTAACGGTCCAATACTTTATAATATTATAATATAACTTTAAACATTAGTTCTTAGACCTTATCTTTTAAAACAGAAATTTAATTGCGTCTTTAGGTTCGTAAATTGTAATATGCAAACACGATCGAAAGGCAGGTCCTTTATTTGAAAATAAGCTGAAAATTATTTTACGTTGTCATATCATTATCTTGATATTATTATATTATGTACAATACCGATACTACTTTTAACAAAAATAAAATAGTAATATAATACTTTACCATAAGTTATTACAATCAGCAGTCGTGTTTTCCTTAATAAAGCTTCATTCAAATAACTGCCGTCTATGTTGGATCGCTTCCATTAACTTAATGTAGCGCATAAAAACCTTTGTGCGTCTGGTTTATGGCGATAGACACCGCACTATTCGAAGAAACTTTCCTGACGGTAACAAATATATGAGCAAATTTCAACTTCCCTAAACATTCCCCTATTTACCGTAATGAACTATCTTTCTAACTAATTATATTTGATAACTTCCTTTTGTGCGCTAATATATAAAACCTAAAAAGATTTTCTAACTTATGGCTTGTGTCACAACGACTTCATTAATAACTTTCTTAATACTATTTACTTTAAAATCGGTTATCACCAAAACTATACTTACGTACTTTTAAACAATCATCGTTGCATTCCACCAAGTCTAGTACTATGTCTAAGTCTAGCACAAGTCTCACCATGCAGGATCCTAACTTTGTTTGATGTAGATTGTATTCATGGAGTAGCCAAAGTTTTAACTTAAGTTCAAATATATAAAAATTGATATACCTGTATTGCAATTGTTGAAAATACGACTAAATAATGTATTAGTCGTATTTTCGAAAACTTGTATTTTTAATTACCCCAAATTTATGAGCAACAACGTTTTTGCCCACCGATCGACCCTTACTAATTTGTGCGTACACAGTAAAAATCAGTTAAAATAATGCATTACCACGCATTTTAAGTTTAAATGATAAAAAGGACAGAATTTTTGAATTTTATTTAATTAATTTTTATTTCCCTTTACCTATATTACTTACTTTGAACCTTCTCTGCAAATTTACAAAATAACCCTGTATATATGGCATATGTAATTAAAGATTTTTTAAAACTCGGCTTGTTCGGAGAGCTAGAAATGGTAGATTCAAGCACCACTTATTTACAAAATTAAATTTGGTATAGTATGCTCAATTAATAATAGAGTAAGTACAATACTGATTACTTTTTTCATATTCTTGGTACGAAATAAATAAAAAAATTATAAACATAAGAATTTAAATTATTTGGTGCCTTTCGTTTTCGTTAACTGATTGGCTCAAAGAGCCACAATCACCGTTTTAAACTGACTGTGATTCGAAGTATTTAAATTGCCTAAGCTCTTTTCTCTGCCTTTAATTTAATTAGTTATTAAAGACCATCGCTGATACAAAACTTATAATGAATTAACATACAATTGAATATTTAAAATATGTATATATCTATACACAAGGTAATATGGACGCGAAAGATATCAGTGTCTGACTGTCTATTATCTTATAACACCTGCTGAATAGATTTCGATAAGGCAAGGAGATAGACTGACTGCATCCTGAGAATAAATCTTTTACCACGGGAAAATACCTTATTCTCACAAGAAAATTTAGTTTAATATAAGTGAAACCGCAGAATTTAAAGCTAGTAAAATATAAAATCTTGTAAGTGTATTATTGGTCTGAGCAGACAGGCAGCACAAGCCGGTGTGCGCATATTTATAGCCTAATAAGGTCATTCTACATCAGGCGCCTGCATACACGCGTACAAACATCAAGACGCGAAAGAAGTATTTGTCGTCTATTAAATTTTTTTACGTCTTTTATACGTGGTAGAACCATGCTGCAATTATATTAGTAGTAGTAGTATAGTTGTAGCACGAATGGGTAGGCTCGACCGGGGAAGGACCACGCTCTCACAGAATATCAGCGTAAAATATTAGCTTAATGCTGCTGTGTTTCGTACGGTGAGCGTAGAGAACCGGAGATCCTTTTCGATGGAAACGAGGCATTCCATCGTAGTCCTCACGGGTGAAAACGCATCTGTATTTTGATTCGTAATCGAGGATAGATGTAGATGTCTATGGGTCACAGCAACCACTTATCATCAGGTGAACTGTGTGCTCGTTTGTCAACCTATCCTATAAAAAAAACTTTTTCAGTTAAATGCTTAGTGATTGCGCCACCAAGTCGTCAAATGTCAATCGTCAATCTTTTTATATAAAATACATAGAATACAAAACAGGTCGAGTCAATAATAAAACTTATAACCTAATCTTCCTTTCTACACCTACAGCTGGCACGCATCGTGAACTTCATATTATTATCTACTGTCAACTCTCGCAGCGAACTTACTCTTGAAGAAATAACAAACTTTAAAGTTAACGAATTCAATCACGAGCAGACGTTAACTTTATATAGTATTTTATTGTTTTCTTTTTCCGAACGTAGAGATTTCGTACTTGAATTTTATCCGCGCAGATTACGAAAAATGAAGTAAAATTTTTGCTAAAAAGAATTTCTAACAATCTTACTAGCGGTATTTGAATTATAACAATTGAAATATTAGGTCTTTACCTATGAAATTGCCGTTTTGTATGAAATAAGTTAACATATTTTTTTCTATATCTTTTATTTCTATTAATCAAAGCAATCGTCCATGTAATATATTATGCATCTTTATCAATGCAGTGGCAGTTTATTATACCATTGAGGCTACAAATTCTTCGAAGTCATTTTGTACTGCCTGTCAGGTACTGTTTTTTCTTGTCATAAAGTTAACCAAATTCAAGAAAAATTAAAAGTCTGTAGGCGCAAGGTCTGGTGAGTACGGCGGATGACGAAGAGCTTCCAACCCCAGCTCTTTTAACTTAGAGACCGTCTGCTATGCAGTATGAGGTTGCGCGTTCTCGTGTAGGGGCAGCAGGGACGAGCGATTGACCAAAGCTGGTTGGAGACTTGCGAGCTTCTCCATCATTGTGTTCAGTTTTTCACAGTACACATCTGCAGTAATGCTCATTCCGTTGAGTAAGAAGCTGCGATGAATTACACCGGGGTTAGAGCACCGAACTGTGAACATCACTTTTCTAGGGGTAAGTTTTCGTTTAGGGCATTGTTTAGGTGATGAACCAGGATCCAACCAACTTTGATGAACGCTTGTAATTATCAACATAATCCATTTTTGTTTGAAGGTAACATGTGGATTAAAATTCCTCCGTTTGTGTTCCTGTTGAGTAGTGCAAGGCACGTCTCGATGCGTACTTCGCGCTGGCGATCATTGAGTTCGTGGGGCACCCATTTGTCAAGCTTTTTTACCTTGCTAATTTGACGCAAAACGATCAATATTGTTTTAAAACTAACATTGAAAGCTGCTGCTAATCCAGCCATAGATTGAGTATCATCAGCTTTCACAATTCCCTTTAATTCGTCATTGTCAACCAAAGTTTTCCGACGACCACAGAATTCAGTTTACATGTCCAATTTCCAGAACTGAAGCGGACAAACCAATACCAGGTGGTGCGTTCGTTTGTAGTATTCGCTCCGTAAACGTCATTGAATAAAAACTTGAATTTTTAACGTATCCGTGATGACAAAAACGATTCAAATATGATAAAACATAACGCTTATCAATAAAGAAAGGACTAATTTTGAAAAAAGTATTCCACGACTTTAAATAAAATTAGTTAGAAATTAGTATATTATTCTTATGTAGACAAACAAAAAATATTTTGATTTGAAATGGCCAGTACTGCAGAACGGCAATTTCATAGGTAAAGATCTTTACTGATCATTTAAACATTTTGATAGGTTTTAATGACGATCCACGAATTTTTTTGCCACGTCACTTAAAATGAGGTGTAATATTTGGACAGATTTCATAGCAGGGAAGTCAATTTGTTCGAAAAATCTAAAAGTTAATGTTTATTTATACTATTAGTTGTATTTTATATTAATTAGATTAAACATAAATAAATCAAAACCACAGATACTCATAAAGGCAGAAATTTAAAAAAAAGAGTTAAAATGTGCTAAAATTAGCCACTGAGGCACTCTTTTGTGTATTAATATCATAGAATACTATAATACATACATAATAGAACGGGGGAGTGGGCGGAGCCCGTGTCGCCACTAACATGTCACTAACACGTCAATTCACACGTAAAAATGTCAACACAATCAATCGTTTCCAATTTTCATGTCAAGCGTCGCTGCATGCAAATTATTTAAAAAATGGCAAATTGTGCAATAATTACGTGTCGAAAGAACAGCGGGAAATGTAATTTAAATAAGGGAGACCTACTCTACAACCAATAAGTCGGAACTATTTATATTTTGTAAATATTCGAAACAAAAATTAAATTATGAATATTAGAAAGAAACATTTATGTGTCAAAAACATTAATTAAAAGTCTAAAATGTGTTTGTAGTAGTGATAACTGATAAAACGACATAATTGCTTGTATGTGTGCTCTCGGCGACACCAATCCTCCTACAATGTTGACAGCCATTCTATAGTGTATTATAGTATTCTATG
Organism: Parnassius apollo; assembly: GCA_907164705.1. Taxonomy (NCBI): domain Eukaryota; kingdom Metazoa; phylum Arthropoda; class Insecta; order Lepidoptera; family Papilionidae; genus Parnassius; species Parnassius apollo. Next base: position 1,867,872 of record CAJQZP010000501.1, on the reverse strand, counting down.
ATTAATATAATACTCTAGAAACTTTTATTTAAACCTTCTCAATAAAATGATAATGATCAACAAAAAACTTAACCTCAGTGTCTATTCTAGCGACATCTGGTGGGCGGAAAAATATTGATGTTTATGAGCCCTCATTGCCATGAAATTAATATGGAACCACTGTGAAGGTATACTCTTTCTTCGAAAAAGCGGTCAAGGTCAAATATACGTAAAATAATTTTATGTGGTAGAGCCACGCTGCAATTACGCTCACGCTGCAAACATCATATAGTAGTATAGTTGTAGCACGAATGGGTCGACTTACCGGGGAGGGACCACGCTCTCACAAGAATACAAGCGTAAAATAGCAGCTTAACGCTATTTCGTATGGTGAGTGTAGAGAACCGGAGCCCTTTTTACAGGAAATGGGTTATTCCATCTTAGCCGTCACGGGTGACAACGCATCTGCATTTTGATTCGTAATCGAGGATAGATGTTATTTGTCTATGGGCCACAGCAACCACTTACCATCAGGTGGACTGTGTGCTCGTTTGTCACCTTTATCCTATAAAAAATGTTTTAAACAATCTTAATAATCATAAATATTAATATTATTTAAGATATAAATTAACTAACGTTATACGCAAAATACGCGCTTAGAAGTGGAGTTGCGGAAAACAGCCCGTCGTAAACTAAACTAAACTAACTAACGTTATGTACAAGATAACACCAATAATATAGTGCTTGGTTATTCTTTAAAGTACAAATTAACATATATTCAAAAATTCGTTGTATATTTTAAGAATCAGACTAGGTTCACGGTAAAAATGTAATACCATTATGGCAGTGGAGGCACCTGCTACCTTAACATTTGGTTGGTACGTCGGGTTTTATATATTAACGTACTTAAAAGTTTTACGATGAAAGTTATTATTATACACTTACATTTAGTTTTAATGTAGATGCTTACATAGATTAACTAAATAAAGGTGGTACATTAACTTTTAAACTTTTAAAGGATTAACAAATAATTAAAAATATTTTAAAACATATTTTTTCCAACACAAGAACTGCGATGTGTTTAATTACTTTCTGTAAATGCAAGTATTCATTTCATAATATCAAACATTAATATTATTTTTTATTTTAGGAATTATACAATAATTCTAAATATATTTAATTGTTTTTTCTAATGCTAAAACAACGCACTATACAATGTCGGAAGTATGCAAAGCTAACAATCGCACGGACGGGCGCCATGTTTCAGTGCCAAGAAATAATCTCCAATGTGACGTTAACATACATCATGTACAGAGCAGCTGCCAAAACTGTCTGCCAGGAGTCCCGCTCGCGACTTACCAACTAAAACAATATTAGGTGCTTAGGAAACTTATCCTGGCACATTGGTAAATTTTGTCGTGTCAGGAAGTCACTTCGAACAATACGCTTAATCTTGATATACAACTAAACGGATATTCAGTAATATGAAAAATTGTGTTATACTTTAAAACAAATGGTAATGAAAAAAATTTTGTACAACCGACTTCAATATAATTAAAATGAGTACATCACCAATGTAGTCGGGGTCAATTAAATACGCATTATTAAGGTTTACTCAAAAACTACAGGTTAGATCTTGATCAAATTTATACGAAACTACTTGAGAAGCACCAGCTATCAAATAAAAAAAGAATGCAAGACTTCAAAACACAGTTAGTTCATTCTGCGTAGATCGGACCAAAGACAATAATTAAAAAGCTGAAGGTACTCCGGGGTTAACTTTGACATCGGGACGTCAGTCATCTCAGTCCCCCGTGACCATGGGTGCTGGAAAGCACCCGAAACGTCGGGTATTTAAAAATAAAAATAAAATAAACAAAACGCTATAAAATCCGTAAAAGTAGTTTTAGTCAATTAGTCAAAAAAGAAACATCAAAATCGGTTCACCTTGAAAAATATTCCGAGGTAACACAAATAAAAAATACAGTCAATTTGAGAACCTCCTCTTTTTTTGAAGTCGGTTGAATAACCCTTTTGGTGGATTAAGCAATATCACCAGCTTAGGATAGCAATAAGAATGTCGTCTTAATATTGAATAAAACTATATTTACGGATTTATCCCGTTTAATTAACTACTTTAACTTATTTTTTATTTCCCGACGTTTCGGGTGCTTTACAGCACCTATGGTCACAGGGAGGACTGAGATCTTTGACGTCCAGTGTCATAGTTATCTCGGCTACCTTCATTTTTATAATATTAATTTTCGGTCCGATCTACGAAAAACAAGCTTACAGTATCTTGAAGCCTTGCAGTGCTATGCTTGGGTTTGGGTTTAATTTTGTTAATTATAGGATCCCAAGTAGATGGCAGCACCCATCCATCTTCTCTATTGAAATTTGGATGTTTTTTTTTTAATTTCAATAGCCTCGCGGATCATCCTTGGTAGAAATCGGTGTTCTTTTGCGAGGACTTGTGGTTTATCAAATCTGATGTAATGGCTTCAAGATGTAGCCAACGTTGTCTGTGACTCCTCTGACATACGGTAGTACAGCAGGCACACGCTCGTCTGTGTCCGTATTCACTCGGTCACGGTGACGTAGGCGCAGGACCCAAAGCTTGTTGCTTGATGTACTGAAGTTCGGTGGCCAGATGTTTTCTGACACAGATCCCTGATGCTCTCTGAAACAAAGATTTACCCACGGTAGCTAAATGTGACGGATGATGGTGAGATTCACCATTTAAATATCAGTTGGTGTGAGTCTTTTTCCTATACACAGTGTGACCAACAGTGTTATCAGGATATCGGATGACTAAAACATCTAGGGAAGCTAAATAATTATTTGCCTCTAACTCCATTGTGAATTGTATTTTAGAGTTTATAGAGTTAAGGCGGTCTATAACTGCAGTTACTTTGTCAGATGGTAAAATTGTGAAAGTGTTGTCTACGTACCGCTTGTACAATCTTGGATTTACAGGTGCAATAAGAAGGTCTTTCTCCTCGAAGCCCTCCATGAATATGTCGGCGACTATGGGAGATACAGGTAAGTCCATCACCACACCATCTACTTGCTTGTAGAACTCTTCCTTCCACAATAGATAGCCAGCTGTGAGGCAATGTTTGAGTAATACTGCATATTCAGCAGGCATGTTGTTATCTTCTAGCTTACTAGTTACAACTGAGATGCAGTCTTCAGTAGGTTGGCATGTGAATAGTGACTGTACATCAAAACTGACCATAGTTTCGTTGTCAGCGAGATGTAGGTATTTTATTTCACTAAAAATTGGTACGAATCCTTTGTGTGTAATTAACAAAATAAAACCCAAACTCAAGCATACCACTGCAAGACTTCAAGATACTGTAAGCTTGCTCTGCGTAGATCGGACCGAAATTAATATTAAAAAACTGAAGGTAGCCGACCAATCACCAATGTAGTCGGAGTCAATTAAATACGCATTATTAAGGTTTACTCAAAAACTACAGGTTAGATCTTGATCAAATTTATACGAAACTACTTGAGAAGCACCAGCTATCAAATAAAAAAAGAATGCAAGACTTCAAAACACAGTTAGTTCATTCTGCGTAGATCGGACCAAAGACAATAATTAAAAAGCTGAAGGTACTCCGGGGTTAACTTTGACATTGGGACGTCAAACATCTCAGTCCCCCCCCTCCGTGACCATGGGTGCTGTAAAGCACCCGAAATGTCGAGAATGAAAAATTAGTTAAGGTAGTTAATTAAACGCGATAAAATCCGTAAATATAGTTTTATTCAATGTGCAGTGTTCGCGTAAATTAAAGAAATCGTAATGTCGTCTTAATAGTTAAACTAAAAATTTCTTCACCTATTTTTCCACCTTTCCCTTGAATTGTAGCCTGTCTTAAAAATGGAATTATTAATTGGTTTTTGCAAAGATACTGCGTAACATACACACAAGAAATACAGTTGAAGTGATAACTTGTTCTTTTTTAATTTGGCTTAAAGTTAAGCCAATAATGGCGCTAATTTTAGGCCTTATAACAAAAAGTAAAAATAAATAAATAAAATACCTTTAAGATAGATAGAGCAAACACGGAAAAAGTACTTTATTTTATATAACATATTTTAAAAAATAACTAAAAAGTATAAAATAATGTCTCTTAACCCCATACCGATATAACGGCAAACGTAAAACGTATGCAGTAAACAATAATTGATGCATTACACTTAGGACTTAAGTCACTTATGTACAATTTTAATGCACTACCGATAACATGAAAGTTGCGTGAGTTGAGTTCACTACACTTCCTTATTATTTCAAATAATAATTCTTCGTTTTATTTGTATAAGCATTTATAGTATGGACCTAGGATTAATTACGTTTCCCTACTTGACTAACTCTTTGTCTGTTATAAAAACATGGCAAGAATGTGAATTATTAATAACAGTAAATTTTAGTTACTTTTTTCTCCTTTTTAGCCTGTCATCCTGAGCCGTCTTTAAAGTTGCAAGTCTCCACCTCATCGGGAAATAAGTTTTAAATCATTCGGTACAAATCTTAATCAGACAGAAAACAAACTGAGAGAGAAGAAAATGAGTTAACATTGCATTGTCATCCAGCTCCGAGGTATATTTAAAGTTTTAAATGCCCATCAAGAAGTTGCTTTTCATTTTTATACACAAGAAAGGGCAAACGAGCATTATATGATGGAGTTATACGGAATAACGATGAGGTTATCACGTTAAATGAAAAGACTTATCCTACATAACGTTCTTCTAACATACACAATTAAAAATATATATAACGATTAACATTCTAATCGTGGTAGTTCTTTGTTCGTTTTTCGCCTAATTGCCTATGTATAGGAAAGTTTAGGTAAATAATTACAATGTCGATGCCGCGTGAGCACTGCGCGCCTCCGCACCGTTGCCGCTTTTAGATGTCACTTCAGGCCGGTAAACGAATATTATCTAGGTGATTTATTTCGTGTAAATTTTTACGCTAGTTATTTTGTTTGAAAGATGCATTTTTTATTTTTGGTGTAATTGGTTATTTTAATATTTGAACAGACATAATATATGAACTTGTATTTACCGCTGTGCAATTTAATATGATAACACAATCGCCACATATATGATTTAAAATAGATTTCAAAAGTTGTACAGAAATGTCAAACCAACTAAAAAGTGAATAGAGTATTTTAACGAGTTTCAAAAACTGTTTTAAATGAATCCTAGAATGATAATGAACCACTATAATTTTTATATAATTTTTTAAACCGAATAGCGCCACAAAATTACTTAATCATTGAAGTAATATGTACTTACGTACTAGAACAGCTACATATTTCAAACAAAAAATGTACGCTACTCTGTGTTCGCGCGGTTGTTTTTTTATCATAGAATAAACATAGGTAGAATGATCCGTAGGTAATAGTAGATTGTATTGTTTAATGGGTAAATTATATCGAGAACCATATTTAAATTTTGTCATTTATTTTGTTTTCTTATTTAATATAATATTACATAATATTATATCACAATTACATTTAAATAATAATTTTATCTGAATATTTTAAAAGGTATCTATGTCAAATATAAAAAAACATACTAAATGTATGTTGAACAAAACTTATTAACGTAACATTTAAATTACAAATATATTTATTTAAATTAGAATTAGATTCGTTCATAAATGCTTGGCACGCGAGAATTAAAAATGGACGAATTTATTCCACTTTGACTTTGAAAAGGAACCAGATGAACGTTAACAAAGAAACAGAAGGGGGGAATCGAGGCTTCTCTCGATTCGGCCTCCTATAACGCCTACGTTGGGTTCGGGAACAACGTATGTGATCTCCGCAACGGAGTAACACACAAGGGCGATAACCACTTCCTTTTCAGAAAATAGGTTCAGGCGGGGATTACGGGTCTTCCGAAGTCGTCCCGGTCCCAACGCCTTAATTCTTCTGAATAAATGATTCTACTCAATTCTCAAACGCCGAAAACTACCTCTAATCAGATTCTTATCAGTTATCATGTTTCTTATCAAACAATATAAGTGAATATTTTCATAAATCAATCATAGAAAATAGGCATTTGTTTTCATACAAAACATATCAAACTCATATAAGACAATACTTATGCAATTAATTTCCATTAATTCTACTTATGCACAGCGATCATCTCGACCGGGGAACAAATCCTGATCTCTAACTTTATTTTAATATTTCTTTAAATTAACATTATTGGAAAGATGATTTCAACCGGGGAACAAATCCGGTAACATAATTTATATCTTAAAATTCCCTATATGAATTTATTAAGAGATATTACTAAGAAAACGATAAACTATTCCGGCCTGGGAGTCGAACCCAAGACCTTCATATCATTAATTCGATATTTCTTTAAGATTCAACTAAGCATTTTCTTATCGGAATATTGTTGCTTGATAATTTGCTTTTTTAGAAGCTATTCGTAATCGGTTAACTAATAAAATGAAATATTCTTATAGGCGCGTCGCCAACAATCGACCCCCCCCCCGTGCATCAGCACCATCATTTGGGAGGCGTCGCGGGTACCAGGACTATTATTCTGGATGTAGGTCTCCTCAAGATACCTGTGCTAGTAATGACGTCAACCACTCTAGTGTGACCGTCTGGTCCCGGTAGCGTCCTACTAATCTTGCCTTTCGGCCACGTATTTCGTGGCAATGAATGATCTATTATCAAGACAATATCACCTTCTTTAGGCTCCATAAACTTTCCGTTATTACCCGTTCGAGGTATTAAAGTAGGCATGTATTCTTTTAGCCATCTTGTCCAAAAATGGTCGGCTAACCTCTGTGCAGATTTCCAGTTGAGTTGACCCGTCAGATGTTGCTATAAAAATAATCCAGGTGGTCGATCACCACATGAGCGTCCCAGAAGAAAATGATTGGGTGTCAAACCCTCTTCAGGACTATCCATACTGAATGTTACCAAAGGTCTGGAATTTACAGTATGTTCTGCTTCCAAAAGCAACGTATGCAGAACCTCCTCTCGCGGGCTCCTTTCATTGAGCGTAGCGGTCAACGCAATTTTAATTGATCTTACTAAACTCTCCCAGGCGCCACCCATGTGCGGTGCTCCCGGAGGTATAAATTTCTATTTAATATATCTTTTAAATGACTCATTTTTCATGCCCTCATAGCATTCTTCGCATGCTTTCAATAATTCTTTATTCGCAGCTTTGAAATTTGTCCCGTTATCGCTGTATATAACGGCTGGTTTTCCTCTTCTGACGATAAATCGCCTCAATGCCATTATCAATGACGCTGGTGTCAATGAGGCTGCTAATTCCAGATGTACTGCTCTGGTGGTCAGACACGTGAATAAAACACCCCAACGTTTTTCGTGTCGCCTTCCTATAGTCACACTCATAGGTCCGAAATAATCTACGGCTGAGCATGTAAAAGGTGGTTCATGATGAGCTATTCTCTCCAGAGGAATATTTCCTTGTGGCCCGTTCTGCGGTTTTGACCTGAATGTCCTGCACCACTGACAATGATGTGACACACTTCGTACTACATTACGCAGGTTCAAGACATAAAATTTTTGGTTCACCTCATTCATCACCGTCTGGTGATTGGCATGTCCAAAATGATGATGAACTTCTCTAATCATCATTTTAACGATTTCGTGTTTACCGTCTAATACGACAGGTTTTCTACTTTCCTCGGTCAAATTAGACTTAAAAGGTAAACGCCCATTTAAACGGAGTAAGTTATCTTCTATTTCCATAAATAATTTACTTAAGCGTGAACTTCTTTCAACGCTTTTGCCTGCTTTCAAGCATTTTATTTCCAAATAAAAAAACACTCGTCTTGAACGAACTTCCAAATTAATGATTCAGCTTTTTTCAAGAGCGCTATGTCCAACGCGCTGTCGGGTCCTTTAACCGACTTTGCTAAAACTTCGTTGGAACACATAACCGACTTTTCGGCTGCGTTGTCGGGTCCTTTAACCGACTTTCTTAAACTCTTGAATTTTTCTACCGCTTGTAAGGTGCGTGTTTTTGCCCCAAGGAATTTCTTAAAGCTGCTAAATCGTCCGTAGTCGGGTAGACTTAACGGTTCTTGCTTTCTCAGCGCATTTAGGCCTTCTGGCGATTTTTCTTCACCTGTTTCTAAGCTATTTATGGTGTCCACTTGTTTGGGCCATAAATCAGGACTTTTCCTGAGGAATTCAGGTCCATGAAACCAGCGATGACTTACATCGAAGGTGGAAGGAAAATTTCTAGTGGCGTCGTCTGCCACGTTTTGTGACGTTGGAACCCATTGCCATTCACATAGTTTACTGTGATCTTCGATTTCAGCCAATCGATGAGCAACGAATGGTTTAAAAGCGCGAGGATCTGACTTAATCCACGCTAACACTGTACGTGAGTCCGTCCAAAATACTCTCTCGGATATCTCGTACTTGCTCTCTTCAATAACTGATGCAGCTAATCTACTGCCCATAAGAGCTGCTTGCAATTCAAGCCTTGGAATAGAAATTGGTTTCAGCGGCGCTACTCTTGCCTTTGCGGCGATCAGCATAATCGGCCTTTCTCCTAGCTCGTCCGTGGTGACGTAATACACGGCGGCAGCGTATGCTTTTTCACTAGCATCCGTGAAGGTGTTTTACGAACGTTCCGGCAAGTCGTATTACGAACGTGGTTGCCACAATACAAGCATTGAATCAACCACAGTATTTATACTCACCGGAGTTAGTAAACCGCATAGTCGAGAAACTTGGAACTATGATTAAATTTAAATGGTTTGAATATCGAGCTCAGCATCCTTTGGAGCCAGAGTTACAGAAGTGGCCAAGTTTTTTAAATTTATTGAGTGAACAATTTGGAACGTCCTTAAGCAATGAAAATGTGCCTGAAAAACGGAAGCGTCCTGAATTCAGGAAGACACCGCAAAGGGGCCTGTACGCAACCATTACAAGAGCGAGCGCTATGACCGCCGAAGTAATACAAGCGAGCGTCTAGAACGCCGAAATAATAAAGGGCACAACCGACAAGTGGTTATGATAACCCAGGATAAACCTGTAAGTCGGGTAACACATAAGTGTGTTATATGTAACAAGGAGCACTCTATAGTGAGTTGTTACAAGTTTAAGGACATGAATAAGGTTAAAAAAGCGAAAGTATGTTTGTCACCTAACCATATGAGGTTAGAGTGCAAAGGGAAAAAATGTGATGTAAAGGGATGTAGAATGTCACATCATCGAATGCTACACCGATACCCCAATGAAAATACCTCGCCGCAAGGTTGAGGGGGGTAAAGAGGCTCAAATTACAACTGTTAGTACAGTGAATGCACTGGCATGTGCATACTTAAAGATTATACCGGTCGAGTTGTATGGACCTAAAGGAAAGGTCAAGACCACAGCTCTTCTGGATGAAGGATCAACCATGACACACATAGAGGAGTGGATGGCTCAGAAGTTAGCGCCTCGCGGACGTAAAGAAGAATTACGTATTGAAGCCGTGGGAGGTAAGCGAATTAACGACGACAGTTCATATCGCTTAAACGTTAAGATAAAAGGCATTTACTCGAATGACTTAGAAGAGACAAGTGTACAAACAATTAAGTCACTTAACCTTTCTCCGCAGTCAGTGAGTCGAGAATTATTGCAACGGTGTTCTCATTTGACCCCGATTAAGGACGAGTTGATTTATGAGAGGTCCAGACCTACCATATTAATTGGCCAGGAAAATTGGCATCTCATAGTTACTCGTGAATTAATTTCAGGAGGTAAGAACCTACCTGTAGCATCGCTCACTAAACTTGGATGGGTTTTACATGGTCACATATCGGGTGGCATTAAACCAGTCAAGATTGTTAACCATATTTCCACGAAGAAGGAGGAAGACATGGGTAAGTTGATCAAAGATTATTTTAGTTTGGAATCTCTGGGAGTGTCTGCGCGAAAGCCCATGAACGACCCAGAAGAACGAGCTTTAAATATTGTTACGGGCTTGAGGTTCGTGACCATAAAAATTGCCGATAAAATTACCTAAATTAACACTTTAATTTACTTTACACAAATTAAAACTAAAAACACTAATAATTAAACACACTAATTCACTTAATTCCGCTCCGAAGCTAAAATGAGCATCTCAACCCTACCGAATCTTCTTTCGAGAGCGTTCATTATTTCTTCAGGTTCACACAAAGTAAACAACAACGACTTAACCGCTTCCTTAGCGGTGCCCTTTAATGCCCTCCTAAGGCGTGCGACATTCTGCACCCCTGAAAATTGGCTTCTCGTGTCTTCAAACACCGTTGTGAAAACTATCCATTTACCCGGGTCTCCATCGAACACCGGTAATTCCTGGAGGAAATGAAGCTGGGAAGACTTATCTTTACTCACTATCTTTATTGCACTCACAATCGCTTCGGTTAATTCTGACACCTCACTCGCGTGTGTTTTCTGTGCATTTCCTTGGTTGCGCTCGATCTCCGCCCCTTTGCGGCGTGATCCTTTACACGCTTCCTTATCAGTAATATCGGGTTGCGTTACACTAACCGTCGCGCTCATTATGGTCTGTTGAACCCAACTCATTACGAAAGGTTCCACCTGAGTATTCCGCTCTTCATCATCCTCACTCGAGTCGATCTCCTCTTCTCGGTTGAGTCGTGCCAACTCCAATTGAGACTTGGCTAAGGCAGCAGCTGCCTGTGCTCGTTCGAGCTCTGAGCGTTCGAATTTAATCCGCGCCTCTAATTCGGCTTTCAGCCTCGCCGATCGCGATGACCTACTACCTCTCTGTGACCCTTTGTCACTAGTGTGCCCGATTACTGTCCTTGACGATGCCGCTTCTTCGGTCCTTTGACCTACTTTTTCGGCTACCGTTTCACTCCTGGATATAACGGATTGTTGTGCGGTGCTGGCCTGCGTACCACTGGTGTCCGTCCTGTTGCTTATCGTTGCCATGGACGCCCCTGACTCCCACGTGCATGTGGACGTATCGGTGGTGGCTCCACTTGAAGGAGTTATTCCACTCGAAGCAGTAGCTGTGGTCGCTCCAGATGGTTCCGCCTCTTTAGCTTTTCTTGAGGGCCCTGTCCTTGTCTTGGTTCCTTCGCTTTTCCCTGTCCGGTCTTGTGCCTTCTTCATCTTGCAGGAAGGTGATAGTTGGCCTACGGTCCCTAACTGTCCCTACGGTCCCTACAACCCCTTACTTACAACCCTTCTACACCCCAACCTAACCCCACTACCCCTCCCCCCACCTTTATCTCCCAACCCTACAACCTTACTACCACCCTAACAGCCCTATCAGCCCCATCAATCATGAACGGGCCCTACCGAGGTGAGCCGTCCAGGGATTGAGTCGTGCAGGAATGGAATGGAGGAAAGGTTTAGGAACTGTCCCGCCAAGGAATATGACGAAACAGTCGAGCGGTAGTGCAAGCGCAGTCTCGCTCGAGAGAACTGCTCCACCCGAAGGTGTTGTGCCAGAGCCCGACCGTTTGGCACCGTTAGGTGGTCGGGATGTATGCTGCGCTTCGTCGCCCAGTCGCCGGTGACGCCTCGTCCAGGTGCCCTCTTAAGGCCGCGATGCAGTCAGGTGCACGAGCTCGAGCACCCTCGCCTGGCAGCAGCAGCGGTGGATGCTTCTTCTTCTTGCACCCTCTGATGACCCGACAGGAAATGCCGGACACGGTCGTCCGACAGGAAATGCCGGACACGATCGTCCGACAGGAAAATGTCGAGCACGCTTGCCCGACAGGAAAAATGCCAAGCCCTGCTTGGCCACGATGAGCGCCTTCACAAGGCACCTGCGCCTTGCTGCTATACGTGCCCCATGCGAGCACACGCCCCAAGCCGCAATCCCGATTTTCTTTCTTCTGGTAGTTCCAGGTCCGGTCCTACTGCGCTGACCTAGTCTTCCGGCCTTTGGTCCTGTTGCTTCAGCTCAAACCTCCGGCTTCCTTCGGTTGCTGATCTTCACTCGGCTCCGAAAGTCTTCTTTTTCCATAACCAGCAGTCCACAGCTGGTTCCTTAATCCTGCTCCGAAGGACCACTTGAAAAGGAACCAGATGAACGTAAACTAAGAAACAGAAGGGGGGAATCGAGGCTTCTCTCGATTCGGCCTCCTATAACGCCTACGTTGGGTTCGGGAACAACGTATGTGATCTCCGCAACGGAGTAACACACAAGGGCGATAACCTCTTCCTTTTCAGAAAATAGGTTCAGGCGGGGATTACGGGTCTTCCGAAGTCGTCCCGGTCCCAACGCCTTAATTCTTCGATATGGACTGTGTCACTTTAAGGGAAGAATTCCTTGGGAATAAAACAGCAATTATCTTCAAACCGTTCCGTGAGAGAGTAATTACTTTTCCCATCACTTCCCTATACTTTTTCTTTCTTCTTCTTATTGACTGCTGGTCTTGCACTTTTCCCGAACTGTTCCGAACTTTCCCTAACGATTTGCAAGAAAAATCAATTTACTGAACTACCTCGAAGCTAAACACGAAAGTGAGCCGCGCCATTTGTGCGCTTGCGCAACTCAATTACATCAATTTGTACTATCACTCTCTCACGGTTTGCTCAATAACTTTATTTGTATAAGACATACATTTATACAATTTACTTATAAAGATTGCACAAAGAAATATCTATACTACGATATAATTTACATTTTCATATCACAAAAAACCATTTATTTATTTAACAAAATATGCTTATTTTACTCACATGTTCAAAGTTGGAATTTCTTAAATATTTAACATAGAAAGTTAAAACAATGTTTTCCACTTAAAATTATACATATCTTAACTAATACAATAGTTTAATTTACATTTTCTCTATACATTTCACTATTAAAACACTTTTAAATTTCTTATACAAAACTATCATTATTTCACTTATTCACAGGAATTTTCACATAAAATAACACAGAATTCACCTCTTTTACACGTACAATCAATCTGAAATGTTTTACAAGTCATTTTACATAAATTGCTGAAATTTGCAAATATTTAAATTTCTACATATTTGGCCTCCTAAGTACGTAGCAAGCGTGCGTCTATGAACTCACACTATTTGAACAACTAATTTTTGCACGGCTATCGACTATCAGTAAAAATGGAAAGTTTAGTATACACTAATATCAACAATACTAGGTGAATAAATGATTCTACTCAATTCTCAAACGCCGAAAACTACCTCTAAACAGATTCTTATCAGTTATCATGTTTCTTATCAAACAATATAAGTGAATGTTTTCATAAATCAATATAAGAAAATAGGCATTTGTTTTCATACAAAACATATCAAACTCATATAAGACAATACTTATGCAATTAATTTCCATTAATTCTACTAATGCACAGCGATCATCTCGACCGTGGAACAAATCCTGGTCTCTAACTTTATTTTAATATTTCTTTAAATTAACATTATTGGAAAGATGATTTCAACCGGGGAACAAATCCGGTAACATAATTTATATCTTAAAATTCCCTATATGAATTTATTAAGAGATATTACTAAGAAAACGATAAACTATTCCGGCCTGGGAGTCGAACCCAAGACCTTCATATCATTAATTCGATATTTCTTTAAGATTCAACTAAGCATTTTCTTATCGGAATATTGTTGCTTGATAATTTGCTTTTTAGAAGCTATTCGTAATCGGTTAACTAATAAATTGAAATATTCTTATAGGCGCGTTGCCAACAGACTTTGATGTGGAAACCTAAAAATAAAATAAAAGAATAATAAGCAAAATTTTGATGTAATGTAAATTTAAATATGTAAAATTTAGCCTATTTATAATAACTTATATGTTTCTACAAAAAATGTGTATAATAATATATTCGTCCTATACTTAAGTACCCACAGAAACGTCGCATCTGAACATATTAATTTCATAATCTATATTCCATGACACGAGATGGCGTCTTAGGAATAATTTGTTTTAATAATAATCTATAATACTTTTTTATTGATTAAGTATCTTTTTAATAGATGAAAAGTAATTCCTTTTTTTTACTGACATTTCTTGAATTATTTGTGCAATATCTAAGTACATACGACGGCATATTTTTATCACGAGATCTTTTTTAAATCAACACAACACGTGACAACTCTACAAGCGCCTAGCGAGTGACTGATTAAAGTACGGTGTGTGCACCGCAGTTGAATGGAACAGAGTAGCTGAATGCAGTGTCGCCTCTAGTACGTAGTACATAATAGCTCAATGCGTTTAATCTATCGTTTTAAAGGAGATGGTCCGAAGCTGTATGAAGCGTGGGCCTGGTTTTGTACAAGTAGGGAAATAAATGAAAATAATATACTATACCACTTTTGGTCATTCAAATCCACGAATTTGCCTTTATTTCAGTGGTATTAATATTTTATTTTTACCGAAAAAAACTGCAACACTAATGACGAATTGATGTCGTTTTGACGTTAGTTCTAAACTGTCATAAGGTTATTCATCAATTTATTTACAGATATTACGGATAGCCTATCAGGTATATTTATTATGTACAATGGCTAAAATGTCTCAAAACTTGGGGATTTGCTATTTTGGTCTTGGAATAAGTAACATTCTTGTTGATATTTACATATCAATATCAATGTAATTCAGAAGCTCTGAATAAACAAAAAAATATCACACTACCTACATAATTTCATGACTCAACAAAGATATTATAATATACTGCGTACTATGAAGTGTAAAAGTAAGGAGTACCAACTCCCATAGGAGAATAGTTGAAAAAGTATCCATGTGTAAGCAGTAAATAACAGTTCAAAACTCTCCACTACTGCGCTCGAGTACCTACGGGGTATGTTAAATCGCCGTAAAATACGTTGAGAGTGATTTTAAAAATAAAAATTTTGAAAGCAATAAATTAATTATTGTAAAAATAATTATGGTGAAAGTCTGTGCAATAAAAAAATTATAGAAAGTTCTTTAAAATTTAGACTGTAGCTACAGTGGTGCCACCCTTATTTAACGCTTTCCTACGGACACTATTTTATACGTAGACAGAGAAACCTATAGACTAATGATTAGCGTGGCCTAGAGTGAGAAAGGACGATAACGTAGTTTTAGGTTATACAATAATCTTTATGAGTTTTAAACATATTTAGATAAAATTTTTAATTGTTCTAAGAACTGAACTAAACAAGATTCACCAATCTTAAGCTCCCAACCACTTTTTTCTCACTAAAAGTAACTTGTAAGGGCCTTAGAACGCTACGAACTGTCAAACTACACTTTGCTAAACAAAAAAACCGGCACGGACAAACAATCAGACCGCTCTGTCTCATTTCTATGCAAGACGTTTGCATTAATCTATATTTTTCGTGTGCGAATGCGAAAGAAGGCGTCAATTTGTCTATAGGTTTCTCTGTCTACGATTTTATACATAGTCTGTACTCCTTACATCTACACTCAAGTTACTTGTCAGACACGACATTTGACATTTAATTTTATGACTGGAAGGGCGCCATCTTGTAAAATCGTAAAAAATTGGGATTGCATTTTTATTTTTAGCAAGTTATTTAGTTCGATTTATTCTCTTATTTTATTATTAATAAAATCACTGAATTTTTCGCTTTTTTACGGTATAGTGTATATATACATAAACCTATACGGCCTAAAATGGACCGTCTCCTTTTCGCGTGAAAACGCTAGCCGCTATGTTGTTCAACTCGTGACGTCACAGTTGTCAATTCTACCGATTTTGCAAAGAAATAACATTTTTTTTAATTTTTAATAATGAGTCATCATCTAAATCATTGTTCTGTTGTGCCTGAATGCAAAAATACGAGCATAAGAACGCCGGGAAAGTTATGGATTCAAGTGCTAACTGATATACTTGGCTAAAACTACCCGAATACATTGTCTACATAAACCAGACTATTCTTCTGTGAAGATTATTTTGATGTAAGTATGACTTATATTTAACTACCGTTTAATACAAAACAAACATCATGAGGTGAAATGTATCGCAAGTCAAATTTTGTAATAAATTACGTTAACTTAGATATTATAACTAATGATTGCTAATGATTGTAATTATAGATAAACTAAACTATGATAGCTACTAAACTATGTTTTATCGAAATACACTCTCACCTGGTATTGTGTTTTTGTATAAACAAAAGTTGGTAATAGGTACTTACATTGATGTTTTAACATTCCTCGTACATAACTCAGCAGAACAAAAATTGCGATTGTATGCAGAAAATTTTGTCACCATCAATTTATTTATCCTTGATAGATTAGTACTTTCTGCTTTTACGAATTCGTCTTCCATGATGCCTTTTCAATAAAATTCGTAATAAAACTCAATAACCGTAATGATAACTGGAAAATTTTCGAAATAGCACGTTAGCTAGTTCTCTTACTCAGTGATACAATCCTTAGAATGGATCAATGACTTCACGACAAGCATGCACGCACTCACGCACGCACGCACACACGCACACACGCACGCACACACTTCCAAGTAAAATTACACTTCACTATGATACTTCCAGTATAAAAATATGTCTTTTCTTTTGTTAGACTGTGTAAGATTCTCTAGTTAACTTGCGGTCTCGGACCCTAAGATACCGGATTATCCTAGTTTGGGGTCCAACGGAAAATATTGTATGTCTTATCTTGAACATTGTTTAGATATATAACTCACTTTAATTTAAAAACGTTATTATATTTTATTATAAAGTGAGAAATCGTTCGTAAGGAAAGGAGGACGGGTATTTTTGTATGAGAGGTGGTCCAACTTACCAACAAAGTTCAAATTTGTATAAATATGATCATCGTCTCCTAGAAATAAGGTTGTACACTTTTTTATAATAATAGGAATTGGGATTTTTTAATTAAAAAAAAAAGTTTTATAACGTTTATTTTATTACAGAACAGCCCGTTTTACAATAATACAACACTCCTATCAATAATTATAATTATTACTTTTTTATGGAATAGAGTGAATGGGGCACTACACTCTATTGTGAAAAACCAGAATGTATCAAAAAAGGCACGTATGGTAATTCATAATGCTGTGTTAGTCCCTACTTTAATGTATGGTAGTGAAAGCTGGGTGTGGCAGAAGAAGCACGAAAGTTGAATAAATGCTGTAGAAATGCGGTCTTTAAGGAGTATGCTAG
This sequence comes from Parnassius apollo, assembly GCA_907164705.1. Classification (NCBI taxonomy): domain Eukaryota; kingdom Metazoa; phylum Arthropoda; class Insecta; order Lepidoptera; family Papilionidae; genus Parnassius; species Parnassius apollo. Next base: position 1,850,749 of record CAJQZP010000501.1, on the reverse strand, counting down.
GGTTGAATCTGAATGACAGGGTGAGAAACTGCATGATAAGAGATAAATGTGGTATGCAAGATGATGTTGTGACCAGGATTAAGAAAGGAATGCTTCGGTGGTTTGGTCATGTAGAAAGAATGAATGAGGAAAGAGTGATAAAACAAATTTATATGGCAGATGTGAACAGCAGAGTCGGGAAGGGACGCCCTAGAAAAAAGTTTATCGACCAAATTGGCGATATTTTGAAAATGGGCCACGTTAAAAGTACCCTTAACCGACGAGCATGTATGCGTAGATATATGGATGTAAAGGAGGCGAAAGAGGTATGTCAGGATCGTGTCAAATGGAAGTCCGTGGTCTCTGCCTACCCCTCTGGGTGACAGGCGTGAGTGTTTATGCTATTATGCTATGCTATTACTTTTTATTATTTTTACTTTGAGATGACATATACCCACTATTCCTAATTATACAGCATAATAGATTATTTCGACTGTGTGGTATGGATGAAGGTTAATCTACATCAGACTGGACCTATAATTCATCATCAATAATAATTTCATCAAGATGAAGTGCTGGTGGATGAAAAGGATTATGCCTTCCAAATCTCATGTACCACACAACCAAAAAGTAGGCGAGCGAGTTCCCGTTGTCGTTGCGTATGTCATGAGCCATTAAGTCTTTAAAATACAATGAATTCAATTTTAAGATGTCCCTTCATTCATTGCTGCATAATTATTTTAACCGTATTTATTAATATTTTTATGTTATAACTAAGTTACTGATTGTTTTTAGTTCAGTTTTTATTATTATTGAATGACTAACTTAATATATATAAATTACGTGTCACGTTGTTTGTCCGCGATGGACTCCTAAACTTCTTTACTGATTTTAATCAAATTTGCACACCGTATTCAGTTTGGTCCAACTTGAGAGATAGGATAGTTTTTTTGCCCAAGAGTGACCCACAATTTTTTTTTTGCGATATTTAAGGATTTTTAATAGGACATGACAAAGGGTTGTCGAAAAGGGCAGAACAACGTCTGCCTGGCAAGCTATTTATTTATAAACATTTTTATTCATTAGTAATTCAATAATTTAATATTATTTTTGTTATAACAATATTAAAATAATTTATATTAAAATATACGCGTAACGCACTTCTGCAATGAGGTAGACCTTGGTATCTATAGTAAGATCTATACTCGTATCTATGCCCTTTAAGAATATACAAACCCCATTTCTGTGCCGTGGTCCTTTTTGTATTTATTTAAATTATGAAAATAACTTTTAACTCTTTTTGATTTAAAGTGGGCACAGGAAAATAAATATTATAAACAGCGTTGGCGATTTTGCCGCTGCTTCAATATTTTAACTTTATTGGACTTAAAGACACAAAATTGGGCCACAAATGCACTGGCAGTATCCTTGACTAAGTGGTGTATTACCTTGCGAATGTAAGAAATTGTTCTTTCCTCTTTGAATAAATTTCATAGATAGGTAATAATCTGATATAGAATAACAAACATATTTTTCATATGCACTGTAACATAACCCGCAGAATTCTAATTCATTTGTAGTGGCATTGCTTTGAAATAGGGCAGTACCTATTGTTTATTAAAAAGTAATTTCGGAAAATGGATTTCTGTTATAAGGTAAAAGAAAAAATATTTTTTAGTTCTGGTTACTGTATAAAAATGTACAAATATAAAGAATGTTAAATGCGAAAACGCAAAATGAAATATTTCTATATTTTGACAGCATTTTGCTTTTAAATTCAAAATCTACTCGTACGAATGGTTTAAAATAATAGTTTTAAGCTGCAAATATTAATGAAGTGAATGGGTTTATTTACAAATTTAGCGAGTCCATATCTGATCAATCGTAACAGTTGTATCGAGATTCAGTTTAGTTGCGTGTAAGTATTAATTGACCCAGTTTTGTTGGACAGAGCTCGTACCACTAAATAGAGATTTGTGCGGGACTAATCCTCGTTGATCCGTGAAATCCTACTAGCATACCTTTACATAAATGAAGCAAACGCCGAGACCCGGATCATTCCTGAAATTTTGCTCTAGTTGTGATATAGTCGAAATCGTGGAAAACATTTCATTTTATATGTTATGGCTAATGTTCGTGTTAGTTTTTTCAAGCTTAAGTTTATATTTTATAAAAACATCTAGTTACTACTAAATACACCTAGTACCTTAGTTATGAATGAATCGAATATATCAAAGTTTTACCAAGTAGTGTGCAGTTTTAGTTTTTGTACGTCTAAGAGTCATCGGTTGCCAGTAAGGGTGCGGCTCAGGTGGCCCCACAGAGTACATTATATATACCTGGAAGGTGGCCCGTTGGCTACCCCAGAGCAGCTAACATTTTTAAATAATAATTCATATATCATTAGCAGTAACATATGCTGTTTTATAGCACAACACACTAATCGTTAGGTATAATATATTATATATACCACACACTTAATATATATACACAAAATTACCATATATAAAAATTCAATTTTAAATACTTTTGTTTATATCACACTTACTTTTAAAACAACTTATAAAATATAGAATATTCTTTCAGTTCAAAAAAAATTGAATGCATTGAAGTTGAAGAAAAAGCGGAAAGTATTGAACAACTTCCTCCTGTAAAATAGGCTTTCGATTGAAGAATATTAACTAATGACGACGTCTGCTGTTGTTTTAATGTTCTTGAATGCCAAGCAGAAGGAACTCACAGCAATGTAATTATGATTGTTACGCAGTTGTAAGTCATTCTTTGTTTTAATTGAATGGAAATGTTTGTTAAAAATAAAAACATACATTTGGTCAATATTATAGTAGCCATAAGCTAGTTATTTAAATATTAAATTTCATAATATAAGCAGACCTTATAAAGATTGGGATATCGTGTTATTTATTAACAAGTTTCCATCGTTTGTGCTTGTTTGTCCAGATGGGTGCAGATTGGTGAAAGTCCTAAGTATAAATTCTGAAAATGTGTCATTAAAAAGGGTAAACTATACGACCAACACGGTTTATTCCAATGTCTTCTCATAAAAAAATCTTCTCTACCGAACCATCGTTGATTCTGGATGGTTTTTTTTTTATAGGATAAGTGTGACAAACTAGCACATAGTCTACCTGATGGTAAGTGGTTGCTGTGGTCCATATACTTTTACCCGTAACAAGACAGCAAGAACAAGAGGTAACAAAACCCCTTATTCTATAAAAAAATATATTACCGAGCCTATAAGGATTGATGAATATTTTATATATTGAAGACAAACAATGAAATTTTATGATATTCCTCTACTGTTTTTTGTTATCTTAGAAATCATAAAAATTTTATTCACTACTTCGGTAATGCGTGTTGACGATTTGTGGACAACGAGCTAAGAGCTGTTCTTAGCTTAACTTGGAACGAAGCCAAAATAGGAGGAACTCGTTAAGACCCTTTCCAACACCTAAATGTGTTTATGTGTATTTTATTGTCTAAGTGTGTATGCCCTGTGTGTAAGCTAGTGCAATATTGTATAGCAAAGTAAGTAAGAATAGAATATATGGACTGTTACCTTTCTTTTTTACTTTTTACTTAGGTATATAAATTTATATATTAATTAAATAGGTTTCATATGCAAGGTGTATACAACCTTGGTCTCTTAGTATATTTATAAAAATTTAATTTATGTGCACAGTGCAAGAGTAGTGAGTACATTCTTTAAATATTAGGAACAATCACAAGCTATTAATAAAAGTTACTCGACTTCAAAGAGCCAGCAAAACATCCTTCATGGGGCAATGTACCAATACGTTTTTACAACAAAGTCTCAGACAATATGCAGTTGTATAATTAAAAAAAACTTAAACAAAAATTATTAAGCAATGGTTATTATACTGTTCAAGAGTACAATAATAATAACCTCTTATAATGAGGTAAATCAGCGGAATCGCAATTAAATTGTAAGATAATATTAAAAATAAATTCAGATGGGTGTTACCAGTGGTAAAAGCATGAATGAAATAAAATGGAAGCTATGCAATCATACTCAGCATAATTTCATGGTATTCGTATTATCCTCGAAGTTGGTTTTCAGTGCGCCCTCTGTTGAGTAATAAACGAACGAATATAAACAAAAATGTACAAAAGTAGCTTACCTTATCCTATCACAAACAAACAAATTTTGAGTAAACAAAAGAAGAAGACAGATGTATTAAAAAAAGAAGAAGAGGGATGTAGATATTACAGATTTAATAATAATTACATAGCAAATTATTTATTATCAACAATATAATAATTATAAAATCTACCGCTACATTAGTAGATACTACAACTACTTAAAATTACTGGAAAATACATATGCCGTTTGCTAGTTAATATTACATTATGTCTATTTGGGAGCAGCTGTCAATAAAATTGTGATTTGTTTAGGCAGCTTTTTGTATATTGAGAATTTGAATTTTGTATTGTTTTCTAAAAACCAATAATAATGTCTGACTAGGCAGTGAGGATGGCAAAACGTTTCATAATTTTAGAGCTGCGTATACAAAGATACCCCGAAGTAAATGAATACGACAGCTAGAAACTTTTACAGACCACTTAGACCGCCTTGTTTATATTTCTGTGTGTCACAGGAGTGGCTAAGTTTATTTGCGAGATAGGGTGATGTACAATATTATAGTATATTAAATAATCAACCCAAGTGCAAGTTGCAAAAAATATAAGGTATATTTTTATCATATGAGCATTATTATGGTAACACATCCTGTGTTATGAGTCCGGCGTAGTATACTAAAGCGAAACTGTGTACATGCATTTTTCACCCCTTGAATAATGTTTTCGGTTCGAATAAGTAAGCGAAAACCGTATACAACAACATCCATGTAGTCAAAGAATTAACCAGCTGGATTTTAATATTCGTACAAAACGAATCCCTAATTTGATAAATAACTTTTAATCGGTAAAAGTAATTTCTTGCGACTTTAGAAATATGTTTTGCAAATTTGAGCTCATCATCTACAATCTAATTAATAATATATTATAAAGTAATTGCCCTGCCTCATCATCCTAAATCTTTTCTAATATTTTTGAAATATATTACACTAATGGGCACAATTTCTTGCGTACGGAAGCTTGCCATGCAGATGGGAAAGTAGACATTTCGGTAGATTTGTTTATGAGTAAAGTAACAGCGAGCGATTCATCAAGTGTAAAGTGTAAATAGCAAAGCATATTTAATGAAATTCCATCCAAACCCATTGATTTTAATTTGAGACTCCTTACAATTCTAGAGCATCACTCTCTTTCACTGTTTTAAGTCTATAATAATATGAATATAGCAGAACTAAAGCGATGGTTTTGAAAGTAGGTTACTTGAAATAACGACAGACTAACTTTACTAACTTACAAAAGCAACTTTAAAGATTGCTCGCTTATAATATCTGACGTAAAAATTTGAATATTTCCAGAGTAATCGAGGATTATTTTTGTAGTTGTTGACATAATTATCAAATTAAGCAAATTTCTCACGATGAATTGATTGTTCTACAGCATGATTAATTTCTTATTAATCTATATTCAATTATATTCTCTGTAATTTATTTTTGTAATCTATGTTGAATAAAAATATTCTATTCTAATGATAACAATAATCTATCCATCTTAGTCCTCAGATGTGACACGCATCTACATCACGTTGTTAGTCAAGGATAGAAGTAGCTATCTATTGGCTACAATATGCACTTACTGTCAAGTGAAATGTATGGTCGTTTGTCTACCTTACTCGAAGAGCAACACGGGCCACCGGCGGTAACGTCTTTCTTCTTCGTCATACGGGGCCCGTACCCAGGGCCCGTGAAAGCCGATATATTCGCTTACGCTATACAATCTTTTTTCCATTTTAATAAAATATAACCCGATAAATTTAAATAGTAAATGAGGACTTTTTGGCAACCCTGAGCAGTGACAAGCCACAAATTGCCGAGTTAGTTAGCCAAAAAAAGTGACACTGGCAGAAACTACACATTTTCTACCTAGGAAATCTCCTAGGTAGAAAATGTGTAGTTCCGCGTTTCACCGCCATCTAAACGTTTTTGTCGGGCTGTACAGTCGGATCTTAATTATAGCCTGGATTTTTTTTTAATTTTCGGCAATCTATATATTTATAATCTATGGGATAAAAATATCATTTCGTACATACTGTTTAATTAAAATAACACTTCAAGAAATGATTTATTTAATATGATAATTTTCAACCACAAATATTAGATTTCACAGCAAATAATTGTTACGATCCTTATTTTTATACATGTGAAGCCTAAATTTTAATGTAATAAATTATTGATTTATCTCAATATAATAAATAAAAAGACTACACATATTGATTATATTTACTTTAGAATAAAAATTACTTTGTAAACCGACATCTACTCCTTTCTATAAGTAAAGTAATTTTATCGAACGACAATTGATTGACTCTCAATGTGGTACGGAAAGAAGACGTTTGATGGCATTAATACGGCTAATTTAATCGCAGAGTCTATACAATGCATTACATAGAAGTCGACTTGTGGGATTTCCCGAACTTGTACGGTGATGTTTGTGGTGTGATTTTGTTTTGTTGAATAATTTATTTGAGATAATAGAAGTGTTAACGTGTTCGTTTATTTATTCAAGTTATTATGTCGAAAAGAAAATATTTAAGTGGTTCACAAAAAAGAAAAAAGGTTGTAGCTCAAAAAGAAATAACCGAAAAACTTCCTAAGCTCACATCATTTTTTACGGTTGAAGAAACAAACAGGCAGACTAATTCTTCGCCGTCACCACCTCAAGAAATACTTCTGAATATCAACAGGGAAAAAGATCACACGTGTGACAAAAATTACCAGCACACATCAGATGCTGAACCCTCTACTACAAGCTACTGTGAGGTAATAAATACATACTTGGAAAATGTATCTCCTGATCCTAGTACGTATTGTGATAAAATTTTAACACAAGAATCACGCGATATTTGGATTCAAAAAGGGCCATTATTTTTCCAAAATATATATTGTGACCTATCCGAAACTTCTGCGAGTTTTCAATTTCAAGCGGTAAAAAAACAACTAGATATTTGACTAAAAATATTTTACCCGCAAATTGACGAATGGTGAGTCTTTAGAAAGAAAATGGCTTCTTTATTCGCCATCGAAGAAATCTGTATACTGCTATTGCTGCCGTCTATTTAATACTACTACTGGTACTGGACTTAATTTGAGTTCTCCAAATGGATATAAAGATTGGAGGCATATTAGTGACATTAATTGAGCATGAGAACAGTTTACAGCACAGGCAAGTAATGATGAACTATGTCGCTAGAAAGCAAAACTACGTGACGAGTTGACAGTGAGTTGCTGTCCCAATACAATACAGAAGGCCATTATTGGAAGAATGTACTTAAAACAATTGTGGCGGTAGTGAAATTTTTAGCTTCTAGAGGTCTTGATTACATAAACTAATAAAGTCTGATAAATTAGGAGAAACTTTTCCAAATGTTGAAGTTTCTACAAGAATGTTCCTTTGCTTAATGGTTACCAATTGTAGTGGAGAGCGCTCATTTTCACACCTTAAGAGAATAAAAAATGAATTACGAACAACTATGTTACAAGAAATTTACTAACAAATTTGTGAATTATATGTATAGAAAGTGATATCCTTTAAAAATAGACTATGAAAATATACATAATAGAAGACTTTGCGCAACAGAAATACCGAAAGAAACCACTGTCGTAATGGTAACCAAATTAAACCACTAATATACTATATAGTTGTGACTGAGTTAAAGTTTTTTGTTACACAATGTCATTTAATTCAGAAATTAATTTTAATTAATAGTTTATCAGTATCTAGAGCATTAAGTTAATACACAATGCAATGCATCAGTGGTTTGATTTTTAATTTTTTGCACTTTATAACTCTTTTTTTATTTTTATAATTATAGTTATAATTACAGTTTGGTTTATTCATTTCTAATCTAATTAATATAAAATATAACTAATTATACGGACAGAAACATTAAAGTTTACATTTTCCTAAAAAGTTATAGCCCCCGCTATGAAATCTGTCAATATTTTTACCTCATTGTGAAGCGGCGCCGGCCTGGTGGCAGAAAAAGTCGTGCATGCCTTCATTAATTACATATTATTTGATTTATACCAATTAACTATAATAAATATAAGATCATAGCAGAAAAATGTTTTTGTCATTCACTTTTTTTTACTTTCCAACAGGGCCCCGAATTCTTGTGTGCCTAAGGGCCCTGGCATGGCCTAAGACGGCGTTGGCTACCGGTGGACCCATGGTAAGTAGCCATACGCAGGCGTTCCCTCTGTCAAAGTATAAGGTCACACGGTCCTATGCGTACAACAAAACTAGTTGCAGCCACACCGCTCACTAGTCGTCCGTAACGTCCTACAAAAACGCCGAATTGTTCAGTTTTTTTTGCTGCGAAAAGAGATTTGTCACGTTAAATTTACAAAAAAAATGGCGATAGCTTTAATATTTATGTAATATTTAATCACATTATGCTATTTATTTCTTTTTAAACTTATAAATTGCATTAATAATGGTCGTGTAATTTCGGATTTATTTAACAAGCCGCTCGCCCTCATAAGGAAGTCCGCACGCGAGCGCTCTTTGTGGCCGTTCTTTAGGGGAAGTGTATGTTCGGGAACGGACATTAATATTATGATCCAACCTTGTACTCTAAAAACACCACACGCAATTAACGAGATGGGATAAAGAATGTCTTACATTTCAACAGAATGGCGAAAATGTCATCAAAACAGAAAACGTTTAACTGTTTAGTGCGTTAAATGTAATTAAAAAATCTTGTACTATAAATTAATAAAAATCTGTAGATACTTATGTCAGTGATTCCAATTCAAGCCAATAAAGGGTCCTACAAATTAGTACAAATTAGAGATTTTCGAAATTTGACTGTCTGTCTGCGCATTCAAAGATTCACATAAAACTAACTAACTACCTGAGAGGTTTTCATAAAATTTGCTATAGACGTATTTAATGATCCTGAGTAACGTTTAGGCTAATTTCTTCCAATTACGAAAGTTCAAAAGCGTCCGTCCTTTAGCGGAGAGTTTGCTTGCATGTGTGGTTGACACTTGAAAAAACAATTGGCACGATAAGCGATACCAAGCTTATTGTTACGGGTGTGAATGTTGGTAATAGCACAATTTAATTATATACAATGCCTTTAAGGTGCAAGAGAAAATCATAATGTGGAGAAAACGTTTTATTTTTTTAAACAAAAAAAATTTCTTTATGCTACCCGGTGTTTATATTTACGAAACGAAAGAAAATACAGATCGCCTTATTAAACAACAAAGCAGCAATCTAATTAACCTCCAAATCCCAGGCCAATTCCAGTGTTTAAGAAAGATAAACGAGGGAAAAGAAAACTATTTCGTCGAAACTTTGTCCAGGATTACAATAGTTGGGTAATTACTACCTCAGTAAGCCGGGATAACGGGAAAAGCTATTATAAGGTAATTCAATTCACTACTTGATCTCTCTAATATAACATACATATTCCTGTGACTGCTAAACTTGGGATTATTTTCATTTTTGGATAAACTACGAACTTAATTGTAGAGATGTATACTAATGACTTAACGAAACATTTATTTATAGAAAATATAAATATAATACTAGGAACAAGCACAAGTTAGTTATACCAGTTACTCGACTCGAAAGAGTCAGTAATTCCGTCAAGGGCAATTTATACGCTTACTGGGACTTTGTTCCCAGAAAATATGCAGGACTAAACTATCAAAAAGTTTTAAATTATTTTTAAGCAAATATTGTTTAATAAGGGTTTATAAACTGCTAAATAGTACATCGTGATTGATTGTCATCGTGCACTCGGGAATGAGGTGATCACTAATTCATCAACGAAACGAACAACAGGCTAATTTAGTTTAATTGCCGGCACAAGTCGTGAGCACACTTTTTATTGGTCGATATGACGTTGACCACGCTGACGCTCAACGTGATTGGTTCGTCAGCCGATTCTCGTCGTCTATTGGGTTCGCACGTATCATTCGACTACCGTACACTTGAGAGCAATTTTAGTGATAACTTTTTAATTAGTTTATTTTTGTTAATTGTAGTGTTACCTCGTTGTTAATTGTTGTTTGTGTATTTCTTATTTTTAACTGTTTTTGATATTTATTGCTGTTAATTATATTTTTTGTTATAATTTGAGCATTCGGATTTTGGTTTAAATATGCAGAAAAGAAAGAATTCGGTGCTAAATAGACAATTGAGACAAATGGTCTATTCAGTGTTGTGCAGTTTGTTACATGAATTCAAATTCAAATTCAAATTTATTTGTGAATACAGGTAATGAGATAGAATAGATTTTATATGTATATGTTATATAAATATGTTCGCTGCATTCAACCCTTAGATATGCAAATATTACAGTTACAATTAAATATATTACATTTCCACAATTATTTCATTTTATTACTTATATTATAATTATATGAGAAAAATTCAACAATGATGTAATAATTAATTAGAATGGGATATTTACAATAATATATTGGTCTAATCAAAAGTCAAATGAATTATATTTTATGCAATGTCATTATAATATGCCTACTGACGCGTCACTTAAATATTCATCGATTGAGTAGTAGCATTTCTCAATTAGAAATGTTCTAAATTCTTTTTTAAATTTATGAATATTTTCCATTTCATGAAACATAGATGGAACCTTATTATAGATTTTAGATAATATACCGAAAACGCTTTTTCTAAGTAAAGCTGTCCTTGATGAAATTGGATGAATTTTATTTGTACGTCGATTGTTCGTTATTAGGTAATCATTAAATATTTCAGGATTAGTTTTTACAAATGTTACAACTTCATAAATATACATTGCGGGAAATGTCAATAACTTAAATTTTTTAAATTGTGGTTTACAGTTTTCTGTACTCGATATACTTGCAATAGCACGCACAAACCTTTTTTGTGTTTTAAATATATCTTCGCACCTTGTAACATTGCCTCAAAAAATTATACCGTAGCGTACAGTAGAAGATACGAAGCCGTGATATACCGTCCGTAAAGCATCTTCATTAACTACTTTAGATAATACATGTAAAGCGTATGAAAATTGGTTTAACTTTTTGCAAATATATTCTGTATGAGTCTCCCACTTTAAGTTGTTGTCTATATAAAGACCTAAGAATTTTGCTGCTTTGGTTTCACTAACCGTCTCACCATCGTAATTAATGTTAAGTAAATCAAGGGGCCATTTTCGTTGATAAAAATTCATTATTTGAGTCTTTTTTAAGTTTATTATTAAATTATTTGACTTAAGCCAGCTAATTATACTCTTCAGGCTGTTATTAATTTCGTTGTCATAATTATTTATGTTTTTACATATAAACACAATAGAGCTATCATCTTCAAATATTCATAGGAAAACTTACGCTGTTAGGTAAATTATTAATATATACTAAAAACAATAAATAACCAAGTACGCTTCCTTGAAGGGGGATCGAGGATAGGACCAATAAATAAATTCATTTTTAGTTTTTGGACAAATCCGTGATACTTGAGTAATTTGAATCCTGTTTGTTAAGTAGGATTTTATAAGATCAAGTGACTTGCCTCTTACACCGTATTTATTTAATTTTATAATCAACAAGTCCATATATAGGGCTGTCACTAGTATTCTTCTGTCAACATTTGTAAATACTTGGTATAAAAATTCATAAATTGCTACGTTAATAGATTTGTTTCTACGAAAGCCTTTTTGTTCTTTTGCAAAAATATTGAATTTTTCAAAGTAATTTTATAAATTCTTATAAATTACTTTTTCTATAATTTTTGAAAATATAGAAGTCATAGCAATCGGACGGTAACAGGATAAGTCCTCCCTGTCATCTTTTTTAAATAACGGTTTAATAATGGACGTTTTAAGAACTTCAGGAAATACACCATCTTCAACACATAGGTTTATAATATGACTCATTACTGGGGCAATTGTGTTTCCTACGTGTTTTATTACTTTCGTTGAAATGTCATCAAAACCAGTACTATTTGTGTTTTTAATAATTTTATTGTTAATAGTATGAAGAAAGAAAAGAAGAGAAGAAAAATGAATTGTACTTATTATGTGTCAAATTATTAGAATACTTATGTCATATTATTTTTGTATTACATATACTTGGTCAATGTAATGATCATTAAATGCCTGCGCAATGTCTATTGGATTCGTTACAAATTTATTATTTATTTTAATTCGTGTTATAAAATTTCTACTAAAAGCTTTATTATAATTTTTTCTGTAGCTATTAACAATTTTCCAAGTTGTTTTTGTCTTATGAAGTGATAAATTCACAATGTGATTGTTTTGAGCTTTTTGTGTTAATTTAATTATTTCTTTTAATCTATTTGAATAAGTCCTAAGCATATTTTTATTGTTTTGATTAGGATCTCTTCTATATTGCCACAAAAGGTGACGCTTACGTTTACAACAAAATTTTATGCCTTTTGTAATCCATTTTTGTTTCGTATTTGTTGAAATTCGTGCTCGAATAACAGGAAAACAAAGATAATCTTTGTAAAAATAATTTAAATTCATTATAAAACTTATTAAAAGCCTCATTAGATGAGCTATTGGTATAAACATCTGTAAATCTAATTTTATCTATGTAATACTTGAATTTGTTTAAGTTTTCTGTTGAATAATCTCGTCGTTTTGTTTACCAATATTTTAATGTGCATGTTGTTTTCACTATACTGAAATAATTAGGTATTGCGAAAAACATGATAGACGTTTATAAACAGACTGCTAAGGCGACTAATGTCTACGTAGCTACTGTACGGCGTATAGTTAGGAGTTAACGACTCAGAATTTCGAAAAAAGTCAGCGAAAATATTCAATTACGAATTGAAATAACAAAAGTACCTAATAATTTTGGCCGACAGTGTACCTACGCTGGCTCAACCCCCACCATAGTTCATCTGTGCTCACCTTTCGTGACGGCAACTATATATGGAATTACCCACACCGAAGCAAACGGGAAGACATAAAGTAAAATTGATCTGTAAACCACTTAGTACTCTTGATAAGCCCACACACAGCTTACCATGAGAAAAATACACTGTGCCCAAATAAATACTCACCAGAGAAATTATAGTCTATTAAAATAAAAAAGTATTTTTTTTCTAATTAATAAAATTAAACAGTGGTGTTCATAATATTTCTACCTAGAATCCATCAGAAACACTAATGGCTAACATACACGGTCAGTTAAACTGATCAATTCAAACGAATTTGAGCCAAAGAAAGTTCCACACACGGTCAGTTCAACCAATCTGTCGAACTGATCAGTTCAAACTGGGACTGTTGATACTTTTTTAAATGTCGGATTTTCGATATGTTGATAATTACAAATATATCAATATTGGAGTTTTATATATCTAAAAAAAAATTTATATATCGGCTTTATTTAAAAAAAAAAAAAAAAACAATCGTAAGTCATTTTGTTTAGTTCATTTATTATATTAATTAAGGAAATTAAATTATTAATGTATGAAAATGTTAGATAGTTCTTAGTTATTAGTGTTTAATTTAAACAATTATTTTTCAGTAATTAGTTTTTCAGTGTACCAATATTTTTCAATAAGGGATTTCAAAAAAATTCGGTGTATTATATGTTCAGCAGTTTAACTACTAAGATTATCGGGCACTAAAATATTGATTATAGAAGCACAGATGCTACGGACGTAGCTGAAGAAATCAAATATTTAACAGCTGTTTCTGATAGAACGGGAGTAAACTCTCTACCCAGCGGACAGTCGATGATGACAGTAACTCAAGTTCAGAAGACGCCTAAACGATCAAAATAACTTGAGGTTTATATTTACATCGAAGCACTTGTTTCGTCGTTTTTATCTAATAGTTTACATGCGCAGACACTTACTACACAAAATCGCATCACTTTTACGTATCAAAATCCACTTCAAACCATTATTTAAACAATAAAACAGGAGTAACAATCCGTCGACGGTCAAGTTCCGGAAAAATAGTACGTAGATTATAGATTATAGTAATTTTAATACTACAGAGATATAAGTTCTATACTAAATTACATTTCTTTTTAAGATAATAAGTAAATAAATAAACTAGGGAAAAATTAAAAGCATAATATAGTGTACATAAATAAAGAACAGTAGATTGGGTAGTAGTAGTTTGAATGACTTACGAGCTAGGATTGTACAAAAATGATAAAATAAACAAGATTTGATAATCAAATATTTTGAGTTTTATAAAATAATAAATTTTTCGTATTGTATTAAGTTACATAACATACATACACTATATTTATTTTAGTTTTCTTTCCTATAAATTAAAAATATAATTTCCTATTCTGTTAAAATAAAAATAATATTAACACTCCAAAAAGATATTTTCATTCATGATAAGATAAGTACCTACTAAGAACATTTCAGGAAATGGATAAGATAGATATTATGATAATTTTATTCATTATGGTTAATTTTATTTATTTAATAATCATCATCACCATCATCATTACAGCCCTTCACAAGTTCACTGCTGAACATAGGCCTCCCTCAAGGTACGCCACAAAGCACGGTTCTGAGCCACCTGCATCCATCGAATTCCTGCATGTCTTACCAGGTCGTCACTCCATCGAGTGGGGGGTCGCCCTACACTTCGCCTACCGGTACGAGGGTGCCACTCGAAAACCTTTATTCCCCAACAGTTGTCGGTTCTTCGAGCTATATGGCCGGCCCATTGCCACTTCAGCTTACTAATCCATTAGGCTATGTCGGTCACTCTGGTTCTACCTCCTCCGTGTATTTTAATGATTAAAAATTAAATTACTCGTCTTTAGAGCATGCGACACCCGACTGATACTTGCACTCCCGGAGTAGGCTAGCCGTAGGCACAGATTTAGGCATATAACGCGAGACCTTGAACGAGTGACGGAGCCCTGCTACGAGTATAAGCACGCTCACTCACGGTCAGATTGGCTTTCGCGTGAAGCAAATGAACTGAAGCCAGCGGATTACGGTGCGCCCGGAAAAATCCATGGGAATGAGCACATTCTGAAGGTCTTATGATAAGCAGATAAGTGCTTATCGATTTTCAGTAACGAAAATAGGATGGCCTAGTTTTCTATGTTTATCTAATTGAGCATTTTATTGAGTGTTAATTTAATGATTATTCGTGCCTTGTAGTCAATGTGCTGTAATGTATATAATATGTATGTATATATTTTTCTTTCATATTTTCTGTCCGTAACCGTCCACTACTGAAAATGGGCGTTCTATCATTATAATTATATGATATTTATTAAGTCCTAAAGAGGTAATTCATGTATATAGATGTCTCAGAAAAAAAGAAGAGAGGCAGTAAAGTTACAGCCTATATACATCCCACTGCTGAGCACAGGCCTCCCCTCATTTATGAGAGGGTTTTTTTTATTGCGGGGAAGTGTCCGCCGCGCTGCCCCAATGCGTGTTGGCGAACTTCACATGTCTTAGAAATATTTTTTATCTTATTCCTCAGACATACAGGTTTCCTCACGATGTTTTCCTTCACGGCCGAGCACGTGGTAAATCAGCACTTAAAATTGCAATTAACAATTTCATTGGTGCCGGCGGGGTTCGAACCCGGGTTACTCGCGTTCTGAGAGAGAGTCTCTCTCAGAACGCCTCTGAGTGAGAGAGGCGGTGAGGACGTACATTTCAAGATTCAAATGACGCAAAAAGTAGTGCATAGTTTCGTAACACGCACTCACGCACACATTTTGCTTCTTTCTTTTTTTAACAGCCGTAAAAGTTAACTACTGGGTGCACACATCTTTTTTATTTTTCATTTATTATAATTAATCTCATTCGAATGTAAATCTGGATAAAATAAGTTAGTATAAACTATAAAGGTTTGTCTCCGTCGTGACGATGTGTGATTCTGCATATATTAGAAGAGTTTAAAAATAATAAACTAGACTTTAAATAGGTTACTTAGGTACTTAATAATAATTAATTTTATTTTTTATTTATGAAAAAAACACATACGTTTTATACACACACGCGAACCTCCAGTGGTACACCGTCACTTCGCCGGCCTGCTCTCACACTACACCACGCTCGCGTCACGTAAAGTATTTATGATATTATGAGAGATTGAATAGCAGCTATTTGCACACTATAACTGTTGTAGAAAGTAGGTTTTTTACTTATATGTAAGACTAGCTTTTTAGCCTCGGCTTTGTTAGCGTGAATTTTAATTTAGGAACATCATTAATACAACTCCGTACCAAAATTAGAAAAATTGGATGACTTCACCTCAGTCACCTCGGTACCTGTGTCTCTATGACTGTTTGTCACAGGATTTTTTTTAAAATCTTAGTTACTATTGGGCGTAGATGATTGATATATCATGGTTTATTTATTCGCGATATTTGATTTAAATAATCTGATGCGTCTTTTTATAAAGTTCATACATGGTATTTGGTTGTGTATCTGCATATTTGATGGAGTTTTCCAAAATCCTTTAGCTGCCGAAGTCTTGAAGGCTTGTTTCTGTGACTAGTCTGAAGAAATCATAGTTTAAAGGATCAGTAACCTTCAGATTCATAATTGTATATCTTCAGTAAATATCTGATTATAACAGTTACATATACTTTTAACAATAAAATTAATTTTATTTTTACAATCAATTTATAATTATTCGTTTATATTATTCAAATAGTTTTCAGAAGTCAAAAAACGACTTTATATAACAGGTTTTAGGAATTATATTGTTGTGGACTTATTTTTCCGCATGACGAATGTTTGCAGTTGTTTCAAGAACGTTGAAACAACTGCAAACATTCGTCATTAGTTGATGTAATTGGAGAAAAAACTTGGAGATACGTTTTCAGCGTCTGGTCTCCATTAATAAATGGTTGTTCAACTTGCAGTTAAAAATGTTTGTTTCTACTTTAAATATTTTGTTGTTCTCAATGATTTCAAAAGGAAAGATAGGTCCATCTAAATATTTTACTCATAACTTTTTCATACAAGAAAAAGTAGCGCATCTGTCACTATACAAACGTCATAACTCATAACACGACGTAACCAGGGTCGGATTTCGTAGTATAATTATCCTAATTGTACCATTATTTCATAGTGTGTAGTATATAATATTGTAATAATACTAAGCAAAAATACCATAATTTTACCTAAAGGTCGACTTGTATTATTATTGGGTGCTTTTACTTTTTATTATTAACCCTACGATATTAAGATTTTCTGTATTGTACATGAGTAGCGAGTTTTTTTTTTAAAATAAAATTAGAATTAACTTTCTTTCTGGTCAATCAGTGCTCGATCGATACATTTATATTGCATCCTTGATACAACAATAATGAGGGGCTACCACGATAAAAACTCTATGCTCCAGAAGCAATCGGTTTGAAAACAAAATTTCAAAATATTTAATGAATCAGAATTTCGAATTCAATTAAGCAGATATGGTTTCTTTTATACTCTTTTCGCTTTACTCTTATTGAATATAAAATATAAGTATTAGGTACCAATATTCAAAATTTAACTTACACTAAGACAAAAATGTAACAGAAATAAAATTAAAACCATGAAACGTATAGATAAACTAGACGCGTGACGCCAAAATCCCGGCACATGGGAAAAAATAAACATGAAATGTCAAACATGATATAATATTTTAAAAGCAGTATAATTTTATTTTGAATGTACAATATTTTTGAGGGTCTGAATCCAACCCTGGCCTAATCTTGGTAACGTAACTAAACTAACTGTAAAATAAAACTTTAAAAAACGTTTATATAATAATTTAATTGAAACAAAATTAATATAAAGTTATTAACCAATGTTACGATATCCCATGTTCCTTTTTAATCTTTGTATTGTAATTTTTGCATCCTTTTACCACGCAACTAGACATATTTATGACCGCAGGCGCGCACCACTGTCGACCGATTCGCGTTGGCCCTAAACTGTTATTTTAGTGCCAGCGCACTGGTCCGTTTTAGTTGTTCGTTCGGCCCGGTCCTTACGCTAGTAATATATAAGACAATATTCGTTGTATCTTTAATAGCTTTCGTTTAAAATAATCAATAACGCTGCAGAGTAACTATACGATGTCTTTTAGATGAATTTTAATCGCCAAAAGAAATTATAGAGGCATATGGAAGAAATAAATTTCTACACAGTTGTGCCAAACGCTCGTGAACAGTCACAACATTTACATTATAGAAGACTAATTACAATTAATAGAGTTTTCGTAAAACTCGTAATGTAGTCGGTAATGACATTCACTTGTACGTGTATTCATTTATTCATATTAGATATTATTATTATTTACATATAAACAGAATGTATTTAGACGTGTGTCCATACATTATACTAATTACTTAATAAGTGCGCATTACACTCACATACATTTCTACAAATTGTGGCTTCTGGCTGTATCTCGCCCGATTACATAGTTTATCTGTAAATGTAAATACGTTTATAATTTTATTACATAAATGCTTTTGAATTCATAAAACTTTTACCATTTTTTTCTCGTTAGGGGCGCACAGATTAAAATTATTTGTGTAATCGTTAATCGTTAAAATTATTATCCTTTTGTCATGACAGTCTACTAAAAGGGCATGATTCTTACGTCTCCATCCCACGTACACTAAACCATATCCCACGAAAATAACAACTTATCACATTATATCTTTTCTTTTTAAAAAAAAAAACATTACCTCTACACTAGCATTTTCTCCTCTATCGTGGGAGCAGTTTACAAACATAAATTTCACAAGGACAAACATCCAGACCCGGAAAAATTACTTGTAGGCCATACATCTCTGTAGAATAGTTTACCACCGGCGATTTTTCCGGACCGATACGACCTGGGGACCTTCAAGAAAAGAGCTTACTCCTTTCTAAAGGGCCAGCAACGCACCTGCAATTCCCCTGGTGTTGCGGTTGATCATGGGCTGCGGTAGTTACTTAACATCAGGTAAGCCGCATGCTCTTTTGTCCCCTCTTCTATAAAAAAAATACAAAAACTCGTTCCGTGCGGTATTCGAACCCGCGGCCCTTAGCGATGTAACTTATTGCTAAGCTACTGCGCCACAGAGCCGTCAAATCCATCTGTATTTCCCCACCGGTAAGTTAAGGCTAGCGTTAATCGAGATACTTTTCTTCTATCCTTTTAATTTTTTCCCTTAAACTCTTAAGACACTAACAGTTCATAAAACTCACCCCATATTTTCTGACATAGCACTTATAGTAGAGCATGTCCTATGCAAATAACAGCTACTAACTATAAAAAAAGTCGTTGTTTTCACAGACTCAGATTACATCAAACACGGAGAACATTAAAGAAATAAATAATAAAATTAAAACAATAACCAACATTCGTAGAAGAAAAAAGAATATCATCTATTTTGTTAATTCTTCATTGTAGTCAAACTGACTCTACATGAAACATCGCTTTCAAAAGGATGAAGGCAGACAGTTTTCATAGAGAGAACAGATTAAGTTTTCATAGCTGTCAGTTTGTATACTGAGACTGCTAGAGATATATTTACTTAATAATGTTACTCCACAAAGATTTTGTCTTACATTGAGAATTGAAATGCCATTCTGAATAACAGACGTCGGGTATATAGAGCTACTCCTTGTTCGTAGGCTCAGCCTAGATACGTGATCACTCTCTAAATATTCTGCTTTATTGTGCAATCCCATTCTTGTCATGAAGAAGCGAAGCCTGGCGTCTGAATAATTTAAACAGACGGCTGCGAATGTGTTCCATTTATCTAAATTGTCGTCTCCAAAGTGGCAGCGAGGGTAGAGTTAAAAATGAATGAGCTGTCAGTTTCGAGTCTTACCTATTCGTCCCGCGAAAAAATGTAATACGCAAAAGGTAATCCATTTAAACTTGTTTGTCTTAGCCTCAGTTGATTTACGTCATGTTCACGCCAGCTTTTTTGACTTGTTATTATATTCTTAAGATAAATTCATAACATTACTTTACATCAGTGGAACTGATGCGAATACGATACATTAGTACAGGTTTACGAGCTTACTTCGAAATATTATAATTTATCACGCTACACCTAGATCACACTCTTGAATTGTTTTTTCGAATTCGATCTCTAGTACAATTGATTTCGAAATAGTCGAATCGCACGGTGAGCAAATAAATTAAAAAAAAAGATATTTTACCAATGGATATGAGGCCAGTTCTCGGGAGTGACAAAGCATAAGTATTTTGATTATTAATCATTGAAAGTATTTTATGGGCCATTGCATCTATTTACCATCAGATTGAGTGTGTGATCATTTGTAACCAAAGATAACGAACCAAGCGGGCATTGAGATTGTAACTATCACCCACGTTGTAGTTATATGTAGTATAAGTAGACCATAAGTTAACAAAAAATAATGTGCTCGTCAGTTACAGCTTTCAGCGTACCACTGTAAGAATCTAAGTATTGCAGTTATGGCATATTTTTTTTGTTGGTTGGTTGGGCTTTCATTCCATTGAATATTTTACCTGTGGATTGTAGGTTTTATTAGTCAGACTTATTATAAAAATATTGTATGTGTAGGTAATTACTAAAAATATTACTGTTTTCTTATTTAAACAGTCGCATGTGTCGAGGCGGTTAAGCACGTACGCTATAATATAATAATGTTATAGTAACGTTACCTATTCATATCGATTGAATATTTTGATTTATCTTTACAATTAAAGGCTTAATTTGTCAGCACAAACTTAACAAGACCGTTTATATTATAGTTTAATTTTAAGATTATTTATTGGTTTACGCATGCCAGAGCTAAAACGATAGAGACAGATCAGTTCAGCTTCACATAGTAACAAATTCAAAGGAAACAATGGTTTTTGTGCTAGAAATTTACGAAATTTTAACGTAATTTAATCGTTTTAACACATTAAAAAAGATATCAAGTTACTATAATCTAACCGAAATCATGATAAGTAATACAATTCACTTAAATCACCTCTGTCTGTTTATTCGTGAACTTTTAGTACTTCTAGAGAATCCACCAAGTAACGTATCCATCGTAGTTTATTATCGTTACAAGTAACGAGCATGGTTTTGTCCACCATTGTATATTATGCTCTGCTTCAACAGTTTTCTCTTACACATCTGAAATGAAAAAACTTACAAGTCCATCTGATTATAAAACTTGTGGTAGCTAAGGAAATAGTAAATTTGGCTGTACGCCGGTAACCCGGTTTCTGTCCCCACCATTTAAATTGTTAATTGCAATTTTGGGTGCTGATTCTACCACGTGCTCGGTGGTGTAGGAAAACATTGCAAGGAAAGCTGCAATCTGAAAACTAAATATATTACGAAGACATGTGAAGATATAACATCGCCGTCACGCTACTAAGCAACTACTAATGACTTAATAACATTTCAGAAACGAGAGGAGGCATGTGATGTATATAGGTATAGAACTTGTAGGAGAATGGCCGGGAGGGGTTACCGAATTTATAACTTGCAATTTATGTTTGTAAACTGCCCCCGGATGAGTTAGGGTAATTTTTGAAAAAAGAGGGTAACTTGTATTTAACGTTTGTGTTTTTTGAGAACTGAGTTTTCTTACAAACAAAATAATATATTTTTATTAAACTAATTTATGTGTATCATATTCATCTATCCATCCAATACAATAAAATACCATTACATCACATAAAATTGGTACGAGGCCTCTTCCATAAATTGCCTCATAGAGAGATTCAACCTCAGTTTTTTATATTTTTTGAGTTGCAATCACGTAGTAGTGAAGTACGGGACGATATGGAATAATAGATGTTCTTACACCGCCACTACACGGTTAAGAAACAGTTAAATGTATACAACCAATGCGTGAATGATGGCATATAAAACTGTAACGGAGTTCTTCACTGCTGGCCGCATAGAAAAGCTAAAGGTCGCTCTGCGGGTCATGAGAGGGATATGCTCAGAGTTCTGTTTGTAATAGAATTTATCAGTAAATTTTAGGCACTAGAAACAGAGTAACTGACATAGCCCAAAAGACCAGTAAGTTACTGTGTCAAAGGCCCACTATACCTATATAGTTCGAAAAATTGACAACCTATGGGGAAGAAGATCTCGAGTGGCTGCTTCTTACGTACGGTACGATGAGCGAAGTGTAGGCCGTTGGGCGCCCCCCAGTAGTTGGAGGTGGATCATGACAATCACTCTTATTAAAAGATTTTTTCTTATATCTTACATTCATAAATTACACAAGATCAAACAATACCAAAACAATTATTTGCAGTCGTAAATTTAGTTACTGCGTTGTCAAGCCGCCTTTAGTAATTAGATTTATCAAAGTAATAAAAAATACTACATATTAGTATATCATTTTTAGAGAATAAAGTTGACAAACGAGTACACCCACCCGACGGCAAGTGGATGTCGCGGCCCTAGACATCTACATACGAGTATATTCTCAATCTCAATTAATAATAATCAAAATTCTGATGCGTTGTCACCCTATGAAATACAGAATCATTAAGCTATTTTACGCTATTATTCTGTAAGAGCGTGGTCCTTACCCGGTCGAGCCGACTCATTCGTGCTACAAAGATAATATAATAGTTACAGCGTGACGTATTCAACTTATAAAATCATTTCATTTTATTACCTATCACATATATAATACCTTCCAACTAGAAAAAATTCGATTTCTTTTTTTTGCAAGCATAAATTGAAGAGGTAAATCAAATAATAAAGGTAAATTGTGTTATAGTCCCTGGTACGAATAAATCATTGAATTGTCGGGACATAAAGAATTTCATTTTGTTGATATGATTTAACTGCTTCTTTCCTGTTGCAAAATAACGAGTTTGTATGAAGGTTCGCAGATATTTGAGTGTTAAGTATTATTACACGACACGGCGCGATGGTATTCCAGTGGTTACAGCAACATGCTTGCCCTTCTTGCTGTATTTAGATTTGTGTATTTCGGGTAACTGACATAGCCTAAAGGACCACAACAAGCAAAATTAGCTCATTTACATTATTCCTTAGCATATTCATATGTTACGCTTGTGCGATATCACCTTCTCGGCTTGGTGGAAAACATTCTAATGAATTAAACATAAATAATCAACAAACAGAACCAAAGGATTTCATTTGCAAAAAAAATAACATCCAAAGATCGGATGGTTAATTCTGCCTCAACCTGTATTTAGATTCTTTGGACATTGCGGAGATTTGACCCTTTTAACACATGAGTCATCTTTTTGGCCTAGGAGTCCGTCGGTGTGGGTATCATAATCTTAATTATATCTGCCGCCAAACAGTAGTACAACATAATAGTACGTATTCCGTTCTGAAGGTACCTGGCGGCTTTTACTATCTCACGGCTCGAATTAAGGAAATACCACGGCCTCACAGAATACCAGCGTGTAGTATAAGCTTTACTTTTGCGTTTAGCCTGGTAAGTGTAAGTGGTTGAAGGTCCAACCCTCCCGATAACATTGAAACAGAACTCAATAACAGACTCCTCAATACACTCAAACTTCCTGGTAGTGGGTGCTCAAGGCGAAATTCCATTCTTCACTAACATGTTCGGGGCAAGGAGAGCAACAAACCAAAAGCTACCTTTGCCACGCTATCCGCTAATTTCTGCAACATTATTGGAATTCACTCAAACCTTAAAGCCGTCCTCTACCATCTGGTGACGGTGAAGCCGGCTTTGCTCTTTTTTATATAAGAGGAGTCAAACGAGCATGCGGCTCACCTGATGACCTGATTTTTTCTTCTTCTAATTGACCACAAAACTGCACGGCATTTGATATGTCGACGCCGAGGATTCCGGTACTGGCTGAGGCAACAAAGGGAGTGCCCTAAAACTGAGGAGAAACGACAAAGGGGTTCATTTTAGCGGTAAACGCTCAACTTGTGTCTTCTGAGATTTGAACTGCACTAGATTTATTCACCCCCAATCCGCCACTTTGTTCAACAAAGTCTTGACTTCAGACACAAGTACAAGACTTACAAGACTTGTAATCGGAGCACGCACCGACTACTACGGACCTTGATGCTCCGATCAGTCAGAAAATTAGTGATCCAATCGCATAATTTCTCTGTAAGCATAGGAAGGAAGCTTCGAAAGAAGCGCTTTGTGTCAAACCAAATCGAAGGCCTTTGCTATGTCCAAACTAACCATAAAAGCCTCCCGCTTGGACTTATACCTCCTGCGCCCATCGATGTGAAATAAGAAGATCACTAGCTGAACGAACCCGACGGAAACCGTACTGGCTCCTCAAGGTACCGCTTGAGCTGCCAGTTAATAATTGACTTTTATGTTTGAATTGAATAGACAGTTAATATTTTCGACGAGGAGATGATGGCAACAGGCCTGTAGTTGGACGTATCAGAGCGGTTAAGAAATATTGTACAAAAAGGGTTATTATAATATCAAAGAATACATAAATGAAAATTACCCCTGGTAATGAGGGGATGGCCATCATGTCCGTTCTATAAAAATTCTTTTAAAAATTGTACAAACAAAATGATAAGTAATAAAGTGAAATATTTTTTTAAATGTCCCGCTGGGTTTCTTGCTGGTTCTTCCAAGGACAGAGGTATTTTCCGAACCAGTGGTAAATAAAAAAGTAACTTTCAATTATTCCATAATACTTATCGAATAAAAATCATTCATTTCATTTCATTTCAATTTTCAATATCGTCGATTGGAATGGATCTCAGCCATGGTTCGGTCACTCCGGTGAAATGCCATGACGCTATAAGCACGAGTGCTACGGGGCCTGGGCTGACTTATCGACGTGACGTCTCGGAACGCAAACAAAAATAAGTTAAAAAGAAGTACAATTCTGCCTCCAGGTACTTTAAACGAGTCACTGGCAAAAGAAAGTTGGCAAAATTGGCGAGAACTAGTTCGCCTTCCTTCGAAAACATGCATTCAAATTTATCAACATGTCTCTCTTTTTGTGTCCAACTCGACTCTCGATGACGGGCCGCCGACCTTCGGGGGGAATTGTGGGATGCACCTTGGTGTACGAGTGCTCCACGCCGGATATGCTGTTTACAAAGTGCTTAGTGTGCAAAAGCACTCGTCTCACTGGAAGGCAACACGTCACGACAAGTCGAGTGAGCCTGATAGAGTATCTCTCATTGTGTTGAAGACTTATCTTCCGGTGCAAACGCGATTTTCTGGTACTCCTACTAGTCACTAAGCGTAGTCTCAAACTCAAGGAAGACAGCTTCAGAGCACCCAATTCCTAAAAAGGCGAACGTGCAGATCCATCTAACTACAAGTCTATCGCCCTCACCTTCTTGTTCTCCAAAATAATTGAAACATAATGTTGCGCGCCTAAGTTGACGTCTGGCACTAGCGTCATCTGTGTCGGGTAACAGAGCGAGGAGAGCTTTCCAGAAAATGACATCACTAATCTTTCAACCGACAGCGCCATCTAGTATCTAAATGAAGAACTAAGCTTTATAGAAGCCCTATACTCGAACTTTCGGCGCCTGGTCGATTGGCGCGCGTATTTACTCAAATATTCTGTATGTTTCGGTGATAATGTGTATTTAAAGGCGCTGCAAGATGCGATCGGGGAAGTATTTAATTTTGGCGAGACAAGCGAAGCTTCGGAGCGAAATAAAGTGAATCAGTGTGATTAATTATTAGTGTTTTTTTTTTAGTTTTAATTGGTTTTGGGTAATAAAAGTGTAAATTTTGGTAATTCAATCGGCAGTTATTATTGTCACGAACCCTAAGCTCGTAAAAATAATGATTTTTTTTTATATTTATGCGAACACTACATATGGAAAAAAACTAATTTTACGGATTTAGTAGAGTTCAAGGAAGAGGCATTGGCTGTTCGTTCGGACATAGCAAAGGCCTTCGGTCTGATTTGGCACAAAGCGCTTTTTACGAAAGTCTCTTTCTATGGGCTTCCCTTTCCGAGAAATTGTACAACTGGAGATAGAAACCCTAGCCCAGTCTACAAGCCCTTTCATGCTGATGTTCTACAGGGTACGTGCTATCACCTACGCTGTGTCTTATCTATATCTATTATATATTGCAAAACATTCATATGTGTCTGAAGTCGAATTTTTGTTAAACAAAGGGTATGTTCCAAAATAGAACCCAGTGTACTGGCCAATGCAAACGACGTCATAAATCGATGCCATACTGGTGATTCGTTTCAAAACATTAGACACAGTATATGACATCATACGTTTGCGTCATATTGGAAAAGTGTTGGCGATTATTTTGTCATTTTGGGTGCGGCTTTCAGATTGTCTTTTGTGCTCCCAAAGTCATTATATCCTCCTAATGGATATACCAGCAATTATTCTATAATTTTTTGTATTTGAGTAAATAAAAACAATTTCTGGCATGCTTCATTCAGCGTACACACAATTAAAAAATTTTTAATATGGCCGGATATCCGACACAATATGGCAGCGGCACGCCAGTATCATGGAGGTTAGAGAACCCAGTACAATTATGGTTTCAATTAATGACGTCATTTAAACGGCAGTAGTAGATAGTTAGTACCAGTTCTGGCTCACTGAGTCAGAAGTGGTACAACGTTCGTCGAGACTCACGATCCTAAAAAAAAGGTTTTGGCATGCTCTGATCACGAATCTGCGGTCCGTTTTTGCGTAGGATGCACGGGATATGCAGATCAATTAACTCTTATCCAATTGATATCCGGTGAGGGCCTCCACCGTCATTAGCACTCCAATGTTCTTATCTATTTATCTATTGTTCATTGAATACCGTCATAATCTATTCTTCCTCAGCGTGTGCGTCGAATTATCAGTGCTATTGTATTATACTCCTTTGTTCCTATCTACAACACTAATCTGAATTATCAATAAAACACATTACCTAATTTTGTTAAAATTTTTATTTACAAAATACAAAATCTTATTACTTATTATCTATAAAGTAGGAGCGAAACATCTCATCCACTAAAATATCGTTGTACAATGTGTTCCCTGTAAATATACTCGTAAAACTATGCATTGAACATCCCTGAAACTTATATAGCAAATACATTAAGCAATATTCGCCACAAACTGAAGTCCACTCATTCTGAATCCTATCAATATTCCAGTTCCATCTTTTACAATTCCTTTTTAAAAACTCTAGATGATATCGTACAGGTGCTCGTCATATGAATCAAAATATTGACCGACGTCATTCGTATCGATATATAAAGCTACCCAATGTGACCCTGGTTTATCATCTATATCCAAATTGCATATTATATACATTGGTACGTGGATGTACATGGGCAGTCTATTGGCAGCATAAACATTATTTTCTAGACTGGGGTGAATCTTTTTCAGATGTTGTTGTACATCTAGTGTATCCGTGATATTACTGCTATTAGTAGATCATTACAGTACAATCTACTCAATGACTTACATAGGAATGATAAATTATAGTGATTTATAAATATTAAATTGCATTATTTTGTGTTATACAAAACGTATTTGAGTCATCAATACACTGAACAAGACGCAACACGAAGTAATGCTGAGATAAACAACAGAATGTGAAATAAGCTATATGCTGATGTAAATATACTATTATTAAAAGATGGTTGCAAAGCTTTTGAAGGTATTTGTTGAGTTTCACCATCAAACATATTAAGATTTGGAATTCCTTGATGATAGTTAACATTCGGTAAATTATATAAAGGTTGCATTTCATCAAAGCACCATGTGATCTGATTAAAATTACAATTACATATTTCTGTAACTGATTTTATGAATTTTGTTACAAAATTTGACTTCCCACATCCACTTGGTCCTGCCACCATAGCAGTAAACGGATGTATAAAGTAAAACATTACACACGTCTAAAGTTCTAAGGGGGTGAAATAAAAAATGAAAGTGTTGGTGTAAACAGTTAATATATATATTGTGTACTATAACTAATGTTTTTGGGAAATCAAACAAAATTTATGATTAATTTAAAATTTTATTTTCAAGCAATAACCACTTGTAAAAAACCCCACACTTCGTCACAAGAACAGTGTAAAATTCTGTGATTATTTTTTGCAAATATATGATTATTACACGCATAACGTTTGTTTAAGTTCATGACATTTACCAAATCATTGTATTTTGGACATTTGTATTCTTCAATATTAAAAATTCTATCATTCGTCGTCAACATTTTTAAAAATTGTTTTTCTGTTGAACCACCTTTGTATGCGAGTACTATAACTAATGTTTTTGGGAAATCAGACAAAATTTGTGATTAATTTAAAATTTTATTTTCAAGCAATAACCACTTGTAAAAAACCCACACTTCGTCACAAGAACAATGTAAAATTTTGTGATAATTTTTTTGCAAATATATGATTATTACACATATAACGTTTGTTTAAATTTATGACATTTACTAAATCATTGTATTTTGGACATTTGTATTCTTCAATATTAAAAATTCTATCATTCGTCGTCAACATTTTTAAAAATTTTTTTCTGTTGAATGTTGTCTTTGTATGCGATCACTTCGTCTTTGCACAAATTTCTAATATACCAATTTAATATGGGAATGATGCTCTCTTGTTTATAGGCACATTTTAATTCTTCGGTCACATCAAAATATGGAATGCCGTGCACGTTTGTTTCACAATAACAAACAGTTTTTTTTGTCTTTTGGCGACAAATAATTGAAAAGATAACTTGGTCGAAACAAATAATGATTGATAAACGCATCATTTTTATTAGATAGTTTTACGTCTAGAATAGCCATTTCTCTACATTGAAAATGTTTATGAGGATATGTAATGTAAAATCCGTCCATGTCGATGATGTATCAAATATTTTTTAGATTTTGTGTCATTTTGAACCAAAATGTTAAAAGTATTTACACGTGACTAAAAATATGTTTGTTCCAACAAACTTCACATAACAATGCTTCATTACTTCCCATCATCCCATTTCTTCCTTCTGCTCTTGTCTTCTTGTAATTTAAGTAAACAGAATCACATTCACTAATGATCAACTAATGACTGTCATCGTTAAAAAAGTATTTTTTAACTTTTACACTTTCTGCTATTGTCTTTGTATTTATGGCTAGAAAATGTCCGCGGCGCTGCCTCAATGCGTGTTGGCAAACTTCACATGCCTACGAAATTTTCTCAGACATGTTGTTAACACTAAATCATACACACGTAAGAAAATAACAGAAAGAAAAGTAAGTTTGTCAATAGAATAAACGCTTACATCTATGGCCTTTGATGCGTTGAAGTAACACAAATGTAGTATTGATAGATCCACTGCGGTCAAACGACCATACACTAACTCCATGACTGCAGTTGCTTGGTCTTATATAGTACCAGTAAGTAATAATTCTAATCTAAAGAATGTCTGCAGTGGAATTGATAGTAACTTTATGCGTCAACAAGCTTATCTCACATTCTGTTGATTATCTCAGCATTACTTCGTTCTAAGAACATCTTAATTCCATAAACCCTAAAATTCAATTTACTATGGAGTTAGAGGCAAATAATTCCTTAGCTTTCCTAGATGTGTTAGTCATCCGAAATCCTAACAACACCATAGGTCATACTGTGTATAGAAAAAAGACCCATACAAACCGACACTTAAATGGTGAATCTCACCATCATCCTTCACAGTTAGCTACCGAGGGCAAATCTTTGTTTCAGAGAGCACGAGGGATCTGTGACAGCAAACACCTGGCCGCCGAGCTTCAGCACGTCAAGCAGGTTCTGCACGACAACAAACTTCGGGTCCCGTACCTCCGTCACAGTGACCGAGTGAAGCCGGCCACAGGCGAGCGTATGCCTGTTATACTACCATATGTCAGAGGTGTCACAGAGAAGATTGGCTACATCTTGAAGCGAGCTTCTATTAGAACATTCTGCAAGCCGCCGAAGAAGATTAGTTTGTTCTTACCATCCGTCAAGTGTCATATTCCTCTACAAGATGCAGGAGTGTACAAACTTGATTGTGATTGTGGTCTCTCATATATATGGCAAACAAAGAGATCAATAAGAACCCGCGTAAAAGAACACATAGCTGACGTGAAGCATCAACGTTCCGGGAAGTCTGCAGTTTGCGATCATATTCTAGATGGCCCCAACCATTACATCAGATTTGATAGACCACAAATCCTCGCGAAAGAACATCGATTCCTACCTAGGATGATACGTGAGGCTATTGAAATTAAAAAAATCCTAATTTCAATAGAGAAGAAGGCTGGGTACTACCACCTGCTTGGGATCCTATAATTAATAAAATTAAAACTAAATCCAAGCATACCACTGCAAGACTTCAAAATACAGTTAGTTCATTCTGCGTAGATCGGACCAAAGACAATAATTAAAAAGCTGAAGGTACTCCGGGTTAACTTTGACATCGGGACGTCAGTCGCCTCAGTCCCCCGTGACCATGGGTGCTGGAAAGCACCCGAAACGTGGGGTATTAAAATTAAATAGATAAGATAAATAGATAAGAACAATGGAGTGCTAATGACGGCGGAGGCCCTCACCGGATATCAATTAGATAAGAGTTAATTGATCTGCACATCCCGTGCATCCTACGCAAGAAAGGAACGCAGATTCGTGATCAGAGCATGCCAAAACCCTACTTTTATAGGATCGTGAGTCTCGACGAACGTTGTAGCACTTCTGACTCAGTGAGCCAGAACTGGTACTAACTAACTACTGGCAGTATACTGGATACGTTTCGGAACATACGCAAAGTCACAGATTGTGGACGCCTAAATCTAGTCGTGTTCCCCTTTAGAAAACACAGGTTTGCCCATTTCCCGCTTAAAAGAATCCCTTCGTCACATGTCCTCAATTTCAGGGTACTTTTCTTGCTGCCTCAGCTAGCATCGGATTCCTCGGCGTCGACATTTCGAATAACGTGTAGTTCCACGGTCACTTGGAAGGAAGACTAAATTAGCTTCTAAAAAGCTAAGCGTGCGCAGCAGATCGGGACAGTATTTCATGCAGGCTCACCGTTTACAACTTTACAAGGTCCAGGTTCGGCCCCACATGTAATATATTGAAAACTGTCGACCGGGGTACCCCAGTACCAGCTCCTTACACTTGACCACACCCAGCGAAGAGCAGCCCGAATCGTCGACGAACCGAATTATTTCTGATCGACTCGATTCACTGGAGCTGCGAAATTATTTTACATCCCTTTGCATTTCCATCGCATTTACCACAGGTTTTTTGGGATCAATTCCAGCCACCACATTTCACACATCGCGTCGAAACTCATGTTAGCATCCACATCGTCTGGATGTTTGGCGGTCCACACAGAAATCTAAATAATAAGGCAATATTATTTAGATTTCTATGGCGGTCCACTACTGTGCGAATTCTCTGTGGAATTATATAGCACTGGCGATTTTTCCGGGCCGATACGACTTAGGGTCCTTCATGAAACGACCTTACTCTTTTTTTAAAGTCCGGCAACCCACCTGCAATTCCCCTGGTGTTGCAGTTGTTCATGGGCGGCGGTAGACACTTACCATTAGATCAGCCGCCTGCTCGTTTGACTCCTCTTCTTTAAATAAAAAATCCACATCACACAAAAAAGCACACCGCGACAGAACAAACTATATCATCCACACCATCTGGATGCTTGACAGTCAACCATTGTATGATTTATTAGGAGCTTTCTTTCTCGCACGACATCTTTGTGGAATAATTTATCACCGGCGAATTCTCCGGTAGATACGACTTAGGGACCTTTAAGAAACGAGCTTACTTCTCCGGAACTCTCGAACATCTCCGATGTTGCAATGGTCATGGGCGGCAGTCGACACTTACAATCATGTAAAGCTCGTTTGCCACAAATTCTATAAAAAAAGTATAGATATAAATGTCCTCCACACCGACGTTAGGTCACGGCGGCCAGTCTCAACTGAGACTAGGCTCGACATCAGCACAGGAGAGAATGATAGTGTCCGAGTGTATACGCAAGCACAGGTGCACTATTTCTTCACAATCATATTCCGATGGGCAATGCGACATCACCGGAAAGAGATGAAGCGTAAGACCAATTGCTTTACGTGTTTATAGAGGCACGGAGGTGAAAAACCGCTGCCGTCCGGACTCCACACTACTGCTAAGAATTTTCGACATAAAAACCGCAGGTTAGGTTTTAATTTCATTCCTAACCTGGGGGCACACGATCGGCAGTCCCGCTTACGATCACTAGACCGAAGATGCAGTTAGTATATAGAGAGAACGGAAAAGTTGGTCCGATTTACGCAAAACGAGCTTACAGTATCATGAAGTCTTGCAATGGTATGCTTGGGTTTGGGTTTAATTTGGTTAATTATAGGATCCCAATCATATGGCAGCACCCATCCATCTTCTCTATTGAAATTAGGATGTTTTTAATTTCAATAGCCTCGCGTATCATCCTTGGTAGGAATCGGTGTTCTTTTGCGAGGATTTGTGGTTTATCAAATCTAATGTAGTGGTGGGGATGATCTTGAGCATGTTCGCAGAATGCAGATTTCCCGGAGCGTTGGTGCTTCAGGTCAGCTATATGTTCCTTCACGCGGGTTTTTATAGATCTTTTTGTAAATATAGTTTTATTCAATGTGTAGTGTTCGCGTAAATTTAAGAAATCATTATCCAAATTTTATACTTATGGTTGGCACACACGCTATGAGAGATTGTTACGATCGCACTGTACCGTTTAAGGGTACACTACTCGCTTATTCTTCCATACAAACGTAGTCTGGCGATTACTCCACTGTTTGATGGTGTACGTTCAAAATAAAAAATGATTTCATTTGTCTCATCATTATCTAGCCCTGTATGGAAACAAAAAGTAAAAAAAGAGTATGTTTAAAAGTTATAAGCGTCGAAAATTCCAAATTTCAACACTAGTTTTAACACATCTTTGGGTGGAAATAAATACCATAAGAAGAACGAAAATTGCAAAACAGTTACCATACAGGGATAGATTAGTTGTTCAAAAATACAAATAATTTTGTTTTAAACAAATACGTTCAATAGATTTTTCACGACATCCAGACTACCAAAGGTCTGTTTATAAAATTTCGCGCGCTCCTTTTTGTTGTAAATCATCTTGCCTTTCGCTACAAATTGTTTCCCCGATCAGTGGGACGGACGGAGGGGGGGGGGGCGCAGCGCGCACTCACACATGCTCACTAGGTTAGCCGCTGCTATCTATTTATGGTTGTAATACCGATAGATATGTATCTACATCATTATTTAGAAAAATTGCTTCCTTTTGTTCGTGTACATTGCTGAAGCCGGGATGAATATAGCTGCTAAAATGTGCCCATAAGTTTGTTGAAGCACATTTAGTTAAAATTTAAAACAGGTAGGTACATAATAATGAACTTTCGATACAGGTAGTACAAACTACTTTAATTTGCTAACTAACAAAAACATCTCATAGATAAGCACGATTATCGAAAATCTTAAAATTATCTATTAATTTAATTAGAATATTTAATAGGAATCTCATATCCTAATATTCCTAATGTACTTTATCTAAGTACATAAGAATGTAAGAAGGGCAGTCAATGATAAATAAAATTTGTTTTGTAAGTTGTTTTTTTTTTAACACTTTAACACAACAAAAACATGAAACTGAGAAGAAGCACCCGATCTGCCGAATCAGTCCAGGTATAACATTGGTCATGTCATACGAGAACCAGGCTAATATGGTCCTTTGAAGAATCATACAGATGTGAGTGGACACTAAGTACTTTTTAGGATTCCGTACCCGAAGGGTAACCAGCAGGGCGCTATTACGGAGCGTCCACTGTCCGTGTGTCTGTCCGTCAGCGGGCTGCATCTTATGATCCGTAACAGGTAGATAGTTGTAATTTTCACAGAACGTGTATTTCTGTAAAAATAAATTTGAAAATAGTAAAAATAAATTTGAAATTAAAGGATTTTCTACTAGAAAAAGAAACGTGTATTTTTGGCTTTTTTTTGAACGATAGTAATACCTATGTGTACAGGTATTTAAATCTTGTAAGATGGTACGGAAGTTCGGAAGTCCGATTCGCACTTGGCAAAATATTTGTTTATATTTAACCTTACCTCAGACATACTCATATTTTTATATACAATTTACTATACTACTATATAAGCTACTACTAAATAAAATAGTAGTAGCTTTGCTATGGTATTATAGTATATTTTGGATTACATTTAATTTATTACAGAATAATACGAACTATATAATAACTAAGGAGTGCATCAACCTACCTCAGATATTGGGTTATGAATACAAATAAGTACACATAGGATTTAGTTTCTAAGTTGTACATATTTTATAGCCTTCGTTATGAATAGCATAAATAGGCCAAGCCCCCTAACCTACAAACGTTTCGTAACTAATCTCTTTCTACAATCGCGCCTTTTTTGTTTGGACTGACCACCTGACTCGTTCAGTGGTGTCATTTTCATACAGTGTTTAGTTTTCAACTAGCGTTATCTATCATAAAATAAATCAAAATTTTATTTATATTTCGCTAATTGTGTGTCTGTACCGTGAATTTGATTTACAATCGATCTCTAAATTGTAGTTTTCTTCTAATTACTTACCTTGTCTAGACGTGTTCTTTGGACTTCTGTAAGGAAGTCTGTGCTGTTAGTATTCCGTTTATATACGTTACTATTTTGTAAGAAGTTTGTGCTTGTCCCTGCAGTGACACAATGGCTATTGTTGATAACTTTCTAAGTACTAAGAGAATACTGAAAACCGCTATTGAACACAAACAATCAATAAACAATTTACAAACTAACTTTTTATTTATTTAATTAACCTATATAAAAGCCCCACTCACATCGAAATCGCGCTGTCGAAAAAGCAGTTATCCTGAGACTGGCTGGCATATACTTCGGGGAGTTGCCTGTTGGCTATTATAGCTAACTAGCTATGGTAAGTAAATACCTATTTAGAATACATAGTACCTACAGTAATACTTTCATAACCTACAATAATATACAAAAACATAATTATGTTACACTTTTTTGTGTTTGTTTTAGAAATGGTTATATTTTTTTCAAAAAGTTTTTTATGTTACCATTTTTAGTTGAGAGTTATGTCCCTTTAGTGGGTACAGGCGTGATATTATACTGTGTGATTGCGTAAAGAATGCATAGATAGGCGATAGCAGCAATCGCGGTTGATTTGCTGTCACTTATTGAAGAGTGCCCCCGATTTCTCCAAGATCCCATCATCAGATCCTGACCTGGCCATCATCGATTACCGTGGGATTATCTGGAAAATATATCCTTTCAAACAAAAAAATAATTTTCCAAATCGGTTCAGGCATCTTCGAGAAATCGGGGGACAGAACATATTTTTTTTTTTTTTTTATTTTTTATACTTCGTATGGAGGCAGTTTACTAACATAAATTGCACAAGGATAAACATCCAGACCCGGAACAACTATTTGTAGGCCATACAAATATTTGTTCCGTGCGGGATTCGAACCCGCGGCCCCCAGCGCAGCCTCATTGCTAAGCCACTGCGACATGGAGCTCACTATTGCCGTTTGAGTTTATGTTTTTATTCAAAAATGAATCGCATAGGTAGATACGCGATGACGCCGTCGCGCATTGCGTCACTTGAGTGTGTATGTGTGTGCGCACTAGCTTCTTACTGCTCATCACAGCGTCTATCCCTTTCGCACGTGATGTCGGCTGAGATAGCATGCATTTTTACCCCGCCCACCACTTAGTTCGTGCCATCGACTAGGGCCACCTTAAACTACACCGATAATCGAAACGTGTGTGATAAAAACTGTACAGTTTTTACTTTTCGAAGCTATACCGTCAAATGGAGTAGTATGAAAATTTTAATAGACAAAACGGAATCGGAGGAAACTGTGCCGATAATCGTAACGTGTGTGCCAAGCGCTCAGTTTTTGAAATATCTCTTAAAAGCATTTTGCTTTTCGATTATTGGCGTTACTATATTCAACAAAAAAGGACATATCACCATTGATTTATTAAAAATTATGCGTCACTTGGAAAAGTCTTTAACAAATAGGGTTCTCTTTTCAGGCAATCTTAACACCAGGTCCTACGATTTTTCAGGCTCCTGATTTTTTTCTGCCTCCTGTTTTTTTATCAATAATAATACAACAATACCTAATGTGTCGTATGTCGATTCCATCGCGGAACGAAATTAATAAACTGCGCAGTTTTACTTGAACGTGTGTGGACTATAGGGGCATATGGTTTATCTTTACAGTTCGACTTATCACATAGATAAAACTGAAGGTGTATGGCCCCCATTATAGAGTTTATACTTCAGGTTGTTCCAAAAAAAGGATCGTTAATATCGTTTCACAATAGACAGAGATATAGCATAATATACATACAAAAAATATACAGTCCACTGGAGATCCTTCTTTAAAGAGAAGACGTCTAAAAAGACTGCAGAGTATATATGCAATATATATATATATATATATATATATATATATATATATATATATATATATATATAACAATGATGAGTACACGCTGCGGTTCAAGTGACTACCAATACAATATGGTACGGAACAAATAGTACCTTGCATAGGTGCCATTATGTTATAGTCATTTTGCGTTAAACTAAGGGAAATTAAAACTAATTGATATGAGTTATACATTTATTAAACTAAATATTATTACATTTCACCTGCGGTCAAGCAAACTTAAGGTTATTAATTCACTAGCAACACTAGTAGTTAAATATAATAAAGAAAAATTAAAGAAAAATTAAAGCAAAATTACTGAATAAAACGTAAAGTTTAAACAATTATTCTCGCTAATGAATGAAACTGTTAAATGCAAATTATTTATTACGTTGCACTCCGCATAAACGAAATAAAATAACGGCTATTTCTGAAAATGTGTAAAAGCATAATCCTATATATAAAGTTACAATCGGAAGTGCACAATTAATTATGACATAATACTATAAAGATTATTTATTGACAAGGCTGTTGTTGGTGTTATTGTACACATCTGATCACAAAGATAATGTCTACGACCAGTTAGCACGGCCGACGATCTGGACCACGACGACGTGGCGCCGCCTTCAGAATATTGTCTACACGTAATATCATTTCTGCTGCCTCGGCGGCTGACAGCAACACTTGACGTTTAACCACATATGATTCAGTTATGCCCAACTTCCTCATGTCGCCTACCGATCCATTCTCCATCTCTGTCGAAAAAATAGCTTTATTTAATTCAAAGTTAAAACTTGATCTTGCTTATAAATCCACGACTGGACCTAGGCAGGCGAATTGCTGATCAATTAACAAATGCTTATTTGATAATATTACATATAGTGCGAATATCATTTGGGCTATCGAAAGTAGTAATCAGAATTATTTAAAAGAATGCGCAAACCAAATCGTAGTCTCAATTATTGACGACTTGTTGTTTCAAACTTTAAAAGTCACATATATGGCGAAACTATAGACAATATCATATAATTATATCAAATATTAAAATTATATTGTTGCAAGCTATAATTAATGCCCCTAGCGCCATCTAGTGTCGGGGAGCGGAGCGAGGGGAGCTTTCTAAAAAATGCCATTCCTGAACTTTCCACCAACAGCGCCATCTAGTATCGAATAGAAGAACTAACCTTTCTAGAAAAGTCCACACTCGAATTTTCTACATCTTGTCGGTCGGAACCGGTATTTGCTGGAATATTCTAGACGTTTCAGTGGTAAAGGCCTATATAAAGCCGTTATGGGCTGCGACCGGGGCTGTATTGACTTGGCGATACGAGCGAAGCTTTCAGAGCGAAATAAAGCGAACTAAAGTGTTAACGTGTGATTAATTATTTATGTGATTTGTTTTTTTAATTGGTGTTCAGTAATTAAAGTGCCAATTTTAGTAATTCAATTGGCAGTTTTTATTGTCACGAACCCTAAGCTCGTAACAATATTGTCATGTATTTTTATGCTAGAATGACAAACAAACTAACCAGTTTCAGCCTAATGTTAAGTTGCTGCTGTAACCTATGTAGCTGCATTAAACTCCAATTCATCATAATCCATCTAATATAACATTTGCCACACGAGAACAATAGAAATAGGTCTGTCAATTGTCTAATTTCGCATCGCACACATGAATTTCATGTGCATAGTGTGGGGTCCAAGCAAATGTTTGTTAAAATAAATAAAACATAACATAACTAACATAACTTCGAAATGGCAGCCTGCCATGAATTCCGCGACGTTGCACTACATACCTCATCTTCGTTATAACTATCCCAGATAGGAGGCTAAAAAACTATAGGCTACATTAAAACAGTTTTTATTTACTTAAAAAAGATAATGATTTCATACTTATTATATCACATAGAACTTGTGAAATATATGCCTGATATAAAATATATGTTAAGAAAAATGATAGAGTAAACTCGTCAGTCAATCATAAATAAAGTATTTGATTAGATAAAAAATAATCTATAATGCAATATCAAAGACATATATGGACAGTTCACAATAAATAAACTCCATTATTGTTCCAGCCTGTAAAAGACCACTGCTGGACATAGGCCTCCTCCATAGATAGGGGGATGTCTGCCATAGTTGCCACACTTGGTAAGCGGGCTAGCAACCGCAGTGTTTTATTTTTAATTGTTATTAGGAATATAATACTAACCAAGTCCCATAGTAATCTCTCCTTGAGCGTGATGGGCCCTTAATCTAGCGATAAGATCTGCACTATCGTAGCCAGCGTTGTCTGCTACAGCAGAAGGCAAACGACGTAAAGCAACTGCAAAGGCTTCTGCAGCAATTGCTTCTTTACCAGCAGTACGTGACGCTGCGCGGGAAACTGCTTCGGCCATTAACATTTCACTTGCACCTGAAGATAAATTAATCACCATTAATATTTAGAAAATACAAATAAATGATATCTTACAACATTACAATTAATGTCATTTACAAAAAACCTTATTTCACAAAAACAAAGTGGTAGTAACTAACAACATGACAAGTGGTAGGAACTCAACAATTATAAAAAACAACTAACCATATTGTGTATTTGATTACTTATTTATAATAAGTATATAAGTATATGTAAATAAAATAGCCATCATTGTCATGAGACATGCAAAATGTCTGCTTTTTCACATTTTCATGGTTTATAGATATTATTATTAAGGTAAGATATTATTATTTGAATAGTGATAATAGAATATTTCAATATTACTTTTTAATATATCAGGAGAAGATGGCTATCATATGCCACTATCTGCTTGGGATCCTATAATAAATAAAACTAAAGTCAGCCCAAAAATAAATAAATACAATTTTTTAAGATTTAAACACAAACACTGAAACAACTGGTTTCATTCAACAATAAATAATTATAAAATCACCTCACTAACACACACTCACTATAATAGAATAGAAGAACTAGAATAATTTTAATTCAATATAAATTACAAGAACACTCATTGAAAATAATTTATATTTATTCAGGTCATCATAAGTTCTGTCAAAACCTTATTATTTAAAAATTTTGAATACTGGCTAAATGAACATCACCTATTTTAAAAATACAACGTTTGCGCTTGCCGCAAATAAAAAGACATTAATTTTCATTTGTTTTCAAATATGGAGTGGTCGAAGAAAGAAGATAGAGTAGCGGTTATCGTGTTGCACCGATGTGGTCACGCACCAAAAGAGATTTTCAATATTCTACAAAAATTGAACATAACCCTACGATTAGTTTATCGCACTATCAAACGATTCTGTACAGATATCTTCTCGTACAGATAGGACACCCGCGATCATCAAAGCAGTAAAGGCGTTAATCCAACGAAATCCTGTTCGTAAACAAAAAATCTTAGCTATTCAGATGGGCCTAAGCAGAACCACGGTTAAAAGTGATCAATGAAGACTTAGGACTACGAGCTTATCGTAAGATCGGACATTTTTTGAACGAGCGTTTGAAAAAAAAATAGGCTGGATAGATCCCGCGCTTTGTTACGGCGGTTACGCGGGAAAAAATACCGCAAAATTTTGTTTTCGCATGAAATAATTTTTAAAATCGAAGAAAGTTATAATAAACAAAATAATAAGGTTCAACGAAAGAAAAGAGCGATTGAAAGAGCGTTCAACGAGCACATTATCCTTCGTCACTCATGGTTTGGCTTGGAATCTCATTTTTAAGCTTAACTGAGGTGTTTTTCTGTGAAAAAATACCGTCCTAACACACATAGTGGAACCTCTTTCTCAAACAATGTTCAAAAACAGACATTGAATATTCCAACAGCACTCTGCACCAGCTCATAGAGTACGAAGCGCAGAAAACTGGTTGATCGCCCATGGAATTGACTTTATCACATGAAGACTAACCCTCTTGTCCAGATTTAAGCCCACTGGATTAGATATGGATAGAAGTAAGAAAGAAATAAATAATCAAATACAATGGATTAGATATGGATAAGATATGGCAACATTTGGAGGAGAAAATCTGCACTAAACCTCTTCAGAATTTGGAATCTCTTCGAGTTTCTTTGGCTAAAGCAGCAGTAGAAATAGACATGAGTGTGGTGCGTGCTGTGATTGATGATTGGCTGCGTCGATTAACCTATATGTTCGAAAGGCGATTTTATTCTTGGCTCGCGACGTAAAATGGCGGAAATTGCAAATTTTTTTGCTAACTTGCAAATTTTGCTATATTTTCACTTTGAGACAATATTTATAAATCTTACAGTGATTCTTATTGAATGTATAAACTATCGAATAAAATTATTTTTAGTTGCCAGAAATTGTAATAAAATTCATAAATTACCCTTTATAACATAGTAGTAGTAGATACTTCACTTTTAGTCTAAAATTACTACTAATTTGAATTCTACATGTTTGTGTTTGGATAAATCTATATGAAAATGTTTGGAAATATGTATATTTTTATGTTTTATGTGTTTCTATTCGTTACTCATACCAAAATATAAAAATAAAAAAAATAAAAAAACGAAATTATTTTTATCTGTATGAGGAGATTTCCGAATAATATTAAATATTTTTGTGTAAATTTGAAATAAATACAACGTCAAGTTATTTGAAATATGTTATAAAACTATTTTTAGTTACATTTTACACTAAAAATAAATGAGAATTGTAAAAATAACACATTTTTTACCCAACCGCTAAAATGGGCCTCCCCAATTTCGAAGTACATTTGGCACTTACTTTTCACTTTTTATGCCACAAATTATATAGCTACGTGTTTGTTTTATTACAAGGAATACACAAAAGTATAAAACTCACCTTTTTATTTCAAAAACACACAGAAAAAGAAGTGGTATAACATTTCACAAATAAGTGAATATGCAGCAAATATTAAACAAATTAAAAATATTTGATAATATAAGTACTTACAAATTTGTTACTATCTTAATATCATATATACCAATATCTTTGGCTGTATATTACTGAGTTTTGATAAACAATAAAATTTTAATAGGGTTGTCGAGTTCCTTGTCTATAATACTTATCGATGTTCTTTCCTACCCATATCTCTTAACAAACAAAGTCGCCAACAACAGGCGATTATCAAATGTTTATTATTTACAGGTTTCCAGCTGAACCTAGACTAAAATTATGGCTTATAAGCATAAATATTGTGAATTGGCGTCCGAAACAAAATGATCATATTTGTTCCAAACATTTCACAGACGACTGTTTTATTAGACATGAGAACTGCACCACTTTGAAAAAGTACAGTATACCGACAATATTTTCTGGTAGTACCGTACCAGTAAGTATAAAAGTATTAGATTATTATTTCTAATGTATTTTTTTATTTCTTCTTTCCTCATTTTCCACCAAACACAAGGGCCATAGCCAAGTGTCGAAAGGTCGCCTGATGATGTCGAGTCACGTTGCAAGTGTTTTAGTGGGCTGAAAAAAAACTGTATCGGTGACTGATCTTTGCTGC
Organism: Parnassius apollo; assembly: GCA_907164705.1. Classification (NCBI taxonomy): domain Eukaryota; kingdom Metazoa; phylum Arthropoda; class Insecta; order Lepidoptera; family Papilionidae; genus Parnassius; species Parnassius apollo. The sequence goes on along the minus strand of CAJQZP010000501.1, from coordinate 1,808,700 downwards.
TGGTAATAAGAAGTTGTTTAGTTTGTTGTTTCCTCGCTTGAAGGCTAAGTATAGCCATTCAGAGAGGACACGTAGCCAGCATTCTTGGGACGATACCACGTAAAGTAGGACTGTATGATAATTTCAGTTATTTTTTTAAAATTTCGAAAATGACGTTGTAAATGACTGATAACTATGTAATTCAAAGTTTATATTATTTTATATTATACCGATACTTATAACTCATTTTTTATGAACCCAACGACTCCTTTCGAAATTAATAATATAATTAATTCATTAAAGAATACAAATAGCACAGGTTATGATGACGTTAGCACAAAGGTATTAAAAAGTGTATCAACCATCATCTCACCAGTTTTATCCTACATCGTAAATTTAAGTATAGCCTCTGGAATATTCCCAAATAAATTAAAAAAAAAACGGTAGTTCAACCTGTATTTAAGAAAAAATGATAAGAGTGATGTTGCAAATTATAGACCCATAGCACTCATACCGATATTCTCTAAAATTTTTGAAAAGGTAATAAGTCAAAACCTTAATGATTTCTTCGAAAAATATAAAATCTTCACAGAGAAGCAGGTCGGATTTCGGAAAAATAAAAGTATAAATTTAGCTGTCTTTCAATTTCTACGTACTGTAATGTCAAGCCTTAATAATAATCACTTAGTATCTGCTCTATACATGGATTTAACTAAAGCTTTTGACTATGTTAATCACAGTATCCTCTTAAGTAAATTAGAAGCGTACGGGATCCGAGGAAATATCCTTAATCTCCTGAAAACTTACCTAATAAATCGGAAACAATGTACACAAATTACGCGCATATGCTCAAAAACGTATAGACAAATAGTACATTCATCGTCATATCGAGAAGTGACTCAAGGAGTACCCCAGGGAAGTATTCTTGGTCCATTATTATTCCTTGTTTATATAAACGATTTACCAAATTATATAAATCAAGATATGGTATTATATGCAGACGACAGTACAGTGATGTTTACAAGCACAAGCAAAAATAAAATGATATCTGACATAAATCAAACACTAGACATTATAATTCAATTGTTATCAATTAATCTAAATAAAACAAATTTAATGACATTCAGAAATATAAAAAATAATTTAATTAATCTTAATATATGCTACAACGGACAAAAAATTAATGTAGTCGAAAATGCAAAATTTTTAGGCCTCAATCTCGATTCAAACTTAAAATGGAAATCTCAAGCAGAAGATATTTGTACTAAACTAAACCAGTTCTCTTATGCACTGCATAGACTTGGAACAATTGTGAATCAATCTGCGGTCATCACTGCGTACTCCCGGTTATGTAGAATCAATGTTAAGGTATGGTGTCATTTTTTGGGGTAACTCTGTAGACAATGATATGATATTTAGAGCCCAAAAGAGATGTGTAAGGGCTATTGTGAAGTTAAAAAAGACGGATAGTTGTAAACCATTTTTTATTAGTCTTAAACTGTTAACACTTCCATGTCTTTATATATATGAGGTAGCCGTCTTTGTTATTACGCATATTTCTTTATTTGAGTGCCTACACAGTAAACGTAATAATCATAAAATAGGTTTTCCATCAAACAAAACAGCCCAATTTAACAACAGCATATTTTGTATGGCCCCTCGAATTTATAACCATTTACCATTACACATTTTGAGATGTTCCAACATAGATAATTTTAAAATACTATTGCAGCAATTTCTCGTTAATAGGGCATACTACAGTGTGAAAGAATATCTCGAAGATAAATATGAAATTCAATAATTGACTAATACATGACAATATAACTAAATTGACTTGACTTATATAATATTATCTACATTGACATATCGCTATTAATTTTGATTTTGAACTCCAATTATAAATAAAGCATGTTTAAATAATTTAATATAAAACTAATAAAATGTAATGAATATTGCATGCCAAATGGCGGAATATAGCTGTACTGTTTGTTCTCTAAGTGATAAACTATGACAATATCATCTGTATCAACCTATATTCGCAATAAATGATTTGAATTTGAACTTGAATTTGTTCTTTAATATTAATTTACAATATTTTTTTGTATAATCAATATATTAAAGTAAATATAGCAAACTAATTACAGAGTTTGATATTGAATTAGTCAATCTAGTGTTAAAATTAAAAAACGAAGTCAATACAGCAAAATAATCAAATTTCACATCACCATGATCAACATCAATTTGTGATATTTTAGAGAAGTGCTAATAATTTTAAAACTTTGCTCCAGCTAATGCAATTTTTTTTATAATACTGTGTTGACCACATCTATCCATCCGACTTTCAGTCTGCCCTATGTTCAAAGATGTTCAGACTTAAAGCTTTGTTTCCAATGCAGTTTAAAGGCCGGCGCTTCAAGTGGTCATACCGACGTAACCTGCTTTCCTTGAACTAGCCGACGATGTCACGCACGTAGACGGAAGAATTTCGCAAACACACTCGTTGCGAATTTCGTCAAGTCTTGTCACTCTGTACATCCACCTCAGCATATTAATTTTTGCCACTTGTATGGCATGGACATGTTTCTGTGTAACAGTCCACTTTTCACATTCATACTTAAAACTGATCCACTAAACAAATAACAACAAAACCTTAAATGTGAAGGATATTTTTCCTGGCATGTTTTTTTGTTGCATGGCTTTTTGTTGGCATGTTTTACACCAGGTACCTACCTCCTGCCATTTTAACCAGGCAACAGTAATATGATGCCGAATATTTGCATCCGCTTCCTTTTCCACTTTTAAAGTGTGTAACCGAGATATTTGTACTGATCGTTCATGGCAACTGACAACATTGCACCATGTATTGAGACTTCGCAACACACAACACTAAGCCACATATGCTTAACTGCTGCTACCAATTTTCAAGGGCTTTTACAAGCTCCTAATGGGATACTATACATATGCATATTGAATATACAGGAAGCTAAGGTTTGTACTTGTGTAGTACGGGTGTCCATTATCAATCAAAAGAGGGCTGAGCACCTTGACACCCTTTTCGTAACCACTTTCGATTTGCTAGCCCCACCGTGTCTTTATCACAGAGTGCATATTTTCAGTCATGTCAGCTATAATAGCAACATACACTTTTGGTAGGTTCTTCTTTCAAAGGCTCCATGGATAGTCTATCTTGGTATGCAATTGAATGCCTTTTTCATATCAAGAAAAGAAAATTACTTTAAAATTAAAAAAACTACTTTAAAATTAAAATAAAAAAAATAAAATTACTTACCACCACCAAAGATGACTTTTGGCTCCTTGATAGTTGCAGCAAGGACACATAAAGCATCATGAAGTGATCTTTCCGCTTCATCAATGACTTGTTGTGTGGCTCCACGAATGACAATTGTACAGGCAGATCCTAGTTCGACACCAGAGAACCGAATCAAACTCTCATCACCAATTAAAACCTGAAAATAAGTATAAATAGAATAAGATTAAAAGCTCTAAACTACATTATAAGAATGCTTCTACACTCTGCAAATATACTTTTAAGGTGATAAATATTGTTTTTGAAGTCTTTTTTATGAGATTCCAATAAACAAAAGCATCATCATCTTCTTCAACATTAAACTCCTTCACAAGCGCATATTCTACAGACCTATACACCTACTGCTGCATGTAAGTCTCCTAAGGAATGCCACATTGCACAGTCCTGAGTCACCTACATCCATCAACTACTTCTTATGAGTATGATAAAGTACATAATGAATATATACTACCCTCAATATATCATACTACTAATATTGCATATTTATGAAAATGTAATGTACGTACACAAAAATAAAAGTAGTTTTGCAAAAATAAGTGGTATTCATTCTGTAAATACTAGGAACAGACACAAGCTAGAAATAGCAGTTACTCGACTCCACCAAGTCAGTAATTCATTCTTGGGACGATGTATACGCTTTTACAACAAAATCCCAGAAAATATACAAAATTTTTCATACACAAAGTTCAAAAATTTTATTTAACTAAGTTTGTATAAAAAGGGTTATTATAATATTAAGGAATTTATGAATGATAATAACCCCTGGGAAGGGTGATCGCTACCAAGCTATTTCTAATTTGTTTTGTGTTGTTAATTGTAAACATGATTGTAAGCTATTATTTGGAAAAAAAATAGTCCCGCTGGGTTTCTTGCTGGTTCTTCCCAGGACAGAGGTTTTTTTTGCGAACCAATGGTAAATGAAAAGTGACTTTCAATAAGTATTATTTATAATCTACATTGAATGGAAGCAAGATGGAGTGGTAGCTTCGTACCGGCATAGTGAAAACAGAATGAACGCCGCTAATATGTGTGCGTTTCTGGCACGTGACAGTACGGACTCGTACGCACGAGCCACAGCACGTACACAACGAGACTTGCTGTCGGAAAGATCGGGCCGAGTCGGGGATGGCCACTGCCGTGCTCCGCAATCACCATTGTTTGAGACTTTGTTGACATTTTTAGACAATTTAGCTAGCAGTTTTTTTTTTTCGTTTTATTTTTTCTTTTGTAAAATAAATTAATACGAGGGTGGATTGAAAAGTACTCGGCCTAACACAGATCCATTCAATTCTAAAAATCAAATCTAACCACATTATTTAGTTCAGTTCAGACTAGTTCATTGTGTGAAGTTCGAAACATGTGCGATAATTAGTTGTGATTTTATAAATTTATTAACAAAGTAATCGGACATAATCTCCGCGAATGGAGCAAATCGAGCAGCGTCCGTCATTAAGTACCTCCATAAGAAGGGGCTATCATCAAAAGCCATCCATGATGACATGGTCAGTACATTAGGCGATTGTGCTCTGTCATATTCATCCGTCAAAAAATGGATAGCAGAATTTAAACGTGGTAGAGAGAGTGTGAAAGATGAACCCCGCTCTGGAAGGCCTTCGACGTCAACTACTGACGAAAATATTAAAAAAGTACTTGATTTAATAACGGGAGACCGCAGATTAAAAATTAGAGAGATAGCCGAGATTATAGGCATCTCTTATGAACGAACTCAAAACATCATTGTCAACGAGTTGGGTTTCCACAAGGTGTCTGCGAGGTGGGTTCCGGGACTGCTTTCAGTTGAACAAAAAAGGACGCGATTGACTATTTCACGCGACTGTTTGGAGTTATTTGAAGCCGATGCAGATGATTTTTTGAATCGTTTTGTTACTATGGACGAAACATGGGTTCATTACTGTACACCGGAAACAAAACAACAATCAAAACAGTGGAGAAGACCTGGTTCACCACCCCCTAAAAAGGCTAAGTCGATTTTGTCGGCAAATAAGGTGATGGCTTCAGTATTCTGGGACTCGAAAATTGTGATTATGATTAATTATCTTGAAAGGGGTCAGACTATAAACTCTGATTACTACTGCACCTTACTACGTCGTTTACGAGAGGAAATAAAAGAAAAATGTCGAGGAATGCTCAGAAGAAAAGTCCTGTTTCATCAAGATAACGCCCGTGTTCACACGTCAGTACAGTCAATGGCTGAAATTCACAACTGTGGCTTTGAACTGTTACCGCATCCGCCGTATTCACCTGATCTGGAATCATCAGACTTTTTTCAGTTCCCTAACCTAAAAAAGCACTTGGGAGGTCAAAGATTTTCGACAAACGACGAGGTCAAAGCAGCTGTAGACGCATATTTTGACTCTAAGGAAGAATCATTTTTTTTTCAACGGTCTAAAATCTTGGAAGGGGAGGTGGCAAAAGTGTATTGAACTTGATGGTGATTATGTAGAATAATAAAAATATAACTGATTTAGTATGTGTTTATTTTCTTGGTTAGGCCGAGTACTTTTCAATCCACCCTCGTATATGGGTTTGTTTAAGTTAATTAGCTTTTTATTAATAGGTTATATTACACTTTTTTCAGTTCCCTAACCTAAAAAAGCACTTGGGAGGTCAAAGATTTTCGACAAACACGAGGTCAAAGCAGCTGTAGGCGCATATTTTGACTCTAAGGAAGAATCATTTTTTTTTCAACGGTCTAAATGCTTGGAAGGGGGAGGTGGCAAAAGTGTATTGAACTTGATGGTGATTATGTAGAATAATAAAAATATAACTGATTTAGTATGTGTTTATTTTCTTGGTTAGGCCGAGTACTTTTCAATCCACCCTCGTATATGGGTTTGTTTAAGTTAATTAGCTTTTTATTAATAGGTTATATTACTATATCTATACATAAATACATATCTCATAAGTACATTAATTATCATATTCAAATTAATTTTAAACATTAAATCTGAGCTGACACCGTATGCTCAGTGTTAATTTACTGCAAATGAATGGCAGAGTGTAACAAGCAGTAACTTTTGGGAGAGGTTGGCATTTAAAGAAAAAGGGGTAACATCTTAAACCACTTAAACTTGTAAAGCATAAGCATGTAAAGATAAAAACTTTTTTTAAAATACTGACAGTTAATGATTATCATATGGTCATCCTTACCTGCTCAATTAGTTTGCAATGGCCCAGTTTAACCTTTTCAGGTGTATCAAATGTGGATACAATTTCACCACCAGTCACAAGAGCAAGGCGCTCTATGCCATCAAAATCAGCATGCTCAATAGCCATCACACCTGCATCAGCAAATAGCTGTTCTGGGTAATTATAAATAAGTTGCCTGAAAAATAGGGATTATTAATATAATTTTTTTGACAATATATTATTATAAAAAAACTGTTGCTAGGACTTGACTTTTGATAGTATGTAATGAATTAATGAATTGTAATGATTTCTATATATAAAATTGCACATTAATTTTCAGTGGAACATTTTATTTTTATTAACATAACATATATTATGCACTCAAATGTCCACGGTGATTATAGTCCCCACAAAAATTCTTGCATTATCATTGCAGGTCCATGGTGACCACAGTCACTAAACAACATCATTCGGTTTAAATGTGTACAGCACTAAAACAGATGTTTATATAAAGTAGAAAAATAAAAGATGATGCTATTTGAAATTTGTCATCCATGAGAGTGAATTTTATCTATGCAATGGCAACAAAATAATTTAATTTCAGAATTTTTTTTGAAATTTAAATTCAGAAAAAAAATTGAAAATAACAGTTCACCATTCTTGTTTGTGGACTGTTAAAGTATGCGGAACTTGATCAATAGTGTGATAAGTGTTCTGTTTTTATAAATTCTTTCTAATATATTTGTACACAAAATTAATTGTGAAAAGGTGAAAAAACATTTACTTATAATAATTTAGCTCGAAATTTTAATCACTCTATGTGATCATCGTTTTATGATTATTCATTATTTAAAATGTATTCTAATCAGTTGTTTTTGTTAAATAAATGACAAATATAAAAGAATGCTTCACTATTAACATGTTAACTCATGCAATTCATGATTGTGTTGGGGAGTGAATATTTATATTTAGTAAATATTATATATTTATCTATACTGAGTAAATAATATTGAGATATTGGTGTTATTTTAAAGGGTATATTATGTACTATTATGATATAAAATAATTGTCTCCTTTTCTTGTAAAACTCGAAATAAAAAATAAATACGATATTTTTTTTGATACTACCAACTTTCAAGCTTCATTTTCATGCTTTATTTTTAATCTGAGCAATTTCGTTTAAACACAATTAAATTCCGAATTTTTTGAGCTTTTCGTGAATATTTTTATTTGAATTTAGCTATAGTAGTTTTGTAGAATGATGAGAAAGAGAATCACACGCATGGCTTGGACGGTCGAATGGTTATTTAAGTATAAAAAAATCTCAGTATTCTGCTGGCTTATTTGTGCATTCATCTGGACTAATTGCTCTATAAGCTTTAGAAATGGCATGAGGCCTGTGCCCAGCAATGGGACATATGTAGGCACATTACTTTCAGCCTCAATTTTCTTTTTGCATTGGTTTGATTAGTAGTGCTGCAACTTACATATTATAAAATGGTTCTTATTGTTACAATAATTAATAATTTACAATAATACACACCTGTTAATAAATACATTACACTTGTGAGCTAAAATCTTATTTACTTTATCCTTCATCTTTTCTTTTTCAGCAAGTTCCAACTCTGCAATTTTAGCCATTGAATCTACCTTAATTGTGGATCCAAAAATTTTAATTTTATCTGTGTCCATAGGAGTGTTGGCTATCAAAACATTTGCGTTTTCAATCCTCTTTGGTTGATGTACTCCAACCTTGAAAATTAATTTATTTAAAATTTGGTCTTAGAAGTTACTTTTTCATATTGAAATTGAATTGGGATTTCAAAATTTTAGCAAAACAAATTATATAAAGTTAAGTACCTTTTTATTCAAAAGAAAACCTTCATCAAGAAAAGATTCTTCCAGGAGACCACCTCCAATCTTCATAATCTGTATGGCTTTTAGATTTCCAGATCCTTTGAGGCGAAGTACTGCATCAACAGCTAACTTTGTAAAATGCCTGAATTTCCAAATGTTTAATGATAATAATATTTAAATTCAAGTCAATATTGATTTTGTTAAATTTATAGAAATATTTTTTTTAAAAAAAGGGGTGACATCCGAGCACACAGTCCACCTGATGACAAGTGGATCCTTTGGCCCATAGACATTACATATAACTGCAATTTAGAATCAAAAAACTGATGCTTTGTCACCCCTGAGGGCTAATATAGAATGCCACACTACCAGGAAAAAGGGTCTCCGGTTCTTTACATTCACCATACAAAACACAGCAGCATTAAGCTACTATTTTACACTGGCATTCTGTAAGAGGGCGTTCCTTTTCCCATCCCCTTTGTGCTACAACAATAGTGCAATATGGTTCTATCATATGTAAAATAAATAATAAATAAATTTGGATGATCATTTACTGATCTTTTATGCATATGACATATATTATGGTAAAAAAATTACTTAAATTGTAATGTTGTAGACTAAAATTCAAAGTATAATGTGTGATGATGACGAGTATAATTTATTTTTCAAAATAGCTACAGATTATTATCAAAACCCAAGAACAATTCATTATACTTACTCTTTATGGTTTGAAAGTATTTTAGAGCTCAATGTTGTGCGAGCAATGTTTTCAAGATCTGCTCGTAAGGATGCTTCATTTAAACTCTTTTCATGATCAAAGCTTGCTTCTGACAAGGCTTGCCTCGCAGCTTCTACAGCGATGCGCCAACCAGCAATAATTGTTTGAGGATGAAGTTTCTGTTCAATCAATTTCTCCGCTTCTCTTAGCAATTCAGCAGCTAAAAGAAAAACATAATATTACTTAGTATTCAGCAATTTACTATTTCTATCATTTTATTTATCATATTCTTCTCAGCAAAACCCTTGATAAAAAATTACTAGTACGCCATCTTGGGCTGTCTGCCAAATTAACAATGAAACTTAGCTAGGCTCATTTTGTTTTTGCCATTTTAAATTTTTTTGCACCATCGCAAGAATTTCCCCAGGGCATTTGCGATATTAGTTAAAGCTCCGCTCAGTCTATCACTGTCTTACAGTAGTACACCATCTCCCCAACAAGTTGAATTTGGATATCATTTTATTCATACTTTTCTCAGCAAACCCTATCAAACTATTCTGATATCTGGGGTGGTCCACCATATTGAATATAAAATGATGTCCTTAGCTAACCATGCATTGTCATCCAACAAAACATATAAGCAATATTTCAGCTCAATTGGTTGAAAATAACTGCTTTAAAATTTGTTTGCAAGAATTGACCCTAATAAATAAGTACATTGCAAGTTAAATAAAAGTTTTTAAAAAATGCAGTTGGCAACTCACCTGGCAAGCATGGCAACTATTACAAATATGCCCACTATAAGGCAATCTATAAGAAGGCTTATGTTCAGCAGTAGTTATAGCTACAGAAAGAATTCAAAGAAACAACAAATAAAAATATCCAGATGAATTCATGAATAAATTATACCTAACACTGTGACTGATGTTGTGCCATCTCCTACTTCATCATCTTGTACTTTGGCCATGTCAACTAAGATTTTAGCCGCAGGGTTGTCAACACCAATCGACTTCAATATAGTTGCACCATCATTTGTGACTTCAACCTGAAAATTAAAATCATTGATTGATTAACAAAATATCAAAAACATAAGCATATTTTATTGTAAGTTGCACTTTAAGGTGTTCTTAGGAGTTACAAAGCTTACCCAGCAGCACTGCCTCCCATGAAAACCTAGCTTTTAGGAAAGCTAGCATTTTCAAAAATTTATACTTTCAAAGTGATGATTTTAGTTATACTTACACTGACAAACGAGCACAGTCCATCTGATGGTAAGTGAATGCTGTGGCCCATAGACATCTACATCTATCCTCGATTACGAATCAAAATGCAGGTGCGTTGTCATTAGAGCATGCACCTGGTTCCACCTGGTTCCAAAAAAACCGGGGTATACCCGGTTCCTTGTTAGCTAAAAGAACTGGGTCCAAAATATGATACCCGGTTCTTGTTCATTGGAGTAAATTTAAGCGATTTTTTTTATTTGACTCTTATGTTACGGTTCGTCACTAAAATATTGAAATACAAGATTTGATCGATGAAGAGCAACTGAACAGAGAACTAGAGAAAGTTATGACAGGGACGAACGGTAACAGTGCTGTTTTAGACGACAGTCTCAATGTTACCATTAAATTTAAAATGGCTCTTTTTGAGAATGGTGGATAAAGAGGTCACTATCTCACAGCAGCTTTTGATAATTTAAAGACGATTCCACCCACAAGTGTAGAGCCAGAACGCATATTTTCTTCTTAAAGATTTATCTGCAATCGTCTTCTGCCCTCATGAAACTATAAAAGCTTAATTCATTTTTACGCTCTTATTACGAAAATAAGGAAGACAGAAAGTGTTGATTGTGACTAAATCTAATTATTTTTGTTAGTTTGATTTTATAAGAAAGAGAGATTTTTAGAAAGTGTTGATTTTTTTTATTACTGATGAATCCTGAGATAGTGAGAAAATAAATCTCGTTGATTTTGTTTCTTTGATTTCATTTTGTTCATTAATTCTTTGAATTGTTTTTCTAAATTTTATTTGTATGAAGCTCAGAAGACAAACGGGTTTTTTTGTTGTTTCATATCTAGATGATTTTATAATAATTAGAATTGGACCACATTTAATTGATTAAATGCACATCACTATCATCATTAGCACCAAATTAATGTACTTTTGTTTGGCCCTAAGGAATTTTTAAGAACCAAAAAGAACTGGATACCCAGTTCTGTATGGACCCAGAACCGAAAAACCCGGTTCTTAGATATGGGCCGGTTCTGCATCCTCTAGTTGTCACCCATAAGGACTAAGAAGGAATGCATTGTTTCCAGTAAAAAGGATCTCCAGTTTTCTACACCTACCATACGAAACACAGCAGCATTAAGCTACTATTTTATGCTTTTATTTTGTGAGAGCATGGTCCTTACCCGGTCGAACCGACTCATTCATGCTATAACTATACTACTAATATAACTGCAGCACAGCCCTACCACATATCCATTGCCTCCCCAACAATTACTGGTTCCCATAGATTACCCCATAGTGGGGATATAGTTGGAATTTTGATAGGTTATTGAAGTGATTTAGGTATTTCAGAATAAATTAAAAATTTATTCCTTAATGTGAAACAAACTAATTTTCAATCTGAGAGTGGATCGATGGACATGCCTAAATGTTCTTACAAAAAATTTCTCGCAAACTACATATTTACATATAGAAAGCTGCTAAGGTGTGCATTGATTATGACCAAAATCACCAACAAATTGGTTGCACGGGATACTTAAGTCAGCCCCACCTAACTTAAGCTTATTAGTAAGTTTACTATTTTTAAAAGTTTGTATATTTAATAGTTGGTAAGCCTATCTAATAGTTACCCAAAAGTAAATAAATTTAGCTTACCTGTCCTGCATTTCTGCCGCTAGACACCAGGATCTTATCCATACCTTTAGGACCAAGAGTGCTCTTGACAAGATCTCCGATTGCGATAGCTCCTATGAAGCTAGACATTCGAGCAATCTCAGCTTTTTCTTCTTCCGCCTCATTCTTTAATATTCTGATAGGATTAAGTGACACCTGCGAGTAATTTTAATGTTAAAGCCAAAAATTAACGCACGTGTGAAAAGCAAATCAGCGTAACACAGGCTATAAGTCAACTTTTACACTAATTTATGTAAGAACATTGATATGAATCACTTACCATTTTGCTTTTATGAAACGATTTGATTCACAAATGTCTTAAATATTTGATAAAGTAGAAAAATCTAACCAAAGCCGCTGCTAAAACCTTTACATTTACAAGAAGAAAAAACCATAGGAAAAAACGTACAATGGCGCATAGACTAATATATAATACTGGAGATGGTGATTAGTGATGTGCGGAACCGATTATTAATAATCGATGAATCGATTTACCATTCCAGTAAAAAGGGTCTCTGGTTCTCTACACTCACCATACACATATATATATATATATATATATATATATATATATATACATATATATATTATATTATTATATTATATTATTACCCCGGTTGAGCCAACCCATGCGTGCTACAAACATAACATGACTCTAACATACTGACGTTACCGTACTCAGTATCCTGACTGTAACTAGAGTTGGCAACAATCATATTTGTATTCCTAAATTTATCAACTTACAATGACTAGGACTTTTAAGTTTGTATTTTTTTTTCTAATTTAGTGCACCCTACCAGTTAATCTTATTTTTATTTTTATTATTTTCCTTTGGGTTGTCTGGTAGAGATCGCCATGTAGCAATAATAACAATAATAAGTTTATTCTTTCCTCTCACAAATTTAGTAATAAATATAAACATACAACACAATATTAATGTGTTACAATTAATTTGTGAGACACTGGTGTCCGTACTAGGATTCCCTGTATGACAGATCACCGGCCCCCACCTTCAGACCTTATAATCTAGGTAATATTAGGTATATGATAAACAAGAGAAGAAGAAAATATATAATAAATACGAAAAATGTTGTGTGTGTGTGTGTGTGTGCGTGCTTGTGTTTACAGCGTTCAGGTTTTATTTCATGATTTTAAGTAGTTCCTCAGTCGTTTCATAATCTTGACTTAGTAACCATAGGGTTACTAACTTTTCGCATTTAAATTTGGGAAATTTGTATATAGATAGAATGGAATTAATTTTATTATATAGATGAGAACCCAAGAAGCAGAAGAAACTATGTGTAAAGCTTCTTTTGTATGGTAAAATGGGACAAATTTAACTTTTATTTCTTTTATTTGTAAGAAGAGAAGGATTGTAATATAACAGAGAAGGTTGTTTTAAAATAGTGTGGAGAATAAATAATTGGCGGACTGTGAAAACTTTACAGCTTTGGTATAGGTCTTTAGTGGGATAGAGAAATGGAAAGAAATGAATCACCTTAAGAAGTGCTCTTTGGGCACGTTCTAATTTAAGTAGATGTGATTTAGAGGTACCACCCCAAGCTGTTATGCAATAGGTAATCAATGATTGGCAAAGTGACAAGTAAATTGATTTTATTATTGTTTCGTCTGCCACATGTCGAAGATTTTTAAAAATATAGATCAACTTGCGCAACTTATTAGTTAGAAGAATAATGTGCTTGAAAATTCAGATTACTGTCAATTATTATACCTAAATAATTTATTTCTTTTACTTTTTGGAGCGAAGGACAAGAACAGTCAATAACATTATTGTAATTATGACAGATATGTCCTTTTATATGGAAATTAGGTGAAATAGGTGTGTTAAGTTTTTTAAATGTGAAAGACATATATTTAGTTTTAGAGACATTTAGCATTAATTTATTATGTGTTAGCCAGCTCATAATTATATTGAGGCCTTTTTGGGCATACAAATATGCTTCTTCCCATGTATCACCGCTGAATAAAAGCGCAGTATCATCGGCATAAGAAACAAGAGTTCCATTTATCAATTTTAACTGGCACATGTTGTTTATATAGGTCAAAAACAGGGTAGGACCTAAAATACTACCTTGTGGTACGCCATGAGAAACGGGAAGATCATCACTAATTCCAATTTCCTATTTTAACACATTGCGATCGGTTAGTGAGATAACTTTCTAAGAATTTCAATTGCGATCCTCTGACTCCCAGCTTGTATAATTTGTGAATTAATAGTGGAATAGAGACCGTGTCAAATGCCCTAGCCAGATTAAGAAATACTGCTATTACTTTTTTGTTGTCGTCCATATGTTTAACAGTACAACCCAAAAACTCATGAACTGCGTCACTTGTAGCTTTGTCATTTCTGAAACCAAATTGTGCATGTGACAAGAAATTTTTGGATTCAATATTTTCTTGTTTTTTTTTTTTTTCAACTTTTTCCAAAATTTTCGAAATGCTGGCAGTACAGAAATGGGCCGATAATTATCAACTCAGTCCCTATTACCACTCTTATAAATAGGGTGAATCATTGAACGTTTGAATTCATGAGGAAATACTCCATTATTTAGAGATAGATTACAAATATATGTAATTACAGGTGTAAGAATATTTTTGTATCGTTTTATAAGAGAACTTGAAATATTTTCCCGTCCTACGCAGTTATTTTCAAATGAATTACTAGGTGATATATCTGGTGAGCCCAGGGATAAGTTTGTGGAGCGGTTTTGAAAAGACTCAGCTATATTCTTTCCTATGTTTACAAAATATTCATTTATGTCATTAATCAACTTCATAGGATCATTAGAAAGAAGTTGTGCAGCTGGAGCTTTGATTTTAGTTGTGTGAGTTATATTTTTATTATTTCCCACATTTTTCTGATGATACATTTAGCCTTACTTAGTTCCGTCTTTTCATATTCATGTTTTACCTTATTGAGTATGTTATTAAAAATAAATAAGACCGCCTTTTGTCTTTCCCTCATTGTTTGTTCATTATTTGTTATATTTATGTTTCGTTGGCGTACAATAAAGAGTATTGTATTGTACCTACTTTACACGAAAGTACATTTTTGGTAACATCTACAGGAAAAAGTTCAAATAAAATAAAGAAGCAGAAAAATGTTTATTGAAGTACAATTAAAAATAATTTTATTATAAAATTATCCAATGCTGTCTTTATTTACATTTTGCAATTTGTGTACATACTTAATTCTTTTGTTACAAAACTTTATCGAATCGTGATCATCCAGAGATGAGAAAAAATAATATATATTAACGATTAATGCACACTAATATTAGAAATGCAGAAGTGTGTTAGTTTGTTTGTTTATCCTTCTTTCACGTCGCAACAGAGCGTCGGCATGGCATGATTTTTTGTATGGGGATAGTTCGATGGCTGTAGAGTGATATAGGTTACTTTTTCCGCGGAAAAACATCTCATTCCCGTGGGAGAATAGAATATGTTGCAAAAGTTTGTCCTTCTTTCACGTCGCAACAGAGCGTCGGCATGGCATGAATTTTGGTATGGGGATAGTTCGGTGGCTGTAGAGTAACATAGGCTACTTTTTTCAGCGGAAAAACATATCATTCCCGTGGAAAAATCGAATATGTTGCAAAATTAAATTAAGCTAGGTGGCGCCACCGTGATTCCACAAGACGGACGACGGTACGATGGACGACCACAGAAGGTCAGAATATCGGGATTATTATGTCTTTTTACCAAAATTAAGATAAAAAATGTATGGATCTGTATTTTTCCACGCAGGACCGGGAAGAGAGCGATAAAAAACATAAAATTCACCAGCTGATTTTCTTCAAACGTTTTGGTGCATTGTAATTCACAGAATAGGCGATAACCACGCAGACGATATTAAGTAATCCGTTGATGCTCTGCCTACCCCGCAAGGGTTACAGGCGTGATTATAAGTATGGATCAGAAATACTATCACCACCTGTCACGCTTTCACCCTTAACTATTACTTAACTGTGGTAGAAACAGTTCTTAGTAAGCCTTATTAATAAGCCTTAGTAATATTTATTGAACGGAAATGAATACAGTTCTTATATGTGGTTATGAATGAATCGGTATTACAATAAGAAAAATTGTGCAAAATTATAAGAAAAATATTTTTGAGAGTTCTTATTGACTAACGTATACATAGTTTAAATTGATTCCGCTAGATGTCGTTACTAGGTTTTTAAAACGCGGTAACGAAATGTTTCCTGACATGTACTTAACTCCCGCCGTTGAGCCGTGCGTCAACTTACTGTGCATACGGTACCTATACGCTTAAATTGTTTCTATTTCGTAGCTTATTCGACTACCTGCTTTCGATTTTGGTTGTTTGTTATTTGCTTTGTGATTTGGTTAAGGTTGAATGGATTTATATTGGCTTTTATTTTCAGGTTTGTGTATTTTCTTGGATCGGTTTTGTTGATATGGTTGGTATTCCTTTATACATATTTAGACTCTGGCTTTGATTTTGGATTTTGTTTATTTAGAATCGTGAATTGGTTTTCGTTGTTTTAGGTTGTTTAACAATATTTCAAAGGAATATTAATAGTATAGACAGTGTATACGGTACCTATACACTTACTTCTTTTTTCGTTGGTTATATTTATATTGACTACTGCTTTCAATTTCAGTTTTCTGCGATTTGTTTTAAGATTTGATTTAAGTTGTTTCGATGTTTTTTAGCTATCGTTTTCGGATTCGTGTTGCGTCTTGAATTGGTTTTGTTGTTTTGATTTTAAAAAATATTTAAAAGGAATATTTATTCCATTTAGATATTTTGGATTTGCTTTTAAAAAATATTTAAAAGGAAATTTAATTCCTTTTAGGTATTTTAACGTTTTTTATAAATAGGTTTTTTGTTACTTCATAATGCCTCGCAAACGTAAGTCCAGCCTTTCTAGAGTATCTTCTCAAAGACAAGCGAAAAGATTAAAGCTAGAATCTTTAGAAGATGCTGAACTGAGAAGGCAAGAACAAACAGAGCGTCAGGCTGCTTTTAGAGCATCTGAGACACCTTCTCAACGTCAGCAAAGGCGTCTTGAACAGACAGAGCGTTAGGCTGCTTTAAGAGCTTCAGAAACACCTTCTCATAGTCAGGAAAGGCGTCTTGAACAGGCAGAGCGTCAAGCTACTTTAAGAGCTTCTGAAACACCTTCTCAAAGTCAGCGAAGGCGTCTTGAATAGGCAGAGCGTCAAGCTACTTTAAGAGCTACTGAAACACCTGCTAAAAGTCAGCAAAGGCGTCTTGAACAGGCAGATCGTCAAGCTACTGAAACACCTGATCAAAGTCAGCAAAGGCGTCTTGAACATGCAAAGCGTCAGTATACTTTAAGAGTTACTGAAACACCTGCTCAAAGTCAGCAAAGGCTATTCGAACAAGCGGAACGTCAGGCCGCCTTAAGAGCCGTGGAAACACCTCATGAAACTCAACATAGACTCATTGAGCAATCTGAACGTCAATCTACTATAAGGGCATCTGAAACGTCAGAACAGACACAGGCGCGAAGAGATGCAAATGCACAGCTCCAAGCTGAACGTCGACAAAATTTTCAAAGAAACAATTGGTCGGTTTTTAATGACGCAGCATTCAATTACGATCCGTTGATTGATTATAAAAATCACAGGTTAGTTGTTATCGGACTGATGGATAAGTCGTGTCGATTTTGCAGCGGTTTAAAATGGAAAGATGTGACCGCAGGCATGTGCTGTTCCAATGGCAAAGTGTCTCTTCCGTTACTTGGGGAACCAGAAGAACCTTTGAAAACTCTCTTTTTATGTGATGCTAATAAGTCACGGCGCTTTTTAAACAGGATCCGGAAATATAACTCATGCTTTCAAATGACGTCCTTCGGAGTTGACCGGGATATAATAATGCCGGGATTTTCGCTTACATTTACGGTGCAAGGGCAAATTTATCATAGAATAGGTTCACGTTTTCCAGCTGAAAACGAACAGCATAAATTTTTACAAGTATATTTTATGAGTGACGAAGAAATTGAGGTAGACCATAGCTGCCAATTTATCCAGGGAGTTGAGAGACACAGTGTTCAAAATTCAAAGATTCTTGCATGATTGTAACATTTTAGTCAAAACATTTAAAACTGCTTTAGAAAACCTACCTGAAGAGGATTATAAAGTCGTCATTCACGCAGATCGGACTCCTCGAGGAGAGCATGAAAGGCGCTACAATGCAACTTTGATAAACGAAATAGCAGCCATAATTAGTGGTGATCAATTTCCTTCACGAGATATTGTCTTGCGAGCACGTTGCAACGGGTAGCCGATACACACAAGTTTTATGACGCTCTGCAATACCCATCGATTTATTGCAAAGGACAAGAGGGTTATCATTTTCAAATTCCACTCATTAACCCGGTCACAAAGGAGCCTACTCCGAACAAAAAAGTATCAAAAAAAGTATATAGTAAAAGTAAATATATAAGTAAGATTTTTATGCGTATCATATGATGTTGCGAGAAAATGATTTTAACCTCTTAGCCCGGTGTAGACAATTATTTCATCAATTTTTGGTAGACATGTATGTGAAGGTAGAAACTGAACGTGTCCGTTATATATCTTTAAATCAAAAAAAAGCTGCGCGTTGAGAATTATATACATTTACAAGATGCAGTTTCTAGCGACCCAATGTAAACCCCAGAGATTTAGGTAAAATGGTAATTCTGCCCTCAACATTCGTTAACAGTCCCCGCTACCTACATGAGTACACACAAGACACATTCGCCTATGTACGAACTTACGGAAGACCTGATCTTTTTGTTACTTTTACTTGCAATCCCACATGGAAAGAAATAACCGAGGAGCTAATGCCGGGCCAAAAAAGTACTGACAGACACGATTTAGTTGCTAGAGTATTTAGATTAAAAGTACAAAAATTAATGTATGTAATTAACAAAGGGAAAATTTTCGAAGAGGTGCAGTGCTTCATGTATTCAATTGAATGGCAAAAGAGGATTACCGCATGCCCACATTCTAATATGGCTTAAAGAGAAATTGGGGCCCAGCCAAATAGACGACATAATAAGCGCCGATATTCTGGATCCTGAGCAAGATAAAGAATTGTATGATACCATCGGCCGAAATATGATTCACGGTCCATGTGGAGCACGAAATTCAATATCGCCATGTATGAAAGAAGGAAAATTTACAAAGAAATTCCCTAAACAGCTATTAAAAGAAACAGTGCACAATGACAATGGCTACCCTTTATACAGACGCAGAGCTCCCGAAGATGGTGGCAGTAAATTTACAATCAAATCTCGCTCTGGAGCGTTCGAAACCTTAGATAACAGCTGGATTGTCCCGTATTCGCCCATTCTATGTAAAATGTTTAATGCCCACATTAATGTAGAAGCATGTAGCTCTATCCGCGCAATCAAGTATTTCTGTAAGTACATAAATAAACGAAGCGACCAAGCAATATTTAATCTCAGGAGTGAAGGTGAGGCAAATCCCGTTAATGAAATACAGACCTTTCAATCAGGGCGTTATGTCAGGAGTAACGAGGCAGCGTGGCGTCTCCTTGGCTTCCCTTTACACGAAAGGCACCCAACAGTTACTCACCTTGCTGTGCACTTAGAAAATGGAGAGCGTGTATATTTCACCGAAAGAAATTTCCAAGAAAGAATTGCATCACCGCCAAAAACTACACTAACAGCCTTCTTTCAACTTTGTCAAACCGACCCCTTTGCAAAAACGTTGTTATATTCTGAAGGCCCCCTTTATTATAATTGGAACACATCTAGGAAGAAGTGGAAACGCCGTATTCAAGGCGCGCCTGTTGCAAATTGGCCCGGTGTAAAGTCATCAGATGCCCTTGGTCGTGTGTATAACGTCCATGTAACTAATTTTGAATATTTCTGTTTACGATTGCTGCTGCACCATGTTCGGAGTCCTACAGGATATAAAGACCTTCAAACTGTCAACGGTCAGGAATGCGCAACTTATAGAGGAGCATATGAAGCTCTGCATCTTTTAGAAAACGATAATCACTGGGATGAAACCATGGAGGAAGCTGTGCTATGCCAGTCACCAGCCAAAATTAGGGATCTTTATGCAACTCTCATATCATCTTGCGGGCTATCTAATGCACATGAATTGTGGGACAAATATAAAGAGTACATGGCGGAAGATATTTTGCGAAGGTTACAGCAGACACACGCGAAAATGACATACAATGAACACATTTATAATGAAGCACTTGGAAAAATTGAAGATAAAGTAATGGCAATGGTAGGCAAAAAATTAAGCGACTTTGGAATGATAAGCCCTCAGCGAACAACTGAAAATGAAATAAGTGGTGAAATTATATGTGAAAAAAACTACGATATACCATCTTTGCAGCAACAAGTAGCCGAATTTGTACCCCGCTTGCTTCCCGAACAAAAACGAGTTTTTGACAAAGTATTAGGACAAATTGAATCTGGAAATGGTGCACTTTTCTTTTTTTGATGCCCCTGGAGGAATTGCGAAGACATTTTTGTTAAATTTATTATTAGCACAAGTACGGAAAGATAAAAACATTGCTGTGGTCGTAGCTTCCTCCGGTATAGCCGCCACGCTGCTAAGCGGGGGCTGCACTGCACATTCTGTTTTAAAACTCCCTCTAAATCTAGCCCAGGAAGAATCGCCGATCTGCAACTTTAGCAAAAATAGTGCACGAGGTATAATGCTACGACAATGCAAACTTTTAATGTGGGACAAAAGTACAATGTCGCATAAAAAAGCTGTAGAAGCACTAAATCGAACGCTTCAGGATTTGCGCAGCAATACCGATGTAATGGGAGGAATGGTGGTTTTACTGGCTGGTGATTTTCGCCAAACTTTACCTGCCATTCAAAAGGGCACACCTGCAGATCAAATTAAAGGATGCCTCAAGTTTAAGTTAAGTATTTTATGGAACAAGGTGACAAAATTCAGTTTACTCGTAACTACGAATATGAGAGTGCATTTGTATAATGATATCAATGCTGGAAACTATGCTGACACACTATTAAAAATTGGCGATGGGCGGTTGGTGACATTGGTGACAGACGTAGGAAAATGTGAAAATGTTATTATACCACGGATCCCTATAATTCCCACAGATCTTCATTTCAAAAGGTCTTTTCAATTCAAAAGGTTGCAGTTCCCTATTAAGCTCAGTTTTGCAATGACAATTAAAAACGAGCAAGGGCAAACGTTACAGGTAGCGGGGGTCAACTTAGAAAAACCGTGCTTCTCTCATGGTCAGCTGTATGTAGCATGTTCGCGTGTGTCAAATACCCAGAATCTCCACATTCTTTCCCCGAATGGAAAAACATATAACATTGTGTACAGTATCGTCTTAAAATAGTGTTCAGTTAGTTTTTTTTCCAAAATTCCCACAATCAATTAATCAGAATTCCCACAGATCTTCACTTTCAATTCAAAATTTCCTATTTAGCTCAGTTTCTTTTCAATTCCAAATGTCAGAGGTGCAGCCTCTGACGGACCTATTAAGCTCGGTTTCCTTTCAAATCAAAATGCCGCATCTCTGACGGATCTTTTATTTGGCTCAGTTTCCTTTCAATTCAGAAAAATGCATCACTGACGAATCAATTTAGCTCAGTTTCTTTTCAAAAGTCTGCATCCCTGATGGATAATTATGCTCAGTTTCCTTTAATTAAAAAAATATCCCATTTCCATTTGGAATAAACAGGCTATTTTCATGCTTTCCTATACGCTGCGTTTCAAAACATTTAAATAGGCTGACGAATCAATTTTGCTCAGTTTCCTTTTAATGACTACATCTCTGACAAATCATAAAACTCAGTTTTCTTTCAATTCAAAAAGCAATGGATAGTTCATTTCCCAGTAACCATGCGGGCGAAGCCGCGGGTAACAGATAGTTTAATATATATGTTGAATTAATTTAGATTCTATACTTTTTTGAGCATGTATATATTTTCACCTTTTTCTTATCTATTATTCTTTTCTTTAATTTGAATATACATTTCCCTCTTTCTTGGTGCCACTCCAATACTACTGATATATAAATGATCTATGTGGAAAATGCATTTCTACCTGGAATTCAAACAAATTAAATAGACAAGGCAGATTTATTTCAAATAACATATGTGACTTATGTGATGCAAGGTCAATCTAACATATTATCTAATATAACAAAATTTTAAAAATATGGTACTTGAACCAAATACAAATAAATGTGAAATATTTATTTCTAATAATTTATCTAATTCTAAAAGAGATACCTTAATTCAAAATTTCAATCAGATTTCTCCAGGAATAAAAACTGTCAATTCGGAATCGCTTTACCTGCTTGGTGCTCCGTTGTTTTTCGATAGTATTAAACCTGTTTTAAAAACAAAATTTGATCAATTTTTAAATCACCTTGATAAATTATATATTTTAAACCCCCATATTGCCCTTACTATTTTAAAATATTGTGTCCTTGTACCTAAATTTACATACTTGTTACGCTCAAGTCCAGTCTGGAATTGTTCGGATATTTTAAAAGATATTGATAATAGTCTTAAAATTGCTTTAGAAAACATTCTAAATTTGAGATTAAATACAATAGCCTGGATCAAGCCACTTTACCTATCAAATTTGGTGGAATTGATATAAGAAATATTTCTAGCGTCGCATTGCCTGCTTTCCTTGCTTCCGTGCATAGTGTCAATGACCTATGTAACACAATTTTAAATAATAAAGTAGACCTATGCTTTGCTGCGGAGGCAAAGCAAATATGGCTAACGCTCTGTCCCGGCGAAAATGTCCCACTGGAAGTTAACCAACAAAAACAGTGGGATATTCCGTTGGTACGGAGTGTCCACAAAAATTTATTTCAAAATTTCCATATTCAACAAGATCAGGCTCGCCTTCTAGCTGTTTCGACTAAGGAATCTAGCCACTGGTTACATGCTCTACCATCAAGTAATCTCGGCACATTGCTTGATGGGGAAAGCTTGCGCATCGCCGTAGGAATCCGGCTAGGAGTGGCTATTTGTCAACCTCACCAGTGCCCCTGTGGTAGCAGCGTCGATGAGTTTGGGCTCCACGGACTTTCATGCCAAAAAAGTGCAGGTAGGTTTTCCCGTCACGGTTCTTTGAACGAAATCATCCGAAGGGGTCTTGTCTCTATAAATATCCCCTCGGTTTTAGAGCCTTGCGGGATATTTAGAGACGATGGCAGGAGACCCGACGGTATGACTTTGGTCCCTTGGGAGAGAGGTAAAGCCCTAGTGTGGGATGCTACTTGCGTTGACACTTTGGCGGCCTCTCATCTCAAGGGTACCTGTAGTAGAGCCGGGGCGGCATCAGAGGCAGCCGAATTTAGTAAATGGCGCAAATATGAGTCTTTGAGAAATGACTACATATTTGTGCCATTTGCTGTAGAGACTATCGGTCCGTGGGGTCCACGTGCAATGAAGTTTCTAAAGGAACTGTATCCACGACTGGTCGTCGCTGCTGGTGATAAGAGGGCTGGTTCTTTCCTCGCTCAAAGGCTAAGTATAGCTATTCAGCGAGGAAACGCAGCCAGCGTTCTTGGCACTATACCACGGGGAGCAGGTCTTTTTGACGATTTAAATTTTTAGTTTTAGGTTTTCTATATTATAGTTTCTTCTTTTATATTGTATATATAATTAGTTTTAATCGTAAATATTATAATTTTAATTATTATTTTAGTTAAGTTATTTATTATAATGTTAAATATTATATTAATGAATTAGAAAAAAAAATATAACAATAAATATAATAAGGAAGATAATTAAATTTTCATGCTATTATTTTATCTAGATAATTCTTGATATAGTGATATAGTAAGATATTAAGAACATCATTTTATTATTACGAATGTAATACAAAATTTATGAACTATATATTTTGAAACACCTATTTTCAGCAGAATAAGTTATTATAGCTTTCATATTTTAAAGATAGTGAAATCTTTCATAGAGGAATGTCAGATGATTTCAATTATTCAAAGTCAATTCAAATTCAAATTCATTATCAATTATAGAGCCTTAGATACATCAAATTAGTTTTTATAAAATTATAAACTCAACATGAACACACTATCATAACAAGTTGTAGAAATTACTTTATCAATTATAATATCCTGACATTAACATCCCTATATATATCCGAAATATGCTCACTAGTTAGAAATAATAAGACTGGTTCCCTCAATATTTTCGCCCTAAAAATTTAAGACCGAAAATAAAATTATCCACAGTTACATCAAAATTACAAATCGTAAACACCGGTCCCTATGCCATGTCAATAAAAATATATAACAAAATTCCAGAACAAATCAGAAGCATTAAAAGCATTAAAAAATTTAAAAAGGAAGTTAATACATATTTAACGAAAAAATGTTATTACTCGTTGCAGGAGTTTTTTTAGTGATTGAGTAGGAAATAGGAAATTGAAACAAATAAATAATATAATATGATCCAATTTATATTTAAGTTAATTGTAAATATTCATTAAATGATAATTTTATAATACTATAATGTGAATGTAATAATAATATTAATAATTGCCTATATTTGCAGTGCCCTTGCAGGGTTCTTGTTTTGAACATTTTTTTTAAATATAAGACCAAATGTACAACAAGAATAGCAAATAAATTGAATTGAATTGAATTGAATCATTATTGTATTATCAGATACACTAGGTAAATATTCAATGTCTCTATACTATACCGATACATTGTTGATATACGTGGAAGATGAATTTCTACCTGGAATTTAAATAAATTAAATAGACAAATGGGCTAATTTCGTATAATTTATGTATTTCAAAGGCAAGCTAGCATAACAGTAATTATATTACTATTATACAATTATTAGTTCAATAATTAAGCTTTAATAAAATGATTTTGTCTCTTATCATAATGTATGCAGTATCATAATGACATCATTTTCTAACATTGAAGTATAATAATATGTACTACGTACTAGAACAGCTATCTCAAACAAAAATGTGCGCTACTCTGTGTTCGCGCGGTTGTTTTCTTATCATAGAATAAACATATATAGGTAGAATGTTCCGTAGGGAATAGTAGATTGTATTGTTAAATAGGTAAATTATATCGAGAACAATATTTAAATTTTGTCATTTATTTTGTATATTATATTTACTTATTTAATATAATATTACGTAATATTATATCACAATTACATTTTAATAATATTTTTATCTGAATATTTTAAAAGGTATCTATGTCAAATATAAAAAATATACTAAATGTATGTTTGACAAAACTTATTAACATAACATTTAAATTACAAATATATTTATTTAAATTTGAATAAGGGTCGTTCATAAATGCTGGGCACGCAAGAGTTAAAAATGGATGAATTTATTCCACGTTGACTTTGAAGTGGAAACCTAAAAATAAAATAAAACAATAACAAGCACATTTTAACATGAAAAATTTAGCCTAATTATAATAACTTTTATATGTTTCTACAGAAAAAATGTGTATAATAATATATTCATCCTATACTTTAAATTCCCACAGAAATGTCGCATCTGAACATATTAATTTCATAATCTATGACACGAGATGGCGTCTTAGGAATAATTTGTTTTATTATTAATATATAATACTTTGGTTTTACTGACATTTATTGAATTATTTGTGCAATATCTAAGTACACACGACGGCATATTTTTATCAAGAGATTTTTTTAAATCAACACAACACGTGACAACTCTACAAGCGCCTAGCGAGTGACTGATTAAAGTGCGGTGTATGCACCGCAGTTGAGTGGAACAGAGATGCATGCCGACCTAATTAGTGCATGCCCATAAAGTATGACATTGACAGGTACTGTCTGTACTAATAAGAAATTCAGGACTTCATAGGCGTGATTTTTACTGACAGCTGTCGCAGAGATCAAGCTATCTTTTATGAACTATAGTACGTAGTACATATTAGCTCAATGTTTTCTAATAAGAATATACATAGGAAACACTGACCTCTATATATACAAGTACGCTGGACTGGCTATGCACCGTGACATGATGAAGCGATTTGATGTCCGCCATTTTGGCGCTGACAGCAGAAGTGCACGTCCACGGAACCAATAATAGGGATAAGACAGTGTGACAAAATATATCGATAAAAATCATTCACCCTACCTATACTTAAATAATTAGAATGGATAGATAGATGGATAGATGAATTCTACCTACCCGTAACGTCCATTCTATTTATGTATCATATTAATATAATTCCATTATCATTCATCATTGCAATCCTTCACAAGTCCACTGCTGAACATAGGCCTACCGCAAGGAATGCCACAAAGCACGGTCCTGACCCACCTGCATCCATCAACTTCCTGCATATCTTACCAGGTTTTCACTCCATCTAGTGGGGGAACATCCTACACTTCACCTGCCGGTACGAGGCTGCCACTCGAGAACCCTTTTTCCCCATCGGTATTCGGTTTTTCGAGCTATATGGCCGGTCAATTGCCACTTCAGCTTACTAATCCATTGGGCGATGTCGGTTACTTTGGTTCTACTGCCGATATCCTCATTCCTAAGTTTATCCTCCTAAGCTTTTCAACTTCGACAGAGCCACGTATTCGAGGGGGCTTGACATATCCATGGGTTCTTGGTCGAATACTTAATTGCCTTTATCGGTGGATGTTGCGGAAGAGAAAACTGCCAAAAACCGTGAATGTAAACGATGGCCAGAATTTGTCAATAAGAAATAAACTAAAGTAGGGCCACTACGAAGTTAAAGCACAAATTAAATCTTGAGACTCGAGAGAGAATTAAATCTCTAGACTCGCACTTACTAAAACCCCATGGTGTTCTACCTCCGCCGCTAATTGACAGGGCCACGGAAACGCTTTCATGCACATCCGTGGCTCCTCCGGTGTCAGCCGCCCAATGGCAGCCCCTCCTTAGTTGCTGACTTCTCTCCCCCGTTTTTCTTCTCAGATAAGGCGCACCAGAAACACAAGGCCCACTGCCCTTCACGGCTTCTGACTCCACCTGTACTACGGACTCCCCGAGCCCGATATGTGAATCGAGCCAGGAAAAAACGAGCAGTTGGAAGCATCAAGTGGTGCAGCCTCACCAAAGTCACGAAGGATAGTCGAGTGGCATCGTATCGCCAATCGCCATACCAACACTCGTTATCCCTGACGACTCCACCTCGACTACAGCGGTACAGGGAGAGGAATCTTCTCTAGCCGCAGTCTACTGACATACATCCAACGTGGTTCGACATCATCAGGCGACCTTTCGACACTTGCCTATAGCCCTCGAGTTTGGGGGGAAATGAGGAAAGAAGAAATAAACAAAACAGACCAGAAAATATTTTCGGAATACTGCACTTTTTCAAAGTGGTGCAGTTCTCATGTCTAATAAAACATTCGTCTGTGAAATGTTTAGAACAAATATGATCACTTTGTTTCGGACGTCAATTCACAATATTTATGCTTTTAAGCCATAATTTTAGTCTAAATTCAGTTGGAAACCTGTTAATTAATAAACATTTGATATTCATCTGTTGTTGCGACTTTGTTTGTTAACAGATGTGGGTAGGAAAGAAAATCGATAAATATCAAGACAAGAAACTCGACAACCCTATTGAATTTTATTGATTATCAAAATTCAGTAATATACAGCTAAACATATTGGTATATACGAGTATGATATTAAGATTAGTAACAAATTTTTAAGTACTTATATTATGAAATAGTTTTATAATTCGTTCAACATTAGCTACAAATTCACTTACTTGTGAAATATTATACTACTTCGCTTTTGGTAACGAGTTTTACAGATTACGCACACTCTCATTGTTGTTAAAAACAATTCTTATTATGTAACTAATATTGTACACAATCAAACGACATAAAATGCTTTCGTTTTTTTGTTTAAAAGTTCAAAATACAGATTGTTTATATATGACAATTTAAATAAGACAACAGACCTTGGCATATTATGTCAATTTTAGTTTCCAAGACGACCGTTAGGGGTGCTTCAAATTGGCACAGACATTTTGTATGGTATAGCCAGTCCAGCGTACTTGTATATATAGAGGTCAGTGATAAGAATGTACCTAATACAAAACTCATGTATATTTTAAACACCTATTTTCAGCAGATTATGTTACAGCTTATATTATTTATTTCACTATTTTTCATAGACACATCAAAATATTGTTTTCATAAAATTGAAAACTTAATATCAAACTGATACCCTAACATCGAAAATTTGTTTTCATAAAATTGAAAACTTAACATCAGCACACTGTCATTATTGTTTAATTTGTCAAGTGTTGCAAATAGGAAATAGGTAATCTGAATGGTTAAAAAATTGGCTATGCTTTTTCTTACCAGCATATTTATGGTAGATACAGAACCACTTCGCAACTTTCTTCTTTTCGACCAATAGTAACTGAAAAACAGTGTGGATGAAAGTGCTTGCTGCATGTCGTAGAATATTTATGCGGAGTCAAATTTTGTCTGTTTAACATACGCAACCACTTTTCTCTACTCTCCGGATTTATAGGGAACCTGCAAATAATATGTTATTTGGTTTCAATTAATGGACAATACACATATTAGTATAACCATGTAGGCTTTTGTCAGTGGAGAGTACAATTGTTATCCCTGTCATTATTAAAACTTGGCTTCTGTGTTAATCTTAAACAGTTCTTTTAATCGAGAGTGCTATTGATTTAATGTCGCGACATAAAATGTTTCTGAACACTAATTTTCAATAAAATTCTCTTAAATAATAACATTATATAAACTGTTATTATCAATAAACTTAACTTTTCGTTGTATACAAATATAACTTACTATCCTTCTCTTTGATTGAATGAAGTCGACATCAAAAACAAACCGAGCAATCATTACTAAAAAGTGAGGTTACAAATGCACAAAATATGTAAAAGGCAATTAATCAGCAGTTGCAAAGACATTATCATCCCTGCATTGCACATACCCTCAACTTAAGTGTCAAAGAGATAATTAATGGGAACCAAGACCTTCAAATTATTGTTCAAAAATGCAGGAAGATCGTTGGTCACTTTCGTCACAGTGCCAAAAGTTCAGAAATGTTTGTAGAAAAACAAAAATAGATGAATATGCCGGTTTTGAAATTTAAACTAGATATAGAGACGAAGTAGAACAGCGCGAATATAATGTTCGCTAGGTTATGTGAAGTCAAAGCACCCCTTAGAGTAGTATAGTTTCTTTTTGTATCTTCTTGCTGATTTGACTCATATTTTATTTTCAATTGTTTTATTAAAATACTTTCTAATTATTATTTGTTTCTCATCAGCTACTGAAGTACCTTTTATTATACTATAGAATCAATCTTAAAGCATAAATAAACTTTGTGGATATAAACTATATCTATACAAAAAAATAAAATTGAAGTCTGTTTGTATATCAAAATAAGCTCTGGCAAATTTTTTTGTCTTTCTGTTTGTTTGTTCCAGTTAATCTAAGAAACGGCTGGACCAATTTTGACGGGACTTTCACTGGCAGATAGCTGATGATATCAGAAGTAAGTTACTTTTATTTTAGTAAAAGAATTAGGTTTCCACGCAAAAAAAAATTAAAACCCTAAATTACACGCGGGGAACAGCTAGTATGTAAAATGTACCATAATCAATTAAATTAAATTATTGATCGATTACGCTTAATACCACAACCGATTAACCGATTAGTGTAATAATCGAATCGGCTCATTATTAATGGCGATTATTATAGGTTTAGTAGGGTTAGTTGATATTACGATATTTTCTCACAGAACCATCGTTATATATATCGTCGTTATTTTTAATCGCGATATATCAATATTTGATATTTATTTTTGATACGCTATTTTACAAAAGTCTCAGAGCTCCGATGTGTACAGCTGCCCATAGAACCTCTCAATCTCACTCAAAGTCTCAGGTTTCCCGGAAACGATGCTGCCACATTCGATCTTCGGCTTCGACAGTTGGCTCTTTATGGCAGACAGATCTCTGAAAAAGACTTTGGAGCCCTAGTTCCGCCCGATCGCTTGTTCAATACAGCTGTATTGTAAATGCAATACGAGCTGAGCTGTAAATTGCGTAAGTCCGCCGCTTGCTTTGGTCTGTTCATTTACTTGTATGCTAGAAAATCTGTTGAAGACTGCAGTTTCATCAGAGTGATAAGAGAGTTTTGTGTTCTTCTGTGATGGGTCTTACAGAACTTAGCTCCGACAGCATGGACAGTTCCGACAAGCTTGTCGTTCATATCGTCCACTTCAATGCAGTCTTCTAGGCACTTAAAACGATTCTGTAACTCGAACTGACAGGTTTCGGGGCTTTGGATTAGAGCACGATGGGGACGGAGCGTTGACTTCATTAGATGTGACCTCTCCAATTTCACGTTTATGTTCAGTGTGCCACTCACCATTCGGTGATCGCTACCAGTTTTCACCCTCGCGACCACTGAGACAGCACTGAACAGTGGTAGAGCCACGTGACAGCCTTTGCTGTTGCACGCATGGGCCGGCTCAATCCGGGGTGATACCACGACCTCACAGAAGACCAGCGTGAAGTAGAGGCTTTGCTTCTGCGTTTCGTCAGGTGAGTGCAGGTGGCTGGAGGCCCAATCTCCCCTACCCCCATCAACATAGCAGCGGAATTAAATGCAAGACTACCCCAGGAGGGTACCAGCACCCCTGGAGAATCCCTTGCTGAGCATCCACGACCAAGCTACTCTACTCTTGAGCGTGGTGTCCAGGTTTCCCCGCGTATTCTGGGGGGGGGGGTTTCCGCTCGAGAATAAAGGCGCCCTCTGCCATTTGAATGCCAAGCCTGCCAAGTAATTCTGCAACATCAAGGGACTTCATTCAAACCTTAACGCCATCCACTACCATCTAGAAACGGCGAAGCCGGCCTTGCCGGCTCTGCAACATCAGGGGACTTCATTTAAACCTTAACGCCATCCACTACCATCTACAATCGGCGAAGCCGGCCTTGCTCTTTCTAACCGAGACACAGGTGTCCTCTTCGTCTGATATTTCGTATCTCTCCTACCCGGGGTACAAATTAGAACACTCCTTTATGCCCCGGGCTGGAGTTTGCGTGTACGTCAGAGAGAACATCTGTTTTCGACGCCTCAGCAGCCTTGAAGGTACGGACCTGTCCATCTTATGGCTGCGCTTAGACAGCGACGACCATCCCCACGTCCAGATGGCTACAGAATCTGTGCAACAACAGCTCATATCCGCAGAGATCGTGATACTTGGTGATTTTAACACCCACCACGGTGAATGGCTTGGTTCTCGTTTAACCAATCATGCGGGTAGATCTGTTGATTACTTTGCTTTGGCATATGGTCTGACACAACTGGTTACTTCGCCTACGCGGATCCCAGATGTGGAAGATCATGTACCTTCCCTGTTGGACCTTCTGCTGACCTCTCATCTGGACGGATATCAGGTCTTCGTCGATGCCCCTCTTGGCTCCTCGGACCATTGTCTGATCTGGAGTATGGTGCCTCTCACGCTCTCATCACGGTTGCGTACCGCAAGTGTCATTTTCGCCAATTACGTAGGTCACTCAATAAGTTTTGAGACATACAAAAAGTATTCTAGATACTATTAATATTTATTTTATCTTTTCAAAATATTCTACATCATGCTCAATACAAAGTTCCATTCACCTAAACCAACTCTGAAAACACTTTTGTCAGTCTTGATCTGACAGGTCGGAAATCGCTTCTTCGTAGGCAGCCACGGCTTCTTCGCCACTTAAAAAAAACTTGCCTTTTATATTTTTTTGACTCTTGAGAACAAAAAGAAATCACAAGGAGCTAAGTCAAGTCTGTAGGGTGGGTTACTTCCCCCCCGAACGGGTTCCCGCCTTGTCGTGGCGGGGGAGCTTAGTAGCCGTGGCTTGTTCTCCCACGGTGAACAAAGAGGAACCCACGTGGCTGGTCCGAGGTGGAGGGCTGGCCCGAGGTGGCCACTCCGAGTGGGCTTGGGAAGCCCACTTCGGATGTGTGTTGGTGGACTGCGGTGAGAGGTGTGTCCTCCCCACCTACCGCTGCAGCCGAGGTGGAGTCGCGGAGGAAGAGGAGTGTTGGTATGGCGATGCGCCACTCGCCCTATCCTCCGCGACTCAAACGGGGCCGCACCGTTGATGCGGTGGTGATGAGGCTGCGGGGGGGAGAGGATTGTCGGTATTGCGAGGCGCCGCTCTCCCTATCCTCCGCAGCCGAATCTTGGTTGGCGGCGGAGCCATAGTCCAGATCCGCCGCTGGGGTCGGGAAGGCTAGTACTTCTAAGTGCTCGTTTTTTCTGGCCCCATGGTCTTCGCGCATCGGACGCGGGGGCGTCTGTTGCGTAGATCTAATTGGAGGCCGTGGAGGAAGGCGTGCCATGTGTTCTGGTGCGCCTTACTTGGGAAGGAGAACGGGGAGGAATATTCCACTCCCGATGAGGTGCTGCCATGGGGCGGCAGTCGCTGGTGGGGCCGTGGAAGTGTGCGAAAGCGTTCTCGTAGCCCTGCCAATATGCGACGAAGGTGGAACACCATGGGGTTTTAGTCGGTGCGAGTCCGACATAACCCGTCCTTGCCCCCGCGAGGCGGGTATGCGTAGGCATTTCCCCATGTTAAAAAAAAAAAAGGGTGGGTTACTTAGAGTTTCAACACCAGATTCCTCAATTAATGCTTTTGTTCTAAGGGCGGTATGTGAAGAGGCGTTATCGTGATGCAGCATGATTCCCCGAAGCCCGGTCTTTGGTATTCTCTCCCACACAGCTTGAAAAGCTTTGGGTAATACAACTATAGTATACCATTCAGAGTTGACTGACCTACAATTTTCCAGCATTGACGTCGACAAATGTTCGCTCCGCGAAAAAAAAAACTATCTACCATTTTTTTGCCGACGTTGCGAGGTCTTTGCAGTTTTGTCGGTGGCTATCCTTCTGAGTAGACCCATATCGATGATTGCCTTTTATCATATTGATAGATCCATGTCTCGTCCCCAGTAACGATTTCTGAAACACGCCTAGATGCACCGTTTTCAAAACGTAAACGCATTTCATGGCACCAATCCACAAGAGTCTGTTTTTCGCTTTCGGAGAACAAACGAACGATCCATCGGCAACAAAGCTTCCTCACTCCAAGATGTTGATGTAGGATGGTATGAATGCTCCCCGAACTAATGCGTACAATCTTTTCGATGTCCATATATTATGTGATTCGTGGGTCTTCTCGCATCAACATTTCAGTAGTCCATGCATTTTCTGTCGTTACTGCTATTTGCGGGGCCCGTTCCTTTGGTCATCTTTAAGGTTAATTTTACCCCTTTTGAATTCAGCAAACCACCTAAAAAATTTTGCTCGTGATGAAGCTGAGTCCCCTAATGCTGATTCTAACCATTGTAAACTTAATTGTTCGGTTAAACCAAATTTAAAATCATAATACACAAACTTCTATTTCTTTGATATTATTTTTATTTGTTGTTTTTATACTACTTAAACATTTATTTACAGGTAAACTTGTACAGAAAAAGTGGAAAATTTTAACTTGTTGAAAATTTTAATTAGAACTTGTTTTTTACGTGAGTTATGCGAGCGAAAATCCACCAAGTTTGGTCAGATTTCATTCCTTGTCCCAAGCATGGACATTCGAGAGACACCAGGAAACGCACAGGACATTGATTGTGAAGAAGATAGTAGGAATTCTGATGAAGATGTACCTCAGCGAAGCCAATATTTCCGAAAGAAAAGTACAAATACCTTATGAAGAAAGGCTTTTAGAAATTTTAAATAAAAAGAGTTGACGATAACAAGTTTATTGAGGCTGTGAGGGATAATAAAAATAATTGTGATGACGATGACAGGGAAAAACATTTTGCACTATCCTTGGTTCCATTGTTAAAAGCAGTCCCGGAGGAGAATAAATAAAGGCCAGCGAAATTATTCTCCTATGTATATTCCAGCTACAAGTTACAAAGGAAGTCCTCAAAATTTCCAAATTAACCCAAGGTACTCCGTCTCTCTTGATCGGTCAAGTCATCATTCAACTCCTTCTTCTATGTATATTCAAACCACTTTTCCTCAACTTTTACAAAACAAACCCGAATATTCTGTCTCTTTACCACCGCCACTGCTGAGCCTCCAAAACCAACTTCATACAGCAGAAGACTCCACAACCTCAAATAGTATTCAGTCATATATTTCACAGTTTGCTTGTGCCTCTACCGAAGATACAGAAGTTTATGACATTTGCCAGGAGTGCAATATCAGCGCGAAAAATCTTACTTTTAAAATTAAAACCATTTTGTATTTTGATTGAAATAAACGTAATTTAAAATTACTTTTTTACTTACCACAAAGTTACAGCAAGTCTTTCTTCAGCTGGGACAGACAATCTCATGTTCGTATTTTTGTATGTAATTGAAGGTCCTAAAGTGCGAAGTAATTCATTAAAAACTTCTAATACTCATTCGGAAATATCGAAAAAAATATTTGGATGTTCTCGAAGTTTATAAAACATAGTGTAGAACTTTACACTTATTAGTATATTTCTAGTTTTTAAACATAAAACCCCCTAAGATGCTACATTTATCTCAAGTAAGACGGTTATCTTTTCGTGCTGCAGTTTTTGGACTCTTGGAGCAGTATAATGCTCCAAGAGTCGTTTATTCTTTGCTGACGCTGCGTTTGCATATTGCATATGTTACAAAACCTGTATAGTAAAAACTATCTAGAGTTTTTAGATATTTAATAATTTAAATAAAGTATTCCATTCTGAACGCCCCTGGATTCACAAACAACATGAAAATATTTGCCTATCATACAGAAATCTTTTGGACTGATTTATAAATAACTCGTACTTATCTGGTACTAACTTGTAAAATGTTGGTTTCATCAATCCAAGAAATTTTAAACCAATAGACGAAATTTACCTTGGCGCAAAAGTAACAATTTCATTAGCATCAAATACGTGTATAACTGCTAACGATATTAAAGCTTTTAAACTGCGCTGCCTTGAATTTTACATCGAAGGAGCAAAGCAAATTAATACTCGCTACAAATTTAATGACCAAATATCAATTAAATCAGAATTTTTAGACCCGGATGTCGTCAAAACAAGGAAAATATCATCTCTCGTTGAGACAGCTCTTTTGTTTCCAAATCTATTAAAATTAAATATCGACGAGATACAGGCATTAGACACAGAAGAAACTTGAGAACTAACACATCACTGCAATGAATAGATTAGATAGCTTTGGAAGAATACTGGAAGATTTTCATAACAGCCACTAATCCAGCGAATGAGAACGTGTTGGATTCTACTTTAGGCAAATTTGTTTCAGAATTGACGTGTTTGCATCATTTGAGCGCAGCAGTTGAGCGAATTTTCTCCGCTATTAATCTAATGAAAAACAAGCAACGAAATCAACTCTCAACAGAGACAATCGAAAGCCTGCTTCATACGAAACAATTGTTAGGAAATACACCGTTTTGATTTAAATGTTGACACTGACATTATTTAAAAAAAATGGATAAAGACATGTGTAAATAACTTTTGCTTTTAATTTTAGATTTTACGTTTGTTTTGTATGGATTTCGTACAAAGTTTCAGATTTATAGAAGGAATTCAAAGCAACAGAAACAATCCCGAAAAATGGTTTATGAAGTGTTTTGTTACATGAAAAAATAGGTATTGCAAAAAACATGCGTTTATAAACAGACTGCTATAGTTAAATGAGTTAAAGGAGCATAGTTAACGGAGTTAACGACTCAGAATTTCTGGTCGAATTTTGACCAAATAACGGAGGAGTTTATCATTAAAGTGGGTAATGATGACTCTGAGTCTAGTTCGGAGGACGAGGATGATGACAAAGAATTATGGTGATGATGATGAACTGGAAGATGAAGGGGTCTCTACTAGCACCGTTACTTCAGAATTTATGGAAGGCATATCACCTCTTCCTTCCTCTTATTAAAATATACAATTCTAACCACATGTAAATTGTTCGATTGAGTTTTACAGACGTGGGTATACAATAAAAACTATATAATAGACAATAAAATAATGGTCACGAATATCTGCAAGATTACTGTATCAAAGTTTATGTATTCAGGTAAACATTTTCAAGTCGGCGAAAATATTCAATTACCGATTTAAATAATAAAGGAACCCAATAATTTTGACCGACAGTGTACCTATGCTGGCTCAACCCCCACCACAGTTCATCTGCGCTCGCGACTCGTGCCGGTAACTATACAATTGCCGGCACGAGTCGTGAGCACACTTTTTATTGGTCGATATGACGTTGACCACGCTGACGCTCAACGTGATTGGTTCATCAGCCGATTCTCGTCTTATATTGGGTTCGCACGTATCATTCGACTACCGTACACTTGAGAGCAATTTTAGTGACAAATTTTTAATTTGTTTATTTTTGTTTATTGTAGTGTTACCTCGTTTGTTAATTGTTGTTTGTGTATTTCTTGTTGTTAATTTTTTTACTAGTATTTTGGCCGACAGTGTACCTACGCTGGCCTAACCCCCACCATACTTCATCTGTGCTCACGTTTTTCACTCACGTTCACTCACGTGCCGGCAACTATACAGATTTTAGTAGTGATGTGAAACGATTACAATTTTCAGCACCGGTATAAAACGATTAGGAATTTTTTTAAACGGTTTTCTTAGGTTATTTAAGGTTTTTTATGATCCATATGATTACGAAAAAATGGATTTTTTAAAATGATATTTACCTTTATTCAATAAAAAGAACTTATTCTCATTTTTGATTAATTAATCAAGTCATAGTTTTGGAAACAAAGTTGATCTATTGCATCACCAAGCAACCTGTTCCTTTGCGATGGTAATAAATAGCCGAAAGTTGGAAACATTCGTTCCAAAGCTACAGAAGTCGCTTGCACTAACAGATATTTTAAAGTCATTTTATTAAGAGGTGTCAAATGTTTATTGGTTTTCCAGTAAGAGCCAACGACTTCTGTATGTTTGTCTTATCGCCCAGGCTCAATCTCGGTTTCCATATACATGCGCAGTATGCTTACTGCACAATCAGTCGCGTTCGGAACACCAATCTCAGTCCTTCTTTGTTTTAAGAAGTCCAAATCCCGACTTCTTTGTTGCTACCTGCTCAGTCGTAGGTATTGAATGAGAGTATGGAGCATCAGTTTTGTTATTGGAGTCCAGTATTAGACTCACCAACTCCCGCCTCACCCGGTCTTTACCAGATAACATATTTTCAGGTTGAAGAAAGCCGATCCTCAAGGTAGGGTGCAAATATTCTTAGTTCTTATTCTAAATATTAATTTAATAGTATTTTTATTTAATTTTGTATCTATAAACCAAGATATTCGAAGCGGTTCACTCTGTATCGTTTTATACCAAATACCTTTCGTTTTAGAACGTTCATTGAAAAATTCTTTCCATTTATTATGACATGAGTTTTTGAATTTTGGTAATACTTCTATGTAGCAAAGGTCAATATTATACTTTACACCATTTATACAAGCAGAATTCGCTAATTTATCTGCCTCCTCGTTACACAATGAACCAATGTGTGCTGGAATGCATTGCACTCTTGCACAGATGCCGCATAGACCGAACTGATATATTTGGGAAAGTATGCTATAGGGTATAGGCTATCGAAACACCTCTGATTCCAGAGGCGAGCCAAATGTTGGATAGCAGTTTTGCTGTCTGAGTATATAATAATTTTGTTCCAGTTATAGCTTGCATGCCGCAATCTTGGGGCTTCGGATATTGCATATGGTATACAATACAATACAAACGTCATTTGTAAATTTATAAGATCTAGAAACTGCTTGAGATGTGTCGAGAAAAGCTGCCTCTTGCAACTTAGCACTCTTTGATCCGTCTGTGTAGATTTTATTCCAATCGTGATATTTATTTTCAAGTTCTTCGATAATATTGACTTTAAGAGAATTTATTTCATAGAATTTTTTTGATTGTGTAACAAACTCTAATCCACTTAATACTATATTTTCAATATCACTGCGAGACAGCCAAGTGCTAAGCGAAAATGATTCGAGAAAAGGAGATGAATGTATGTTCATAATTTTAATCTTATTATAAGAAGAGTGGGATTTTTTTGCGCTGCCAATATCTTGTTTCACAGAGAGTGCTAAGTTGCTTCAACAAATTAATTGCAACATTATTCGAAAAAGAGCTGGCTTTTAAAACATATTTATAAGCTAGATATAATCTTCTAATATACAATGAAGGTACACTAAGTTCGCTTTCCATTACATGAACTTTTGATAAAACTGCCAATAACCCTTAACGCTTTACTTTGCATTTTATCTAATTTTGATAAGTGAACATTAGCAAAATTATGAAATAAAAAAACTGCCGTAATCGATTCTACCTCTTATTAACGAAATATACAGCTGAAGAATGTGTTTAGAACTGATGAACTCCCCCCGATGACCCAGACAGTACCATTAGTATATTTAAAAACTTATTACATTTTTCTGTAATCTCATGTGTTTGTTCCAGAGTAGGTTACTATCTAGCCACAACCCCAAGTATTTAAAGCAATTTAAGGAAGCCAGTGAGCGTACGTTAACTGTTACCTTAGACAGGACTCGTCTACGTCCTCGACTAAACAGGCATAACTTTGTTTTTTCAGTTGACGGCTGTAAAACTAGATCGTTTAATATTTCTACTATGCAATATAACGCATTTTTGATCTTTGACTCACAAATTTTTAAATCTTTGTCTTTTATATGAATAACAAAGTCATCAGCATATTGAATAATATTTACGTTGTGTTGTGATAGTAAATGGCAGATTCTATAAGTCGCTGTATTGAACAGGAAAGGGGATATTGGGTCTCCTTGTGCTAATCCTTTATTTGTGCTTCTTTTAAGTACTTTATTTTCAATTTGAGATTTGACCAGTAAATTTCTTTCGCTTAGGAATGGCCATAAATATGTACAAAATCTACTACCAACTTGTAGATTATCTAATATTTTTAAGACACTATTTATAACAACATTATTATAAGTATTTTCAATATCCAAAAAGCAAGCTAAAGTGAGTATATTTTGTGTAAATCCAATTTGTATAAATGTTACCAAGCGAGAGTGACAGTCCAAGCAAGATTGTGATTTCCTAAATCCAACTGTCGATAGCGAAAATATGCAATTTTTTCAATGAACCATTCTAGTCGCTTGAGCATTATAATGAGGAAAGTTTTACAAAGACATGACATTAAGGAAATTGATCTCAGCTTAGCGGATCCGCTATTAGCGGTCAGCCGCCGTAGAGTCTACATCACCTGAGGATGCCTCATGTAGAGGCGAAACACGTGTCGTATTATCGTCGATGGTGTGTCCTTCCTGGAATAGTGGTGTTGTGAGTAGTGGTGCTGGGACTAGTGGTGACGGAATTAGTGCACGCAATTGAGGGAGGGCGGGAGGTGCCTTCAATCCAGGTAAGACACATCATTGTATTGCGTACGGTGCAAATTAATCATTATCTTTATTATAATGGATTTCCGCTAAGTAACGCCTGATTCTATCAAGGATTTTTAGACATAAAATTGGGACATACGTCGGTAGCAGAATCTGGTGTGAGTGAAAGTAGAAGCTTTTCTTGCTGATCGAATGGAATAAATGATTTTTGTTTAGGAATACCCTTCAGCCATCGCACGCGCTGCCACATGTTGATATTGAAGTTTCTCTCAAATTGTTGGGAGTTGGATCACGTCTAAAATTCCTAAGGGCTAACTTACTATTTTGCCTACATCTGTTTCCAGTGATATTTCGATGGCGTTGAGGTTTTCAAATAATCTGCAAATTACGGGAATCACTAAAGAACTTTTTGGGTATTGGAATTTGGACATTGGATTGTTCAGAACACGGTGTTAAGTTATAGGGCTGCCTACATGCAAAATAAATCAGTTTTTTTTTTTAGTAAAACCGGTACATACCGGTTCTTATAAAAACAATTTTTATCAAGGTTTCTTAAAACCGATTGGCATCACAAATTTTAGTCCGTACAGCCGTACTGGCAATACAATAATGATAATGATCGGCCGCCATATTGCTTTTATATATGTACGTGATAATAACGATTTATTGTTATTTGGTGCGAATTGATTGCATTTAGGTAGAATAATATTATATTCCTTGCGTTTTAGATTTTGGTGTAAAATATCAATAATATTCATAAAATGGAAGAGCAAAGCGGAACTTCGGCGCCGAGAGTAAGTGACAAACGTCTAGCACAAACTCAAGCAAAAGTAGATGAAGTTGTTGGAATTATGCGTGTCAATGTCGAGAAGGTTTTGGAAAGGGATCAGAAGCTATCCGAACTAGATAATCGTGCAGATGCTCTGCAACATGGAGCAGCTCAATTTGAACAACAAGCCGGTAAGCTTAAAAGAAAATACTGGTGGCAAAACTTGAAAATGATGCTTATAATTGGTGCTATAGGTGTGGTTCTACTTATTATCATTATTGTGTGGGCTACGTCCGGATCGAGTTCAACTGCTGCCCCAGCGCCTGTAACCGAAGCTCCCACTTCTGGACGATAATTTTATATTGGAAAAATTAAAAGTCACCATTGTCTACAGCTACCTATTTCAAATGTATTCTTTTACAGAAAGTATTTTAACTTGATCTTGACTGAATACTTAAAGAAAAAAAAAATTATATTTTGTACCATATTTACCTACAGACTAAAGAATAATATATTGAAAATATAAAATATATATTTCTTGCAAAATTTATATCTTATACAATAGATTTTGATAATTCTCTACAAAAATATTAATATGTGTAAAAGATATATTATCCTATTGATTAATATTCAGGTAAACTGTTTGTCTTTATAAATGACTTAAAGTCATATTTAGGAAATAGAGATATTAAGTATTACTAGGTGTGCTTTTTGTAATCTGGTGTTGATACTTAAAGTGGCCAACTTGTACAGATTGCAAATGTTATATATTATATAATGACCTAGATATCCTACAGAGCTTATTTATTGGCCAGAATGCCTGAAGAACTGAATCTACATAGACTTTACAAAACATTGAAAAGGTATTACTGTAGTTTGATTGTTGCTTAATGGATAAATTACTTCTAAATGTTGCCAGGTGTATTGTATATATAGTGTTTCTTAACATAAAACCAAATATAAAGCACAATTTGTATTTTAAAAGCACAAAAAAATTTTTAAGTATTGTTTTAGAACTTTTTAGTATGTCATATCTTTTCTGGTTAAAATAGTGCATTTAAGAAATAAAAGAAATAGTAACAACAAAAGGGACCAACCATTTTTTTAACATAAATAAAGCCTAAGGTCCATTATGTCCTAATTTTGTCTTCAAGCCGTGTAATGTAAGGTGATGTTGTGTATTAAATTTATATTTCTATTTGTACCTAGTTGTTTTATATTGTATAAGGAAGTATATAATAAATGTATGTATACTAAAGGGATATGTATTCATTTCACTATTTAAAAGGAAAATTCTTATCAATGAGTAAAAGAGTGTTTTTTGTGTAAAACAAAAAAAATATTTGCACCTCTACGGGCTGAAAAGCAGCAAAATAATTCTATATATAAAGAAAATTATAATCAATGCATATTTTGATACCAATGTGAGATAGTTTACTAATAAACCCTATTTTGCTATTTATAGGTTTTAAAAATAAGAGATAAGGCATTTATTTTATCCAAAATGCATGAAATTAATTGACACCAATTGCACCTCCAAATGATGTTCTATAGTGCGCTAAATGAAATGATATCAAAAAACCATGTTTCCTTCTTTCTTGTCAAGTTGTCAAAAGTTGCCATCTTGGTTTAGTTTATGTAATATGATTATATTTTTTTATTTCTTACTTTGCTTGATTTTTAATTTCATTGATTCACAATGACACTTATATTGATCATTGCTATGCGACATGGAACTGCCTTCCTAAAGTGAAGTCGTATTTTAATTACCAAACAGTTTTTATGAGGTTACTCTGTCAATTAATTTAGAGTTATTTGTGCTACGCACGGATGCTACAGTACAAATATTTTTTTACAAATTATTTAAAAACTACCGTTAAATAAAACTAAATTTATGGATTCTATCGCGTTTATTTAACTGATTTTACTTATTTTTAATTCCCGACGTTTCGGGTGCTTTACAGCAAACATGGTCACGGGGGGGACTGAGATGTTTGACGTCCCAATGTCATTGTTAGCCCGGCTACCTTCAGTTTTTGAATATTAATTTTCTTTACCGTTATTCTCTTACTTATGAACCACATGATCACATTCATCACCAAATCAAATTAAAATACATACATAAGGCCTTCGTAGGACTCTGAAAGAATTCAAGGCTGAAGTCTTGTGTGACCCTGGGAAATGGGTTGACGCTAGTAACTCAATGTTTCTGTTTCGCTATTAGTGAAGTTACCATCCGGCTTTT
Source organism: Parnassius apollo (assembly GCA_907164705.1). Lineage (NCBI taxonomy): Eukaryota > Metazoa > Arthropoda > Insecta > Lepidoptera > Papilionidae > Parnassius > Parnassius apollo. The sequence goes on along the minus strand of CAJQZP010000501.1, from coordinate 1,766,270 downwards.
TAAGAAGCCCGATCTGATTAGGTTTAGCTTTCGATAGCATTTTGTGTAGTCTTGCACTGCGAGGCAAAGACTCAACTTCCTCGCATAGCTTCCTCCACGATGCTCTCTTGGCTTTCCTAATTTCTTTATTATATTCAGTTAGGGCTGCACTATAAATATCCCACTCTTTGGTTTTCTTAGCCCTATTAAATAGTTTCCTGGTCTTTTCCAAGTTCTTTTAGCTTAGTATTCCACCAAGGAACTTTTCGCGTTGAGGTCTTGGTTTTGACGGGACAACTGTTCTCGAAGGCTTCACGTATACCTACGGTTACTGTCTCCGTCGCTAACTCCAGACCTTCAATTGTTTTGATGCTTTTAGAAAACGTTTTCAAATTCCTCTTTAGGCTATCTCTGTAGATATCCCAGGAGGTCGCTTTTGGATCCCTAAAAGTAACGGTTTCGTAGGTTGGTGATAGTCCAATCACAAACTTAATGTGTTTGTGATCAGACATCGAGTTTTTCGCTACTAACATACCAGTCATTTATCCGCCTGGACATGTTATTGGTAGCAAAGGTTATGTCTAACACTTTTTGCCTAGCACGCGGAACAAGGGTTGGTTGGTGTACAACCTAAGTTTAGGCTTACCAGGCGGTTGGAGATGAGAAAATCATAAAGTACCTCACCTCTTTCGTTGATGTTGGTGCTCCCCCAGGCTGTGTGGTGAGCATTAGCATCACAGCCCACCACAAGTTTGGCGTTGTGTTTTCGGCCGAACTCCGCCACTTGCTCTAACTCGATGGTAGGATCTGCGTTCTCGCCGGGAAGATAGGCTGAGCAAATGATAACTCTGGCTCCTGTGCATCCCTTGTGATTTATGAAGGCTGTAACTAGGTAATCATTGCAGTACTCTGGAACAGCTAAAAGTTTAATATTTTTATTATAAATTATACAAGCTCTGGGTCTACTGCCTTTAGTATAGACAATAATATTACCGGCAGCCGCCAATCCCATAACTTGACCGTTGGCCACCCAAGGCTTTTGTATAAAAGTAAAGTAAAAGTAAAGTTACAGCCTATATACGTCCAACTGCTGGGCTCAGGCCTCCCCTCATTTCTGAGAGGGTTTAGGGCAAGGAAGTGTCCTCCGCGCTTCCCAAATGCGTGTTGACGAACTTCACATGTCTTCGAAATATTTTTTTTCTTACTCCTCAGACACGCAGGTTTCCTCACGATGTTTTCCTTCACCGCCGAGCACGTGGTAAATCAGCACTTAAAATTGCAATTAACAATTTCATTGGTGCCGGCGGGGATCGAACCCGGGTTACTCGCGTTCTGTTATATTTACAGCGAGCGTTAACCACTGAGCTACCACGGCTTTTGTATAAGGGCGAGGTCAATGTTGTCCTCTGCAAAGCAAACCACCACGGCGGAAGCAGATGCTGCATGGTGAAGATTTGCTTGGAGGACCCTTGTCTTACCCTTGGGTTTAGCCATTTATGGGCAGGGGTCTTTTCCGCCTGTTGAGGACGAGGACGTCCTTTACCTGCGCACTTGACCCCCGCCTTACCTTTCGTCAAACCGCTCCCCCCAGGCCTGGACGACGCCAGCGGAGGCCGTCTGACCGAGGCGAAATATGCGCCTTGGGTCTTCGTCACTCTCACCGGTGACGTTCCAGCCTCACCCCGAGAGGTGGAGGGCTGGGGGGATTGGAGTTAGGGCGGTTCGGGCTCCTTCAACCTCCATGGTCGTTATGATCTATGAAAACAATTTGAACGTCGATTTTTGTGTTACAATGGATTTTTTCCAACATAGGGCAAGTGTGACTGTTAAACCGATATGGTGATGTACCTTTAAATATATTTACCATACTAGCTCTGGATGTTTTGTAAGACATTAAAGTGCAAAATAAAATTTCATTCAGAAACGTTAATAATAATTTATAATAATATACAATCATAATGCGGTGGCACTTGTATTACATATATCTACTATTTTAGATGAATAAAAATGTATTATTCAGTTAAACTTAAAAGAAAAAAAGTCATCTTCGTTGCTTAACAAAAAAAAAAACACATTAGGGTTTTCTTCTATTTTAGTCTATATAATGTTTATAATATAATACTTTTTACCGATCATTATTTTCAATATTCTGTACTCCATAAATACCGCATTTCTACAGCATTTATTCTACTTTCGTACTTCTTCTGCCACACCCAACTTTCACTACCATACATTAAAGTAGGGATTAACACAGCATTATGAATTACCATACGTGCCTTTTTTGACACATTCTGATTCTTCATAATTGAGTGTAGCGCCCGATTCACTCTATTTCCTGCACGTTGACGCCTGACGCATTTCATTAGCCATCATGCGCCCTAGATTGTTATAGATTTTTAATTCTAACATTTTATGTATGTAATATTCATTGTACCTTTCTCTCGGCTCTCGCATTATATAGACCTTTACCAGATCAATCTCTTTATTATTTCAAAATTTAGGATAATCCCCCACATCCACATCATTGTTTATGTACATTACGAGTGTAATTATGTCTTAGTCGATTTAGATCATGATGTTAATTACAGAATTATATTGGAACTTGACTGCCTTGTTGGTCTAGTGGTCGTAATTTCGGGATTGGATCTTGGGTCGGGAAAAAATCAGTTATTGGGTTTTTGTGTCAAGAAATTCTCAGTAGCGGCCCAGATTTAGGAAGTTATCGGTGTTTCACCCCCACCCACCGTGCCTCAGAAAGCATATAATCTGATAAATCTCTCCGATCGTATCGAATTATTGTTCTATCGGGCTATGAGCGTGAGGAATAGGAAGTGCACCTGTGCTTGCACTAACTTAAGCTTGAGCACTAAAATCCTATTCTGCGCAGATGGCTATTCCCCGTTGAGACTGGCCGCCGTGACCGAAATTCAGTCTGCAGGACATTATTATTATATTAGAAATTGTCAACAGTGCTTCTCCATCATCCACTGCTGGGCATGATCATCTATTAGGATCGACAGGTTCTGTTTAAATGCTATTAAGAGAATTCTTGTGTGTTTCGTATAATGCATGTAGGTACATTTTCAATAAAATGTAACGTTGCCAAAAGAACTAGTTCACTGCGATAGCTGCATTTTTAACATTGTATTGGGCATTAAGTTTCTTGTACCTACCCTTATATAATATATGTCGAGAAGAATCCTAGTCAAATCTAATACGTAGGTTCGGAATCCTGATAACACCTTGAGCCACACTAGAAAAAAGACCCATACAAATAGATATTTATACGGTGAATCTCACCACCATCCTTCACAGATAGCTACCGTGGGTAAATATTTGTTTCAAAGAGCACGAGGGATATGTGACAGTAAACACCTGACCGACGAGCTCCAACACGTCAAGCAAGTTTTGCATGACAACAGGCACCATCGGGTCCAGCGTCTAAGGTACCTGAGGGTATTAAGGCCTAGCTAAGGGAAATTTGTAATAAAATGAAAAATATCCAACATAATCTACAAGTTTTGTTATTAATCAGTCATGTACTTAAATTACTACAGAGTTTAAACAAAAAATAGCTTATCTAGCTTAAAACCAAAACAATATATAACTTTTTTACAACGCAGTCTGTAGACCTTATTATACTAGGGTAGGGTAAAAAGGCCTATACTTTAAACTATCCAAAAATCAACATAGACTACGTAAATTGGTATTCTTGAGATCAATAATCATTAACATAAAACAATAGGAAGCATAGTGGTCTTAGAAAATTAAATAAATTGCCTTTATTCGCATCCATCGGGACATTGAAAGTCATCAGTATCTTCTGCAGTCAAACCGACACACTCTTTGTGGTACCACTTGGAGCATCGCGAGCATTGCCTCATTGCATCGTCCATTCTATCTTCTTTGCCGTTCTATTTTCTTTGTGAAATTTATCGTAGATATCTCTCAGTTTTTTTTAAAATGGTCATCAACAATAAATTTATTTAGCTTTTGGTTTCTAGCTCATTGTTCATATGCTAGGTTCATGAATTGCGCTTTTCTTACGGATATTTCTTGGTGTCTTTTCATGAACGCATTGAACCAGTCTTTGCTTGCGCGTTTGCCCTCATCATTAAAATTGTGTTTTATATTATTTTGCTCACAATATTTACTTATACACCAATCGACGCAATATTCTTGGTGTCACAGGCAAGCCCATTTCAGAATACCCCCGAGAATATCTGACCACAATGCCCGTTTGGGAGGCATCGGGACCGTAAGCACTGAAAACAATGATAAATAAGTTGAAAATGTATAACTACGTACATACTACCCACCAACAAACTACTTATATAGCAGTTTAAAAAAATAGGAGTATAATAAGGCCTATAGTAAAATTTTATAGGCCTTAATATCCGCCTACCACGTGGTTACAGAAAAAATAATAAAAATTTTACAACTACTTACAAGTCCTTTAATACGGTAACCTAGGGACAAGCATACATTAATTAATAAACGGACGGTCAATACAATTCGTAAATATGATATTTTCAAAATAACTTACGTTTTACTTTTACTGGAGCCAATTTTTATAAATCGTGCCGCGTGACCGTACCGCTGAATGTTTTCGACGACACCGGCCGGGGGGAAAAGTGCAAGCGTTCGTCCGCCACTTCGCAGCGACTTGTATAAATAAGCTCTGAGCTTGTGTGAACATTGATGGTCAATTACTGTATTTCGTACGTTATTTATTACTTAGGCTTAGGCCTTATTGCTCGACAGGCCTTAATACCCGCGGGTACCTTACGTCACAGTGAACGAGTGAAGCCGTCACAGTATAGAATAGAATAGAATAATTTTTTATTCAATATAGATTAGAAGTAATTCTTATTGAAAGTCAATATTTTACTTTACGACTGGTTCGAAAAAAACCTCCTACGCTGGGGTTCGAAAGAAACCCAACGGGACTTTTTTTTCAGTCCAGCGTGTGCCTGCTTTACTGCCATATATCAAAGGTGTTACTGACAAGATTGGCTCCATCTTGAAACGTGTTTCCTTTAAAACATACTCCAAGCTGACATACTTACATACAACTTACTTTAAGCATACTTTAAGAAGATTAGTCAGGTACCATCAGTCAAGTGTAATGTCCCTCTGCAAGATGCAGGAGTGTACAAGATTGTTAACGTGGTCTTTTTAGGACAAACAAAACGATCAATAAAAACCCGTGTTAAAGAACATAGCTGATGTGAAGAACGGGAAGTCTGCAGTCTGTGAACACGTACCAGATCGCTCCCGTCACTACATCAGATTTGATAGACCACAAATCCTCGCTAAAGAACACCGATTCTTTCCAAAAATGATTCGCGAGGCTGTTGAAATCCAAATACATCCTAATTTCAATAGAGAAGATGGCTGGGTGCTACCATCTGCTTGGGATCCTATAATTAATAAAATCAAATCCCAACTCAAGCACACAACTGCAAGACTTCAAGATGCTATAAGTTCATACTGCTTAGATCCTAAAAAAAATATCTAGAGATAGCTATGACATTGGGACGTCGAACACCTCAGTCCACCCCGTGACCATGGGTGTTGTAAAGTGCTCGAAACGTCGGGAATATAAAATAAGTTAATATACGCGATATAATCCGTAAAAACTAGTTTTATTTACATAATACGTAGGTACTAAAGGAGTCATATCCGTATGACGTAAAATATGACGTAACACGTAAATGTACCAATCCCGTCAACGAACGTGTAATCTTCTTTTTTGTAAGAATCTATGGTAAAAGATACCGTGATCACCAATAAACCTGTCAAGCGTGACACCTTTATGTCGATCATGGAGATCGATGTAGGAATTCTTATTTAAGATACCAATACCCGATCGGAGTAATCGATTCTTAGAATACTTAGATTCAAAACTGGTCATTGTAATAATCAGACATAATATCAGCGCCTAACTATCAAACATTTGTGCTTGTAGGTTTATAAACCGGAAATTGCCTGACCCAAAAAATCTTATCCCGTTTTACCTTTTGAGTTTATATGATACATTGTCGAAGATTACAGAAATAAGAAAGTCACCAATACAAGGCAAATTATAAAAATATACTTACTTAAATTAGTGAAAATATTTAAAGCATACGTTGAGCAAGAGTTTCGTGGTAGCGCAGAAGCTTAAGAACTTGCCGTATTTTGTAGTACTGCGTAAGAAACCCGGGTTCAATCCTCTTCGGCTATTTTAAGTGCTGATTTACCAAGTGCTCAGCGGTGAAAAAAAGACATCTTGAGGAAACCTGTACGCCTAAGAAATAAAATATTTCGAGGACATGTTGTGAAGTTTGTCAGCACCATTGTAGCAGCGCGGCTGGCTACACATAGACTTCGTTTTACTAAACATAAGTTAGTATACCTAATGAAAAAAGTAACGAAATTTAAGACATAAATACAAGTAATTTTTACAATTATGTACTCATCTCAAAGCGACAGTAACTTTAGACAGGTAAAGGTGCGGACCATTGACCGACGTTCTATAAGGTCAATGGTGTGTACTATAAACTTAGGAAATCGTAGGTTCAAATCCGCCATTCGAATATTGTCGTAAACCTTCCTAATACAAGTATATTATAAGTAAGTAAATTTAAGCCTACTTGGAGTGGTTAATGAGAGAGTCCCTAGCGTTTTTTGAATTCGTATTAAAAAAAACTCATACTAATTAAATTAATTAAAAAATAATCAGCAAGGTATGCGAACAGGATAAAAATATGACTTGACTCATTATTATAAAACTCCATCATATAATTGTCAACTTGATGTTGACTATATTTTGCATTCGGATAGATACTGTGTCCGAAGTTCCGACCTTAGATTTATACAAGTAAATCGTGATGCTGACGACGGTATAATTGATGCATTCTTGAACCGTTAGGTATATTATGTATTTTTAACGGTACTTGATCGACCGTTTGCAATTCCAAGGAAGGTGGCGACAGAAGGCTGTCATCAACACCCACACGATTTAACTGATCTTGGTGTAACCTTATTAGGAGTTGTTTAGTGAGATAATAATCTGTACTGCGTAGAGTACAAAAACAATATCAAGGTACGCTATACAATTAGCTAACACCAATGGACGTATAATGTCTAGTCCGTAGTACCTTTTGACTTTTTGTCAAAAAACTTCATCTGATAGGCATTAAATGGTTGCTGCGGCCCGTGGAAATCTGTACCAACTACAGACAAACCTCGGGGCTAAGATAAAATTATACTGATTCTCTTATTATTCAAACCGTAACACGAAGGTGATAGGTAAACCGCTGGTTAATTTTTCTTTGGCAAGCAACAAGTGATACTCAGCTAAATGATTTTGAATGCAGAAGAAGAGTCCCAAAATCTTACGAGATAAACCCGCTTAACATCTGAAATTTCGACTTTATAATCCTAGGTACTAGGTGTTTTCGGCATGCAACACGGAAATCAAAAATAATTCCTTTTTATTTTGCATTCTTTAACAAAGCTAATCAGCAACAAGTAGTTTCCTATCACCTTTAATGTCAAGTAGGGAGAAAATATCCTGCAGTTTAAAAACACTTCCTAGTTTGGACAACTTTACACAAGTTTTCATGGAGCCAAACAAATTTTTAAAGCATTTTCTTCGGTTTCATTTCTTCCTTTGAATTATGCATTTATTATTTTGGGCCATATGCGTTAGACCTCAATTACACGCTCATTAATTACTCTATCAAGTTTGTTAATGAAAGAACAAATACACAATTTGCCGAAATATATGTAGGTATGTAGTCTATGGTACTAAAACCTTTTCGGAAACCGGCTTGTTCGGGAGTGTTATAATGGAGGATGGAATTGAAAAGATTCTGAAGGACTTCAAGTACTGGTTTACCAATCGGTGATCGCTACGAGTTTTTCATCCGAAAGATCACTAAAACATCACTGAACTATCAAATGAAGTCAATCTCATTTTTGTAGAACCGCCGGGACTTGACCAAGTCTACTTTAGGTGGGGCCGTCTTTGGAAAAAAGAGTCCCTCTTTTTCCATCAGGACGACCAGCTGCTTGGGTCCCGTTGCCCAATCCTGAATTTCCATACCTTCAGATCACCGTTCTCTCTTGTGCCTAGTTTTGTATTGAAGTCTCCCATTAACACCTTATAGTGGGTTTTGGAGGAATGCATGACTAGAGATATAGTTTCCTCCACCTCCTCATTGAGATGTGCCGAGGTAGGTGTGTATGCCCGTACGACCTTCAACGAATACCTTTGGTTATTCTGAGTATTTGAGTATTTCTTATTATTCTGGTACGCAACCCTCGTCGACACACTCCCAATCTTTACAACGTTGTTAACGAGAAACTTGTGGACGACACCTTCTTGGTCGCCCTCTCGGTGATAAAACAAGTTGCCGGATTCAAAGATTACCGTGTCCTCTTCCTCTCTTCGGACCTGAGATAATCCTAAAGTATCTGAGCGCAACCTGTCTATCTTCATCCAGGAACTTCTCAGTCTACAGGGTGCATGCGTTAAATGTTGCCAGGTCAAGTCGTCTTAGGTGGCCACCGAACCTCCACCGGAAATTCTTAGCAGCCCCCTGCCCCACCGTAACCATGGTTGCCATCGTAGCCAGAAATAGCGGGACCGCCGGGACTGAAGGGCGTTTCTTTATGTGGTTGTCACGCTTGGGGTTGGCAGCCGCAGTTTTTTTATTGTAGTTTTTACTGTCATCGGAAAGATGCTACTGTCCATCTCCTGGCTTAGTTTTCCTCTGTCGCCTCCTATGATACCTACGGGAAGATGTGGGAAAGAGGATATTTTTACACCGCCACTACACGGATAAACTAGACTCCAGGTTAACTAGAATGAAGTGGTGTATCTTGGAATGTACTATGTAACATAATAACATTTACACACTGGATTCCATTTCCATACATATATTCTTTGTAACACGTTAAAAAATATTTTTGAAGTTGATCTAGTTCTTTACGATGAAAAATACTGAACTAGATTTTAATTCAATTAAAAATGCTCCTTGTAACTATACACTCGCTATCGTTGCATCATTATGTCGCACTGAAATCGTGCAGGCGCCAAGGCACTCGCATTACGCACTCTGGGTACTTATGACGTAATCTGATTTATAGGCATTGAGGAACGATCAAAGAAGCCATACTGAATGTCAATTTCTATAGACAATTAAAATAAAAAAGTGATCTAAATAAATTAAAGGATTTTATGGATTTTCATCTCATAATTGTCTTTTTTATAGGTATAATTAATCTATGTTGCACACAACTAGTCGTAAAAACTGTATCTTAGTAACCAGTATCTTTCCCTATTAGTGGTACAACTATAATAATATAATACCTAGTCTAAAATATAATAATTTGGATAACAATTAACTCACATGCATTCTTGTGAATTCGCTTAATTTTTAAAGCTTTCACGTTGTGTTTTGAATTCGTCAAGCCAATTAAAAACTGTTGTTACTGTTGCACAAGCAGACTCACCAAAAGTTCAAAACATTATTGGGGCTTTCAACGTGTTTTATGTTTAGTCATAGTGAATACGAGTTTTATAGTAACTTAGTCATAGATAACGAGGAGCGCAGTGGTAGATATACACGGATTTACCGGAGATCCAACGTAGGTACAAATCATTAGTTGGTCTTATGTCGAATTAATCGTCTATTCAGATGTTGGTAGCATCGGACATCTGTGTCCAGTGCCTTACAGTGTACAAAAATAGAAAGGTTATAAGGTGACTTAATGGTTTGGATGAATTTTGTATGAATGATTTAGACTTGGAGATTGTGTGGAATAATGTTAGGAAAGATTTCGTGGACATGCAGCAACCGAAGTATGTGGTAAGTAAAAGAACTAATGATTGAAAAATAATACGTTATGGTGGATTAATGAGATACACATGGAAGTTGAAGAAAAGAAGACTACGACTAGATTTACTAGCAACTATAGCTGGTAATTCTGACGGTATGGATGACGAGAATGAAATAAAAAAGGCAGTCTTTACACGTCTAAATAGGAGAGTTAAATAAGTAGTTGTAAGGAAATTAGCATAAAGATAAGAATTATAAAAAATATTTTATAACTAATCCAGGCAAATATTAAAATGTTCTTGAAATTCGTAAGAACTGCCAGGGGAAATTCAAAACAGCCTAAATTGAGTGCTATACGTGACGATGATGCCTGTATTGTAACTGAATAACGAACAAATAACGAATTCCTTCCATCTCATGAGACGATGATGCCTGTATTGTAACTGAATAACTGAATCGTTATTTGTTCGTTATTCAGTTACAATACAGGCATCATCGTCTCGTAAGCTTAGTTTGGAGTTAAAAGAGATGGAAGGAACACTTTGAAAGTATGTTTATGAGTGAGGAGATGTTTGAAATAAATGACCTAGAAATTCCGAAGGAAGAGGAAAGAGGTAGTGAGATAAGTATAGATGAAATAATGAAAGCAATGAAAAGCAGGTAAGGCGGAAATGCTAATAAGGGCTAGAGAAGAAGTGGTGGCCAGCCTGGCGTAGCGGGAGACTAGTGTAAAGCCGTTGTGGTCCCTATATATGAGGAAAAAGGGTCGCAGCAGGACTTAAAAACTACCTTGGCATCAGCTTTTTTTAACATAGTGGAAAAACTGTATGCAAAGATGTTGATTAAAAGAGTTATGAAAGAAACTGAAGGAACATTTTGGGATGTGCAACCTGGATTAGAAAGGGAATGGGATGTACGGATCAGGCCTTTTCCATGCGTATGATCCCGGAGAACTTTTTGGTTAAAAACAAAAACTTTTTGAAGAGAAAACTTCTTTAGCATCGTTGTGATTTGAAAGTCTATGAAACGAAAAAGCGACAGTAAAAAGAGACAGACACAAAAATTCATAAGATTTAACGTGGGAGAAAATGAGATAGGAAGCATTATACATTATAGCGCAACGCTCGCAAAAAAACGTCGTAAACGCCACTGAAACGGCGTCGCTTACGCGTTTTGTTCAACTAGGTACAAAGGTGTCGTGTATGCTATGGATTAGACAAGCGATGAAGAACAGCCAAACCTCAACTTCGTAGAAGGTAAAATTGATATAAATCTTTTTGTAATTAGTGAGTACTACTATATAAGGTATATCGAAAAGAGTAATATAATGTCGGCGTCTAATATATAAATATTAAAAGGATTGTTAGATTTGTTAGTTGTTACATTTACTATAAAATTAAATTTTCTTGTATTTTATGCCGAACTTGTAGTTTAAATTATAATATTAAATAAATCATTTAAAGTATTTGTATTTTATATTTTATTTCATTTGAAGGTAGGTCTGTCGCGTGTGAGCCACACGCATGTTCGTTTTGTGCGTTCATGGACGTTTACTTTAGTGCTTGTGTTAGAATCGACGGGGAATAGTCGAACAGATTTGGCATCCATAAAGGTGTCAGACAGAGCTGTGTAGCTTTCTCGTGACAGTTCCATATATTTATGGACAGTTGTTTGGAAACTGTGAAAGTTGAAGAATGTGGTTTAAGAATTGATGAGTTAAAGTTAGCAGGGGTATATATTAAAGATTGGCCAGAAGGTACGTAAGTACACTTAACCGACGAGCACGTATGCGTAGGTATATGAGAAAGATGGGCCAGGGTCGTGCCAAATGGAAGTGCCAAATGGTAGAAGAAGCTGCGTGTGAGTGAATAAATTATGTATAAATAAATTATGTTTATAGTAAATCATAGATTATAAATCGCGTCCGCAGACACAATGGAAATCATTGCCAAATCCGACTGAGAGATATTAAAGGAATTTCTAATTGAAAGTATATATTTGAAATAATGAGTGTTAAATTTTCATAAGTATATATGATTGAGGCCTTTACGAACTTGGGTAAACTAAATGTTACTGTAATGTACTGTAGTAGGTTCTAGATACTCCTAACTCCTGAGGAAAACGGTGACTCGGAAGTGGTCTCTAGCACCGTGATAGCACTGCGATGATGCTGGTGGCAGTAAGGACTGCCCCCGAGACGAGCTTTATATAGCAAATCGCGGGAGGGGGGGGGGGGCTCCGGGTGCGTTCCGAACGGAGATCCCGTGACCCCTCATATACGCTGATGATGACCACCGTGGGGCTTAGGCTGGTAGGATTTCAGCATAATCTTTCCGTTACTCTGCAGCAAAAGGTATCCATGAGGAATTTTCCCACGATACAAAAAGTTACGAGGTACTCCAACCACTAAACTCTACCGTCATCTATTTTTTCATGGAATATCATTTGAATAAAAACGTTTGATTGTGACTCCTCATGGTTTGACAATTTTTGCCACAAAGGTTTTGTAAGCTTAGTATAACAAGCGACCAAAGCCAAAAATCCAGTATCTTCTCTGGCAGCACGACAACGAGGCGCCGTGCCGCCGCACACATCTTCCACAACATTCGACTTTTTTAATTCAAATAATGGTCCATACTACCTCACCTGTCAAATTTTTATAACATATTCGTAGCATAAATACTTACGCCTGTCACATAGAGGGGTAGGCAGAGACTACGGACTTCCATTCGGCACGATCCTGACACCTGTCTCGCCTCTTTCATGTCCGTATATCTACTTGTGCATACGTGCTCGTTGGTTAAGTGTAAATGAAAAGGCAAGAGGACAAGATAGAGGACGCAAGACTGCTTATAAATTTGATGAGATTTTTGAGATGTCCAAAAAGCGATAAATGAAAACAAGAAGAATGTTCAGAGGAATTTTCCACGTCGCTTAGAAGTAAAGTAAAGATAGATTCTATACAATAATGATTTCTTATATTTACGCGAACACTACACATTGAAATAATACTAGTTTTTACAGAATTTATCGCATATATTTAACTTTTTAAATACCCGACGTTTCGAGCGCTTTACAGCACCCATGGTCACGGGAGGGACTGAGATGTTCAACGTCCAGATGTCATAGATAACCGCAGTTACCATAGATTAAAATTTAACTTTTGTTCCGATCTACACAGTAAGAACTTATGGTATCTTGAAGTCTTGCAGTTGTATGCTTGGGTTGGGATTTAATTTTATTTATTATAGGATCCCAAGCAGATGGTAGCACAGTTTCTCTATTGAAATTAGGATGTTTTATGATTGCAATAGCCTCGCGAATCATCCTTGGAAGGAATCGGTGTTCTTTAGTGAGGATTTGTGGTCTATCAAATCTGATGTAGTGACGGGGGCGATCCTGTACGTGTTCGCAGACTGCAGATAGCTGATGTGAAGAATCGACGCTCCGGGAAGTCTGCTACAACTGCAGCAAAGAAAAAGAGCAATTGTCTTTGGCGATACGAATATAGATCTTTTGGTATCAGATACTAAGACTATGCTGTATAATGATCTACTAAAGGAAACAGGTTTCAAAATAATGAACAATATTGATGCACTACACAGCACCTGTGTGTCACTAACGTCGAGAACTATTATTGATCATGTTGCTACAAATCTTAACAACCAAAAATTTCATATGGGTATCATTGAATCTTCTTTTTCAGACAATAAAAATACCTATGTTGAAATGAAAAAAGTGAATCCACCACAAATGCAAAAGTTACGATACGGAGCTACTAACTATGAAATTTTATACAAGCGCACCAGACAACATGAGCTTGAAAATGAAAACTGTAATTTTGAAACTCTAGAAGAATTTATAAAGAAAAATTTATCAGAAAGTAAAGAAATAAAATGTAAAGTTATCAATCAACCTCAGAAAGAATGGGTTAGTAAAGAAATCATAATGGGGATCAAAAAGAGGAATCAACTGTCGAGTAAACTAAAGCAGAACCCAGAAAATAATGAACTAAAATCAGAATATGCTAATGAAAAGGCAAAAGTGGCGAGACTTATCAAGACTTCGAAGAGCAGATATTACTACGGAGAGTTTGAAAAATGTAAAAGTAAACCTAAAAAGATGTGGAAGCTGATAAATATACTATCTAAAAATAAACCTATTGTAATCTGTGTTCCCCCAAATCTTAAAACGGATAACGGCTTAGTTAATAAAAATTAAAGATCCTGTAGCTATCTGTGAGTTGTTCAATAAGTTTTTTTTTTCAAATATTGGTACGCAACTGGCAAACAAAATAATGCCCAATTATCATAACAACGATACATACACATTGCCAAAACTAAAATCGTATACAAGCGAAATCAAACTCTCAGTCTTCAAACAATGTGATAAAAATGAGATAGCTAATATTATCGATGGTCTGGAAACTAACACTAGTGTATTGTAAGTGTACTTGTTAAATAAAATAAAAAAAATAAAAAAATAGGGTGATATTTACGATAGTTGCCACGCTTGGCAAGCGGGTTGCCAAACGCAGTTTCTTTTATTGTCTTTTAATTGTTATCAGGAAGGCGCTGCTGCCAATTTCCTGGTTTATTACCCTCTGTCGACTTTCACGATAGTCACGGGGCTATATGGAGTAGTGGATATTCTTGCACCGTCACTTCAGGGTAGGACATAATCTTTATCTCATATTAAAATAACCTCCGAAACCTTAAACAGACATAATATCTAGTCATACAATAATGCTATGTACTACGTTAAATATTTCAGGCCTCGGACTCCGACGTCTGTTAACATTCAGCGTTGTTAACTTCTAAAAATAGGTTACATTACCGAGACATGTTCACTCATGGAATGACTCACGAACACAGTCATGCGAAAGCAATGTAGAAGATGACCTAAACAAATTATGGAGTCCTCCTGTTTTCTGAAATGCAATAAAATAATCATAATTTCATTCACTGCTGTAAGTATGGATATTCTTACGATTGACAAATAAATATAGATTTATCTTATTCTTTATCAGTCCAAAACACAGCGCCTAACATAGAAAGCAAGGGTATAGTGATGTCACCCCTGGAATGAAAACTGTTAAAGTTAATAAAATTCCGATAAACGTAAAGTATGTTCTGAATAAAAGTATTTTTGCGAATTTTATAATAACAAAACTTCCAAACATTAACTCGTTTCCTTCCATTTTGCATGATCACATGTGGTAGGGCCATGCTGCTTTTATAGAGAAGTGAGAAAAACCACGCCCTCATAGAATACCAGCGTAAAATAGTAGCTTAATGCTGCTGTGTTTCGTATTGGGAGTGTAAAAAACCGGAGACCATTTTTACTGGAAACGAGGCATTCCATCTTAGTCCTCACAGGTGACAACGCATCTGCATTTTGATTAGTAATCGAGGATAGATGTAGATCTCAATGGGCCGCAGCAACCACTTATCAGGTGTCACTCTATCCTATAAAAAATGATCCTGACACACCTCTGTCTCGATTCTTTCATATCCTTATATTTAGATATACATGCTCGTTGGTTGAGGGTACTCTTAATTTGTTATCTTATATACATATTATAGGATAGGGGGAGGAAGCCCCTGATGGTAAGTGGTTGTGTGGCCAGAGGGGGGGGGGGGTTGGGGTGATGCTTCTTTTGAGATGGCTCTACGTAAAAAATCAATTTCGTCGATAAACATTCGTCTAAGCGTCCCTTGCACATTATTTAATATAGGCCCTTGCTAACCCTGCACCATAATTTGCTTTTATTTCTTTCCTCAATCATTCTTTCAACGTGTACCTACCGTCGTAGTATTCTTCATCGCACGAAAGTACGTACAAAAAGTCACATACTTAGCTACCGGATAAGGTTAGATTTAACCATCCGTCAAATGTGATATCCCTCTACCAGATGCAGGAGTGTACAGTTTACAAGTTTGATTGTAATCTTTAGCAGAGGCCAACCTAAACAATCGATTAAAATCCGTCTAAAAGAACGTACAGCTGATATGAAACGCCCTCGCTTAGGAAACTCTTCAATGTGTTAGCATGTTCAGGATCGTCCCCGCCAGTATGTCAAATTTAATAAACCACACTGACTCCTACTAAAATTCGTGAGCCTATTGAAATTAATAAACAACCTAATTTCCATAGAGAAGAGATGATTTGGTGATATCATCTGCTTGGGAATTAAAACCAAAGTATGTATAACATCTCAAGATTTAAATAAGTCACTGTAAGCTGTAAAGCACATACTGCGAAGATCAGACAAAAAACCCAATAATTCTTTCTGAGCCGACGCGACGTCAACTAGACTAACGTCTACGGTCTTAGCTAAACATAAAAACATAAAGCTCAGAGGATAAGCGTTCGCTGTAAAACGCGACCACAGTACGCGAGCAACCCGGGTTCGATATCCACCGACACCAATGAAATTTTTAATTACAATTTCATGTGCTAATATACCACGTGCTCGGCGGTAAAGAAAAATATCGTGAAGAAACCTGAATCAAATCTGAGAAATAAAAAAAGAAATATTTCGAAAACATGTAGTTCGGCATAGAAGTTCGCCAACACGCATTGGGGCAGCGCGGCGGACATTTCCCTGCCCTAAAACCCTCTCAGAAATGATAGGATGCCTGTGCAAACTGTGGAACAAATACCTCAGTTTCCCTCAAGACTTTGAGTGCAGTAAAGTATCCGAAACGTTGGGAATTAAAAATAAGTACAATAAATAAAATTAAACGCGAAAAAATCCGTAGTTAGTTATATTCGGCGAGTAGTTGTTGAAGCTTTTATCTAATTAATACAATTAAAATTCATTAATAATAAAGTTGGAATATTATTATGATAATATTAATGATCTAATTAGTAATATTAATCATCATCATTACAGCCCATCACAAATACGATGAGGAATCTCATCTTGGCAAGGGGCTCTTTGGAGGTAGCCCAGAAGATACTCAGAATTGTAAAACAACTGTATGTAATGGTTGATTTGCAAATAGAAATAGACAATAATTTTAATTGTAGTATTCATAGTTATCTTTATGATTGTAATGATGCATCATGCATCGCTATTGTCACGGCTACGAAGATGTGTAGCCGCATTAAATTACATCGAAACTAAAAAGGCTTGTGGGGAAAAAATGCGGAAGATGCTAGCCCGTCGAGGTTCCGCTCTGCTTGTTTTCTGTACACACCTCTGTGATGTGAAAATCAGCTTGATCTATGTTGTCGTCACATCTCATTAAATCTCTCCTAAGTATTTGTATTGGTACGACCTTAAAAAATTTTTTTTCTAATTTCATTCCCTGATTTAAAAAATGAAAATACTATTATTATGTGACGTCATGTGTAACGCGCAAATGAAATCCCAATGGTGTTCCAACTTCATCGCATATAGGTAGAACCACGGGAACGCTTTCGCACACATCTGCAGCCCCAACAGTGTCAGTACTCCTCCCCCATCTCTTTCTCAGGTAAGGTGCACTAGAACACATGGTAGGGGAGACCGGGTACAGAAGTAACGACGGGTCGAAAGTAACAAGTGCTCTGTAGGCTTATACAATAGCCAAATACCGCTGCGCTGCCGTAAGGTGATGGACTGTGACGCTACCCTCACTTGCATTCAGTCGCCATGCGCGCCACCTGTTGTTAGTTTGCGTGAGAGGACGTTTTGTGATTTCACAAATGTTTTTAGTGTTTTTATAGTCCTAAACACAATGTTTTAATTTGTTTTTGTACAGCACGTTTCGTTTTAAGGTTATTTTTCATGTTTTAACAAAAATGTGGTCGGGTACAAAAGTAACACACACACACATATATATATATATATATATATTATACATTAATTATATTAAAATAATTACACCTAACCGGAAACAAAGGTAAAAGTACAAAATGTTACTTTTGTACCCGGTCTCCCCTACGCGTTCCTACACGGTCTCAACTTCATCAGCACAACGGACGCCCCCTTGTCCGATACGTGAAGGACATGGGGCCAGGAATACCGAGCACTTAGAAGCACTAGCCTCCTGACCACACCGGCGGATCTGGTCTATGGCTCCGGCGCCAACCAAGATTCGGCCGCGTAGGGTAGAGAGAGCGGTTCCTCGCAATACCGACACTCCCCTGCCACCATGGCATCAACGGTGCAGCTCAGCCAGAGTCGCTAAGGAAGGTGCGACTCCATCTCTGCTGTGGCGGTAGGGGAACAGGACACCGCTCTCGCCGCAACCCACCAACGCTCATTTTTTATATAGAAGAGCTATAGGCTCGACAAGCCCACTCGGAGTAGCCATCTCGGACCTGCCCTTCACGTGGGACCAGCCATATGGGTTGTTCTTCGTTCACCGCGGGTGAACAAGCCACGACAATAAAGCGCGAACCCGTTGGGGGGGAGGGCACTCAACTTAACCCAAATATCCACTTAACTCGAGATAACCGACGAGACGCGACCCACTGATGATAACCACGATAAGTGCATTTGTTTGTCAGTTTGTTCATCATTATACTAATGGGTGCGTTTGGCAGAAAAAAGCGCTAGCAAGCGCTTGTAAGCAAAATGGCGATCGTAAGCGGTAAGCGCTGTCAAATCGTAAGTAGCTATTTTCCTCCAGGACACGATGTTAGTTTTAACCGGGGAACCTAACCTAATTTAAATATATGTTTGTAAAGTATTCATATTAAAAACTTACCAATCATGAATTTTAATAACATGTATATGTTTATTCATGTCATTATATTACTTTAAAACTAATATTGCACAAAATAACTTATAAACTCTACTTCAAAACAAACAAATTAAATAAGCAAAATGGCGGATTGTGTCAGCGCTACTCAAGTAGCAATCGTGTCCTGGCCGAAAACTATTTCAGCGCTTATAAGCGCTTGCTAGCGCTTTTTTTCTGCCAAACGCACCCATTGACTTTAAGTGCTCTTAATTCTTACAATTTATATTTTTTAAGTCCTGATTGCTGCATTCATGTGATTATTGATCACATACTAACAAACTATACGTAATATAATATATTACGTATAGTTAGTTAATTGTTTGAGTTAGTTAAAGCAGTAGGCCTTATTATCCTACCATAGTACCAACAAGGCCTGCTAGCAAGGTTTTTAGAAATGTTTAGTTTTGTTTTTCCTTATTGAAAATATTACAATTATTCGTACATACTTTATAGAAACTCTACTAAACCAATGATTTTTATTAAAATCTGTGGACCAAATACGATACGATAGCTAAGGAAATTCGAAATAAAATGAGAAATCATTTTATTTCGAATTTACCTTAGCTAGGCCTTATTACCCGCAGGTAACTTATTCGTATTTAATGCATATGTAATACGATTGGGGTAGATTTAAATGTAGTGCTCAGTGCACGGTTGCAATTATATGCTGTCATCCCTAGATTCGAAAATTGACAGTTGCGCAAAATATTTATACTGGCTTCATTAGTAAACAATTACATCTGCATCTTTTCTGAATATAACACACATAGATAGAACTTGTACTAAATTAAAACTTACAGCCTCTCTACTGAGCGCAGCCCTCGTCTTATTTCTGAGAGTAGTTTTTTTATAGGTTAAGGGTGAAATGCGAGCACGCAGACCACCTGATGTTAAGTTGATGCTGTAGCCCATAGACATCTACATTTATCTTTGATTAAGAATCAAAATGCAGATGCGTTGTCACCCATAGTTGAATAATTAAATAAAAAAAAATCGACTAAGATGGAATGCCTCGTTTCCAGTAAAAAATTATATCCTGTTCTCTACATTCGAACTACTAATAAACACTATATATTTATCAAACGAACATAAAACTAATAATGTATGAAGTAGGGATTTATGTTATAACGCGGGCAGAAAGAAGTTAATAAATATTTTTGCTTTGATTGATTTTTTTATCCCCCCGAACTTGTTCCCATCTTGTCGAGACGAGGGGCTTAGTAGCTATGGCTTGGAAACCTACGGCGAACAAAGAGGAATCCATTAGACTGGCCCGAAGGGGCCGCTTTAGTGGGCTTACCTAGCCCACTCCGGATGCGCGTTGGTAGACTGTGGCGGGAGGGGTGTCCTCAATTACTTCCCGTCGCAGCCGAGGTGGAGCCGCGGGGGAAGAGGAGTGTTGGTACAGCGATGCCCCACTCGCCCTTCCTATGGGATTCTGACGGAACTGCAACGTTGATGCGGTAGTGATGAGACCGCGAGGGGAGTGGAGTGTCAGTATTGCAAGGCGTCGCACTCCCTACCCTCCGTTCCACTGACGGGGGGGGGGGGAAGCTGGTGCTTCCGAGTGCTCGCTTTTTCCTGACCCCATGGTCTTTGCGTATCGGGCAAGGGGCATCCGTTGCGCAGGTGGAATTTGAGGTCGCGGTGGAAGTCACGCTTTGTGATCCTGGTGCCCCTTACCTGAGAAGGAAAGGGGGGTAAAGAAATCTTCCTCCGAAGAGATAGTGCTATGGGGCTTTTGGCGCCGGTGGGGCCACGGATATGTCCAAAAGCGTTGCCGTGGCCCTGCCAATATGCGGCTAGGGTGGAACACCATGCGGTTTTAGTCGTTGCGAATCCGACATAACCCGAGCTTGGCCCTGCCAGGCGGATATGCGTAAGCACGTATCCCCCCCTTGTAAAGAAAACGTTGCGTCGTTTAAAAGCACAATTCATGACAGATACGACACTTATGATAAGTTTAGTATAGATACTGCTAAACGACTAAAAGCAACTGATATGTATGTGCAGTCGAAATTAATTATCTAATTAGGTACATCAAGTTAAACATAAAGTAAAAGCTCACTAAATTAAGATTCAATATAATGTAAGATTAATTATATTTTAAGTGTCATTCCGGACGCCACCTTTATCAGGCAGCATTCCTAAAAAGGAGTGCTATAGGTATCTGAATAGGCTACGTTCTATTCCTAATTCGTAAATGTCATTCACCTAGCCTCATTAGAATGTACGAAGTGTAAGATTAAATTATACGGTCTTATAAAACTTGTTGAGGAACAGAGTAAAATCAATACTTACATAATTTATTTAATGAATTATTATTTAATATCTATTACACATTTCTGTTATTTGTATTATATGTATTACTTTTAGATTTAGGTTTATAAGCAAAAAACCTTTTTTTAAAGTGGTGGTCCCGTAATGTCGTAAACAGCGACGATAGGAAAAGTGTAAAAGATCACATGACTATCCCAGGGCCGATAAAGAGCAATATAAGTACCTATAACCATTTCGTAACAGCAGCCTGGATCGACAGCGAGACCCGGCGTCAAAGGTGGGACATAACTAGAAATACTTACGACCGCCGATCTACTTACCGTGACGACTATAATAAATTATTCCTTCTATGCTATGGGAATAATCTATAGTTATAGTTTTTTTTAATAGGAAAGTACCTATCCATGACACTAACAAGACACTAGAATTTTTATTTTTATATAGGTAATTCCGTTATACTTTATTTAATAAAAATTATCTACGTGTGTTATATTATTATTTTGAATTAAAAAATATAAAATATTTTTAATATTATTTATGCCAGACTTGCAAGAAGTTGTTTGTCGAATAGTCTAACAATGCGAATATTTGCATAGAAATTGCTATGAGAGTCTTCACACTTCTTTATAACAATCTCAGTACCTATAAGCAACCTTCCCATCACGACAAGAGGTGAACGACCTCGCTTATCGCTTTCATCGGCATTCCAAACGAACGAACTGCAAGCTTCAATAGAGGCATTGTTACACTGTTTTGAGATACAATTTTGTATTTTTATTTTGTATCAATCATTTAATTGTAAATGTTATCACTTTATTTTATAATAATATAATACAAATAAATTAAAAGTTGATCCTAAGTGATGTCATTTTGTGTGATATCTTCTGCGATGAGAGGCGTCACGATTGCCAACTGTAATTTATAACTGCTTACATTATAGGATATTAATTGATGGAGGAACTAAATCGCCACTACAACACGTGCACGCAGATAGGGAAGTTCGCAAGTATTTATTCCATAAAACCTTTAAGTCAAAGTAAAGAACTGGTGTAACCTAATCAAACTTAGAAATTTTTGAACTCATCTATAAACTAAATACAAAGCCAAAATAATTTACTGTCGGGTATAAATGTATGGTATAATATAAAACAAGAGAAAATTCTCATTGAAATTAGAAATAAACCAGATTTTTGAAGAAATAAAGATATAATTTTTGAGGGAACTTAGCACATCGAATATATAAGTTAGAAATTACAATTTCTAGAAGACTAGAGCACATTATCTACCCAATAAAAAACCAATATGTGCGGATTGGATTTTACATCGGCTGCAAAGATAAGAATATATATACCTACAAGAAATGGGATGTAAAACACTTCTTGCATGTGGAAGGAAAAAGGAGAACTCCCGCCGGGCAAGGTGTTCTGCCCGGGGAGCGACCAACATTCCGTATGATGGTTCGGGGATGTTCTATATACTTATACTGTTCATAATTCAAAATTTTGATAGCGTGATTTAGGCTTCGGTGTGTTTCACTTGCGGCGCGACGACAGCGCCGCCACACTTCGTATTATCATATTTTCATGCACAAATGAAGACGATTAACGAGCATAGTAAGTTTCCAATTGAGAATTAAAATACAGATGCGTCGTCATCCCTGAAGACGAAATGCCTCATTATCGGTTACCAGTAAAAGATTCTCCGGCTACACAACAGGACAAGTGCTTATATATAATCAAAGCACAAACATATAATGTTGCTACTTTACGCAAGTACATATTATATCTACTCTGAGGGCGTTGTACTTCTTCGGTCGAGTCGAACCATTTGTGTTACAACCGTAATCCAATACAAGGCGTAGTGAAAATTACAATTTGTATGGTAATTTGCACTGCACCTTGTATTTATCCTCGACTGCTATAATGTTGTGCTTTAAATTATTACTTACTTAAAATTTATTCGCACAACCTCATGCAGAAAAGCCTGATTTACTTTGTTCTTTTTCTAATTTATTTAAAGGTAGTATTAAAATAAGTTACCTGTATACTTATATAATAAGGTCTAAGTAAGAAAAATCGTTTTTATTATAACCGCTCTCGCTCAAGGAGATAAGATACTCCTATTACACGATAATGTCTCTACAAGTTTGCAGAGACGCGCTATCCCTCGTCCTGCCACCAGAGTTGCATTATATTTTTTTATATAGGATAGGGTTACACACGAGTACAGTCCACCTAATGGCAAGTGGTTGCTGTGGCCCATAGACACCTACATATATACATCCTCGATTACGAATCAAATGCAGATGCGTTGTCACCCGTGAGGACTGAGATGGAATGACTCATTTCCAGTAAAAAGGATCTCCGGTTTTCTACACTCACCATATGAAACGCAGCAGCATTAAACTACTATTTTACGCTGGTATTCTGTGAGAGCGTGGATCTTCCACGGTCGAGCCGACCCATTCGTGCTACAACTATACTACTAATATAGCTGCATGGTTCTACCACGTAAAAATCATTATCTATCATAAGATACGAGCGCACTGCACCAATAATAAAAATCAGTCCAAATAAATCTTAGATAAATGTTTTGTAATATTACATATACAGCATGTATAATACAGTAGGCACACGCTCGACTGTGGCCGGCTTCACTCGGTCACTGTGACGTAGGCGCGGGACCCGAAGCTTGTTGTCTTGTATGTCTTGGTGTAATGGTACACCAATATACCATTTTCTCTCATATCTCTCAATGTTCTGCTGAGAGCCTCCACGGCTTCTTTATGGCCCATAGTGCCTTACAATAAGTTTTGTTTCTTTCAAAACTTGCGCCACATTACTCTGCTTTGAAATGTTGCATAGAGGTGTCTCCACTCTCTACATGCAACAAAATTAAGGTAATTTAGATGTATAACGGGCTGTCTTGCCACCATCCAGCAACGTCGCTGCAATACCGGAAGAGGCAACTGCCAAAACTATTCCGTGATTTTTCCTTACCTTGGCTAATTTAAAAGAAAAGTTTCAATCCAAAAGAAAACAAATTTCCAACCCTATTTAAGCCTTTTGGGGATGGAATTTTTGAAAACTGTGAAACACAGACTTCTTTATTTTTATTTTTAATCAATAGCTAAGATACTGAATTTAGAGAATATAATTAAAATGACGGCATTTCATACAAATGTTCTACCCGTATTTAATACCCTTGGGGGTAGAATTTTCAAAATCTGTGAAATACTTTTTTATTAGTTGTTAATCGAAGCCTTGGTAGCTCAGATGGTTAACGCTCGCTGTAAATATTTCAGAACGCGAGTAACCCGGGTTCGATCCCCGCCGGCACCAATGAAATTGTTAATTGCAATTTTAAGTGCTGATTTACCACGTGCTCGGCGGTGAAGGAAAACATCGTGAGGAAACCTGCATGTCTGAGGAATAAGAAAAAAATATTTCGAAGACATGTGAAGTTCGCCAACACGCATTAGGGCAGCGCGGCGGACACTTCCTTGCCCTAAAACCCTCTCAGAAATTAGGGGAGGCCTGTGCCCAGCAGTGGGACGTATATAGGCTGTAACTTTACTTTACTTTAATCGAAAGACAAAATACCAAGTTTTATATACTTACAAAACTTGAAAAATGACGGACTTTTATACAAATAATGAAATTCTATTATTTAATATTATACATATTATTTTGGGTCTTGCCGATGCGCAAAAAAAACCAGACTAAATATTTTCTAAGGCTTTTTGGAACTGTTGCAACAAGGCTCTGATCTTTATTTGATTCGAATTATAAAAATGAGCTATCTTAAATCGTAATCTTTATCTTTGTGAATAAATTCTTACTTGAGCTTGAAGATTTGATAACGTATCGTCGTCTTATATTTTTGAAATTGGTCTTTCTAAAATACTTAGTCGGCGGTTATTAAGGCCTACAAAATTTCACCATAGGCCTTATTATACTCCCTCTTGGTGTGTAGTTTTTTGTTCCATAATGTATTTTATATCACTTTTAAAATGTTATAAATGCAAATAAGTTGTACGCTTTTATTACTAATCTAATAACGTAGTCAGATAACAACCCGGTTTCAGCTGTCCAAATAGTGCAAAGATAAAGTGTGTAGAAGAATGGGTTTAGAATCTATTAAAATATGTGTAAATGATTGGTCCTGCGCCTAAGCTCTCTCGGTCCGTGTCGGATTGCGATTTGATAATTGTGAGGGAATAGAGAGTGCACCTGTGCTTGCGCATGCATTAGGACACTATAATGGAAACTGTACTGTGCAGATAGGATAGTCTCCGTGGAGACTGGCTACTACGACTAAAATTCGGTTGGGAGGACACTCAACCCAACAATAAACCAACTCTCAACTCAAGACACAACCAACTCACTGATGATAATTGCGAGGAGTGCGTTTGTTTGTCAGTTTGTTGAACATTATACTAATGACTTTAAGTGCTGTTAGGCGAGGAAATTCATAGTTTTTTCGAACTTTTTGTCTTATTTGCTGCATTCATGTGATTATTGATCATAAATATTAAATATAGTACGTATAGTCAGATGATTTGAGTTCGTTAAAGCAATAGCCCTTGTTATCCTACCATAGTAAAATGGGGCTCACTAGCAAGGTTTTTAGAAATGTATAATTTTGTTTTATGGCAAATGTTACAATTTTACGTTCATACTTTATAGAAACTGTACTAAGCCAATGATTTTTATTAAAATCTGTAGACCAAATTGGATATTTCTCACCTTTTTATACCTAGACCTTATTACCCGCTGGGTACTATACACCATTTTGATGTTATCTATATAACATAGTAGTATACTGTAGTATATATATAGTGTACATATATATACTATATATAATATATTATATATACATATACTGTAGTAAATATACTGCTAAAAAGTGATTAAAGTAGATTTTAGCAGTATACTTTATTGTGTTATTATTATTATCATACGAAACTACATCAGTGTAAATTGAATTATAACTAAAACAATTTAACAGCATTAAAATTTTTCTCGTGATCATCATCGTCAGACTAAGCAGTTCACTGCTTGACATAGACCTCTAACCTGCTAGACATCTTGCACATTGCTTAGGTGAGCGTCCCACGCTACATTTGCCTAAGCACTCTTAATTTATAATTCAACTAGCTATTCCCCGCGACTTCGCCCGCATGGAATTTATCACGATTTGATTTCATGGGTTTTAATTATTTTGCGCGGGTCTCAAATTCTGTTTCTAAAATAAAAGTAGCCTAAGTTACTCCTTATAACATCAGCTATCTGCCAGCGAAAGCCCCATCAAAATCGGTCCAGCCGTTTCTGAGATTAGCCGGAGGAAACAGACAGACAGACAGATACTTCAATTTTATTTATTTGTACAGATATTTAATCTAACTTCTTTAGAATTCGTATAATATACCGTATTTCACCATTACTACTTTATTGGCCCCAATTCATTATATCATAATAAATGCATAAACACTCACGCCTGTCACCCAGAGGGGTAGGCAGAGACCACGGACTTCCTTTTGACACGATCCTGACATACTTCTTTCGCCTCCTTTACATCCATATATCTACGCATACATGCTCGTCGGTTAAGGGTACTTTTTACGTGGCCCATTTTCAAAATATCGCCAATTTGGTCGATAAAACTTTTTTCTAGGGCGTCCCTTCCCGACTCTGCCGTTCACATCTGCCATATAATTTTGTTTTGTCACTCTTTCCTCATTCATTCTTTCTACATGATCAAACCACCGAAGCATTCCTTTCTTAATCCTGGTCACAACATCATCTTGCATACCACATTTATCTCTTATAATGCAATTTCTCATCCTGTCATTCAGATTCAACCCTAGCATACTCCTTAAAGACCGCATTTCTACAGCATTTATTCTACTTTCGTGCTTCTTCTGCCACACCCAGCTTTCACTACCATACATTAAAGTAGGGACTAATACAGCATTATGAATTACCATACGTGCCTTTTTTGATACATTCTGGTTCTTCACAATAGACTGTAGTGCCCCATTCACTCTATTCCCTGCATTTACTCGTCGTTCTATATCCTTATCATATCTACCATTCCTGCTAAATACACATCCCAAATACACAAACTCATCCACTTGCTCAATTAACTCTCCTTCTATTCTTATTTCACATACCGTTTTGCTTTCCTCTCTTTCAAAAACCATCACTTTCGTCTTACTTGCGTTCACTTTCATTCCCCTTTCTTTTAATGCCCAGTTCATTAATGTAACCATCATTTGCAACTCAGCCGCCGATGACGCAAATATGACTTGATCATCGGCATACAAAAGGCATTTGACGGTTAACTCGCCCATTCTCAACCCACATTCTTCATCTTTCAAAGTTTGCAAACACCTGTCCATAAATAGGTTGAACAGCCAAGGGGAAGCCACACAGCCCTGTCTGACACCCTTTCGGATGACAAACCAGTCCGAGTAGACCCCATTGATCCTGACACAAGCACTAGAATCCCTATAAAGAGACCTCAATGCCTGTATCAAACCAGCGCTCAACCCATATGAGTTCAGTGTTTGCCATAACACATTCCTGTCCACTCTGTCATAAGCCTTTTCCAAGTCCATGAACGCACAAAAAACTTTCTGGTTTTTAGCCAAAAACTTCTCCGCAATCATGCGCATGGAAAATACTTGATCTGTACACCCCATTCCCTTCCTAAAACCCGCTTGCACATCCCAAATTTTTCCATCAGTTTCTTTCATAACTCTTTCAATTAACACCTTAGTGCATACAGTTTACCCACAATACTAAGCAAGCTGATGTAGTTTTTGCAGTCCTGCTGTGACCCTTTTCCTTTATATATTGGTACTATAACTGCTTTACACCAGTCATCCGGTACCCGTTTTAATTCCCAACATAAATTAAACAAGGTGTACAGCAGGCCTGCCACCACTCCCTCTCCAGCCCTCAGCATCTCGAGTGATACTCTATCATATCCAGCTGCCTTACCTGCTTTCATGCTTTTCATTGCTTTCATTATTTCATCTACACTTATCTCCATACCCCTTTCCACTTCTTTCGGAATTTCTTGTTCATTTAATTCAGACGACTCTTCACTTATAAATAAGTTTCAAAGTATTCCTTCCATCTGTTTAAATTCGAGACTTCATCATTCAGAATACATCCATTCTCGTCTCTTATAGCATTAATTATAGGCTGTTTTGTATTTCCCCTGGCAGTTCTTACGAGTTTCCAGAACATTTTTGTATTAGACTGGAAATTATCAGATATCCTTCTATCATTCTTATCCGTTCTTTCTTTCTTTTTCCTTTCAACTACTTCTTTTACTCTCTTATTTAGATGTCTAAATTCTGCCTTTTTTCTTTCAATCTCATCATTCATACCACCAGAATTACCAGTTTTAGTTGCTAGTAAATCTAACCATGCTTTCTTCTTTGATTCAACTTCCACCCGCACCTCATCATCCCACCACAACGTATTCCTTTTCCTTTCATTTGTTCTCTTACTTACACCACATACTTCGGTGGCTGCATCCACCAAACCTTTCTTAATATCATTAATTCTTAATATCATAATTATATCAATATATTGAGAAACCATTATGGTATAACGGTAAATATGAGTATATTGAGGATTACTGGCGATAAACCATGTGTTAAGTAGTTTAAATTTTAGACTAACTGCAAACACATACCGTTTTCAGCGCGAAAATGGGTCAGCCGGAACAGGAAAGTGCCATATTAACAGAAACTAACGTTGAAATAGTGACCTGCTGATTCGAACGGTGAGTGACAAGAACCGTGCTTCTATTATACAGACAGAAACAGAACGGCGACAACGAATATTCATTTTTAATTTTTTAATTTAGGATTAAATGTAGGTAAAAAAAAAAATATGGGAGAACTCTCCGTAGTTTGGATGCGTTTGTTTTACCTTTTATTTTTCTGATGGAGAGATTGATCATTTTTATGTATAAAGAAATACATGTGAGACAACCACAGAAATCGTAATAATTGTCTTATTACGATTTTTGTGGAGATAATTATCTATTATCACTGAATAAATAATAGGTATTATATAAAAATTAATATCATATTATTATAAAAGGCCCTATTTACAGGTGAGAACGCATTCCATCTTAGTTCTCAGACGTGACAATACATCTGTATATTTTTTTTTCAAAAAGTCTGTCGGCCACAGCATCTACTTATTATCATCAAGCGGATTGACAAGTAATATGATAAATAAATAAATAAGAATTAACACAATATATAAATATATATACTTTATAATAAGTTATTCGTTTTCAGTGTCAGAATATGGTTACAAAAAGGACGATATAGGGGACTCGCTCGTGGAAACTGTCCATGCGGTCGGATGTAAGTTCTGTAAGACTCGTTACTATAGAACCCAAAAACTGATCACACTCTTAATTTCATTCTGTTTGGAATATAGCTGCAGTCTTCTACAGATATGAAAGACTGATCACACTCTTAATTTCATTCTGTTTGGAATATAGCTGCAGTCTTCTACAGATATGAAAGACTGATCACACTCTTAATTTCATTCTGTTTGGAATATAGCTACAGTCTTCTACAGATATGAAAGCATAGCGACAAGACATACGCAACTTCAATGCAGCTCGTATTGAGTGGAACTCTGTCTGAAAGGTCCAACTGTCGAAATTGAAAATCAATTGTGGCAGAGTAATTTCCGGGATACCCAGATTTTGGGTGAGATTGAGAGGTTCTATTCTATGGACAACAAATCTCATCGCACAATTTCAATGATATCCCGGACTGATATCAACATCAATGACTAGGCAACCACTCGTTATTATTATTATTATATCCAAAGTAAAATATTATTCATAATTAATTTCATAAGTATCTATGTCTTTATACACAACTGTGTATAAAGACATAGATAAAAATTTTACGTACGTGTTGGTGTTTCACACACGGAAATTGTAAGTTCAAATAAGCACTAACACCCAGTTAACAACAAGTTTAATTTAGCAGTGAAAGAACGTCTAAAATAGACCGCCTATAATGTTTCCGGTCGGTGGTTATAGTGACGTTAATGGACGTCAAAATAGGGTAAAAGCTTCGTTGGGGGAAGATTATCCGATGTTTACTTTGTTGAAAACATACGCAGACGCGTCATTTTATATTTAGACTCATTTCTAATTGATCAGATGTTACTCAGTATGACACTAATGCAATGTGCTTAGGGAGTTTTTTATAGGATAAGGGGACAAACTGCAAAGTCCATGGGACGGTAAGAGATGTAGAGGC
The DNA here is from genome assembly GCA_907164705.1 of Parnassius apollo. NCBI lineage: Eukaryota > Metazoa > Arthropoda > Insecta > Lepidoptera > Papilionidae > Parnassius > Parnassius apollo. The sequence continues at coordinate 1,736,124 of CAJQZP010000501.1, read as the reverse complement.
GTTGTCACACTAGAGGACTAAGATGGAATGCCTTATTACCTGTGAAATAAGTTTCAGTTCTTTACACTCATTTCACGAAACACAGCAGGATTAGGCTGCTATTCTGTGCTCAAGCTGGTAATCTGTGCGCGTGGTCTTTCTCTTGTCGAGCCGACCCATTCGCAATGCAACCATAATATACATAACTGCATTGTGACTCTACCACGTTAAAACGAACATCTATACATCGTAACAGCCTTAATTAGACAAAATAATGATTCCGAGAGGCATGGAACATAATATGAAATATAAAAAAAAATATTAAATTTGGTGCGATATTTTTCCTACTTTTATATGGGGGGAAATAAAAATTGGGAAGGCCCACTAAGAATTCCTGTATAATTAAGGTGTTTCACATACAAAAATTGTACATACCTAGATGTCGAAAAAATACTGGCAGGTCATGTAATTAGTCATTAGTTAGTCAGGTCAGTTAATTAGTCAATTCAGAACAATTACATGGAATTTGAAGCGATTAATAAGAATTAGCGGAATTGGATTTATACCGCGGATCAAAATAATCTGTCAAAATAATTAAACGTTACGCGTTTTTTTTCATATTGTCTGACTGTCTACTAGGTAATTCCGCTAAATTTAGGTTTCTATGTAGCTAAGAGAATCGAACGACGTAAGACAGAACACGACTCAAGTAAACTGACGCTATCAGGACTTCAAGAAAGCGAAAGAATGCATAAATAACTAAAAAATAAGTAATAAGTGAAAATACCAAACGTCTAAACAGTCATATTGTAGTAGATCAGAAAAAAATAAAAAAGCTGCACATAGGAGGGATGTAACTAAAAAGTTACCAAAATTAGCATCATATTTTACATCTGTGAGTAGCAACCAATAAACCATTGTTCACTATCATTACAGGCCGTCAGAAGCCCACGGCTGAACATAGGGCTCCCTCACAGATCACAAAACACGGTTTTGAGCAACCTGCATCCATTAACTGCCAGCATGTTTCATCAGGTCGTCACTCCTTCTAGCTACCTGATGACAGGTGCGTTGTTAGGGATGGGGGGGGGGAGGCTCCCATTCACTGAAAGCCTGTGCTCAGCCATGGGAAGAATATTTAACTTTACTTAACTTTTATAGAGCAATTAGTTCGTTGCGCGGGACCAATGCGACTTCACAAGTTTTTAAATACTTTTATTTTTTAAAAATTCAAGTTTCCTAAAGCCGTTATATGTGATTACCGCGCACGTGGTAATTCAGCACTTAAAATTGCAATTAACTGTTTCTTTGGTGCCGATGGGTGGCTCGCGTATTGCACTTATTCGAAAGACCACGGCCTCTACCGAGAACTAAACGATGCATTGTGTGAAATAATGTATGTATCTATGTATTATGATTATTGTTAAATCTTATCTACTACTATTAATATTACGTATCTAATGTAGTAAATTATAAACACTATAATTATTATTAAACTAACTGACATTTGTTTGCCTATACGAAAGTATACAATAAGTTAATTGACTTAAACTTCGCGATTGAATAAATAAATTAATGTTAAGGCTTTAGCCGATACCTTTGACCGTGGCTGCATGTCGTCATCTGCGCAGAAATTCAATATTTACTATATTTGCATTCTATGTTTTTATTTAGTAAAAACAATTAATATACATCGTATGCATTGAACTATCATATGACGTAACATAATATGTTTGTACGTGTACGTGTATATGAGGAATTTTTTATTTTTTTTAAACTTTATCCACTTTCGCAATTGTCAGTAGAAGGCTGCCTCGAGAACCCTTCTTCTGCATCGTTTGCCGGTTCTTCTAGCTATATGCCGACCCTTTGCTACTTCAGCTTACTGAGCCGCTGGCCTATAACAGCTACTCTTGTTCATCTGCGGATAGCACCGTTTTAGACTTTATCCCGCAGAGACATTCCGAGCATAGACCTTACCATCGCACGCTGAGAGTGACTTTGAGTTTCCTCATACGTTCAGCAGTGAAAAACCACGTTTCAGTTCCGTAAGGCATCATTTCGTATTAAGATTCTGAGGAATATCAGGCAGCATTTGCTGATATCCCACCCGAGTTCGATTCTACGGTTGACCTCTAGATCGAAGTTGGAAGCTAAATTTAGTATTTATTATTTCATTAATCCATTCATTAGTTTACTAGGTCTCCCCCATAAATTGCTTCATAAGGGGAAATCTGCCAAGATATTCTTGGGAGAATTCATATCGACAAGTTGCGGAAACTTCAGAAGCTACTTGTTCTACGCTAACTTCTACCAATTTACGAAGAACAATGTCGGTTTCTGTTGAGTAACGTAGTCTTTTGGTCTAGAAAACATTTTACACGATACGTTCATCTTCATCATTATAGCGTTACACAAGTCCACTATTGAACAAAGGTTTGCCCAAATAATATCTCAAGGGCGGTCTAGAGCCATTATCTATTCATCGAGCTCTCGTGTCTAGGTCGTCACTCTATCTATTGGGGCGCCGGCCTACTCTCTGCTCATCGGTACGGGGCTGCCACTCGTGAACCTTTTCCCATTGGATGTCGGCTTGTCGGTTCTTCGACCTTAAGCTGCCCTAAACGGCCAAAAGCATTATTTAATCATAAATAAAAAAACAATAAAAGCAGAGGCGGATTAAATTTCGACAGCGCGCCAGGCTTCACCTCATCGGCGCCCCACTGGCTATGTCAATAAATTATATTAAATATACTATGTTACAATTTATAATTATATAGTTTAGTTTCAAAATAATTAGGACACGTGTACACTTAACAGGTGGGCGTAGATGATGAAAATGAAAATGTGATGGGAAAGTAAGGGCAACGTAGGAAGCTCTACATCTCTATAGAAAGTACGATTTTCCATATTATGTGAGTAGTTACTTTCAAAATTATTATTTTTTCGTTTAAAACTTCCGCGCGCGCCCCTTTACAACTTGAACCCCTAGATAAGTGCTTAGTTTGCGTTAAGGATAATCCGCCACTGAATAAAAGCGTTGAAAGAAATCTGTATTATGTAAACACCACCAGAATACTCTAAAAGTTTTCAGATTGTATAATGAACAATCTAATAGTATTACAGGGATTTGGTATTTTTTTTAAAGAATAAGTGTGACAAAAGAACCCACTCCCCACTCATCTGATGGTAAGTGGATGCTATGGCCCATAAACATCTACATCTATCCTCGATTAGAGATCATAAAACGTTGCTCCCCTGAGGACTAAGATGAATGTCACATTTCCAGTAAATTGGGTTTCTTTACACACACCATACACGAAACACAGCAGTATTAAGCATTAAGTTGCTATTTTACGCTGGCACTCTGTGAGAGCGTGGTCCTTTCCCGGTCGAGCCGACCCATTCGTGCTAGAACCATAATATCTTAAAACGAAGTTAAAATGAAGAAGATACGATGCCAAATATGTATAAATTGGATTGAACTTCTTTTTGAGCATGGAAAGCGTTCCTTTTCAAAACTAATTATTTCAAAAAGAATAAAAATGTATTATGAAGTATAATATAGAGAATATTCTTGGTACAATGTTTCTCGCAGTTTGTCGCTGAAGTAAAACTTAGAATGTAATAATTTTTTTTAACTTTTTTAGTTGATAATAGGGCTGACATCATACTTGTGCTATTATTGAAATTCAAGAAGCGTAAACTAATCAGCTAAGATGCGCATAAAAATAAAATGGCGTGTATAAACTAGTCTAAAGAAACCTGTAATACATTTTATTGGTTTAAAAGAATATTGGCGATAAAATTTAATAAAGAAAACTATAAATGATATGTGAGATTCTTTCCCTCTATATACCCGTGGGTGCCATAAAGGGCGACTATGGGAAAAGCTAGAAAAAAGTAAAAATGTCACGCATTATTAACGACGAGACTTTTCTTTAATGGAGGCTAGTTCATGTAATACAGTCTGGTATGTAAAAACTTACTATACTTAAGTATCATATGATTTTATCATACCATTCATTACATGATTCTGATCATAACTGTTGTACCTATTATTGTAATCTATTAAAAGTAAATAGAATACAATAATATGATAATTAAGGTGGTGGTTTGGTCATGTAGAAAGAATGAATGCGGAAAGACTGACAAAGCAAATATATGTTGCAGAAGTGAATGGAAGAGTCGGAAAGGGACGGCTTGGCGGAAGTTTGTAGATCAAATTGGCGATATACTAAAAATGGGCCAAATTAAGAGTACCCTTAACCGACGAGCATGTATGCGTAGGTATATGGATGTGGAAGAGGCGAGAAAGGTATGTCAGGATCGTGCTAAATGGAAGTCTGTAGTCTCTGCCTATCCCTCTGGGTGACAGGCGTGAGTGTTTATGTTTTTTTAAAGTATAAAAATTAATATTTGTTTGTTCGTATATTATGCGCTGCCATACCTTTCATCAGATTGCGGTAAATATTGTCAACATCTTGCTTGCACTTCCGCAAAGGTTATAGGCATACTTGGACCCGATAGGTGGCGCTGTTGTAGAATCCAGATATCACACGTATGAAGCCGGGGCAGATCGCTAGTCTAATATATAAAAATTAATATTTGTTTGTTCGTACTTTATGCGCTGCCATACCTTTCATCAGATTGCGGTAAATATTGTCAACATCTTGCTTGCACTTCCGCAAAGGTTATAGGCATACTTGGACCCGGTAGGTGGCGCTGTTGTAGAATCCAGATATCACCCGTATGCAGCCGGGGCAGACCGCTAGTATAATATATAAAAAATAATATTTGTTTGTTCGTACTTTATGCGCTGCCATACCTTTCATCAGATTGCGGTAAATATTGTCAACATCTTGCTTGCACTTCCGCAAAGGTTATAGGCATACTTGGACCCGGTAGGTGGCGCTGTTGTAGAATCCAGATATCACCCGTATGCAGCCGGGGCAGATCGCTAGTATGATATACAAAAAATAATATTTGTTTGTTCGTATTTTATGCGCTGCCATATCATTTATCAGATTGCGGTAGAGTTTTGTCAACATATTGCTTTCACTTCTGGAGGTTATAGGCATAGTTGGAAGTTGAAGGCCGGTGGGTGTCACTGTTGTAGAATCCGGATATCATCCGTGCGAAGCCGGGGCAGATCGCTAGTTTTATTTATAAAATACGCAATATAACGTAAAATCTCATCTTGAGTTTTTGACTGCCTTCCATATTCAAAGCAATGGTTTGACAATTTGACTGTTGAGAATGATCGAGTACCTATCTTTGAGTAATTACTAGCATAGAGTTCTAGAATAGGAACAAAATTCCTATAGCTGAATTCTTTATACATATGACGTTTAACATACAAAACATACATAAGTACAAAATAAGATAGCTATGTTATTCTCACCTTCTTTCTTGTACAAGGTGGGTGCCGTTTTTCCATTCCGTAGACACCTCTATTGATGTGCTATTAACCAACCAAAAAAACGTTGTCCATAAATTCATTTAGTCTATAACTTAGTGAAATTAAGATTTTTTATTAATCCGATTCGTAATACTTATTTATATCAACGAAAATTTATGGAAGCTTCGTCTGAAATCTTACAACAAAACGTAGTCGAATAATGCAACATTTCGTACTGTATATACTACATTTCCGCCAAGTTATCCTCAGACTTAGTACGGGTTTCACAAGGAATAATAACTTTGCGACATTGCTACGACAGTTATATTTATAGAATAAGGGTGCCAAACAAGCACGCGGTCCACCTGATGGTTAGTGGATACTGTGGCCCCTAAATATCTACATTTATGCAGATGCGTTCTCAAGGACCCTCGTTTCCAGTAAAAAGGGTCAACGTCAAAGAGCCTTAAGCTGCTACCACGCTCTAACAGAGTACCTGTATTCTGTCAGAGCGTGTTCCTACTCCGGTCGAGCCAACCCATTCGTGCTACGAATATTATAACTGCAGCGTGACTTTACCACGTAAAGTAGTATAGTGATATAACAGAACAGTGGCCCGACCGCGGTCTGCCTTCTCTTTTGTCGCTAGATCACAACTACCAATAAATCGATTACGAAAGTATTAAGTACCCGTTTTCTCTCTGCTCCCTCAAGATATTATCCATCATTCATTAATTAAATAGAGCCAATCAAAAGTCTACTGCTGAACGTAGGGGAAATATTTGCCATAGTTCCTCTTAACAAGTGGTTTGGCAACCGTATTTTTTATTATTTCGAGTTGTTATCACGAATATACTGTTGCTTATCTCACGTTTCGTTTCTCACTGTCGTCTTTTACGATACTCACGGGATGGTATGGGGTCTTAGAGCTTCGGAGTAGTAAGCTAATAATACATATTATTTGGTAGTAGTTAGTGAATTCTTTTTCACTGCCGCTACACAGCATTATCAAGACCCTGCCTTATCTTCACGATTTAGAAATATTTTCATCACAGCAGATAAAGCTTTGTTGAATATTATTGATGGTTTATATTTTCCGCTGAGCAAGTGGTAAATCTATATAATTAAAAATCAATTACCGCATGTATGAAATATTACTTCTGAAGAAAGGCTCGTCAGATTTCGATAAATATTCACACTTACAATTGGACCCGGTAAATAGCATTGATGTCGAGATCTTGAAAACAGTCGTGCAAAGTTAGGGCGGATCGGTAGTCGGCAAATAAAATTGGGATGACAAATTGGATCCAACTAGCTCATGTACCTTGTGTGTCAGACTTAGTATTGATACTTCCCAAATTATTAGTTTTTAAAGGAATATTTGAAATGTAATATAATAATCATCATTATTTGATAATAGAAAACAATTTACTTGATCGTTCGAATAATAATGTGTTCTGTCCTATTTTTTAAATATTTTTAGATATAAAAAGTAATAAAATTAAATAAATAAACAAAACGAGTATATCGATGTCGATTGTTGCTAACATTGTGAACGAAATCACTAGAATAAAAATTAAAAACGCAATGTCTTGTTAAGTAACGTTACACATAATACTACTACAATAGGGATGTCATTTTTTTTTAGTAAATCAGAATATACAGGTGTACTTACTCTCATATCTGGCATAGTATAAAGAAACCAAAGATGACCACTTGACATTTCTATTTCCACGATAGAATTATACGCAACATCTTTCAATAGATTTGTGCATTTTTGCTTAATTAGAAAATTAAATAAGAAAAAGCGAGACAAGCACCTATATGGACTCAATTTACGTTGAATTGTAGGTTCTCTCTATGCATACGTATGTGTATGTAATTACTCTAAGGTACCTATAGATGGTACCTATAGATGGAGCCGTGGTAGCTCAGAGAGCCGTGGTAGCTCAGATGGTTAGCGCTCGCTGTAGTACACTGTAGTACGCGAGCAAACCGGGTTCGATTCCCGCCGGCACCAATGAAATTGTTAACTGCAATTTTAAGTGCTGATTTACCACGTGCTCGGCGGTGAAGGAAAACATTGTGAGGAAACCTGCATGTCAGAGAAATAAGGAAAAAAATATTTCGAAGACATGTGAAGTTCGCCAACTCGCACTGGGGTAGGACGCAGGCGGCGGACAATTCCTTGCCCTAAAACCCTCTCAGAAATGAGCGGAGGCCTGTGCCCAGCAGTAGGACGTATATAGGCTGTAACTAACTAACTAACTAACTAACCTATAGATGGTATTTACATTTTCGTAATATATGTAGAGTACCTAACACTATATTTCCGTAATTATAGGAAACAGAAAGTTAATTTTAAATCTATATCTCAGTTGAATTTGATTGAAATTTAGCTCAGTCGTCTAAAATGTATCTCAGCCAGTATACATTTTAACCAGATCCGATGATAATAATTGCAGTCCGTAACATTTTTAAGTACTAAATAAATTCCCTTGGTTTGAAATTTGACATTTAACTACTCACAGACTAACATCATGTTCTAAATTACCTACTTTAATATCGCTTTCATCATCCCTTATTGTGACATAAGCATAACATAATTGTGCTCATTATATAAACAGTTTTTATTTGTGTCAAGTGTGAGCCACTTCACTTATTAAGTACTCGTATGTCCTTTAATGGGTGTTAATTTGGCGGCATTTTATAATCGTTATGGACTTACCATTTAATCTAGATATATTAACTTCCTTAATCTTTTTGTCTTTAAATTATTTTATTTACTTACATGTTCTATATAGTAAGTAGGACATTAAGATAAAAATATATGAGGATTGGTGATAAGTGATAACAGTATCTATGCAAGCGTAATTGGTATTTATTATTAGCTTGATAGTTTTTTAATCAGGCTTGAATTTTGTTTTGTAAAATCAAAAGCCACCGCTTTTACATAATATAATTTAACAATTTTAAAAAGGCTGATAACAGCTCTTGTCTCTTGATCAAAAACTCGGGTGCTAATAATCAAATACGTATATATATACGTATATATATACGTTTTTCATATTACTACTACTAATGAGACCCTATATTGGTTTTTTGCAATTAAAAAAATGCTATTTACTTAAAATAAGTGCAAGCTGTTTTCCGTAATATAGTAATAAAAAGAAAATGATTTTATTTATAATATAATAATAAGTAAAATAATTTTTATTTATTTAGTATTTTCAATAATAAATCAACCATCAGTCTCTGGTTGCAAGAAGGAAATATACTTATCTTAATTTGGCTAAAGCTAAAAAGAGTTTCTAACCTAAACTCTTACAAAGAAAATGTCAAACCACTGGGGGTAAATCGTTACTTAAATTATATTATTGCATGTCTTTTCTGTTCATGAGTGTGATAAAATACTTAAATAAAAACATTATTCATATTCATTGAAGTACTTAATGTGTTACGTAAGTACATACTACGATCATCCAAACACTTATATGCAATATTAACAGGCAGTTATTTTTATCGTATGATTTAAGGTACTTTAAGCGCTTACGATATTGTACAAAAATAACTTAAATAAATAATAAGGACTTATTTATATCGATTTTACGGTTGGAATAAATTCAAACAATTCTTCTGACCACTCCCCGTGGTCAATGCGACAGAAAATGTGATGCAACATTTCCTTGTAACGCCATTGAATCCCGATCTGAAAGAAATAGACATATTAATCTGCTTCCAAAACTTTAATAACAATATTTCTTGTCATTTATATAAAGTAAATGATCATTTGACTGAATTAATTATAGTTATAACTACGGTAGTTCAAGAAATAAACGTACAACCGATTTCTAGAATAAGTGAAGTCCGCTCCGCTAACACATATTGTAAGAGTGCGGCAGAATATCCCCTACCCCAAAACCGTCTCAAGTAATGTAACATTCGCGACAACCAAGTTTATTAGTTAATTTAAAATTGCAAATGTCGAAAAACCAAAAGATCAAATGAGAAAATTAACCAAATTAAGAAAAAAGAAACATTTTACAGGAAATAAGCATTTTTGTACATAACATATTATTCTTGTCTTCAAAGCCTTACATCCTAATGGATTTTAAAACGAACGAGCGCGCTGCCCATAGAATTAATTTAAACGTCTCAAAGGTATTCGACAACAACGGGAGCAATGGATGCATGAATCATAATACATAAAAACAAATCTATCTCTCGTATAAAAGGGACAAATGACTATAATTTCTTTCAAAATCTCAGTTACGTACATGTTAGTAACCCATACTGAATGACGCGGAGTTCCGCACATGCCCACATGCAAATACTTCACCATACCATAACTGACCCTTCACCATATGCCTCTTTTCCGATGATGTTGTTCCTCTCCCCGGGAGTCTCCACACTTTAATCATGTGGCTTCGGGCAAAATCTGGAGTCATCTGTAAATAGAACTTGACTGAGCATCGTCATTTCAATGTCGGTCGTCGACGATTCGAACCACTCTGTGCTGGAAGCGGTCAAGTGGAAGGAGCTGGCACTGGGGTGCCGGCCCAGAGGTGAGAGCAGTATTTCATGTGGGGCCGAACTTGCGCTTTGTATAGTTGCAAGCGATGTGCCGGCTTGAAATACTGTCTCGCAGAGCACGCCAAGCTGTTTAGAGGCCAATTTGGCCTTCCCCTCCAAGTAACCACGAAACTGCACACTATTCGATATGTCGACGCCGAGGATTCAGATGCTAGCTGAGGCAACAAGGGGAGTGAGTGCCTTGGAACTGAGGAGATACGACAAAGGTGTTCTTTTTCGCGGTAAACGCGTAAACTTGTGTCTTCTGGGGGTTGAACTGGACTAGATTTAGTCGTCCCCAATCCGAGACTGCAGCAAAAAGCAATGAATGTTACCAGTTTGCAACACGTCATTGACATGCAGAAGAAAGAGCGTTGGTGATAGCACGCAGCCTTGTGGAAAATAGGCTTGTAATCAGAGCATGCACCGTCAACTACGACCTTGATGCTCCAATCAGCAAGGAAACTGGTGATCCAATTGCACAATTTCTCGGGAAGCCCATAGGAAAGGGGCTTCGAAAGAAGTGCTTTGTGCCTGAGGCCTTCGCTATGTCTAAACTAACGGCCAATGCCTCCCCTTGGACTCTACTGCCTCCGCCCATATATGAGTCAGGTAAACCAGAAGATCACCAGCTGATCGACCACGACGAAAACTGTATTGGCGGTCACTAATCAGCTGGTGATCCTCAAGGTACCTCATGAGCTGGCAGTTTATAATGGACTCAATTTTATTGGAGAACAAGGATGTAATGGCGATTGGCCTGTAGCTGGACGGGTTTGAGCGGTTGCCTTTTTTAGGGATGTGGACCAAAGCTGTCTTCCATAAATCCGGGACTACGCTTTGCGAGTAGGAGTACGGGAAAGGCGCGTTAAAACTGGCGCCAACTCAGGAGCACACGTCTTAAGCACAATTGGAGGGACTCCATCAGACCCACTCGACTTGCTGACGTCCAGGGAGAGGAGTGCTTTGCGAACCGAGCGCTGTGTAAACAGCACATCCGGTATGAAGTACTCACACCGTGTGATGGTTGGCTTTGTGTTCCCCCCATCATCGAGAGCCGAGTTGGACGCAAAGAGAGAGCCTAACAGATCGGTTTTCTTCTTTGCGGCATGGGCCAGTGAGTCGTCTCTTTGTGCAGAGAATGAAGAGATGACTGACAGAAATTCCCTTGGACAGTTTTGGCGAGAAACCAGAATGCACGGGTTCACGAAAGAAGGCGATCTAGTTTGTCGCCAATTCTGCCGATGTGCTCAGACCTTGCCTTGGCAATTGAGTCATAGAAGGACCTGGAGGCGAAGTTATACTTCTTGTTGTCAAAGTTTTTCAAATTCAACAAAAACAATTATTTTTAATACCATTTACGAGTACTAATGCCTGTGGCCAGTACGCACAATAATTAATTACAACACCGTTCCTCTTTAATTTGTCCAGAGTGTATGATTAAAAAGTAAACATGACTACGTGTTTACAGCAGAATGCTTAATATATAATGTTGGTTGTTGCCACCCATTACGGCCAAAAATTTATAATCCACATATAATGACACTCGTACAAAGTTACTAAAGTTATGCGTAGGCAGTGGAAGGTCGCCGTGCATTGTTCAGTGGTTAGGTAACTTCCATCTGTCTCATACATAATACTAGAGATGTACTTTGCATCGTAACATACGTCATCGCGTAGACAAGGTGACATGATATCTAGTATCCGCTGGCTTTCCACTGAATTGTAGAAGGTCAGGCTAATAAATTACTCTTTATTTTGTCTTTCCCATTCATTCCTTCTTATTTTAGTAAGTAAACATTGCGAAGGAATTCAAAATATATAAATGAATTATTATTAAATGTCCTCCTTAAATTATTGTATCAATTTTTAATGTTGTAAAGCCATGCTACAGCTAAAATGTGGTTTCCGCACGAATCGGTCAGCTCATGAGTGGAGGGATTAACGATGCGGTGTTTCGTAGAGAATCGGATACATTTTTAGGTTTCTACTGCTTTTATCTTAGTACTTACGGGTGATAATGCATCTTCATTTTGACTCATTATTCGAGGATTGATGAATGTGTCTATGCCTCTCCTTGTCACTCAGGAACCCACATAGCTGGCCCGAGATGGCTGCTCCGAGTGAGCTTTGCGAGCTCACTTCGGATGTGTGTTGGTGGATTGCGGTGTGACAGTTGTTGTCTCCCCTAACGCTGCAGCCTAGGTGAAATCACAGGGGATAAGGAGTGTTGGTATGGTGATGCGCCACTCCATCTATCCTCCTCAAATCTGGTGGGGATGCGGTGGTGATGGGTCCGCGGGGGCAGAGGAGTGATGATATTAAGAGCCGCCGCTCTCAAAAAATCAATCTAAAAGATATTGCAATAAAAAATAAGCCACAAAAACTGATTCTTTTTTTTTTCGAATGTTTTAAAAGCGTATTCTTAGGTAGGTATAGCATGTTATACACAAGGTTGTATTATTGATTATACAAACTCATTTCGTATTCGACATTGATTTCGTAGGGCTTACGTATGTATATAATGACTGTCCAGCTTTCAAGTTTCATTTTGTCTTAAAGACATTAATCGATTTAAAGCTATTTATAAAACTATTGCTTTCTATTACAGCATATAAAAGTCCACGCTGAACATAGGCCTCCCCCATAGATTGCCATGTAGGAGGGATTTTACCATAGTGTGCAGGCGGATCGGCAACTACAGTTTTATTTTTTATTTTGAGTTATTGTCAGATGTTGTAGAGCCGTGGTAGCCCATATGGTTAACGCTTGCTGTTAAATATAACAATACGCGAGTAACCCGGGTTCGATCCCCGCCGGCACCAATGAAATTGTTAATTGCAATTTTAAGTGCTGATTTACCACGTGCTCGGCGGTGAAGGAAAACATCGTGAGGAAACCTGCATATCTGAGGAATAAGAAAAAAATGTTTCGAAGACATGTGAAGTTCGCCAACACGCATTGGGGCAGCGCGGCGGACACTTCCTTGCCCTAAAACCGTCTCAGAAATGAGGGGAGGACTGTGCCCAGCAGTGGGACGTATATAAGCTGTAACTGGGTAAGATGTTGTTGCCCATTTCCTGCTTCAGTTTCCCTCTACAACTCTTACGAAACCCACAGGATGATATGGGCTAGTGGATATTTTTACATACGGTTTCCTAACCTAATCAAACTATTTAGTAGCATATTTGAATTTATCAAAAAGTCACAATTTTTTTTTTCATAAAGCCCCAAAATAGAGTTCAAATAAAATAATTACATTGAAGCAGATGTAGGTACAGTCGTTTAACTGCTCTCGTATAATACCACAAATGATGTGATAGTTCCATGTTTACAATTAACATTTTTGTTTTCTTCATAGAAATAAGGGTGACTGAAATAAAAAATCTAAAAGCTAATGTGTTTACCCCTGAGAACCGTGATATAACGCTTCGTTATCAGAAAAGGGGGCGTCCTCGTTACTCACCACACGAAACATAACAAGCATTGTGCTACTTTTCACAATGATATTCTTGCGAAGAGAAAGGTCCTTGCTTCCTCAAGTCGATCGATTCGTGTTGCAGCCATGATAGGCTGCGGCTTGCAACTTATTGAGTTTTATTTATCATGGTTTTCATGTTTTTGTCATTTTTTTATTTAATCTAAAGTTTCCTTAAAAAATTGAAATATATCTAAGCCAGGCTTCTACTTCGTACACCTATTGCAACTAATATTTTTCCTTACATTAAAAAGTCACCCGCTAACTATATTTAGTTTAGTTTTAACTTACAAATTCCAACCAGTTTTAAGATCTGTGGTAACTCAGAAACAGAGCACTATAGAAATGGTAATCGCAATATTAAGGACGCGTTTACAAAATGGATAGGTATAGAATCGCACTACTACATTGACAAAAGTCACACACACACTAGTGTACGCACGGTTGGCTGTGGGAATCGTAGTCAAATGAAATTATTTTGATAATTTGAAAGATTGAATTTGTTTTTCATTTCTTATACCTACCTCAGAAATATACTTCGATACGAAATATGAATACCTGCTCCAAAGACTGCTTGGCACTGGAAGCCCTCTACTGGTAGTGAGATGTTAGCTCTGGACTTTGAACTGGTTTTGTCAGTTATAATAAGACCTTACCTACCTGCGGACTTGATGGAGTGACCTGAAGGTGTAATTTGGTGATTACAACAATAGGAACTCCTAGACTAGTGGAACTAGGTGTGCCGAGTTTGGGTTCGTTTTGTTGGTTATGATGAGACCTTACCACCGGACTTGATGGAGTGACCTGAAGGTGTAATTCGGTGATTACAAGTGGAACTCCTAGACTAGTAGAACTAGGTGTGCCGAGTTTGGGTTCGTTTTGTTAGTTATGATGAGACCTTACCACCAGACTTGATGGAGTGACCTGAAGGGGTAATTCAGTAACTACTGCTGGAATTTCTGAACGAGTAGAACTAGATGTGCCGAATTTGGGCTCCGTTTTGTTAGTTATGACGAGTCCATACCTCCGGACTTGATGGAGTGACCTGAAGGTGTAAATCGGTGATTGCAACTGGAACTCCTAGACTGGTGGAACTAGGTGTGCCGAGTTTGGGTTCGTTTTGTAGGTTATGATGAGACCTTACCACCGGACATGATGGAGTGACCTGAAGGTATAGTTCGGTGATTACAAGTGGAACTTCTAGACTTGTAGGACTAGGTGTGCCGAGTTTGGGTTCGTTTTGTTAGTTATGATGAGACCTTACCACCAGACTTGATGGAGTGACCTGAAGGGGTAATTCAGTAACTACTGCTGGAATTTCTGAACCAGTAGAACTAGGTGTGCCGAATTTCACTCCATCAAGTCCGGTGGTAAGGTCTTATCGTAACTAACAAAACGAAACCAAACTCGTCACACCTAGTTCTACTAGTCTAGGAATTCCATTTGTAACCACCTGATTACACCTTCAGGTCACTCAATCAAGTCCGGTGGTAAGGTCTCATCGTAACTAACAAAACGAACCCAAACTCGGCATACCTAGTTCTACAAGTCTAGGAGTTCCACTTGTAATCACTGAACTACACCTTCAGGTCACTCCATCAAGTCCGGAGGTATGGACTCGTCATAACTAACAA
The DNA here is from genome assembly GCA_907164705.1 of Parnassius apollo. NCBI lineage: Eukaryota > Metazoa > Arthropoda > Insecta > Lepidoptera > Papilionidae > Parnassius > Parnassius apollo. The sequence continues at coordinate 1,721,060 of CAJQZP010000501.1, read as the reverse complement.
AACGAAGCCCAAATTCGGCACACCTAGTTCTACTCGTTCAGAAATTCCAACAGTAGTTACTGAATTACCCCTTCAGGTCACTCTATCAAGTCCGGTGGTAAGGTCTCATCGTAACTAACAAAACGAACCCAAACTCGTCACACCTAGTTCTACTAGTCTAGGAATTCCATTTGTAACCACCTGATTACACCTTCAGGTCACTCAATCAAGTCCGGTGGTAAGGTCTCATCGTAACTAACAAAACGAACCCAAACTCGGCACACCTAGTTCTACAAGTCTAGGAGTTCCACTTGTAATCACTGAACTACACCTTCAGGTCACTCCATCAAGTCCGGAGGTATGGACTCGTCATAACTAACAAAACGAAGCCCAAATTCGGCACACCTAGTTCTACTCGTTCAGAAATTCCAGCAGTAGTTACTGAATTACCCCTTCAGGTCACTCTATCAAGTCCGGTGGTAAGGTCTCATCGTAACTAACAAAACGAACCCAAACTCGGCACACCTAGTTCTACCAGTCTAGGAGTTCCAGTTGCAATCACCGATTTAGACCTTCAGGTCACTCCATCAAGTCCAGAGGTATAGACTCGTCATAACTAACAAAACGGAGCCCAAATTCGTCACCCCTAGTTTTACTCTGCAAGAAGTTCAAATAGCGGTCACGAAAGTACACCTTCAGGTCATGCCATCAAGTCCAGAGGTAAGGTCTCATCATAACCAACAAAACGAGCCCAAACTCGGCACACCTAGTTCCGCTCGTCCACGAGTTGCAGTAGTAGGTAAGTTTATATATCCTACTTATTTTTAGCTAAATAAAAACTGTGAGTATAAAAATAATAATTTTATCACTTGTCAAGTACTTATGTTTCCAATTTATTTTTTTCTAATATTTTGTGTATGTACAGCGATCTTTTCAGAATGAGCCGCTGCAAACAGGCGATACAGTGTCCACTCACGACGGCGGCCGAGCGTGGACTGTGGTTTCATCGAAATCTTTGTACAATAAATCAAAGCAGGCACCAACAATAAAATAGCCCTTATTGCAATACATTATGATTCATCCATATTACCAAAATATGTGAAAAAATGTGCATCAGTTTTTATTTTTTTTACGACTATTTGTGACATTTTGTTAAAAAATAAACCCAGGGTTTTTTAATTGAATATGTCTGTCATCTTATAGTATTTTTTTAAATTTTTAAATATGTTGATAATAGACCAAAACATCTACCGAAACACAAGCCGGTATCGTTAATTTTGTAGAAAATGGCAACGAAAGTTCGTTTTTACAATATAAAAAACTACTATTTTCAACAAAAGAGTTACAGACATTTGCAGATGAAGAACCAATCTATACATGGTAGTTTTTACTTATATTTGATTTGGTTTAGTTTTGTCACAAAATCTACCGAAAAACACCCTAATTTTGGTTGATTTGCAAACGCGTCCTTAAGTGCTCGTTTATCTAGTCTTTGGTGATGAAGAAAACACTGTTAGAAAAAACCTGCATGTTTAAAAAAATTGTGATATTTAGCTATATATTTAAAGATATTTTGCTATACCAATGTTTATCTTTTTTTTATAGAAGAGGGGGCAAACGAGCATGCGGCTCGTGACTACCGCCGCCATCTAATGTACATGATGTTATAATGGCTAAATCATCTAAATAATTCACAGAAAGTTCTTGGACTTCTGGTCTTAATATTAAGCTCATGGCTTTACTAAAGCTTCCTACTGATGTTTTTAATCCTTGTGGCAGAACATTATATACAAATGACTTTCCATTGAATGTGAATTCAGTATATTTCTTTATTTGTTGAAATTTGAAAATATGCATTATCTAAATCAATGGTATTATCATAATTTGCTCCTTGAAATAAATTCAAAACACAATTGTATTGGTAGCTTCTCTGTTTCTGCAATAATTTTCTTATTTATAGCTCTTCTAATAAGATGGCATCTTATAAGATTCTAATTGATTCATCTTTTTTAAACGTTAATGTTAATGAGCTACTGTAAGACGTTGATGTCCTTGCCTTGTGATGATACCAGCTTATTTTATTTCATTTAATTTCTCTTCCATTCTAGATCTATATGCGTATGGAATCGGATTAGATCTAGTAACTATGGGTTCTTCATCGACCATTTTAATTTTATGTTCATAACAATTCGCTTTCCCTAATTTGCTCAAAAACATATTCATATGTATCTCCCCAATTTTAGGGCACTTTCTCGCATCGGATGATGGTTAGTACCACGATCTATTGGAATGGAAGGTTAAATTGTCCTCTAAAAATCTTGCCGTGCTCAGTAGCGCGTGACAGTATCTTATGGTGGAAAGTTTGCAACTTTAAAGGTTAATTTTATACCGTTCTCATCTCTGGGTCGGGTCTCTTCAGTGCCTGTTCATTTTACTTAACCGCATCCCAGCAAAGGGCTAATGGTCGACGACTGAGTTCTTTCTGATCAACTTGACTCACTGGCGCTACGAAGACATTCATTTGCATATTCTATCGCTATCACGGTAAGTGCTTAGAGGAATTGCTCGGACTAATCTGAGCCGCCAAATTACTCCACAAAATTCGCAAAACCATCCATAACATCTTGATGATTGGCGGTCTACAATTATGAGATTAACCGGAAGTCTCCATCCTCGAATAACTTCCAATACGACTTAGGGAACTGCTTTTTAAACGGCCGGCAATGCCAGGTGCATTTGCAATTTTCACGAGGTTGCAGTTGTACACGGGTGGAAGTAGTCCCTTATCATAAGATCAGCCGTATTATCTCGTTTGATTTGAGTTTATATGCTATAAAAAAAAACTTGAAAACAACGGGGATATCCGCAGTCAAACAAGAGTACGTGACATGGTCGTTGGACCATATCAGATAGTTAAAGTGGCAACAGTCTGATTATATCGCTCGAAGAACCAATACTCGATGAGAAAGAAAAGAATGATAGCCTAGTTAGCGTCAAGCGCAATGTAGATGATAAGATGTGTAATGTAATTGATGCACATTGTTTAGTACAGTAGTTATCTCTTAGATAATTATCTAAGAGAAGGCTGTCAGAGTAGATTAGCTGGAATTATATCTTTTGGTGTGGAGATATTATTTGCATTTTGATAACAATGGACCCTTTTTACTGGTGGAGAGGCTTTTTTCATTTAGAGCACATGCACATTTTGATTCTCGAACGAAGATAGATGTAGGTATCTATGATTCACAGAATTCATCAACGTCCAGGTTGACTGTGTACTCGTTTGTCACCCTAATTTGTACATAAAAATTAGGTCGGTGTCTCGTAATATTACATACTGAATAATTTCTTGACTACGCAGGTTTTCTATTGATGTCCTTGTCGCCGTCGAACAAACGAAAATCAACACTTAAATACTAATTACTTTTAAATATCCGGATATTTTAATCGGAGCACATTTTTATATAATTTTTTAAAGATGAATACCAAATAAGAGAGTCATGGTGAGTCGTGAAGATACTTCGACGGGCGCGCGGTATGCGTTCAATATCGTGTATACTCCTACAAATCAACGGCCAGCAAAAATATCTTAATGATTAACACGACGGTTATATGTATGGTTATTGCCTTAAACAGCAAAGCCGATCCAGATGTAATGATTCATCAATTACATTATGTTTGGGCTAGGTGGCAATGTGACGCTTTTCTCGTTGGCGTTTGTGGTCGTTGGCGGTGTACGGACGTGGAATGAGCGAGAAACATAGTGTGGGCCGAATGACGCCGAATGATTCTGTAGCGGCGTTCGAACGCGAGGCTATTTAAAACACTGCGCAAGCCCCCCTGGCGCCGAGTCGCGACTAATGATCAGTCCTGTCTTGTCTACCATTGAGTGTGCAACCACGCCGTGTACTGTGTTTACAAGGACATAACTCGACTAGTGTTTGTTTAGTTTAACGTTCCTATCCATATATACGTGAAAATGGCTGACAGTGGTTTGAAGAGAAACATCCCGATCAAGCTTGGCGATTTTTCAGTCATCGATACAGAATTCTCGAGCATACGGGAGAGATTTGATGCGGAAATGCGAAAAATGGAAGAAGAAATGAGCAAATTTCGTTCGGAGCTCATGAATAGGGAGAGCAACAATTTCTTCAAAAGCACAACGAGGTATTTATTAAATCTTAGTAATATTAACATAACTCTGTTAAAATCCTTGGATTTTACTTGAAAAATACTCATAAATATAGATTAGCAGATACGTGTACCGCAGATGGTAGTAAGGACGTTATGTGTACGCATTACGCAATTCGAAGCATAAATTTTGGGCATTAATATCAATATTTAATCTGTTGTGAACATAATTCTGCAATCCGAATCATTGTTACGATCGCAAGAGATTCGCTGCCGGACCTGTTTCACCTAAAAGGGAATCTTGAATGAATTGGGAGTTTCGCAACTGTCGCCCACCTTGGGCGGTCGCGGCGACAATTCCACGAAAGTAGCTTATTTAAGAAGCATTATTCGGGATCATTCCGCGGAACGACATCAACTGCAGACATCTCACTCGGCTCCATTTAAAGCGAGCAGCGATACGTAAGCCCGACACGGGTGATGTCATAAATAGAAATAGCGCCGGCCGGCGCCGCTCTGTAAGAACAATTACTTCATAAAACACTATTCAATGAAACCTTTCAGCTAAATATTATAAGCTTTTGATAAAAATAAATGTTCAATGTAGACCTATAAAACAAAATTCAAAGAAATCCCATTTAGAAAGATTCAAATCCTAATGCATAATATTGCACTCCGTGCACGTTATCGGGCCTTGGTGAGAACCAGTTTACGATTATTTTATCAACATAAGAGGTGGGTAGGCGTTATTTGATAGTTTAAAGTCTGAAGTAATGTTTATGCCACGAACACATGACCCAGTTGGGTCGATGTGTAGCTGTTTCAGACACATAGTCACGGTGACGCAATGTTAACGCTAATCGTTACTCTAAAATTTAGGGACTTGGCAATTGGCATGTGTGTCAAATGTGCATGACTGCATGAGCATCGGCTGCGTAGGAATGAGATGTTTGTCAGCATTGTTCGTTACTGCTACATATTAACGAACAATGTAAACGAAATATTAAAATATATAGAAGTTATTTACATCCATTAGTTTACAATAAAAGATTTTTTATAATTGTAGCCATTAAAAAGAAAAACCTACCAATGCGACCAAGCTTTGGTCGGCGTTAGAAATAAAAATTAGTTTTCTGTGGAATGACACCTATAATAAACTTTGAAACAACACAACATTTTATCCTAATCGTTAGAGCCATTTCCGAGATACTAAATTAATTATACATAATATGTACATTACTTATACACATACACGTACATAAACAGATCCCTGGTAGCTCAGAGGCTAAGCGCCCGCCGTAAATTTCATAGTACGCGAGTTCGATCTCCATCGGCATAATTGAAATTGTTTATTGCAATTTTAAGATCGACTCGGCAGCGTAGAAAAACATTGTGAGGAGACCTGCATGTCGGAGAAATAAAAAATATTTCGAAGACAAGTGAAATCCGCCAACACGTCCCAATGGCAGCGCGGCGGACACTTACCCTAAAACCCTCTGAAAAACTTTTATATAAACATACACAAGAGTTGCTCGCCACTTCATAAAGTTTACATTTATTTCGTAACAAAACAAATGAATTAGCTTGTTATGTAATTAGTATGTTATAATTATAACATACAGACAAGGAGAGTAATTTTCCTATTCGACTTATCTCCATTCTTATTATTAAAACACTAAAACTAAAATTAATTAAAAAAATAAACACTGCGCTATTAAGCAATAACTCAAAGATAATTGCTTAAATCCCTACATAAGATTGTATGTTGAATAAACTCGTCCGCCCATTTGGTTATACCAAGTTTTAAAACTATGTGGGTTGAGCATGTTTTTATGCAATAAGTAAACAAGCGTAATACAAGTGGGTAGCCACCAGAAGTCAATAAAATCTTGAACATTTGAAGATTTCGAACAAAAAAGTTATTTTGTGATTAACTTGTGTACTCGAACTCGAACAATATTTACCTACATCTTATGTACATTGACGTCATACAAGTAGTTTGAGGTGTTTGAATTGAATCGCTTGTTACCATTGTGCTGGTATATACAGGTCTATATATTTTATAAGCTTTTTTAATGCGCATTAATATTGTATTGCTTCTCACGATTTTACATTGCATTTTATTTAATTAATATGCCATACTTAATATGTTTGCCAGTTTCGCCGCTCCCTATTTTAAAACCTCTAATATTTATTAATATATAATTATCAGGAAACTCATTATAAAATTTAAAGTACGTTAGATAAAACTAACAGCAAATATTGCCTTTTGCATGTCTTACAATTTCGAATCTGTCTCCACTGGAGGAGTAACGAAGTCGTCAGAGAGGTAAAATGTGGTATATATGTATTATTAATTTATTTAGATATAATGCTCAATTTTCATGAATATATCAATTTACAACACACGTATTTACCATGTCTGTATATAATAATATGTATTACTGCGATATATTTTACTGCTTCTTATGAAAAATTGTATACATGTATTAGATTCCGGTACTTTAAAAGTGAAAAGAAAACAGCCAAGTGCTACTTTAATCTCACAGATTAGGCGGTAATCTGTGGTTAATCTATAATGGTTTTGTACAATTGATATGACCAATTAATTTTTTTGACTAATTATTTAATTAGGTAGGTAACGCTTTTTTTAAATGTTTGTTTGTTTTGGTCACAGTTTACAAGCTACATTATGTATCGATATTTTCAGAATTTGTTGTTTAATTATAGTACTTGTTACATAATATGAAGAATTTTCAAATTCCTAACTGGTTAAGTTTTTGAGATAGACCCTGTAACAAAAACAGTCTGAAGCTGTCAACTTTGGTGGTATCATTCTTAATTTTTTTTTAAAAAACAATAAAAAATAATAAGTATATTTAAACTAGGGATGCCTCGATACGCTTTTTTGCCGATACGATACCGATGCTCTTATAAAAATATCCGATACCGATATCGATACGCTTATTGAATTCAAAATTGAAGGTAAAATGAATAAAACACAAGTCAGGTTATTTTTTTATTAATATAAAAAGAACAAATAACAGGACAAACTAAATTAAACTGTTTAAAACTATAGAAAGGTTGAGATTAGTTAATAATTTTAGTAATTAAAATTAACATTGATGAGATTTTTGATTAAAAACAAAGTGTTCTTAAGTATTGCGGAGAAAAGTGATTTCGAAATCTGTTTGAATAAGACCTGCGGTGGAAAATAGTCTTTCAGATGCGACAGAACTCTTTTGGCAACTAGAGTACTTCTTCGCCATTTTTTTCAAGTTTGAGTATGAGAAGTTATTGTGCTAGAAAACGATTCTGCACCTCTCGATATATAAGGTGACCTTAGGTAGGGAGATACCTTCTTCTTTGAGACAATTACAGCTCAGAGAAGACAGGGAAACAAGGAAACAAGACACAGCACAGCATAGTTAGTTCGTGCCTTGTTTGCCAGGGAATATAGATTTTAAAGCGCGAAATTTTTAAAGTATCGTTGAAACGGCCATAAAAATATCGCCGATGCCGATATATCGGCAAACTTCGAGTATCGACAATATATTGGTATCGGTATCAGATGCATCCCTAATTTAAACCCTAGCCAATGGGCTCTCGACGATGATATCCCACATAAAAGGGTAAGAAAAAAAATTTTTTCGCCTCCTCTTTCAAGTTATTTCTAATACAATATAATCTCTTTTGGACAATCTATATTAAATATCTAAATTTCAAGTTTGTATCTTATTCCGTCTGCTAATCTATCTATCTAATCCAAATACTAATCTAATCTAAATTAGTAAGACATATGGGCAGCGGACTGACATTAGGGCTCCGTTTTCCCTTTTGGGTAAGGAACTCTAAAAATATATGACTATTCAATCGTTATCCAACAAATATTTTATCTGGGTTAACAAACTTCATGAATGATAAAAATGCAATAATTATTAATTACCTGTTGCTATCAATTTTCGTGACATTTTTTGTACCTTTACACGTCGCAATAAAATTATTATCAATTAGCGATCCGCCCCGGATTCGCTCAATCGCTTCTTCAGATTCAATTGTGAATCTAAGTCATCCAGGGACTCACTCAAACGCATAATGCACACAGAAAAAATCATCAATATCGAGCCGTTTTCGAGTTTTAGCGAGACTAACGGACATTTTAATATGTATGGAGTTGAAATATAAATATAATTAAACAAATACAAAGTGCCGTGGCAGCTCAGATGGTTAACGCTCGCTTCAAATATAACAGAACGCGAGTAACCCGGGTTCGATCCCCGCCGGCACCAATGAAATTGTTTAATTGCAATTTTAAGTGTTGATTTACCACGTGCTCGGCGGTGAAGGGAAACATCGTGAGGAAACCTCCATGTCTGAGGAATAAGAAAAAAATATTTCAAAGACATGTGAAGTTCGTCAACAGGCATTGGGGCAGCGTGGCGGACACTTCCTTGCCCTAAAACACTTAGAAATGAGGGGAGGTCTGTGCCAAGCAGTGGGACTTATCTAAGCTGTAACTTTACTTTACTAAATACAAAGTGACATAAATAACAATTTCATATCAAGTATGTAGTACCTATGTACCTAGTTACTAAAACGTATTCAGAACGGTAATCTATCCAAATCAATCTATAGATCATTTGTTAACAAATAACATATTATGAATATGTATATATTTGGATAACATCGATGAGCTCATTTTGTTGACAATAACCTTGCATGCATTCACGAGCATGACATCAGTCTAAAAAAACATACGAACCGATCTCTGATGATAATAAGTTATTCACAAATGAAAATAAAAAATGTTTTATTGATTTACAATGATACATTTTAAGCCAGACGCATGGACCCCTGTACTAGGTTGTGAAAACTGTATTACCGGGTAACAAATACGGAATTAACTATACTTTATAATATCAGCCCGTATTTCATTGCTAGACATGAGTGTCCCATTTGAAAAGATTTGTCATAATTTTAATCGATCGGCTTGGTGAAAGCAGTGCTAGAAGTACGTATAGGGCAACGTAACGTAAGGTATTGCAGCGACAAATCTTTAACGTTCCAGTCTGCGCATTTTCCATCTGAAATATTCTATAGTTATTTTTTACGATGGTCTACCGCATAAATAAACACCTCTTTTATGGGGTAGATCTACCCTGCAGCTATACATAGCAGCAGCATGAACAGGTAGGCTCGATTGAGTAGGGCCGCGCTTTCACAGAATACCACCGTAAAACAGTAGGATAACGCGTTTTCGTATGGTGAGCGTAGAGAAAGGGAGACCCTTTTACTGTTAACGAGGCATTCCATCTTATACCTAAGGCGTCGTCCACACGCGGTAAATCAGCACTAAAAATTGCAATTAACAATTACATTAGTGCTGGCGGGATCAGTATCCAGTTTGCTCGCGTACCTGCTGTGAAATTTATAGCGAGCTCTTAGCCTCTGAGCCACCATATCACTCTAAAGCCACGTTTATAAGGTCATTTTATAGAGTTAGAGTGACAAACGAGCACCTGATGGTAAGTGGATGCTGTGACCCACGCCAGAAGTCATTAAGTTTACTATAAATGATAATGATTTTGTCATCGGATATACATATTATTATAATGACATGACATGGCAATCGTCTCCTATATTCCTTACCCCCCCCCCCGCCACACACTCTTCAAGTGGCATTGGAAATAGCGAGGAAAGGAAGCAGAAACATTGTTTGGCAACAATACTCGTCATGTCGCACTTCATGCTCCTCATCATGCCTACTGCTCCCTGTATTGTCGATTTTTTAGGCGCGAGTTAGAGGACTGGTAATATAAGCGCGAGTGGCCAGCCACAATCATGCAAACGCAGTTCAAATTCAAATCGAACCGTCGCTACGGAAGGGTTGTTTGCCATCCACCACCTCCGTTGGCGAGCACGACGACGTATATTTCTTTTTTATGACATTGATATAATTAGATATACCAAATATGTATATAGCACGCATGCTGCCACAGTTTCAATAACCATCGTGTTGCAAACGCGAGCGACCTAGTGCGGAGCGTCGGGATTAATAGCGCGAGTAGAGCAGTGTAGAGAGGGCAAGAGTAGAGTGATGAGCAGCGCGAGGAGCATAGTGTGGCGGAGCCATTAGAATGAAATGTATTTTTTTTTCTATAAAAGCGTTCGGAAGACAATAGACATAATTGAGTAGTCTGTAAAATAGAGCAATGAACTAATAATTTATGAGTGTTGTTCGATTGGAATCACTACCCCTAGACCTTAGAGCTCAGCAAGCAGGTACCTACCTCCTATACCTATACAAAGCGAAGTTGTGTGGTTGTTTTTGAAAATATAATATTGCGAGAATTTTCGGGAGAATGAAGAACTGAATTAATGAATCGTTTGCATGGCATTTTTTTAGTTGAATGCGAATGAGTCATTCGGTTCTCCGAAAACGACGATACAGCAATCTACATATTTAATACGTTTTGCATGTCTGAAACGCATTTAGCACATTTTCAGTAATAGTTTCAAATTACTAACACACGCAAAGAAATCTTAACAAAACAATAAATGCCAGTATATAGATAATAATTTAATGACTAAACTATAGATTCCAATTACGTAACACGTATCCATTGCATAGAAAAAGAAACTCTTTATAATTGCTAATGGGCGATCTCAATCATATTATAATTAATAAAATTAAACCATATTAATTTAGTAACGTTGACATCGTGATGCCCACAGCTCCACTACATCTTCACAGCACAGCGACAGCAGGCAGTTAGCCGAACCCGGCCACTGGGACAGTCTCAACTCTCCTCTGATCCAGGATGAGGGTGACGGTAAATCATTGAAGCTAAGATTCGATGTCAGCCAGTACACTCCTGAAGAGATCGTCGTGAAGACAGTTGACAACAAATTACTAGTAAGTACATATGCATAAAATGCATTGTAGTGGCGGGGTAAGAAAATCCAGTCTCTCGCCTCTTACGACACCTAATGGGATGATGAGGAGTAGAACTGAAACAGGAGATGAACAGCCGCATCTTACTGATAACAACTTAATATTAATTAAAGACTGCGGTTGTCGAACTTGTCTAGCGTGACAACTATGGCAAATATGAGGCTATCTATTTTGGCGGACTTCCATCAGCCCACTTTCGAGGTTGTAATGAATGAATGAATGAATGAAAAACGCATAAAACAACCACAGATTAAATATTATAGCCGCACGAGCAAACCAAGTCGGATCACTGACTGACACAATAATATTGTTAAATGCAATTTTACTAGCTGTTTTACCTACTTATTGGCGAAAGGAATATTGTGAGGAAATCTGGTATGTTTGAGAAATTAAAAATACATGTCGAATATATGTAAAATCTGCTATCAAAACGCATTGCAAATCCATCACTGCATTTCTTCTCGAAGTGCCGGTAAAGGCGACTGTGGTTAAGGCTCGAAAGGCCTTAAGGATACATTCTCGTATATATTATGCCTGTTGTGTGTCCAAACCGGCCACGCAGGGCAGCGTCAAAGGTGCTATTATTTCCTGATGGGATTTCTTGATGTCCCATCAGGAAACTATTACTACAAAAAAAGAAGCAAAAGCTTGGTAAAGATACTTAAAAACAATTTACGACAGAGAGTTAAAAAATTCCGTGTTGTATGATAAGAGTCTGGGAGCAGCGGATAGTATAAAATTAGCACAAATTAAATTATAGGTTGCGGTGTCCTTAGTACGTATTGCGACATGTGACTGATCTATAATGGCTGTTACCATTCCATTTGCAACGATGTCGTGTAGGTTGAGTTACTGAATTGCTCATTAAAAGTCACCTCGAAACGTTCCACACAGGCAATATGCCAAGCGGTCGCATTAATATGCGCTTTTTATAGGGGTTGATGAACGAATGACTGGCGTGCTGTCGTCGCTGCGAAATTCTCGCGTTTTGATAAAATCAAAATGTAATATGCTAATGCTTTCAGGTGCACGCGAAACATGAGGAGAAGTCAGACACAAAGTCAGTGTACAGAGAGTACAACAGAGAGTTCCTTCTGCCAAAGGGCACCAACCCCGAGGCTATTAAATCGTCACTTTCACGGGATGGTGTTCTAACTGTTGAAGCTCCTTTGCCGCAACTCGCCATTACTGACAGGAACATCCCCATCCAGAAGCACTGAGTGGTATACTCGCATTTTAGTGGTCCACTTCGACACCAGCTATTCCATACTACTGTTAATAATTTATTATATTTTCGTTTTATAAATTACTTTAAGAAACCTTTAAAGATATTATCTGATATTTTGATTTAAAATAAAGAATCTCAATGTTTATTAACATGTAATTGCATTGATTATGGATCAGTTGATTTTTCGTAAAGCACGCATGTTGCAGCATTTTCAATGCTTTCACTGTGATTTAGTGGGTTCGAGCATGGTTAATGCATTTATAGTTTTGGATAATCCAGTGGTATGAAAAAATTGAGGTTGATTAAGGCGCGCATTGTAAAAAAATTAAACTTACTGATAAATTAAGGCTTGAGAACTACTAAAATGGAGCTTATGAATTCGTGTTCACCATGTCAGTGCAGATTGTACGATATGATAACAAGTCAAACTTAGGAACTTTGCGTATACAACGACAGTAAAGTGTCTTTTAATACCTACTTAAGAAAGTCCATTCACCTTAACATTAACTTAGGCAGCAATAACAAAGTGCATGTTATTTCAATATACAATGTTAACAGCTTTTAACTTGATACACATTTATATTTTAGTACAAACAGTTGTTATGAAAATTTAGATGTCAATAAAAAAAGAATGTACCAAGTGTTTTCATTTCAAAGACCGTTCTAGAAATAAGCAGTAAGTAGATGCAGGTGGCTCAGTACAGTAGTTTGTAGCAGTCTTGATGGGCCTCATAGGAGATGCAAAAATTTCTTTTTTGGTGGGCGCAAGGGGACGCAGACCCTATCCTATTAAGGATTGCTAGAGAGCAACGTGGTAGTTTATAGACATTTATACGCGGTAGAGTCAGGCTGCAGCCTTAATGTGGTTGGAGCACGAATGGGTCGGCTCGACCGGGGAAGGACCACACTCTCACAGAATACCAGCGTAAGATAGTAGCTGCTTCGTATGGTAAGTGCAGAGAACTGGGCACCATTTTTACAGGAAACGCGGCATTCCATCTCAGTCCTCAGGGGTGACAACGCATCTGCATTTTGATTCTTAATCAAATACAGATGTAGATGTTTATAGGCCGCAACATCTACTTACAAGTGGACTGTGTTCGTTTGTCAACCTTATTCTATAAAAAAACACTAAGTTGTCTACTGTCTGGTACTATGCGATTCAAATGGAAATAGGACCGACCAGGCCCCATATTGTACGTCATAGCTGTCAATACAACAAGTTAGGTAGGGTGACAAAACAGATATGTTTGAAATATTTATTTACAAAAAAAAGTATTAATCTGAATTCTGAAAAAGCATTTTAATTTCGCTCACCTCTGTATCTCTGTCTGAGTTATCATTGTCATCATTATCATCATTGCTGCTTTCCCCTATAAAAATAGAACATGTATTAATATAGATACTTAAAACATCGCACCTACTAGTATCAATATTTTAAATTAATTTATAAAATAACTATGAGTTCAATAGTTTTGGTAATACTAAGATTGAGGGTGGGTGATTTAACGTATTTTTTTCGCTTTACTTAACTGATTAAATAAAGTAAAAAAAAAAACTTATTAATACGCAAATTAATTTTCTTTGCAAGCCGTACTTTTCGAGTGACAATTTACAGATCGCTGTCATTCGAGGTTATCACAGACTAATCTATGGAGGTTATTGACTTTCCTATTCTTATTTGAATCGCATTGTACTAGATTTTCTCCATTTAGAAGCCGACTCGTTGTTAATAGAATACCTACTTAATATATATATATACATATGAATAAAATTGAAGTGTCTGTCTATAATATCGAAATATATGGCTCCTATTGAGCTTGAGAGGGTATTTACCTGCATTAATGCATAATTTTTAACTTCCTGCAAAGATAATTGAAAATTTTCAAAATTAAGGAAGTTATTGGTTTCACCCCGATTTTCGAAAATCGAGTTTTCATCAGATCTTGACGTTTTGAGATTCAGGAAAATATTCTGACTAATTTCACGTGGACGTCCGTACGGATGTATGTATGTATGTATGTGTGTGTAAGTATGTAAACCTTTCACAACTTTTGAACGTCTTGATCGATTGAGATGCGGTTTGCAGCATTCTAAAGATCTCAATGTGGAATAGATTTGGTGATAATATGAACTGATTCGGACGAGTAGATTTTGAGAAATCTCAAAAATAAAAATGTTTAAAAACTTTTTTTGGACTAACTTTTAAACGGTTTTACCGATCGATTTCAAAAACGAATAAAAAGCTGTTAACCTCAAAAAATGACGTCGAATGCCGTTTGGAAAATAAAATCGGTTCATGCGTTCGTGAGACATCGAAGGAGAAAGAATTGAAAAAAAAACGTTTTTTAACATAACTTCGAAATTTGAAGCGCTTTGCATTTGAAATTAGCGGGAAGTTCCAGGCTCAACCAATTTTTTTTAAATAATAATCTTCGGGATACCTAAAAACCAATGAGATAAAACTTCACGAAAATATAAAGCACTTTTGTGTGATAATTCATTTCCCAGAAGGAACTACTAAACACCATTTATTGTTTTATGATATAATGGGTACTCATTTTACTTTATTTATTACAAATTGTATTTTCTTCAAAAACACTGCAATAGTTATAACTTCTAAGGAGATCTAGTGAGAGCTCTGCCACGGAGATATTTTGCACTGCAAATAACCCCAACTATCGCCAGTTTCGTTTGATTCACGATTTTTTTTACGCACCATGTATAGAATCGTAGGTGTGTTTGTTAGTGATCGTGTAACTTCTGAAATACTTGACCGATTGAATGGAGTATTTTGTTAAGACAAATTATATATATATATATATATATATATATATATATATATATATATATATATATTTATATATATATATATATATATATATATATATATTGGCATATTATTTTCCTCTAGGAACTAGCTAGGAAACTAGAGGAAAATAATATGCCAGCAGAATATGCAGTATTACTCAGATATTGCCTTACATCTGGCTATCTATTATGGAAGGAAGAGTTTTACAAGCAAGTAGATGGTGTTGCGATGGGCTCACCTGTATCTCCCATTGTCGGCCGATATATTCATGGAAGACTTTGAGAAGAAAGCCCTCCTTACTGCACCTGTTACACCAAGGATCTAGAAGCGGTACGTAGACTATACTTTCACAATTTTACCATCAGACAAAGTAACTGCATTTTTAGAACATCTTAATTCCATAAACTCTAAAATTCAATTTACTATGGAGTTAGAGGCAAATAATTCCTTACCTTTCCTAGATGTGTTAGTCATCCGAAATCCTAACAACACCATTGGTCACACTGTGTATAGGAAAAAGACCCATACAAGGCGATATTTAAACGGTGAATCTCACCACCATCCTTCACAGTTAGCTACCGTGGGCAAATCTTTGTTACAGAGAGCACGAGGGATCTGTGACAGCAAACACCTGGCCACCGAGCTTCAGCACGTCAAGCAAGTTCTGCACAACAACAAGCTTCGGGTCCCGCGCCTACATCACAGTGACCGAGTGAAGCCGGCCACAGTCGAGCGTGTGCCTGCTGTACTACCATATGTCAGAGGTGTCACAGATAAGACAAGGCTACATCTTGAAGCGAGCTTCTATTAGAACATTCTACAAGCCGCCGAAGAAGATTAGTCAGTTCCTACCATCCGTCAAGTGTCATATTCCTGTACAAGATGCAGGAGCTTGTACACAAGCTTGATTGTGAATGTGGTCTCTCTTATACAGGACAAACAAAAAGATCAATTAGAACCCGCGTAAAAGAACATATAGTTGATGTGAAGCATCAACTTTCCGGGAAGTCTGCGGTTTGCGATCATATCCTAGACGGCCCCAACCATTACATCAGATTTGATAGACGACAAATCCTCGCGAAAGAACACCGATTCCTACCAAGGATGATACGTGAGGCTATTGAAATTAAAAAACATCCTAATTTCAATAGAGAAGGAGGCTGGGTACTACCACCTGCTTGGGATCCTATAATCAATAAAATTAAAACTAAACCCAAGCATACCACTGCAAGACCTCACGACATAGTCAGTTCATTTTGCATAGATCGGACCATAAAAATAATTAAAAAAGCTGAAGGTACTCCGGGTTTAACAATGACATCGGGACGTCAGTCATCTCAGTCCCCCGTGACCAATACCGTGATGTTTTTAATGAATTTAATCTTTGTCTCCTAAATGACGGTTCTCCCATCAGAATGGCCTACCCTTCGCAGAATTCTAGATCTGCAGTAGACTTGTCATTGTGCTCTCCAACTCTGGCTGCTAGCATATCATGGAAAACTCTCCCTTCTTCTTTTGGAAGTGATCACTTTCCCATCCTTTTAAACCTAAGTAATAGATAGAATAATAGTGTTCCTACTCGAAATTTATCACCTCTTCTTAAATTCAATCTGTTTGAAGCTGATTGGGATGTATTCTCCTCGGAAACAGAAATTAATATCAATAATCTTCCCCCTGTATCTCCAGATAACCTCCAGAGTGCCTATTCCCAATTTATAACCCTTCTGAATAATATAGCATACAAAATTTTCCCTTTGAAGAATTCCTCCACAAGTAAAATTTCTTCACCTCCATGGTGGAACGCAGACTATTCCTCAATTATTAAAAAACGAAAGGCAGCAGAACGGCTATATTCCTCTAATATGTCAATGGAAAATTTTCTTAATTATCAGAAAATTACTGCTCAGTCCAAAAAACTTCTTTCTGAAAAGAAAAAAAAAGGATGGCTTTTGTTTTGTGAGAGCTTAGCTCCTCGATCTCCTTCTTCTCTGGTTTGGAAACGTATTAGGCAATTCCGTGGCGCTTTATATGATAGCAATTCCCCTTGTGCAGACCCCTTCCATTGGCTAGAAGATTTCAGTAACCGTCTGGCTCTGGGTTCCATTGGAGGGAGAGATATCTCCTTCCTCAAAACCATTCCCCCCTCACTCATTTAACTCTTTTAATAATCTTAATCAACCATTTTCACTAGCTGAATTGCAGTTGGTTCTTAGGCACCTTAAGGATTCCTCCCCTGGCGCTGATGGTATCCCCTACTCATTCCTTGTTAATATGGGTACTACGTGTAAGCAGTTCTTTTTAAGCATAATTAACATGGTATTTACAACCGGTTCTATTCCAGATGACTGGAAAACACATATTATTATTCCTATTATAAAACCTGGTAAAGACCTCTCTTCCGCATCAAGCTATCGCCCTATTGCTATTTCATCAACCCTGTCGAAAGTCATGGAACATCTTGTAAAAAATCGCCTTGAGTGGATTCTCGAAAATAGAGGCATTATATCAAAGACCCAATTTGGTTTTAGAAAAGGTTTTAGCACAATGGATAGCCTTAGCATTTTAGTATCTGATATAAGACTAGCATTCTCCAATAACAACTTTCTCGTAGGTATTTTCATCGATGTTTGTGCAGCATATGATAATGTTGTTCTCCCTCTGATCAGGCAAAAAAATGCATCAGCTGAACATTCCCGAGAGAATAACAAATTTCATAGCAAACCTACTTTCACATAGACGCATATTAATTCGCTCTGAAGGAAGATTTCTACCAGCTAGATTTACCTGGAAGGGACTACCTCAAGGTTCTGTCTTGAGCCCCTTGCTGTACAGCCTTTACATCCATGATATAGATATATCTGTAAATTATCTAGGTAATATTTTGCAATATGCATATGATCTAGCCCTATGTATCTGATGCCTCTATTACTGAGGCTACCTCTCGTTTATCCCAAGCTGTCAACTTTCTTAATAATTTGCTATTGGAGCATGATTTATCAATGTCTCCTTTAAAATGCAGTACTGTGGTTTTCTCTAGGCGAAGGTATATACCAGAAGTGTCCATCTACATTGATAATACTCTAATCCCCACTGAAAATCAAGTGAAATTTTTAGGAGTAATCCTGGATAACAAAATGACAGGAATTCCTCACTTATCATATATTGCCTCCAAATGTGAAAAAAATCTCAATGTTATTCGATCTCTATCAGGTGCTTGGTGGGGTTCTCACCCCTACTCACAAAAGCTTTTATACAATGCTCTAATTAGAAGTCACTTTGATTATGAGTGCTTCTTACTAGAGCCTTGTAGCAAAATGGCTCTTAATACCTTGGACAAAATCCAGTCAAAATGTCTACGTATAATAACTGGTAGCATGAAGTCCACTCCCATTCTCGCTCTTCAAGTTGAATGTGTTGAGCCCCCCTCTATCTCTACGCAGGCAATATCTCTCAGATAGGTTCTTGTTTAAAGTAGCATGTTATTCTCTCCATCCTCTCCTTTCCAAACTTCATTCCCTGTATCGGTTGGTCAGGGACTCCCCATATTGGCCCCACAAGGATTTGCCATGCATTATAAAAACCTATATTAAATTGCTCAACATTCCCTCTCCAATTTATCAATCCCTTAGTAACCCACTTTACAATATCCCTTCATCATCATCATCATCATCATCACAGCCCTTCACAAGTCCACTGCTGAACATAGGCCTCCCCCAAGTAATGCCACAAAGCACGGTCCTGAGCCACCTGCATCCATCGACTTCCTGCATATCTTACCAGGTCGTCACTCCATCTAGTGGGGGGTCGCCCTACACTACGCCTACCGGTACGAGGCTGCCACTCGAGAGCCTTTCTTCCCCATCGGTTATCGGTTCTTCGAGCTATATGGCCGGCCCATTGCCACTTCAGCTCACTAATCCGTTGTGCTATGTCGGTCACTCTGGTTCTACTGCGGATATCCTCATTTCTGAGTCTATCACGCAGAGAAACTCCGAGCATAGCCCTCTCCATAGCTCGCTGAGCGACCTTGAGCGTCCTCATACGGCCATCAGTGAAGGACCACGTCTCTGATCCGTAAGTCATCACTGGCAACACGCACTGGTTGTACACTTTAGTTTTCAGAGATTGAGGTATACCTGACGAGAAGATGTGTCGTAATTTCCCGAACGCTGCCCAGCCGAGTTGAATCCGTCGATTGACCTCTCGGTCGAAGTTGGACTTACCTAGTCGGACTATTTGTCCCAGGTAAATGTACTCGTCAACAACTTCGAGCATAGTGCTCCCAACAACTACCGGCATAGGCGTGACATGGACATTAAACATGATCTTTGTTTTGTCCATGTTCATCTTAAGACCTATCCGTTGAGAGGCACTATTGAGGTCATTGAGCATAGTGCTTAAGTCCTCCAGCGATTCTGCCATAAGGACTATATCGTGGGCAAATCGAAGGTGAGTGATGTACTCGCCATTGATGTTAATACCGTATCCTTTCCAGTCCAGTAGCTTGAAAACGTCTTCCAACGCAGCGGTGAAGAGTTTCGGGGATATATCGTCACCCTGTCTTACACCTCTCTGTAGTTGGATAGGTTTCGAACTCTGGTTCTGTACTCGGATAGCCATCGTAGCCCTACTGTACAAACACTTCAGCACTTCGATATACCGACAGTCAACTTGGCACCGCTGAAGGGACTGCAGCACCGCCCAAATTTCGACGGAATCAAAGGCTTTCTCATAGTCCACATACGCCAGGCAAAGGGTATGTATGTGGTCTATGGTACTGAAGCCTTTTCGGAAACTGGCTTGTTCGGGAGGCTGGAAGTCGTCGAGTCTGCGTGCGAGACGATTCGTAATGACTCTCGAAAACAGCACGTAGACGCGGCTCAGAAGGGAAATCGGTCTGTAGTTCTTCAAGAGAGCGTTGTCGCCTTTCTTAAAGAACAAGACCACCGCACTTGTGCTCCACGCCTCTGGAGTAGTGCCACCATGGAGGACGGAATTGAAGAGCTTCTGAAGGACTTCAAGTACCGGTGTTCCACCCGCTTTCAGAAGCTCCGCTGTAATTCCATCCTCGCCTGGGGCCCTACCGTTTTTAAGGTGCTGGAGAGCCATTCTAATCTCGCTTAGACTGACGTCCGGGATATCATCGGAATAGTGTCGGATAAGACTCGCTCTTGGATCGTTACTCACACTTGCGTGTGGCTCCAACGATGATGTGTACAGCTGCCCATAGAACCTCTCAATCTCACTCAAAATCTCAGGTGTCCTGGAAACGATGCTGCCACACTCAGTCTTCAGCCTTGACAGTTTGCTCTTACGGGCAGACAGATCTCTGGCAAAGACTTTGGAGCCCTGGTTCCGCTTGATCGCTTCTTTAATACGAGCAGTATTAAAGTTGCGTAAGTCTCGCCGCATGCATTTGGAGATCTGTCTGTTCAGTTGCCTCATCATCATCATCATCATTACAGCCCTTCACAAGTCCACTGCTGAACATAGGCCTCCCCCAAGTAATGCCACAAAGCACGGTCCTGAGCCACCTGCATCCATCGACTTCCTGCATGTCTTACCAGGTCGTCACTCCATCTAGTGGGGGGTCGCCCTACACTACGCCTACCGGTACGAGGCTGCCACTCGAGAACCTTTCTTCCCCATCGGTTATCGGTTCTTCGAGCTATATGGCCGGCCCATTGCCACTTCAGCTTACTAATCCGTTGGGCTATGTCGGTCACTCTGGTTTTACTGCGGATATCCTCATTTCTGAGTCTATCACGCAGAGAAACTCCGAGCATAGCCCTCTCCATAGCTCGCTGAGCGACCTTAAGCGTCCTCATACGGCCAGCAGTGAAGGACCACGTCTCAGATCCGTAAGTCATCACTGGCAACACGCACTGGTTGTACAATCTAGTTTTTAGAGATTGAGGTATACCTGACGAAAAGATATGCCGTAATTTCCCGAACGCTGCCCAGCCGAGTTGAATCCGTCGATTGACCTCTCGGTCGAAGTTGGACTTACCTAGTCGGACTATTTGTCCCAGGTAAACGTATTCGTCAACAACTTCGAGCATAGTGCTCCCAACAACTACCGGCATAGGTGTGACATGGACATTGAACATGATCTTTGTTTTGTCCATGTTCATCTTAAGACCTATCCGTTGGGAGGCACTATTGAGGTCATTGAGCGTAGTGCTTAAGTCCTCCAGCGATTCTGCCATAAGGACTATATCGTCGGCAAATCGAAGGTGAGTGATGTACTCGCCATTGATGTCAATACCGTATCAGTTGCCTGTATGCTGTCAAATCTGTTGACGATTGCAGCCTTATCTCCCGTCTAACAGCCATGAGATTAAGAGTGTGATCGGAGAGTTTTTGTGTTCTTCTGCGGCGGGTCTTGCCGAACTTAGCTCCGACCGCATGGACAGTTTCCACGAGCTTGTCATTCATATCGTCCACTGCATTGCAATCTTGTAGGCACTGAAAGCGGTTGTGTAACTCGAGCTGACAATATCCCTTACGAGACTCTAATTTTCAATCCAGACATTATTCTAGATATCGAAATAGATAAAAATACTGTTGAAGCAAATAACAAATTAAATATGCTCCTCCTCCAAAATTGGCATGATTGGTTAACTATGTACACTGATGCTTCAAAGTTAAGTAACGATGGATTAGTAGGGTCTGCAGTGTGGATCCCTAAATACAGGATCATTTTAAATTTTAAGTCTCCCCCTGACTCATCTGTATTCACAGGTCAGGCTTTGGCTATTTTAGAGGCAGTTTCATATGCAGAATCACATAGTATGAAAAGGACCCTCATTTTCTCGGACTCCCTTAGCTGCCTTCAAAGTATTTTATCCAGTCCTTTTCACTCTAAGATTAGATACCCGCTAATTTTAAATATTAGAAAGTCTCTGTATTATTGTCATAAAAAAGGGCTGAACATTGTATTGGCTTGGATCCCTAGCCATTGCGGGATTCAGGGCAATGAAATTGCTGATAATTTAGCTAAAGATGCCACAAATATGGCTCTATTCCTAGCCAATGCCTCTATGCACATGACCTCCTGCCAAAGGCCAACTCTGGCCTTCTGTCTTCTTGGCAAAGTTATTGGCATCAGTCTAAATCTTTAAAATGTTATCAATATTCCAAAGTCCAAACTACTCGTAATATCCCATCAAAACCCTGGTTCTTTCAATATCACCACTTTAGTAAAACTACCACCTCTACTGTTTGCCGCCTACGCTTTGGTCATGCTTGTACTCCTGTACACATGGCCAAACTCAGGATTAGGGATAGCTCAATCTGTTAATGTGGCCTAGATGAAGGATCTGTCAATCATCTGTTCTTTGAGTGTTCTAAACTTTCTTTCTCTCTCTACGATATCCTGCCCAATTATATCCCTCGTCCAGTAAATTTCCAATTTTTGCTAAGCCAAGTGTATACTCCCTTCGTAAATATTTTATGTGCTTTTATTCGTACTAATAATATTAAACTGTAAAATTACTTAACAACTTTGGTGATGTTAGTTTAAATATGTGACGTCTTTTGTTGTAGATTGTGAACCCACTCATTAAATTGAGAACTCTTATTTTTACTATTATCTTGTCACTTCCATGACTGACTTGACACTGGCAGAATTCTACCAAGAGAAGCCATAATTTAAAAGAAGAAGAAGAAGACCATGGGTGCTGGAAAGCGCCCGACACGTCGGGAATTAAAAATAAAAGTAATTACAAGTAAAATAAACGCGATAAAATCCGTAAAAGTAGTATACGTATATATTAGTAATCAATGTGTAGTGTTCGCGTAAATATAAGAAATCATTATATTTCTTTTTTTATATTATTCTAAGACAGCGCTTAACTACAATCCCACCTGATGGAAAGTGGTGATATAGCCTAAGATGGTGAAGCGCAAGCATGAACAAAAGCCTATTTACTCTTGCCTTGTAAACACCCACACTGTAATCGGATGGAAACACAGATGCCGACTTATTCCACGCTTTTGCTGTACGCATGATGTTTGCTATATCGTTTACGGTTTGTACCTAGGCTGCACTAAAAGTATCGGGAATGGAATATTTCCACTGTTCCTGTCATATTAAAATCTTTTTAATTGAAAACTCCTTGGTTTTAAAAATCGAATACCATTTATTTATTAAAAAAAAAAAGATTCTCGGTCTTGTCACAAGGTTTTGTCAAACTTGTTTAGTCGTTGAGAAAATGGAATTGACTCGAGAAAATTCAAGAGCGATGATTTATTATGACTTTCGAAGTGGTTTAACACAAAAACAGTTTTAACAAAAAAAAAAAAAAGTTTTGGAACACATCATCCATAGTCAACTCTCTCTCTTCTTATCGTCTAACTCCTTGCTCTCCACTTATCAGTCGGGCTTTCGTCGTGGACACAGCACTGTCACTGCTTTACTTAAAGTAACCGATGATATCCGTTGGGCCATGGACAATAAATCTCTTACACTTTTAGTTTTGCTTGACTTTAGTAGTGCTTTTACCTCAGTAGACTTTGATATTCTTCTCCGGATCCTGGAATCTATAAACATTTCCCCATCTGCCATCGCATGGTTTGATTCATATCTTCGTGGTCGATCACATTGTGTCCGTGTTAATGACACTCTATCCGATTGGTCGGGTATCACTACGGGTGTACCTCAGGGTGGCGTTCTTTCCCCCCTTTTATTTTCCATATTTATTAACTCTATTACGAGTGTTATTACATCTAATTACCATCTCTACGCGGATGACTTACAGCTTTATCGTCATTTTCTGGTGGGTGATACAAATAATGCAATTGCAGCTATGAATGCGGATCTAGGCCGCATCTGTGAATGGTCTGCATCCTTCGGACTATTAGTTAATCCCACGAAATCTCAGGCCATCATAATAGGCAGTAGGCATTTGCGTAATAGATTAGAATTTACATCACTACCTTTTGTTTGTTTTAATGGCGTTCCTATACCCTTTGCCAATACTGTCAAAAACTTAGGCGTCATATTTGATCACCATTTAACATGGACCACGCATATCGCTGAAGTTAGTCGCAAGGTCTACTTTACTTTGCATTCGCTTAAATGTCTACAAAATTTCTTACCCCTTAAAGCTAAAATATCACTCGTGCTTACTCTTATCCTACCTCTCCTTGATTATGCGGATGCCTGTTATTTGGATGCTACAGAGGAGCTTCTTAATAAACTTGAGCGCTTGCAAAATCAGTGTATCCGTTTCATATTTGGGCTCAAGAAATTTGACCGTATATCTCAGTTTCGTAAGCAACTCAAGTGGCTTCCTATTCGACTTCGAAGGAACACTCGATTGTTATGTGTCCTCTATAACATTTTGCACAACCCTTCCTCTCCCACATACCTCAGAAGCCGATTTTCCTTCACCCATCCTCCGGACAAACCATGCAGAGCCCTTGTTAAAAATCTTCTTGACTTTCCCGTCTTTAATTCCGGTTATTACTCCCACTCCTTTTCAGTTCACGCGGTAAGATTATGGAACTCACTACCGTCAAATATAAGAAATTCCGAAACTTTGTTGATATTCAAGAAACGTCTTAGAGATAACTACTTTGCATCCTGTTAATTTATATATATATATATATATATATATTTTTCATATGTAACTATCGTATCAATTATTATTATTATTTATTGATTTATTTTATTTTATTTATTGTTTTATTTTATATAATTTCCGTAACATTGTGTATATTATTTATTTTTGGTAGTACTAATGTATGCACTAAGTTTGCAATTTAAATATAATTTCCTTTATGGGTCTACTGGAAGATATTTCAGCGAATTTGGAATAAGTAGAACCTTTGTACGTAATTACTATAAGACTGCTTCTGTACCTTAATGTGTGTACATAAAATAAATAAAAAAAAAAAAAACAGTGTGTTGACCGGATGATTTCTGCATTTGGTGATGAAGCCCCATCCAAAACCACAATTTATCGCTGGTTTGCTGAATTTCAACGTGGACCTGTCAAGCTCAGTGATGATCCCCGTCAAGGTCGTCCAAAAACTGTAGTCACCCAAGAAAACGTTGATGTTGTGCGTAAGCTGATTGAGGAAGATCTACATGTGACATACCGCGAAATTCAGGCAACTTTAGACATTGGCATGAGTCAAATACAAATAATCTTGCATGAACAATTGGGTGTAAAAAAGTTGTTTTCCTGATGAATACCGCATTCGCTCTGTGAAGAGCAAAAAGCGGCTCGCGTTACTTGGTGCGTCAGAACTCTCGAAAGATTCCACGCAGGATCCTCAAATGCTGTATACAACATAGTATCAGGTGACGAATCCTGGATATACGCGTACGAATCCGAAACAAAAAACCAGTCACGAGTTTGGGTGTTCGAAAATGAGTTAAAGCCAACAAAAATTGTTCGTTCACGGAGTGTTGCAAAAAAATGGTGGCCACGTTTGTCTCCAAAACCGGCCATGTTACGACTATTCCTCTTGAGGGACAAAGAACGGTTAATGCAGAATGGTATGCTAGCATTTGTTTGCCACATGTCGTTTCTGAACTCCGTGAAGAGAACTGCAACCGCCGCTTCATCCTCCATCACGACAATGCGAGTTCTCACACCGCACACAGAACAAAAGAGTTTTTAGAGAAAGAAAACATAGAATTATTAGACCATCCGCCTTACAGCTCCTACCTAAGCCCTAATGATTTCTATACTTTCTCTAAAATAAAGAATAAATTGTGGACAGAGATTTTCATCACCTGTTTAAAAATGTATTTTGGCACTATTCCAGTCCTAAATGAGAGGCGGAATATGCGTGTCAGCACAGGAGACAATTCAGGTGCACAAGCCTTTAGAACTATAGCTAGTATATACTAGTTCACTAGCTTTTAACACGTCTAAACACCGCAAGGTTTTCAGAACCTCCTTATTTGTTATACGAACCTTCGATATGGAGGTCCCTCAGTGAGGTAATTTAGGTGAAACGTTTTTGACACTGTCCAGACGTGAATTGTAGGCAAAGAGAGACGCGAACAAGTCCGCATTCTCTTTAGTCTTTTGCGCCAGTGTGCCATCGGTTATAACCAAAAGCTCTAGTGCCGGATGGTCTGGCAGAGAGTTTTGCGCCAATATGTTTAATGCGATCGAGACTAGCTTTCCATAATGCTTTTTTGTAGGTCTTGGCGGTCAGGTTGAAAGTTCTGTTCTTGGAGCTTATATCCGGAGCTTTGCGGTTTTGGTCGTCAATCTAGGATAGGTACTCTAAATGCTTGCGCTTTTCAGTTTGGGCACATTCATCGAGAAACCAATGGCTAGCTTTACTACTGGTAGGAGCGTCAGAAAAGGGGATAAAATACTCCATAGCTTGACGCAACACATCGGTTATCGCATTCGCGCAGCTCGATGGAACCGCAGAAGGAAAACAGACCTCCTGCCAAAGAGGATGCAAAAAAGAGTCGCATCTCGTCTCTTTTTTTGCATCCTATCTTTCTTTCAAGAGGCCATATTCGTCGAACACCTTAGGACTAGTAATCAGGTGGTGAATATGACGACAGATTAGTTAGACAGATGACGACAGATTAGTTAGACAGATGACGACAGGGTAGTAAGTGATAAGACACCAGATACTGGTCAGAGGTACCCAAAAGGGAGGTAACCTGTACTTCATACCTGTCTGGTTCGTTAGTAAGCAGAAGGTCCAAGCAATTGGTTGTGTGACCATCTACCACCAGCTGAGAAAAACCTATCGTCAAGGCAAAATTCCAGCATGGACGGTCTTCTGGTAGAGGATCAGCGTATCTTATTGTGACAGCCGTTAAAGTCTCCCAGAAAGACAAATACAAACAATCTTTTTGTCTCCTGGTCACCAATCGATAGATACAGGCATAAAGGACTTTATCAACACCTGTATCTACCAACACCTAGATTGTGGAAAAAGTGGCATCTTCAAGGTGACGGAGACGCTGGAAGCAGATGACATTGCGGACGTACAGACTCCGGCATGTAAATGGAATTTCCGGTTTACACACACAATGCTACTGTTCAGATCCATTCTCCATATGGCTTCACCAAGCATCATGCCAGAACATGACAACGTTATTTGGCGACAAGACTTTGCATTTGTGACTACCACTAGTATTGGTGCTGTTCGTTTAGCACTACTTAGGGGATACGTGTAGAGATTAAGATTACAAGTATTTCCTACGGACGCGAGCAGCCTCGTCCCCCAAAATTTCTCATATTATATTGTTTATATGTAGTATAATTTGAACTAGAGAATATGTAAAATATCTTTAAATTGCCCAAAAATACCTCGATTTAACTTTCTTCTTCGTCAGCCCACAAAAGTTCACTGCTTAATATAAGCCTCCGCCGATGTTGTGGGATTTGCCTGAACGGTTATGATTGGCTGGCGGATGCTGTGTTAATGTTGTTAAATAACAAAATGAAACATGTGTCAAGTAAGCCTCCTAAAATAACCATAACGTGAAACAGAGCTTGTTATCAGTTCACTCCTTGATTTAGCTCTTAAATATGAAGAATAGGCTTTTAAAGATATACTTAGTCAGGTCATAAGTTTTGTCAAAAACTTTTTATAAAATTTATGAAACACTTTTTGATAATTATATAGAAATTATATAGGAAATGAAACGTAATTTAATTTAAAATACAATTTTATTTACATTCCTCAAAATGCCCTCCCTCCCCTATTTTGAACACAATCCCTTAATCGACGCGGCCAATCATCAATTGCAGCGCGTTCTGATGAGGTTTAGCGCAGATTTTCTCCTCCAAATGTTGCCATATCTTATAATCCAGTGGGCTTAAATCTGGACTAGGCGAGGGCCAGTCTTCATGTCCGATAAAGTCAATTCCATGGACGGTCAACCAGTTTTGCGTGCTTCGTGCCCTATGAGCTGGTGCTGTCAGTGTATCAGTCCTGTTGGAATATCCAATGGCTGTTTTTGAATATTTTTTGAGAAAGAGGTTCCACTATATTTGTTAGGGCGGTATTTTGGTACCCCTCGGCACGGTGGTTTTTACACCTTTTTCACAGAAAAACATCTCAGTTAAGCCTAAATATGAGACTACAAGCCAAACCATGAGTGACGAAGGATAATGTGCTCGTTGAACCCTTGGAATACGTGTGCTGGCTTCTTCACTGCTGTGGGCATACACCTTATCATTTTGTTTATTATAACTTTCTTCGATGTTAAAAAAATTTTCATACGAAAACAAAATTTCGCGGTATTTTTTTCCCACGTGCCGCCGTAACAAAGCGCGGATCTATCCAGCCTAATTTTTTTCAAACGCTCGTTCAAAAAATGTCCGGTCTTCTTACGATAAGCTCATAGTCCTAGGTATTCATTGATCACTCTTATACCGTGATCCATGGCCCATCTGAAGAGCTAAGATTTTTTGTTTACGAACTTAGAACAATATATAACATGCATAGTACTGAATCATTAAGAGATGTTTTCAGAACAAAGGGTTTCTTAACACTGACTGGAATCTTTATCCTAGAATTATGTCTATTTGTTAAAAACAATATGCAATATTTTAATTTGAAATCTGATTCAAAGAAAAATATTCGCAATCAATATAAATATGATATAAACTTACCTATTATTAAAAATATGATTTAGAGATGTTTTCAGAACAAAGGGTTTCCTAACACTGACTGGAATCTTTATCCTAGAATTATGTCTATTTGTTAAAAACAATATGCAATATTTTTATTTGAAATCTGATTCAAAGAAAAATATTCGCAATCAATATAAATATGATATAAACTTACCTATTATTAAAAATATGATTTACTTTAAAAGTACTATATTACTGCTATTCGTGTGAAAATGTTTTTTACAATCTCAATGAGTTTTTTTAATAAAATTAATGTTAATAGGTAGTAAATTTTATATTTATTTTTTTAATTGTTGCATATCCGAAATGGGTAAACTGTTGAGCCTAAGACTATATTTTTGTACTAAGATCATATTGTACACAGTTATGCAATAATAACTAATAACTGTATCTTTATCTTTATCAGATCTTCACGTCAGCTATATTATGTTCTTTTACGCGGGCTCTTATAGATATTTTTGTTTGTCCTATATACAAGAGACCATATTCACAATCAATCTTGTACAACTTGTAGGTTAGATGGTAAAAAATGAGTAATCTTCTTCGGCGGCTTGTAGTGGGTTAGATCACTGCTGGTATTGCTAACTGTTCGTAAAGTTTCGTCAGAATCAGTTCAGCCATTCGAAACATGGACATGTCAGACAAAAAGTCCGTCTCAAATAAGTTTGAGCTTGAGCTTAAAAGAAGCCAGTTATTACAATATTATAGACAGACAATTCAATTTTATTTATATCTATGCATTATAGATTATTGCACCAGTGTATGGCACTCGGCTTTAATTTAAAGCGTTTAACTACTTCGGTCAAAATATACAAAACAATTTGTTACACATAAACTGAAATGACTGACACTTATTAAATTAGCGCGTTCCAAATTCGACTGGCGATCATTAGATCATTACACGTAACTGTGATAATTACCTAATTAATTTCAAAACTAAATTATTTTCCAGTAACTTTCGCTTACCGTGTAGTGGCGGTGTAAGAATATCGATATCCCATATCGTCCCGAGGGTGTCGTAAGAGGCATGAGGGAAAATGGAACAGGATATAGGCAGCAGCACCTTCCTGATAACAACTTAAAATAATTTACAAAAAAACTGCGGTTGCCAACCAGCTTGCCAAGCGTGGCAACTATGGCAAAACCCCCCCATGAGGCAATCTATGAGGGAGGCCTATATTCAGCAGTGGAATTTTATAGGCTTTAATGGATGGATGGAACTTTCGCTTTGCTGCAAAATTACAATTCAAATAGACGACCAGGTCGTCTCTTATGAATTGTTATAATTACGATTTACGTTATTTGTATAAATAAATCTTACATAAAAAAAATATAGCTTTGTTAGTTAGAATTTCAATTGGGAGTCTGTTATAACTTATTGGTTATATTTCTCTAACTTATTCGATTTTTATTCTTTTAATATAGCATGTAATGATAGTTGTCTTTACGTGAGCGATGTACAATGGCCGCAGCAGGAATTGGTCGACTCGACCGTGGAAGTATCACCTTCTAACAGAATACCAGCGTAAAATAACAGCATTATGTATGTTCCGTAAAATGAGTGTCAACAACCCGAAGAAGGGCTCACAAGGGCAAGTCTTATCCAACACTTTTCTGATGATATCCCTGACGTCACTCTGAGTGAGATTAGCAGATTAGAATGGCTCTCCAGCACTTTAAATACGGCAAGGCCCAAGGCGCGGACGGAATTAAAGCGTTGCTTCTGAAAGCGGGTGGTAAATCGGTACTTGAAATCCTTCAGAAACTCTTTGATTCCGTCCTCCATGGTGGGACTACTCCGGAGGCGTGGGGCTGAAGTGCGGTTGTTTTGTTTTTCAAAAAAGCGACAACGCTCTCTTGAAAAACTAGACTGATTTCCCTTCTGAGCTGGGTCTACGTGCTATTTTCGTGAGTCATTACGAATCGTCTCGCAAGCAGACTCGACGACTTCCAGCCTCCCAAACAAGCTAGTTTCCGCAAAAGGCTTTAGTACCATACGAGTAGAATACATACATACCCTTCGGTAAATTGTTCGGAAGACCGAGGAGTACAATCTGTCACTTTGCCTTGCGTATGCGGACGAGAAAGTCTTTGATTCCGTTGAAATTTGGGGGAATTGGGGGGTTTGGAGGACCTAAGCACTATGCTCAATGAGCTCAATAATATCTACCAACGGATAGGTGTTAAGAATAACATGGAAAAAACAAGTCATGTGTAACGTACATGTAGGTAGTTGTTGGGGGTGTCATCTACAGTGTTTATATTTGGAGGTGGTCCTTTATATGTTTAGCTATGGGGAGGACTATGGAGTTTTCTGTCCGCAGTAGAACCAGAGTGACAGACATAGCCCAACGGATTAGTAAGCTGAAGTGGCAATGGGCCGGCCATATAGCTCGAAGAACCGACAACCGATGGGGTAACAGGTTCTCGAGCAGCAACCTCGTGCCGGTAGGCGATGTTTAAGACGAAAAAGACAAAACACCCAAGCTTTCCGAGATTCGCGCGGTATTTTTTTGCGTCAGTGCCGTTTGTTCATTGAGGCAGGTGGCAGGCACTTTTTTTTTATAGGATAGAATGACAAACGAGCACACAGTCCACCTGATGGTAAGTGGTTGCTTTGGCCGATAGGCATCTACTTCTATCCTCGATTACGAATCAAAATGCAGATGCGTTGTCACCCGTGAGAACTAAGGTGGAATGCTTCGTTTCCAGTAAAAAGGCTCTCCGGTTCTCTACACTCACCATACGAAACACAGCAGCATTAAGCTACTATTTGACGCTAGTATTCTGTGAGAGCGTGGTCCTTCCCCGGTCGAGCTGACCTCGGATGTTCAGCAGTGGACTTGTGAAGGGCTGTAATGACATCATCATGATGATGAATTTCATTTTTCTCTGTCATCGATTCGCAGGGTTGTCACTGTGCATGAAAACAGGATTTGTGATCACATCACCAGACGTTTCACATCTTCGACTCTGCCATTTGTTAGAAGGATATCATCAACAAAATGATACGAACACATCATTATAATTTCTTCATTAAAATTTCTATATAAATATTGCTAGTCCAAAATGAAAAATAATACAGTAACAAATATTTATTTACGTAACATATTTATAACAAGAGTTTTAGCATTGTAAATGAATAAGCCCAGAGAGCATACAATAACAATTTCCTTAATGTAACTTATTGCTATATCTTGTGCAGTCTTTTCTCTAATCAGATCAGCCGGTGGTGGATTTGATTTGTTTATCTGAAAAAAAAAAAATGAAACAAATAGTATTAAAATATAGGTCTTTACTTTACTGTCCTTAGTTGAGACTAGACGACTAAGAAATACAAGCTTTGTGTTTATTTCATACAATTTTATATTTAGCATACTGGACCGATTTTGGAGCCATGGTAGCTTAGATGGTTAACGCTCGCTGTAAATATAACAGAATGCGAGTAACCCGGGTTCGATCCCCGCTGTCACCAAGGAAATTGTTAATTGCAATTTTAAGTGCTGATTTACCACGTGCTCGGCGGTGAAGGAAAACATCGAGGAAACGTGAGGAACCAAGAAAAAAAATATTTCGAAGACATGTGAAGTTCGTCAACACGCATTGGGGCAGCGCGGCGGACACTTCCTTGCCCTAAAACCCTCTCAGAAATTAGGGGAGGACTGTGCCCAGCAGTGGGACGTTATATAGGCTGTAACTTTACTTTACTTTATGCTGGACCGATTTTAATGAAGGTTTTTTGTGTGTAATTAATTTTATATAAAAATATTAGATTCACAATTGGACTCGGTAGGTGGCGCTGCTGTCGAGATCCAATAATCACCCGTGCGAATCCGGGATGGATCGTTAGTAAAGTATAAAAACAGTTTTTTTAGAGGAGGGGGGCCCTGCGCTCCTTTCTGAAGGAGGTTCGTACGGCTGAGATTATAGATTATTTTGGCGCAAAGGGGGGGGGCGGCAAGCGAGCATACGGTTCACCTGATGTTAAATGAATACCGCCGGCCCATGAAAAACTGCAACACCAGGGGAATTGCAGGTGTGTTGCCGGCCTTTTAGAAAGGAGTAAACTCTTTTCTTGAAGGTCCCTAGGTCGTATCGGTCCGGAAAAATCACCGATGGTAAATTATTTCAAAGAGAGGTCGTACGAGGAAGAATACTCTAGTGAAACATACAGTGGTGGAACACCAAGCATCCAGATGGTGTGGATAGTATCGGGAGGTTTGCCGCGTAGTGTACGTGAAAGTTGCTAATATTGAAAAATTTAATTTGTATGAATGAAAACAGTCTAGACAGCGTTAAGTAACAATTTGGCGCCTATTGTGAGGCTATAAGTTAGAAGGGTGTAAAAGAAAAATATGACCTTTTTAACAATTTAGTAATAAATTAGATGCGTATAGACGAATGATTGTGCCTTATTAAATAAATGAATTTTTGCCGAACCAGAAGTGACTAAAATCATGGTGTATTTCTGAATTGTTTCTTCAAAAAATGTTTAAATTATATGGCTCTATTTTAGTTTTCAAGCCAATCTCCCATAGAAATTCAGACATGTTTGCGGTTGGTAAATACAATCATGTGTGTAAAAATATATATTTAACTTAGTAATTGATATAAAAAGAATGATGATTGGACTATTGTGGTAACAAATTATTTCTAATGCTTACCTTAGTGAGTAATTTTTTCATATTTTTTGTCTCTCTTCTAATACTATTAATGTTAGTCCGTAATTTCTTAGCAGCAACTTTTAATTTGTTGAGAAGAGGTGAGTCGGGTGGTTCGTATTTAATTTGGTTTTGAATTCTAATGTATTCACGTGAGGTATACTGTAGTGTAGCTTCTAATATGTACATCTGTTGTAGGTGGGTTCCCAAAGTTGTTAAGCAATCTACAACGCTACAACAAAGGAAGAGAAATGGATTCACTTTGATTAGATTTAATATCGGTGATTTGTTTTACTTACAATTAGAAGGAGACAATAACTCAAAAACGTGCTATGTACACAACAGCACGATTATTTATGCGTATTATATATATATATATATATATATATATATATATATATAATCTTCATCATCATTACAGCCCTTCAGAAGTCCACTGCTGAACATAGGCCTCCCCCAAGTAATGCCACAAAGCACAGTCCTGAGCCACCTACATCCATCGACTTCCTGCATATATTACCAGGTCGTCACTCCATCTAGTGGGGGGTCGCCCCACATTACGCCTACCAGTACGAGGCTGCCACTCGAGAACCTTTCTTCCCCATCGGTTATCGGTTCTTCGAGCTATATGGCCGGCCCATTGCCACTTCAGCTTACTAATCCGTTGGGCTATGTCGGTCACTCTGGTTTTACTGCGGTTATCCTCATTTCTGAGTATCACGCAGAGAAACTCCGAGCATAGCCCTCTCCATAGCTCGCTGAGCGACCTTGAGCATCCTCATACGGCCAGCAGCGAAGGACCACGTCTCAGATCCGTAAGTCATCACTGGCAACACGCACTGGTTGTACCGTCGTTGAGTTGAATCCGTCGATTGACCTCTCGGTCGAAGTTGGTTATTTGTGCAGGTAAACGTACTCGTCAACAACTTCGAGCATAGTGCTCCCAACAACTACCTGCATAGGTGTGACATGGACATTAAACATGATCTTTGTTTTGTCCATGTTCATCTTAAGACCTATCCGTTGGGAGACACCATTGAGGTCATTGAGCATAGTGCTTAGGTCCTCCAGATTTGCCATAGGTATATCGTCGGCAAATCGAAGGTGAATGATGTACTCGCCATTGATGTTAATACCGTATCTTTTCCAGTCCAGTAGCTTGAAAACGTCTTCCAATGCAGCGGTGAAGAGTTTCGGGGATATAACGTCACCCTGTCTTACACCTCTCTGCAGTTGGATAGGTTTCGAACTCTGGTTCTGTACTGGGATAGCCATCGTAGCCCTACTGTACAAACACTTCAGCACTTCGATATACCGACAGTCAACTTGGCACCGCTGAAGGGACTGTAGCACCGCCCAAATTTCGACGGAATCAAAGGCTTTCGTGTTTGATGATTAAATTGATGATGAATATGTTCCATCTTGATAAAAATATCATGTAATATTAACTAATTAAAATTAAAAAATATTTTTATAAATTTTAATTTGATGCTAATCCTTTTTCTGTCAATACGATTTTAATTTGTTCATTATAGTAATCGAAGATCAATATCGTCAAATATCGACTATAGCGGTACTTTACTAGTACCTTGATTATTGACATCTTTCAAATGGGACTTCGTAATTGGAATAGAGTATAGCTATGGTTAGAGACGGATCCACTTCCACTCTCGCCTTTAGTTGACAGTAACATCAACTTTTTCCCCGGGTAGTCACGGTATTCATTTGTTAAGTGGAAATTTAACTAACTAATGCACATTCGTTCGTTCGTTAGTAGTGCTAGGTCCGTATACACGGTTAATATTTCATGCCATTTGAGACGCAATGTTTTCACGTCGGTCCCATAATCAAAATTAACACGAATTTTACAACAAAACAAAACCCAAAGAAACAAATGATTGACATACATTTATACGTGGTAGAGCCACGCTGCAGCTATATTATGGTTGTAGCATGAATGAGGCGGCTCGACCGGGGATGGACCACGCTCTCACAGAATACCAGCGTAAAATAGTAGCTTAATGCTGCTGTGTTTCGTATGGTGAGTGTTGAGATCCGGAGACCCTTTTTTACTGGAAATGAGGCATTCCATCTTAGTCTTCAGGGGTGACAACCCATTTGCGTTTTGATTTTTAATCAAGGATTAATGTAGATGTCTATGGGCCACAGCATTCTCTTACCATCAGGTGGACTGAGATCTCGTTTGTCACCCCTATTCTATAAAAAAAAACAAAGCAAATTTTGAAAAAAAAAAGGAACTATATACCCTATACATAATTTTTACAGTTCAGAGTGGCTAGTGCAACAAAATGGAAATTTCATAAAGGCCCAACATAAAATTAAAAATAAAAGTAATTTCGCTACCTGTAGTTTTCATTTTTACGCGCGTACAAACCGGCAACGGCATTCAGTTTCCAGCCTCTCATATGGAAATTCCGCAACCCTTGTCTCAGTCGTTGTCTTTCATAGGGCATGTTTATGCCTAGATTAATCATGTCTTGCTCTTCCATTAGTAGGAATGTTCTTAAGTCCATTCCACTATTCATCAAAAGTGATGTTAGTCGTTCACAGTTCATTCCATACAGGAGATGTGGTATTTCACTTACATAGTTGGGTCTGAAATAGAGTTAAGAGATGAAGAGTTTTTATGTTTTATTTTTTATAAAATGTAACCTTTTGAAGTTAAAACTAAATGCGACATTATAAGGTCAACTACATGACCTACTTTTGATTAAGTAGTAACAATTTTAAAAACAAGGCCCTGCAAGGCCTATTCGCTAACTTTACCGTGCAGTGGTTGCTCTTATACCAACATAAAAGATTTTTTTAAAAATATAGGATAGGGTGATAAACAAGCACAGTCTGTCCTCGATTACAAATCAAAATGCAGATGCATTGTCACCCGTGAGGACTAAGAAGGAATGCCTCGTTTCCAGTAAAAAAGGTCTCCGGTTCTCTACACTCACCATACGAAACACAGCAGCATTAAGCTACTATTTTACGCTGGTAATCTGTGAAAGCGTGATCCTTCCTCAGTCGAGCCGACCCATTCATGCTACAACTATACTTTTAATATGTCTGCGCTATGCAGCATAGCTCTACCACCTATGAAAGTTATATAGAATACGATGCAATGTACTAAGAAGTGACTATCATTTTGAAAACAAAATAGTTATTCAGTAAATGTTCGATCATACATACAATATAACTGTGATGGGATCTGTGTTTTTATAGAAACCGGCGAAAAACGAACACACAGTCCACCTGATGGTAAGTGTGTCCTATAGATAATTAGGTACATCTATCCTCGGTTAAGAATCAAAATGCAGATGTGTTGTTTCCTAGAGACTAAGATGAAACGGCTCATTGCCAGTAAAAAGGGTGTTCGGTTTACTAACTCACCTTATGAAATACAGCAACATTAAGCAAATATTTTAAGCAATGTGAGCGTGGTCCTTCCTAGGTCGAGCCCATCGATTCATGCTCTGTAGCATGGCTCTACCACGTATTATATCCTTTAAAGGATAATAACCTGTGTTAGGAGACTCCACCCCTCCATAGTACTTACACTATTTGCATGATTTCATTTTGATGTCAACAAAGATAGTGAGTATAGGCCTGACGGTAATCGAAATACATATGATCCAAATTTCACAGACTGGCAATGAGGATATTGCCATCTCTACGCGCACAGTTCGCCTGCCCATTGTGGTGAATATGAGCAAACCTTTAACGTCAATTCGTCAGCAAGCATCAGCATCAAAAGCGACTGCAGCCTAATAGTTAAGGGTGAGGAGTGTAAACTATGAAAATCGTGATTTCGAAGTCGACATTCAACTACTGTCGTAAACTACACCTAACACAAGCATTTTAAGCTAATTTTTACTTTTGAAGTGGTTAGAGTTTAGAGTATACATAAGCAAGCTATAAAGCGCACGTTAGCGAGTGTGAACAGTCTCGCAATTGCAAGAGCAACGCTATTCCGAAAGGACACGCGCGCTGTTTGTTTCCATCGCCGGAATTTATTCGAATTTTACGTTACTATGGCGAAATGTACTGTAATAAGCACCAGAAAAGATTTATGGAAGCAAACTTAGAATATTGATGATATTTCTTTTCATCGGTAAGTAATATTTTGATAAGAAAACACTGATTTTAACAAGGGTGGGGGGGGCAGGGGATACTAAGGATTCCGGTGAAGGTTCGGTTGCCATCTAAGGCAACATAACCTAGCAACATATAACTCACGCACCCTTAGGACTGACGAGAAGATCCTGGAGCTGAAAGAAGAGATAGACAAGTTGAGCTGGGATATTATAGGATTACCTAAGGTCCGGAGAGGGGAAGAACACGGTAATCCTCGAATCCGGCAACTTATTCCATCACAGGGAGGTCCATTTGTCCCAAGGAGGTGTCGTATTTATTGTCCACAAGTCTCTCGTTAATAACGTCGTAGACATAGGGAGTGTGTCGACGAGGGTTGCATAATAATAATAATAATAAAAGCCTTTATTATTATATATAAAAATATGTAAGAAAGTATGAACTAACATTGAATAATGTTAGTTCATACTTTCTTACATATTTTTTTTAGACTTATTTTGCTTCAACATCCCTGTCTTTGTGCCTCTTTTGACAAAGGCCTCCTCCAACTGTGACCATTTTCTCTATCCTCAGGCACTCTTGTCCATGTGCCACCTGCAACAGCCTTTATTTCATTGATCCATCTTATGGATGGTCTGCCTCGTTTCCTTCTCCTGTTTCTTGTGAACCAGAACATTATTGTTTTTGACCATTTTTCTTTGCCCCTAATTGTGTGCCCTATCCATTTCCATTTCAGTTTTCTTATGGTTAATGTCCCTTGTTCCCGTGTGTTTCTTTATGGTTGTAGTTCTTATTTTATCTATCAGTTTTTTCCCCATCATACTCCTTTCCATAGCATTTTGGTACACTGCAAGTTTTCCGTTGTGAGATTTAGAAGTGCCCAGGTTTGGCAACCATATACAAGTATCAAACAGTTGCCGTTTGATGGTCATATTTATTTCTCTATTTTTCATAATCTCTTTCAGACTCCAATATTGTTTCCATGCGTTCCCAATCAATTTCTTTTGAAGTTGCATCTGTTGGCGAGATTACTTGACCCAGATATACATATTCATTTTCATAATCAATTTTGTTGTTGTTAACACATATAGGTTCTTTCCTCCCATTTGTCATGACTTTCGTTTTTTGTTCATTCATGACTAATCCCACTCTACGACTTACAATGTCTAGGTCATTTAGCATTGCCTGTAGTCCTTCTGCCGATGGTGAGATTATCAGATCGTCTAAAATCTGCAGTGCGACAGATTTTCTCCGTTGATTGATAGTCCGCATTTCTCCCAATTCAGGTGACGTAAAACCTCCTCCAGGACAGCTGTAAAAAGTTTGGGTGACATGGGGTCGCCTTGGCGTTTACCTCTTCCTATTTTTATTTCCTTGCCTTTTCTTTCTAGTTGGATTCTAGCTTTGCTGTTTTTATATATGTTTTTTTTTATCATTCTTATGTATTTATTTTCAATACCCTGGTTTTTAAGCGCTTGCCAGATCTCTTCATGTTCAAGTGAGTCAAAGGCCTTACTGTAATCTACAAAACCATAGTAGAAGGTTATATTAAATTCCTTACCTTTTTCAAATAGTGGTTTCACCACATGTATATGGTCTAATGTCGAGTAACCACTTTTAAATCCCACTTGTTCTCTCGGTTGATTATCCTCTAGCGTTTTAGATATTCTATTAAGAATTACCTTGGCAAAAACTTTGTAGATGTTTGAGATTAAGCTAATAGGCCTATAATTATTTATATTATTCTTATCTCCTTTCTTGTGCAGTATTATGGTTGATATTGTCCACTGATCAGGTATTATCTCACTCTGCAGCACTTCGTTAAATACGTATGTCAGTATGGTAAAAGGTGATCTTTATTTTCGATAAGAAATTCGTTACTGATTCCATCTGAACCGGGAGCTTTATCTTTCTTTTGAGTTTTTACAGCTTTTTCCACTTCTGCAGGTATTATTATATCTAGTACTTCTTCCCCGCCCGATAGGTCTTTTGTAGACTGTTGTTTTTATTCGCATACAACTCTTGGAAAAAGTTTGTGGCTATTGAGATAATTTCGGGGCGTCTGGTTTCGCACTTGCGGTTTCTATCTGTGATACTGGGTATCCACTCTATTCTTTCCTTCAATTTTTTGAATGCTTTTTTGGTGCCTCCGGTCTCCTGAATACATCTTTCTAGTAATCCTAGCCTGTGTCTTTGGTGGTCTCTTCTCATGTTAGATTTGATTTTCTAACTTGAGTCAGCTATATCTTTCCTTGATTCTTTTGTTTTTTGGGCCATCTATGTTAATATGGCTCTGTTTCTTAACAATTTTTTGGTTTCATTTGTTAGCCATTTTATCCCTTCTTTTCTATTACTAGGATTACTCTTCACTCTTGTAATTAATATTTCTTCGAATTTATTGTATTTGGTTTTAATATCTATATCCCTTGTGTTTTCTATAAAATTATCTAATTTTTCTTTTAGCCTTTCAGTATTTTCTAGAATTGTAATTGTGTTGATTTGCTTTACCTTAAAATGTCTGTTTCTTTTAAACATCTGGAGACGAAGCTTGGCTCTGACCATTCTATGGTTGCTGTTGAAGTTTAGGTTATTTATGACTCTACAATCAGTGAAATCATTACTTTTATTAGTTAGTAATTAGTCTATTTCATTTCTATATCGGCAATCTGGAGATTTCCAAGTCCATCTGTTATTATTTCTTTGTTTGTATAGGCTGTTAAGTACTTTCAGGTTGTTTTCATATGCCATTTGTATGAGTTTCTCGTATTTCTCAATGTGGACCCAATACCGTCTCTTCTCCATAGCCTCTGCTTCCCGTTCTTGCGTTGACATCGCCCATAACTATCAAATTATTGTATGTATAATTTTTTATTGCTTCTGTTAACATAGAGCAGAACGAGTCAATTTCAACACTGCTGGACTGTTCAGTTGGAGAGTAAATTTGTATGATTGACCACTTTGCGTTTTTGGGTGGTAATTTTAAGTTGAGTGTAACAATACGTTCAGATAACCCTATGAATTCGTCAATGTAGTTTTAATTCTTTTTTGACCAAAAATCCTGTTCCACATTAGCCTGGTGTATCTCCTTTAGAATATAAAATAAAGTCGCCATAATCCTCTATATTCTCTCCCAGGTGTCGAACTTCACTCAGTCCTACTATCGACCAGTTAATGTATTCCAATGCTAGTATCAACTCAACTAGGCTTTCATTGGTTCCTAGAGAGGGTATTGTATGTTGCTATATTAATTATATTGTCATTAGTTATATTGTTATTTTGACTCGGTGTTTTAGAGGGCACCTGTGCTTCAAGTTTGAGTGAGTCATTTGAAGGGTAGAGGTCTTCTTCCCTCACGGTGACCGGCCGGTGGTCATACAGCTTTACGCACCAACCTCGTTACATCCCGATGCGGAGGTGGAGGAAATGAATGAGGAGATATCTAGAGCCATGTATTTCTCCAAAACCCTCTTACGGTGTTGATGGGAGATTTCAATGCAAAACTAGGCACAGGAGAGAACTTCGGGATAGGACAACGGAACTCAAGGGCCCAGCGGCTGGCTGACTTCATGGAGAAAGAGCCCGCGAGTTTGCACGCTGTACTAAACAGGTTATGGTTTGCGAACTAATATTTTTAACGTGTGAATGTTTTTGCTGATTCCAAAGATTAAAATAAATTTAAACGACTCTCGAAACAATCATTTGTGAAAGTATAAATATGGAGGTGTACAAATTTAAATACGGCGATTTTTTGGTCTGACTACAGTCTCGTGTATATTTCCAACTTACCTTTGTCCTTTATTTAAGCCTGGATAAAAATCATGCCACGATGTTACTTGGGAGTTAATATATCTATCCTTATCATTATCTTCTAATGTGTCGTCTTTTTTTAAATGCTTATTTATTATATTAACAATATCTTGGAAGTCATGTAAGTTAGCTAGTTCTAAGGGAGTGCGACTAGATCTATCTACTTCATTCAGTCTAGCTCCGTGTTGGATGAGTATTTCAATTATTTCAGGTTGTTTATGGTGAACGGCCCAAAAAATCGCCTGGAAACAACTTTATCAATGAGCATACATGATAATGTGAATAAAGCTTTAACCATAAACATATTGAATTGAATAGTTTTGAGCAAATGACAGAGGAATGAACAGTAATAGATTTAGAAGAAGCAAGTTTTGCAGTAATACATCCAAAATACACACTATTGTAACTAGTGCTATTTACGATGAAATATCATTGTAGTACAAGTATCCTATTATTTTTAGTAGTACCACGCGTTAGTACCTAATGGACTGCTAGTCAGAAAAGGTACCGCATATGAAAATAGTGGTAACATCACCTCACCCATATATGTTAAGTAGATTGCAATGTAATGTAAGCGTAAGCTAGGACTGGCAACGAAGTATTCACAAAGAACTCTGAATGTAAACAATACTCTAAGTAATAAGTAATGACTTTTATTGATCGCACTAAGCATGCATGCAGTTGGCACAGTGCCTAAAGTAAGCATTTCAAAAAAGGCAAAAATCTATTTATTAATAAAATAAATAATAAAAGCAATGACTTACTGTCCATCCCTGTTGATCTCTCATTTCCAGATTCACATTCTTATCTAATAATAATTGAACCACAGCAATGCGACCGTTACTTATTGCCCGCATTAAAGGCGTCTGGCCGTACTTATCACCGATGTTCAAGAGGCAGCCTTTTTCAATAAGATATGACATTATATTATAAATAGTGCTGTCACTAGCGCTGCTGTTTGAGCAGGCGGCCATCACCGATGTCATGGAATCTGTAATTTAATTAAAAATTATATGCAGCTTGACGTAGGTGTAAAAGAGGTGAATACAATTGTCCGTTTTATAATCTTAAAATCATTTTTATCTGGTACAGGATGAAACTTGCGAAGCAGCAGTACTTTTGTTTTTCGTTAACCAAAATTATAAAAACCTGCGACTGCCAACCCGCTTGCCCTATGAGACATTCTAGGGGGTTGGCCTATTTTCAACAGTGGATTTATAAAGTCTGTAATAGTAAAGAGAAATAATTGGATAGATAAGCTGTAACTTTTTCATTTATCAAGATAAAATTTTTTTGACAATTATTCAATTTTTCTTTAAATATTTTTTTTATAAGATAGGGCGACAAACGAGCACACAGTACACCTGATAGTAAGTGGTTGCTGTGGCACATCATCATCATCATCATCATTACAGCCCTCCACAAGGCCACTGCTGAACATAGGCCTCCCCCAAGTAATGCCACAAAGCACGGTCCTGAGCCACCTGCATCCATCGACTTCCTGCTTATCTTACCAGGTCGTCACTCCATCTAGTGAGGGGTCGCCCTACACTACGCCTACCGGTACGAGGCTGCCACTCGACAACCTTTCTTCCCCATCGGTTATCGGTTCTTCAAGCTATATGGCCGGCCCATTGCCACTTCAGCTTACTAATCCGTTGGGCTATGTCGGTCACTCTGGTTTTACTGCGGATATCCTCATTTCTGAGTCTATCACGCAGAGAAACTCCGAGCATAGCCCTCTCCATAGGACTAAGATGAAATGCCTCGTTTCCGCAGCGGCGAAGCTTCCATAAAAGCCGAAAAGCCGGGCTTGCCTTTTAAATCTGAATCAATCAATAATATCAACTAATAAAATAACTCATAAACTCTTTCAAATCATTTCAATTTTCCCGCGCACTCCACTGTTCGACACATGTCGACCGATGACCTCGTATTGCCTTAGCGATATACAAAGGTACTCTGTGGCGATACTGCTGCTGTCATAAAGTGAGTTTTAATAGAGCGATTAGTTGTCTCTCTCGTTCGCGTGGGCTTTTTACGGGGCTTTCAAGAAGAC
The DNA here is from genome assembly GCA_907164705.1 of Parnassius apollo. Lineage (NCBI taxonomy): Eukaryota > Metazoa > Arthropoda > Insecta > Lepidoptera > Papilionidae > Parnassius > Parnassius apollo. The sequence continues at coordinate 1,677,690 of CAJQZP010000501.1, read as the reverse complement.
GATCGCTCTCTTTCTAACCTATGGCAAAATATTCTATAATGAAATATAACTACGAAATGTTTATATAGCAATTACTATTGAGCCAACAAGCCTGGCTTTGCCATGAAGTTGTTTAGGAGTGCGTTAGCGACTAGCGAAGTGGTTGCAGGCCCCTCGTATGCAAGTTCACTTCACATTTCAATGTTTATGTTTGTTTTTGTTGTGTTTGTTAAAAATTTATGCTTTTTCGAAGATTTTCAGTGAAAATGGGAGGATAATAGTGTTCATTGTGATGAATATAAGTGTGTTGAAGTGCTAATCGGTGAGGAAAAGGTAAAAATCTTTAAAAATGAAATTTAATATTCAATAAACATTTCTTCATACTTTAAATAGGTACAGGACTCTTTAGTATTAAAGTTTAATTAAGTTAGGCGTATAAGTTAGGCGTATTTAATGATTTAATAACTCAATATTTATATTACCATACGAATTAAAAATATCAATTTGAACAGCAGCATAAAGTATGAGACCTAGGTTTAATTTTAGAGGAAATAAGTGTTACAATCTTTTTTTAACGTGAAACCCAAATTTTAATTAAATAAATCAAAAGAATACAGAAGAATGTATTGAGGTTTTTAAAGAATAGTACTCCCTTTAGTTATTTCCAGTTAGGTTTCTCTGTCTACTTTTCAGTATATAAAATTTTAATGGCGCCATCTACTTAATTCTATAGGTAAAGTCATTTTATCGAACGAAAATTGGTTGATTCTCACGATGGTACCTAAAGATTACGCTAGATGGCACAAATATGCTATCGGCTAATTTATAGTCATATATGAGTTTAAAAATATCATTTTGTACGGTTTATTATGAATTGAAAATGAATAATTATAATTATAATAAATAGTCATTATTTTATAGTAAAAAATTAGCAAAGTTTTATCTTCTCATTATAACTATCTAATTCCTGTCGTAATCTGTTCTTTTATGCATATAACTTAAACGAAATATAATTTCGAGGTTTCACATCTGCCAGGCGTCCCTTTTTTAACTTTGTACATTGTTTGTACTTTGTTCATGCTTTTCTTTTGTCCATGTATTGTATTGTTTGTAAATATCTCAAGCAAACCAAACGGCTCTTTTCAAAACCACCGAAGGTGTGCAATTGCATATTATGTCATACAATCCATCTAGCGGTAGTATGCTTTCTGTGTGCTTTGTTAAACACGTCCTTGTCAGCACTGAATATGAAACTAAAGAGTGGAGACAGCTCAAGATTGGTGTATTTTTATTAAACTGCTAAAAACAACAAAACCATATCTTGGGCTTGCCCTAGTTTGGAGCCCTAGCTTCGCCACTATTTCCGTTTACATTATTGATGAAATAGGAATTAAATATTAACAAATTATTTATATGTACTTTATACTACATTAGATAGATAAGATATGTTAGAAATACCGTGCTGGTTTGTTCAGTTCATACTAAACTAATTGAATAAGTTTACAAAAATCCAACATCCTTGTAAATAAACCTCTATGTTATACTTATCCTACACAAATTTTTATATAAATTATTCAAGTGTGTGAAGCAATTGTAAGAACATTAAAATAATATTGCCAGGTAAAATTTTATAATTATAACAATAAAGCATAGAATACTATAACATATACATAATAGAACGGGTAGTGGGCGGAGCCCGTGTAGCCACTAAAATGTCACTAACATGTCAATTCACACGTATAAATGTCAACACGAGGTGTGTTTTGACGTATGAATCGTTTCCAAATTTCGCATGCAAATTATTTAGAAAATACCAAATTATAATTAAAATTTAAACGATTTTTATTAATGATGATTTTGAACATCATTCAAAAGTTTAAAATGTGTAAATTTACTCATTCTGTCAAAACAGCGAATCGGGTTTGTAGTAGTGATAATACGGCGTAATTGCTTGTATGTGTGCTCCCGGCGACGCCGAATCTCGTACAAAATAAGTTTGACAGCCATTCTATTTTGTATTATAGTATTCTATGCAATAAAACTTCCAATTTAAAGTAACAGTTTCAATTCGAAAATCTAATCAATACTTTTCCATGAACATGATATTTAAATCAATATTATTTATGCAGTCTACGAATTTGATTTTTTACTATCCTGCACATTGTAACATAGATTGGCTCTCGTGAATTAATAGCACCCTCACAAGGCAGATTGTCACTATCTTCGTGTATATTTTAAGTAGCAGTTAAATCTGACAAAATTGACTGAATTGAATTTGTTCCATTTTTATAGTTAATCACGACTTGAATTTCTTTTGTTGTCTCTTGGTTTGTTTTTGCCACATATTCTCCAAAAACATTAACTTATCTTTGACTTTGCGGCTTATATTGTCTCAAGCTTCCTTCACAGTATACATAGATAATGCTTCTGTTTGCGATCTGGCTTGGATTTTTAGCAGGACTATTAATTTCCTCATTAATATCTGATATTTAGAAAAGCTTGGCGTGCTCAGCAGAGCGGGACAGTATTTCATGCCGTTACACCGCCTGCAACTTTACAAGGCGCAGGTTCGGCCGCACATGGAATACTGTTCCCATCTCTGGGCTGGGGTAGAAGTCATTTGCATCCAGCGCAGAGCGGCTCGAATCGTCGATGACCGAGTTCTTTCCGATCGGCTCGATTCACTGTGCCATGGAGTATACCATGGAGAGTGCTCTGAGGAATTGTTGGGATTAATCCCAGCCGTCAAATTTCGTGAACGCACTACGTGGCAAACGTCCCGATACCATCCACACCATTTGGATGCTTGGCGGTCCACCACTGTACGTTTCAAGAGGAGTTTTCTTCCGCGTACAACCTCTCTGTGGAATAGTTTACCACCAGCGATTTTTCCGGACCGATACGACCTGGGGACCTTCAGGAAAAGAAGCGTGCGTGTTTTTTGTCTTTCCCTCTTATTCATAAACATTTTTAAACACTTGATTAGTTGAAGTGTTTTGTCATTTTCTAGCAACACGTGTCCCGCAAATGTCAGAATGAGACAAAACACTATTTAACTAATAACGCATATAATTTTTTTTATGAATTAGAGTGTTTGTCTATAATCTTTTATTTGATAAAATCACACCAAAACATGCGGTCTAACCCGGTCTAAAAAGTGAACTGTAACGAACAGGGTCTATATTGTCTTGCCTTAATATTTATAAATCTGTTAGTCTTAGAGACCTAAGTAAAGTCATTGACGACCTTGAGTTTGCATCAGGGCCAGGTAGGTTGGCGGGAAAGGGATAACGCGCAGATTGACCAAAACCGGCGCTCTCTCTCTTTTTTAACACTAAAAGCGAATCGCTGACATAACCGTCCCGTTAAACTAACGGCAGTGTGTCCCGACACAGCCCTATCTGAAAAATTTTTCTGAACGTCTCTGCAGCCTTTATTTCTCACATGCTATTGACATGTATGAGCTCGACCAGGACCAAGGTTTGCTTCTCAGACCGCTTCATTATTGTTCAAAAGCTCGTATGTAAGTACTCAAAATTAATCTCAAATTATTTGATTACAATTTGGATGGGCACAGAATCAGTAAAAATTATATATGATGGTGTTTGATAGGTGGGAACGGTGTCTCTGTACTAAAAAAGAACATAACCATGTCATAGACTAATTAGTGTGAACACAAAACGTAACTATTGTTGCAAATATACTTGTTGGCAGCTGTGTGTGAGTAAACAAAACATGTTTGAAACAATGTCAATACTAGTCTATGAATATGATATCTTCAAGACAAGTCTTTTACAAATTTTGTTGAGAACTTGTATCAAACTTGTATGAGGGTGTAAATGAGAAGTAACAGTGTGACACTGTTGTAACTTTAATGGCCAAATGTAAAATAGTTCAAACCTGCATGTAAATTAGGGTCAGCGCCCCTGTCTAGCAACATCTTTATAATTTTGTCCTGTGCGTGGAAGCAAGCGTGCATCAGTGGTGTCCAACCGCTGTCGAGCTTCGCGTTGACTCCATGATGTAAATCTGAAATAAAAAATTTCATATCTTACTTGTGTTACAAATAAATGATTAAAGCAACAAAAATAAATGAATTGAATATTGTTTGGAAGACGTGCACAACCCCATCAACTCCAAACCTGGCTCTATGATGTCATATCGTCGCTTTGTTACGGTATACGGTATATAAAACTATACGTAATGACGCTGAGATGGATTTACAGAATCAATTTCAGACACACAATTTATTAATTATCTTGACACCTAAAATCCCTTATTCGATTTCAGAATTCCATCTATACTGGATGACCTTTTTTAATGTCTGCAAAAAAAAAGGGTGTAACATGTGAACGGAGTAAAAACCTATAGCACTAATATTTTACAAAAAATAAAAACAAACATTTTTAATGAAATTAATAAATTAATAAAAATCTATCGAAATTCAAATCATAGCTAACCTACTTTACGAACGGCTATAAAACCATAAATATAGTAGGCATTTTCGACCTTGTCACTTCGCAGGGTCACAGGCTCAAGGGCAAAGGGCGAAGTAAGCGTTTAATTCAAAATTTGTTTTTATTTAGTGTAAAATACCAGTGCCACAGGTTTCTTCTACTCCATTCACATGCTACACCCTATTTTTTTCCAGACGGTAAAAAAGGTCATCCAGTATAGCGAAAGCAAGGGAGTGTTAGGAAGCGCGACACAGCCCATTGGCACACCCCTGGCGCGTGTACATGTAGACGCGCAATAGCGTACATGAACATGAAGTAGGGCCTGCCACTGTTGATAATTTGTGCATTTGTACAGGCTGTTTTTTCCCCGCTATTTTTTCAGGACAACAGCGCAACATGTTGTTATAGAGCTTAATAAATGAACATTAATTTATTCCAGCCTAATGATTTCTTATATTACGCGAACACTATACATTGATTAAAACTACTTTTACGGATTTTATCGCGTTTTATTTATTTTTAATACCCGACGTTTCGGGTGCTTTCCAGCACCCATGGTCACGGGGGACTGAGGTGACTGACGTCCCGATGTCAAAGTTAACCCGGAGTACCTTCAGCTTTAATGCGTGATTGTAGAGTTGTAGTGTGTAGATCGGACCAAAGACAATAATTAAAAAGCTGAAAGTACTCCGGGTTAACTTTGACATCGGGACGTCAGTCACCTCAGTCCCCCGTGACCATGGGTGCTGGAAAGCACCCGAAACGTCGGGTATTAAAAATAAATAAAACGCGATAAAATCCGTAAAAGTAGTTTTAATCAATTATTCTAGCCTATCAAAATTTCACTGCTGAACAAAATCCTCCCCCATATACAGCCTTATAGGGGGATTTTTAATACATAGTTGCCACACTTGATAGGTTGGTGGGTTACCTCAGTTTTTTATCATTTTCAGGTATTATCAACAAAATGCTGCCGCCTCTTTTGTTTAAGTTTCCCTCTGTCGCCTTTTACGACACTCACGGAATAATATGGTTAGGCGATTCTAATGTATACTATTAATGTATTATTTCATATAAATTTCTTTATTTTAAAAAAGAAAATAAATATATTTAGGAAATAAAGTAATAAAATTCTAAATTTCACAATAATAATGTACGCGAATAAAAACATCTTGAAATTAATTTGCAAAATAAAAAGGCATAATGTATATATACAAGGTACAAGGCCTGGTCGTACACAGTCAAGCAAACAATCGACTACTTGGCGACGTCAGAAAGGGAATTACTGGGTCACCCACCCTATAAAATAAAATAAAACGGTTATAGTAATGTTCACACAAAAACGAATGCTGAATAACTATCATCTTCCAAGTCTTTTCAGCACAAAACTCCAACTTTCTTCCGAGGTAAAATACCTAGGTCTTACATTGGACAGTAAACTTAACTGGAACAAACACATAGAAAACAAAATCAGCAAAGCTAGTTTAACTTTCTGGCAGTGCAGAAACATGATTGGCAAACGATGGGGTTTAATGCCAAAAATTATACTGTGGCTGTACAAAACTGTAATTCGGCCCATGATCACATACAGCTCTCTGGTATGGTGGACCAAAACCAATGAAGCCACCACTATACAAAAGCTACAGCGTTACCAGAGATTAGCTTGTATGGCTGCCACGGGCTGCATAAGGACTACACCAACAGCAGCTTTGGAGGCTATGCTGGAGCTAACACCGCTTCATCTATATATACAACAAGAAGCAACTTTAGCTGCCATTAGACTCAAGACCCTAAATCTTTTAAGTAAGAGTAGAGTCCCCCATACAGATATAATCGATAGAATTTACTCAAAAATTCCTATCTTACAAGCCAAGTATGATAGGATCCCAAAACAATTTGTATTTGATAAGAAGTACAGGATACAATTGAAGGAAACTGACCATCTGGAAGGATTGGGTCCAAGAGAGCTCAAAGTTTTCACGGATGGCTCTAAGACAAATGAAGGTGTGGGGTCTGGGGCTTTCTCTGAAGACCTTAATATCCACATATGCACACCGCTGGGTACCCACAACACAGTCTTCCAGGCTGAATGCATAGGTATCATCCAAGCGGCCATAGCAATAGATGCTAGGAAGGTGAAAGACTTCTCCATCAGAATACTGACCGACAGTATGGCGGTACTACAAGCTCTGAGTTGCAATATGACGAACTCGGGACTGATATACGAGTGCCATCAACGATTGAATGAGGTATGTAAGCACAACAATGTGACTCTGCAATGGATCAAGGGACACAGTGGATCTAGAGGCAACGATGCAGCAAATGAACTGGCCAGAAGGGGATCGGCCCTAGCAAAACTATAGGGCCGGAACCAATAATACCAATCCCCTTTGGCGACGTTCATTCACTGGTACATAGATACTTCAATAATTTACATGCTCAGCTTTGAAAAAAATTAGTAGACTGTAGACAAGCTAGGGAGGCCCTACCTGAAATAAACAGTCGTCTAACCAAGGTTCTAATGAGACTGTACAAGCCACAGATCAGGATAGTAACAAGTGCTATCACAGGACATGGCTCTTTTAACAAACATTTGTTCACCATAGGTGTTACTGACAGCCCCCTGTGCAGGGCATGCATGGGAGATTAAGAAACGGCGGCTCACGTGTTGCTGATATGTCCAGAAGTCGCTTCATACAGGGCTAAACATCTCTGCACGCCGGGTTCGCTCCCCGAAGTTGCTTGCAACATCAAGGGACTGCTGAGCTTCTTCGGGGAGATATCATGGCTCGAATAAGCATATTATTCCTGCCCACACGCAAAATACGCGCTTAGATGTGGAGTTGCGGAAAACAGCCCGTCGTAAACTAAACTAAAAACTAAAAAACCCACCCTATAGCCCCGACCTTGCACGGTGCGATTTTTATTTATTTCTGAAAATAAAAGAAAAACTTAGAGGAAAATGTTTTATGGACACTGAGGAAGCAGTGGCTGCATTCCAAAATGCAGTTTTTTTTTTATTATTTTGCAACTTTCTGATGTAACAATATTAGTATTATTTTATACTAATACACATATTTAAAAATATTATCACTAGTCCCAAGAGACAGTGTATGAACTCAATAAAACATATGACAACTATGGAAAATATCTGGGATATATTAAAAATATTTCACTTTTAGGCAATCAATGGAGGAGTATGTTCAGCAGTGGACTTTTGATAGCCTGTAATGAATGAATAATGAATTATTATTGTCATAATAAGCACAAAAAAATGTTTTAATTTGTCTATGAAATACCATGATCTATGTATGCATGACCAAAATACTTATAAGGTTTTTAGATAGCAGTTTTTACAATGCTGGTGGCAATATCTTTGGGCTAGAACTAGATCAGAACTAGTTACTAATATGTGGTGGCCTTTTTTTATGTAAACTTAAAGTGTTAAATGTGAAATAAAAATTTATAAAATAAAAATATACCTTGTGAGATAATTTCTTCAACTTCTTCTATATTCCCATTTAAAATAGCATCTTGGAGTTTTATTTCAACTTTCTTCTTTTCATTATGATCAATGGGATAGTAGGGTCTTACCTTAAATCAGAAAAATTTGAAATTACATACACATAATAAAGGATTTTGTGAGTGATTGATCTACAAATATGTGTGTACATGTGCGTGCGTTGCGTAGGTGCGTGCGTGTGTGTATGCGCGCGCGTGTGTGTGTATGCGCGCGCGTGTGTGTGTATGCGCGCGCGTGTGTGTGTGTGTGTGTGAATGTATGTAAACTCCTTATAACTTTTGAATGGCTTGACCAATCGAAATGCGGTTCATGACCTTCAGAAAAGTTCTAGTGCCATTAGATTTCTATTTGGCTTGAAAGATTTGAGAAATCTCAAAAATTAAAATTTCAAAAAAATGTTTTTATTTTAAGATATTAACCTCAAAAAACAACATCAATTTCTCTTCAAAACTTTATGAGACATGACATATTAGGGGACATTTATGTCATATTAGGGGGACTTTGGAGCGCTTTGCTTTTGAAATCAGAGGGAGTTCCAGGGATGGCCACCCTGTAGGGTCAAACATATTTTTTTCTAAAAAATTTGGTTCCACTTCCTCAATTCACCCCAAGGTATATTACAAACTCTGTTACAAAACTGTGTATATCTGATAGGGGTGACTGACAATATGAAATTTCAAAATTACATCTATACATATAAAACACAAAAATTGTTTCTACCTATGTCCATTATAGACTGAACCATTCAACTGATTTTAATAAAAAAAAATTATTAATTTTTTATTAGTTTGAATTATATTCACATTTCAGCCTGGCGTCAAACTACATATAAAAAATTATATGTTGCAGCTAGAAGGAAATTATAGAGTGGATGCCACCCCCTCTTCCTCGCCCCCCTTCTCACCTGGTTACAACATCATCTTGCAATTTCTTACTAATACTATAGTTTATAATATGCATTAAAATCTTATCAACAATGCCATTCTGGGATCTAGGATATGTAAAAATATCTACAAGGTTAGTTATCCAATTTTGAGGATTTCATTATTAAAAGCCCCAACTTCACATAGTCTTGTCTGCCCTACCCCTAGTGTTTTTGTAAAACTGTAGGCACCGAGGGAGAGCAGCACCCGTCCGCTGTAGCCAATCGCTGGCTCCTGAGTGAGCCGTAGCAATCGATAAGTCAAAGCTGCGGAGGAAAGCATGTGTGCCTGTGCTTTACTACGCAAGGGCAAAGGGGCTGCACTTGCCACAGTGCCGAAGCCTTTGTAGAAGTAACTTTGTGTCAATATTCCTGTGTAAAAAAGTGAGGTTATGATTTTACAAAAAAAAATATTATTCATAAATTATACATTTTCACAAAGGGGGAAGAGTAGGGCAGCTTCCTCTGAACCCGCCCCTCCCCCTGCCACTCCCACCACCATATGCGAGTACCGATGTCTATAGTTTAATCGAAACAAACACTAAATGCTAGTCCAACTATCAATTGTTAAAATTTAAATAATATTAATATTTTACAGACATTAATTATTGAATGTGTTGTAAGGGAGGAATGCCTTTTTTTATAACTTAACTTTTTTAATAATAAAAACCATGAAAGTCAATCAATACCATGAATACATTAACTAATACAACCTGCTCAATATACCGTTACCGTGATAGCCAATTAAAGTCTACTGCTGAATATAGGCCTACCCCACATAGAATGCCTCATAGAGGGGATATATGCCTTCTTGTTATATTATGTATTATACATGGATACTATATTATTTGCTTAAGGGTACAATTGAAACCTGTTGGTTGACCCACGTAAAATTACCAGGGCCTGGAATTGGGGATAAGGTTGAAGGTGGTTGAAATTCCTGGTTTTCGGAAAAAGTCTAGTCCTTGGCCGGCATCCCGAAAAACTGAGCGTCAGAAAACTGCTTACAAAAGTTGATTTCTCTATTTATATTATTATTCATTATTGTATTGAATTAAAAACGTATATCTTACCGGTTTTTCAAAAAAGCCATAATCATCACTGTCAGAGTCATCATCTGAAAATCCAGCAGGTCTGAATTGTGCCATAGCAATAATATTATATAGAAAAGAAAGCAGAATCACTATTATGGATGTAATTTTTAATAGCTTATTGCTGTTTTTTGGCTCGATGGTTGATCGATATATGACAAACTGGTTTTTAATTACTACTGGGCAAAGGTATCTATACACATACAGCCATGTTTGATGTAATTTGTTTATAATCTTTTTTACATTATGTTTTTTTTTTCAGAACAGCATAACATCATAACAGTAAACGAGCATGCGACTCACTTGATGGTAAGTGTCGACGCTACTCATGAACAACTGTCACACCAGGAGAATGCAGGTGCGTTGCCGTTGCCGGTCTTTTAAAAAGAAGTAAGCTCATTTCTTGAAGATTCCTGAGTCGTATCGGTCCGGAAACATAGCCTGTGGTAGACCATTCCACAAAGAAGTCGTGCGAGGAAGAAAACACCTTATAGAATGCTCAACGGTGGATCGACAAGCATCCAGATGGTGTGGATGTTATCGTGAGTTTTGTGGCGATGTGTGTTCGTTAAATTTGGCGGCTGAATATTGTCGGAACAATTCCTCAAAACACTCCCCGTGGTAAATGCGATAGAAAATCCAAAGGGAAACAACATCTCTTCGCAGCGCTACGCCAGTGAATCTAGACGATCAGAAAGAACTCGGTCGCCTAAGATTCGAGTCGCTCTGCGCTGGAAGGAGTTATCCCATGTGAGGCCAAAACTGCGCATTGTAAAGTTGCAAGCAGTGTGCACGCATAAAATACTGTACTTGCTCCGTTGAGCACGCCAAACTTTTTAAAAGCCAATTTAGCCTTACCTTTCAAGTGATCACGAAACTGCACGTCATTCGATATTACGACACCGAGGATTCCGATGTTGGCTGAGGCAGTAATGGGAGTAACCAGAATTGAAATGATACGACAAAAGGGTTTCTTTTAGCGGTAAACACGCAAACCTGAATCTTATAAGCGTTAAACTGGACTAGCTTAAGTCAACCCTGATCCAAGACTTTGTTTAGGAAAGACTCGACTTCAGACACAAGTTTGTTTCGGTACTCAACAATGTGTTCCCGAGAAATATTTTCACGACCGATGTAATAAGTATAACCACTGCTGCATTGGTTTGCAACATATCAATAATATGCAGAAGAAACAGAGTAAGTGATAACTCCAGCCTGCAAGAAAACTGGTGATCCAATTGCACAATTTTTCTTAAAGCCCATAGGAATTAAGCTTTGAAAGAAGCGTTTAGTGCCAAGCCCGATCAAAGACCTTCGCTATGTCCCAACCAGCGGCCAGGGCTTCTCACTTGGACTCTACTGCTTCCGCCCATCCATAAGTCAAGTCAAACCAGCTGATCGACCCAGACGAAAACCGTATTGGCGGTCACTAATCAGTAGTGGCTGGTGGTCCCCAAGGTACCACATGAACTGGCAGTATGTAATGTTTTCTATTATTTTTGTAGTTCTAATAGTTGGACAGCATCAAAACTATCTTCCATGAGTTCGGGACTACGCCTAGGAAGTACTTAGAGTACCGGAAGAGACGCGTTAGTACCGTTGCCAGCTTGGAAGGACGTGTCTTTCAGCACAATGGGAGAGGGACTCCATCAGGCTCACTCGACTTATTGACATCCAAAGAGAGGAGTACTTTGCGTATTGAGCCCTGTGTGAACCGCACAGCCGAAATGGATCTGATGTTGCCCCGACATCAAGAGTCGAGTTGGATGTAAAAAGAGCCTAAAACATCGCTTTTTTTCTTTGAGGTATGGGCCAGTGAGTCATTCTCCCTGTGTAGAAATGTAAAACAAGGTTGACAGAACTCGGGAACAGTCGATGAGTTTGACCAATGCAGCAATGAATACGGGGAATCCCTGAGATTAATTGCTGCATTTCAGTTAGAGTAAAGTGAGGCTAATGAGCAGATTGTGCAATTAAAACAATACATAGATGATTTGAAAGCGTCCCAAACTTAAAGTCTGTTCAATGAGCTCATAGAATGTAAATCTTCTAAAATATTGCAACCCTCCACAAAAGTCGATTTGATTGGTGATCACATTGTTACATCAAGAACAGCACTAGCACAGATTACTAGCAGCAGAAGAAAATTAAAGAAATACATAAAAATAATGAATATGTTGGGAAAGTGCAAAAGATAATTAAAACTAAAATTAATATAGAAAAATTGTATAAAAGTATGTGAGGAAAAGCAAGAATAAATTAATAGTAGCGAAAATTAATTAATAGTAGCAAGAATTAATTAATAGTAACCTAAGAAATAATAGCTTAAATTATAAGCATATTCAATTTAGGTGCAAAATATGAAAAACTGTTATGATACTGAAATAGAGTGTCTTTATTCAGAAGTTTTAAAACTCCCTACAAATTATATCAAATAAATATGCATCGGCTCAGGATGAGATAAAATAACACATATTAGTTATGAATGTGATGATAAAGTCATGTAAATATAATAAGGCGCATTTTGACTCCATAAAACATCAGAGTAGTAAATAGTAATGACTCCTTATTTTCACATACAATCTATATTAGTGCCATGATAATGAATTTAAAAAGTAATTTAAATATTAAAAAAAAATAAAGTTATTATGTATGCTGATGACATAGATTTTAACAGTGGTAGAGTCACGCGGCAGCTTTGCTGTTGCAGGTATGGGCCGGTTCAAACCGGGGTGGTACCATGATCTCACATAATACCGGCGTGAAGTGGAAGCTCTGCGTCCGTGTTTAGTCTGGTGAGTGTAGGTGGCCGTAGGCCCAATTCCTCCCCTCCTTAACATGGTATCAGAATTAAGTGAAGATCTACCCTAGAAGGGTACCAGCCCCCTGGAGAATCCCTCACTGAGCATCCACGACTAACTCCTGAGCGTGGGTGCTCAGGCTGCCCCGCGTATTCTGGGGAGGAGGGGGGGGGGGGCAAAATTCCGCTCAAGACAACACCTGCTCGGCGAAAGCTGAGCAACAAGACCAAGGCGACCCCTGCCACGCTATCCGTGAATTTCTGCAATATCAGGGGACTTCATTCTAACCTAAACGCCGTCCACTACCATCTCGAGACGACGAGGCCGGCTCTGCTCTTTCTGACCGAGACGCAGGTGTTCTCTTCGGCTGATGCTTCGTATCTCTCCTACCCGGGGTACAAACTGGAACACTCCTTTGTGCCTCGGGCTGGAGTTTGCGTATACGTCAGAGAGGATATCGGTTCTCAACGCCTCGGCAGTTTTGAAGGTTCGGACCTGTCCATCCTTTGGCTACGCGTAGACAGTGACGTACATCCGCGCGTCTACGCGTGTCTCTATAGGTCCCATAGTGGTAATGCCGAAACAGACCGATTCTTCGACCTCGTCCAAATGGCTACCGATTCGTTGCTAAAGCAGATCCCCTCCGCAGAGATCGTGATCCTCCGCAATTTTAACGCCCACCACGCCGAAAGTCTTTGTTCACGTTCAACGTTCACGTTCACGTTCAACCAATACGGGGAGATCTGTTCATGATTTTGCCTTGACATATGGTCTGACACAACTGGTTACTTCGCCTACGCGGATTCCAGATGTGGAGGATCATGCACCTTCCCTGTTGGATCTTCTGCTGACCTCTCATTCTGACGGATATCGGATTTCCATTGACGCCCCTTTAGGCTCCTCGGACCATTGTCTTTTCCGGAGTGTGGTGCCACTCACGCTGAAATCGCGGTTGCATTCTGGCACTATAGGTCAGCTGATTGGGATGGGATGCTGTCTTTCTTTGCATTCTACCCTTGGGGGCGGGTTTGGTTCTTGCCGGACAATCCCAACGTTTTTGCTGATTCTGTCGCTGATGTGGTACTTCAGGATATGGAACTTTTTATTCCTTCCTCTGTGGTGCCCATCGGAGGCAAATCTCAGCCATGGTTTCTGGTTTCTGTAAAATAGCATCATGATATAAGCAGGAGTGCTACCAAGCCTGGGCTAACGCATCAACGTCCCGGGATGTAAATACTAGCGCTTTAAAAAAGAAGTATAATTCCGCTTCCAGGTCCTTCAAAAGAGTCATTTCCAAGGCAAAATCAGAGCACATAGGCAGAATTGGCGAGAAACTAGTTCACCTTCGTTCTGAACCCGTGCCTCGCCAAGGCTTTCCAGGGGAATTTCTGTCAGCCATCTCTTCCATCTCTGCACAGGGAGGACGACTCACTGGCCCATGCCGCAAAGGAGAAAGCCGATCTGCTAGGCTCTTTCTTCGCGTCCAACTCGACTCTCGATGATGAGGGGAGAACGCCGCCGACCATCCCGCGGTGTGAGTGCTCCATGCCGGAGGTGCAGTTCTCGGTTCGCAAAGCACTCCTCTCCATGGACATCCACAAGTCGAGTGGCCCTGACACCGGCCTTAACGCGTCTTTTTCGGTACTCCTACTCCCTAGGCGTAGTCCCAAAATCATGGAAGACGGCTTTCGTCCACCCGATCCCTAAAAAAGTTGACCGCTCAGACCCGTCCAACTACAGGCCCATCGCCATCACCTCCTTGTTATCCAAAACAATGGAGTCCATTGTAAACTGCCAGCTCATGAGATACCTTGAGGATCACCAGCTATTAGTGATCACCAATACGGTTTTCATCGTGGTCTATCAGCTGGTGATCTTCTGGTCTAAATGACTTATAGATGGGCGGCGGCAGTAGAGTCCAAGGGGGAAGGCCTTTATCGGGTTTGGCACAAAGCGCTTCTTTCGAAGCTCCCTTCCTATGGGCTTCCCGAGATATTTTGCAATTGGATCACCAGCTTTCTTGCAGATCGGAGTATCAAGATTGTTGTAGACGGTGCTAGCTCCAATTACAAGCCTATTAATGCTGGTGTTCCACAAGGCTGCGTGTTATCACCAACGCTGTTTCTTCTGCACATTAATGATATATTGCAAACCAGCAACATTCATTGCTATGCAGATGACAGCACTGGTGATGCTCTGTACACCGGCCGTGTCAATATTTCTCGGGAAAACGTCTCCGAGTACCGGGACAAACTTGTGTCTGAAGTTTAGTCTTTCCTGAACAAATTCTCGGATTGGTGGCGACTAAATCTAGTTCAATTTAACCCTCAGAAGACACAAGTTTGTGCGTTAACCGCTAGAAGGACCCCTTTGTCGTATCTCCTTAGTTTCAAGGCACTCCCCTTGTTGCTTCAGCTAGTGTCGGAATCCTCGGCGTCGACATATCGAGTGACGTGCAGTTTCGTGGTCACTTGAAAGAGGCCAAATTGGCCTCTGAAAAGCTTAGCGCGCTCAGCAGAGCGGGACAGTATTTTATGCCGGCACGCCTGCTGTGACTTTTCAAGGCGCAGGTTCGGCCACACATGGAATACAGTTCCCATCTCTGGGCTGGGGCTCCCCAGTGCCAGCTCCTTCCACTTGACCGCATCCAGCGCAGAGCGGTTCGAATCGTCGACGACCGAGTGCCTTCCGATCGGCTCGATTCACTGACGCTGCGAAGAGATGTTGCATCTCTTTGCGTATTTTATCGCATCTATCACGGGGATTGCTCTGAGGAATTGTTAGGATTAATCCCAGCCGCCAAATTTCATGAACGCACTACGCGGCAAACCTCCCGATACCATCCACACCAACTGGATGCTTGGCGGTCCAACACTGTACGTTTCACTAGTAGTTTTCTTCCGCGTACGATCTCTCTGTGGAATAGTTTACCACCAGCGATTTTTCTGGACCGATACGACCTGGGGACCTTGAAGAAAAGAGCTTACTCCTTTCTAAAAGGCCGGCAACGCACCTGCAATTCGTCTGGTATTGCGGATCTTTGTGGGCGGCGGTAGTTACTTAACATCAGGTGAACCGTATGCTCGTTTACCTTCTCTTCTATAAAAAAAACATAGGCAAAACATTTGGTGTGATGTTAAATAAAATAACCTTTTAAAAGGATAGCTGGTTAGTAATTATTGTATGCCTGGAGCATTCTTTAGTCATATAATAAATAAAGTTTTAGCTAGTAAGTTTGTCCTAATAGTACATTTATAATTCTTGTTGGGAAAAGAGGCAATGTAAACAAAAATCAATTATTAAAATATGTTGATTACCTATAAACTTGAAATGTAGATGAAATTATCTTGTTTACATTGCCTTACATACTTAAAAATTAAATACATAATTTGAAATGTAACAAAAAATTAAATTTAACATTTAATTAATTTAATAGACATTAATAATTTTATTAAGAAATTTTTGAATGCATATAGGTATCACCTATTCAAATATAAGTACCCGGATGACCGAGCTTTGCTCGGTTTTTTTAAGTTACATTTATATACAAATTACATGAATAATAGTTTTTGATCTTATTGACATAATAGAAAAAGCTGAACTGGTTATTTGAATAAAAAATCATGAGTGCAATTAGTTTAATTAAAATTTTCGTATTTTAAAAAAATACTGACAAAAAAGGCTCGAAATAATATATTTTCTCACAAAAGAAGGGAACTTGAAAAAAAAAGGAAAAAAAGTCGGACCCAAGACGGGACGGGAACCACGGAACTCCGATATCACGCCCGAACAACATCCCATCTGAGCTATTACGATCGTCGGTAACTTGCCAAAATTTACCTTCTTATATTGTAGCAGTTTTTTTATTGCCTGAAAACACGGACAAAAGGACATTTTCTAAAAATAAATCCTAGCTAGATCGATTTATTGCCCCCGAAACTCCCTGGACACTAAATTTTATGAAAATCGTTGGAGCCGTTTCCGAGATCCCGATTATATATATATACAAGAATTGCTCGTTTAAAGGTATAGGATTTAAGATAGATAGCAAATGTGCTATCTTATTATTTATATACTATAATAACTCAGCCAAGAACTTGGCTACCCAGACATCCGCTCCTTTGAGCAGCATAATGATTTGACGTGTAATTTGGAATCAGTTCCAAGTAATTTAAATTAGAAAATGAGACAGTAGAGGTAATCCCTAGCAGTTATAATATAGCTTACAAATTCTTTATAATTGCAGTCTTATGACTCCACAAAACGATATTAAAAATTGCACCTGATGCATCAAAATATACGTGGCATAATAGGCGAAGAGCTAAAAATGTTCACAAAAAGCAAGTAGTTAAAAAAGTTGTGTATGTTCCAGTAAATGCATGTCGTTTGGAGAAGCTTAGAAGTGACATAGTAAAAAACCTTCCATCACTTTCATATCAAAATGATTCAGATTTTTTTGTATGGAACATTATTTAAGCTTATTTGCAATGAACTTGATAGTACTTTTACTTCTAAAACATTCTCCTTGAACAATCGCAAGGCATTCAATGAATGGGCGACAGTAGGAGTCCCTAACAGTAGACAAAGATTATATGAACTTTATAATGAAAGGTCATATAATCCTAGCGTTGAATTTAGAGAATATGTAAAAAAAAATATTCAAAAATATTTAAAAAAGTGTGCTCTAATGCTAAGTCTTCATATTTGAGTAACAAAATAAAGACGGCTTCTAATAAAATTAAAATGACATGGAGTGTAATTATTAGTGAAACTGGTAAGGTCAACTCTCGTAATTCAAACTACATACTAGTTAAGTTTTAGCAACAAATTAACTATAGTGATTTCTTTAAACTTACTTTCTTTAGACTTAAATTTACGCGAACACTACACGTTGAATAAAACTATTATTTACGGATTTTATCGCGTTTTAATTACCCCTTTATTTTTATTATCCCGACGTTTCGGGTGCTTTACAGCACCCATAGTCACTGGGGGGACTGAGATGTTTGACGTCCCAATGTCATAGTTAATCCGGCTACCTTCAGTTTTTGAATATTAAGTTTTGGTCCGATTTACGCAAAACGAGCTTATAATATCATGAAGTCTTGCAGTGGTATGCTTGGGTTTGGGTTTAATTTTGTTAATTAAAGCATCCCAAGCAGATGGCAGCACCCATCCATCTTCTCTATTGAAGTTTGGATGTTTTTTAATTTCAATAGCCTCGCGTATCATTCTTGGTAGGAATCGGTGTTCTTTTGCGAGAATTTCTGGTTTATCAAATCTAATGTAATGGTGGGGACGATCTTGAATATGTTCGCAGACTGCAAACTTCCCGGAGCGTCGGTGCTTCACGTCATCTTTTTGTTTGACTTATGTAAGAGAGACCACATTCACAATCTAATTTGTACACACCTGCATCTTGTAGAGGAATATTACATTTGATGGATGGTGAAAATTGACTTATTTTCTTCGGTGGCTTGTAATATGTTTTAATGGAAGCTTGCTTCAAGATGTAGCCAATCTTGTCTGTAACTCCTCTGATCTACGGTAGTACAGCAGGCACGCGCTCGACTGTGGCCGGTTTCACTCGTTCACTGTGACGTAGGCGCGGGACCCGAAGCTTGTTGTTCAGCACATCCAGCAATACTTGCTTGATATGCTGAAGCTCGGCGGCCAGATGTTTTCTGATACAGATCCCTCGTGCTCTCTGAAACAAAGATTTACCCACGGTAGTTACCTCTGAAGGATGATGGTGAGATTCACCATTTAGATTTCGGTTGGTATGAGCCTTTTTCCTATACACAATGTGACCAATAGTGTTATCAGTATTTCGAGTGACTAAAACATCTAGGAAGGCTAAAGCATTATTTGCCTCTAACTCCATTGTGAATTGTATTTTAGAGTTTATGGAGTTAAGGTGGTCTAAAAATGCAGTTACTTTGTCAGATGGTAAAATTGTGAAAGTGTCGTCTACGTACCGCTTGTAGAATCTTGGATCTGCAGGAGCAGTAAGAAGGGCTTTCTCCTCAAAGTCCTCCATGAATATGTCGGCGACTATGGGAGACACAGGTGAGCCCATCGCAACACCATCTACTAGCTTGTAGAACTCCTCCTTCCACAATAGATAGCAAGATGTGAGGCAGTGTTCAAGTAATATTGCATATTCTTGAGGCATGTTATTTTCTTCTAGCTTCCTAGTTACAATTGAGATGCAGTCAACAATAGGTAGGCATGTAAATAGTGACTGAACGTCAAAACTGACCATAGTTTCATTGTCAGCGAGATGTAGGTCTTTTATCTCACTCACAAAATGGTATGAATCCTTCGTGTGTGCTCTGGTATGTCCTCTCAGTAGTGATAGTATTTTCGCTAAGTGTTGTGCCAGCTTATAAGTTGGTGAATCAATCTGGCTCACTATGAGACCTATGGTTTGTGTATCTTCGGTATTAGCGAATTCACGTCGAGATTTAATTTGATACGTGACTATGAATGCTGTAAAGTACCCGAAACGTCGGGATAATAAAAATAGGTTAAAGTGGTAATTAAACGCGATAAAATCCGTAAATAATAGTTTTATTAACAAATTAACTAAATCAGGACGTTGCAGTGGTTTCTGAGAAATATTTTACTGATATTCCGATCTTAATCACTAAGTCACTGAAATCTCCTGCCGTCGCCGAAACATTACATAATGTAAATGCATGTACAAACAATTTTACATTTCATAAAGTATCATCAAAAGATATTGTAAAATATTTTTAAACTATTAATAGGTATTAGGAACACCGCAGATCTGTGAGGGATTTCCTTTAAAGTTAGTATTTGCGTCCATAATAGATACAATCGCACCTTAACTATCTATTATTTTAGTATTAGTATCGAATCTGGTGTGTTTCCTGAGTTAATAAAGCATAATAAAGTAATACCTTTATTTATATATACGTGGTAGACCCATGCTGCAGTTATATTAGTAGTATAGTTGTAGCACGAATGGGTCGGCTCGACCTGGGAAGGACCACGCTCTCACAGAATACCAGCGTCAAATAATAGTTTGATGCTGCTGTGTTTCGTATGGTGAGTGTAGGGAACCGGAGACCTTTTTTTACTGGAAACGAGGCATTCCATCTTAGTCCTCACGGATGACAACGCATATGCATTTTGATTTGTAATTGAGGATAGATGTAGATATCTATGGGCCACAGCAACCACTTACCATCAGATGGACGGTGTGCTCGTTTGTCATCCTATCCTATTAAAAAATTTGGTGGTACATTGGGCCCCGCCAATTTTAGACTTATTTCTGTACTGCCAACTCAGTAAAATTTTAGAAAAAATTCTTCTTGATCAGATTAAACTTTTTTAATGTTAATAATTTACTACATAGATATCAATTCGGTTTTACAAGGGGTCGCTCGACAATTGATGCTGGTGTTAAACTGATTAAATATATAGAAATCACAGGATGCTTTGAGTGTATTCTGTGACTATCCAAACCTTCTAATGTGTTCCCCATTACACATTAATCAGGAAACTTTAAAACTGCGGTGTAAGTAGTGATACTCTTAAATTAATT
This sequence comes from Parnassius apollo, assembly GCA_907164705.1. Classification (NCBI taxonomy): domain Eukaryota; kingdom Metazoa; phylum Arthropoda; class Insecta; order Lepidoptera; family Papilionidae; genus Parnassius; species Parnassius apollo. The sequence goes on along the minus strand of CAJQZP010000501.1, from coordinate 1,657,344 downwards.
ATTTCATATTTAAGTAACAGCACACAAAAAGTTGTCATTAATAACAAAGTATGAATTCTTCCGGGTCGATTGGAAAATTGGTAGTAAACTTTAAAGTTATGGAGTCATTAATAGATACTATATAACTATCACATTTATTCAAATTAATTAATGAACTATTCGAAACAAAGAAAAGCGAGTTTCACTTAGTTTTAAAGATTTCTGAGTTAAAACTGTACAGTATGGTTCTTAAGTTTAGAAGTCATTCTCCGCGTTGGAAGGTAAGGATAATAGGCAACAGTTCCAATTAAGCAACGACGAGGGCGTTTGTTAACATTTAATTAACGTCAGGGAGCTATTGTGTCGGCGTCGGCCTCCAGGGCCACCGAGCTTCGTCTGTTGCGTCTTGATGAGCCCACAACTCATACCGTTTCGAATTACAACCGAACCTTGCCATTTAACAACCAAAGAAAATGTATTGAATGTGATCCATTGCCTGTTTATCCTGAGCTTAAATCTTATAACGCTAAAGAAAGTTGCAATGAAAGTTGAATACCCACATAGTGATGTATTACAATTGTTTACAAGGATACGACAGTACGGGTGTTCTTGCACCCCTAGAAGGTGCCGCTTGCTAATGATGCGATGCCGTAGGGCTTCTTTGGCGTTGACACGGAAAACACTCATTGGACTTTCTTCAAGGATGCTTACTACGCTGAGTCTTACAGACACTTTTAAAAATTATTCGTACAATTACTCTTTTGTTAGTCGTCCAAGCTGCATAGGTCGGAAGGCTCCTCGGCGTAATGCCTTAGCAAGCTGCAACGCTGGGGGCCGCGGGTTCGAATTCCGCATGGATAAAGTAATGTAAGTAAAATAAAGTATGGCCTAAAAGTTATTGTTCCGGGTCCGAATGTTTGTCCTTGCAATTTATGTTAGTATACTGCCACTACGATACCGGAGAAAATCCTAGTGTGGGTACAACGTATTTAAAACCAAAAAATCCTTTATTTTGATTTCTATCTAAATGATAGTTAAAATAGTAAAATAAGTTGTGGTCATATTTACTAATTTAATAATTATTTGAATGTAGATTAACCGTAGCATTTGAGCGATCATGATTTATGGCGGAAACAGGTGCCGTGGAACAGTTACCTTTTTAGGGTTCCGTAGTTAAACAACAAGGAAACCTTATAGTTTCATAGTTTCGCCATATCAAGTCCGTCCGCGATTTTGACCATAGGTGGTCTCTAAGTAAAATCGCTACAAATCCGTAATTTGGCTTAGTTATAGATATTAAGAGGATAGAGTAAGTCAGCTCAAATTCTAAATTCGCCCCTACTTCCCCGCGCGTCGTATGCTATGTACCGACGTTTGTAATCACTAATACTGTAATCATTATACATGTAATAGGTCGTTAGATACTTATTTCATTAGGTTTATCATATTTATGCCTGTTTCTTAACGCCAACCCAGTCACTTCTTATTTTTATAACGGTTATTTCCCATTTTAATTTTACGTCGTCCTGTTGCGTAATGTGTATTCTGATCGTAAGCGATACAACTTCTCCCTTCAAAAGCCGGAGCGATACTAACGGGGCGACAGGAATCAAGCTTACGCGCCGATAGTTTAGGTAATTTCTTTTTACAGTGAAAATAATGGCATTTAAAAAAAAGTAAATAACATAACCACTGCTTTATAGTTAGTCCAGTTAGTATGCAAAGTTTCATGATCTTATTTAAAGTATTTTATGAATAACAGCGGTTTATTGTTTATTTTGGAGGTAACTTTGGATTTTTTTTTCTATCGAGAAAATTTTACGAAATCGTGTTTTCGTCTAACATAATCCTTAACATTAATCTTCAACTTTACCATATATTAATTTCAAAATTAATGCTGCAATATTTTCGGCATAACAAAGGATCTTGCTAAGCCATTTGACATTATATTTCCCCTTAATCACGCCTACAAAACTGTGAAATAAAATCTTGAAATCTACAGGTAAACGGAGGATTAATTTTTTTACCCGACTATTTCATCGTATGGAGTATCGTTGGATAGGTCTTTTAAAAATATTAAGGGTATGCAACAACATTTTTTCAATTCAGGGATTCGTTTGCGAAATATTTATCTTTAAAGTGGGATTTTTCATTAGCGTCATGTGTCTCCCCCCTTTACCAACTAAAACACTTTAGTGGAAATGTGAAAGTATACATAATAGTAGTATATATAATGAAGGTAAAAGGAAAACTATCAGAGTTAACAAGAAAACGAGTAATAGTCGACCAACTTAAAATGCACTTGGTTTAGTAAAAATTTCGTTACAACTTTATAGAAAATGACTTAAAACTAGCTGCGTTATAATTTTGTAATATTATTGTAAACTGTACGAAATAGATATTTTATGAAGAAAGGTTGACGCATGTTAGATACGCTAGTAATATATAAGTCAATGCGATAGACCGAGTCGGGTCCGAGCAGAGTATCGGCCGTAGCATGGTCACCGAGTCGGTCCCGTGCCTGAAATTACAAAGACGGGTCTAGACTGAGCAATTACCGTTGCGCCGTGATGCAGTTATACTTGTCCTAGCAAAAATAGTGTTGTAACTAGACTAAAATCATGTTGAAGTTTGATGATATGGAATTAGCTGCTATTGCGATCGCTCTGGACGATGAAGAATCTGATAAATCTTCAGCTACAAGCCGGGACCGAGTTGTTGCCGAGCGTTGTACGTTGCTCGGTCGTCACTCGGTTGCCGCTCGGTATAGCGTGAGTGTGTCCATACAAAATATATGTAATATTAGTGGACCGTGCTATGGTCGACACTCGGCTCCAACCCGACTCGGTCTAGTGTAAGTCATCCTTGCATTTCTACTGCAGCCTTACTTTTTACTTTGCGAAATAGGCAGGGAGGACCTTTCCTACTTACATACTTCCTATTTTCGCTTATTTTTTTAGTTGGTATTTATTGTAGGCCTCTTTCAAAGTAATCATACAATCATATAGCCTCACACAGTTTCATTCGTGGTACTCTTGGTTTACGCGAGCGACCCTCAGGATAGATTAGGGCAGTGGTGGTTTACGTGAAAGTTCGCTACGGTCATATATATCTTAGGGTTGCAATGCCAGGAGATAGATAGTCAACTATGACCATCTTATTCCACTATACATTTTTAATAAAAAGTGTATAATGGGACTAACCTAAGGAGAACACTGGCTGAATGGCCAGGTCATCTGTGAGGTCAGTAGCCTCATATGGTACACCGATGAGTCAAAAATAGGCCTCAACGTAAGCTTTGGAATTTATGGAGAATACCCCATATTCAAAAGTTATGAATTTGGGAAGATTCAACTCTATCTTCCAAGCAGAAATTTTCGCCATACTTCAGTGTGCGGAAATCAATCTGCAAAGGCCATAGAACTTATATAAACTCTGATAGTGAAGCAGCACTGCTAGCGCTGAGGCAAAACTTAGTGAACTCGAAGCTAGTTGGAGACTATGTGAACCGTTTAAACGCCCTGGGATGTAACAACAGGTTAAGATGGGTTCCGGGTCACGCGGGTATTATAAGTAATGAATTTGCCGACAAGCTTCCACGGGAGGGCTCCAAGAGTAGACAATTCGGACCCGAGCCATTTTGTGGAATCTCAAAAAGCCTAGCCCGATAGACCCTTGAAATTCTTTATCACAATTAATCACTTAAGATCTGGTCTGACATACCAAGTTTAAAACATTCTAAAACCTTAATGCGAGCTTTTGATCGTAAATTTGCTTCATAAACTCTGGGATTAAGTAAAAAATAATTTGCGAATTCTGGCAAGAGCCCTAACTGGGCATTATTGTTCTAAAAGGCACATGTCCATCCTGGGTCTAAGCAACTCAAGGATGTGTCGCTTCTGTTCCCTGACTGAAGAAACGCCTCTGCACATCCAAACTGATTACGGACCCTTAATGCGCAAACGTAACACTCATCTTGAAAAAATATGTACTCCGGTTAGAATAAGTGAAATTTTTCACAGCTAAGCAACTCCTATTTATTGAAGACATAGGGCTTAGCAGTGAACTATAGCCATAGCAGCGATCACAATAGATCTTTTAGGTAACAGTGATACTGATCTCTTTCCCTAGACCTGCATAGCTGCTCGCACATAATTAAAAAAAAATACCCATCTTTAGACAGACTTGGCAAGTGAATGATTTGATGTAGATTGTACTATTTTCAACATTGAAAAGATTTTTTACACTTTTTTGAATACCACTCCCTGTAAGTCTGATTGGAAAATAAGTCCTTCAATTACTATCCCATGTCCTATTTGGGCCCATTTTTAGTCGCTATAGCGGTCAAACCGCGAACTTAGTATGTACATTATGTAGAAAGCTCCTTCTCAGTTCAAGACAGGTATCTACGGAACCCTATTTCTACATTGTGCGTGGAACGACACGCACTTGGCCCGTTTTTATTAATTTAATTTTAATTTTACGGAATTCAAAATTATGAATAAAGGTTATGTAAAAGCTTTGAATCGGTGATAATTGTGTAAGTAGGTACATGGTCATTTTTCAATAGCCAGAGAAAACATATCCGAATGTAATAAGGATTTTTCGTTGAAGGTAAGAGATTTGATTTATCGCAGTGGGCCGGGTAAGGCGCTGACCGCCGCCCGGTCGCCCGCCCGGACGCGTTATTAAACTTTTCCCCATATTAAACATTCCGGAGACGAATACATTTTATTGTTGGCTCGGACCGACGTCAGAGGCCCCTACAAAGCGAAACTCAAAGACGGCAATTGCGAAATAAATTGAAAGCAATTTGATATTGCGTTGTAAGTAATAGCCGTCAGAAGCCCACAACCATGTCGGCGACATTTTGTACCAACCTATGCAATCTACGTTGTACTTAAGAACAAAGAGTTCGCTCAGCTGATGCTTTGAAACCATTTTAAAACTAAGGTATAAATTACACGCAAGAGTACTTACCTATATAATGACTTTGATAAATCACGTTGTCACAACATAGACTTCAAACTCGGCGGGCTTGTCAACTATTTTTTTCTCTCTGGAAGCCGAAGCAAAAAAATTACAGGAATTTTTTTTACCCGGAAAAATAAAATTATCTACAATTTTAATAAAATGCCGTTTTATTTAACTTTACTTTGTTACAGATTTTACTTCACGCAACATAAGTGAATCTCTTTGTGGTTTGACGTATTCAAAAAAAGTAAATGAGATAAGCAGTTCGGTTTTTTTTTCAATTGGTGTGTATTTGTTACGGATGTCAGTCCATTTTAAGGCTCATTCGCAAAAATATTGTTTCATTGAAACGATTAGAGCTATGAATACTAAAAAGAATTATTTTTTTCTATTTCTCGTTTGGTGTAGATTTTTGGTAATGCATTATGTATTTACCAAAATGCGGGACATGAGCTGTCCCAGCGGGATATTGAAATTTGCGCAAGTGTAGGTTGCTTTCTTGTTATACATACGCACGCATATAACAATTATACATAATGTGAGTGTAAAGAAGTGGACTTTATAACAGTCGCTACGGTTAGTACGGGTATAATATATTACACCCATATATTATACCCACAGACCTAGAATTTTACACTACTCTACGCTACTAGCTACTACCTACCTCTAATTTTTATTATGTGCTAATAATCATTAGATCATAAGGGATCATTTATATATAGTAATCTCTATTAAAGTTTCTCCTAACTCCTAATATCCGACCGATGTAGTGTGAGAAAAACTTTTATTCAGTTTAAAATGAGGCGAACGTTTATAGGCTAATGACGAGGAATAAGCAGTACATGTCCTCTGGGTGTCTTCTCGTTTTCCACTGTAAAAGGTCTCCGGTTCTTACTCTACACTCACCATACGAAACACGGCAGCGTTAAGCAGCTATTTTACTCTGGTATTCTGTGAGATTCCTTACAGTAGCTTTGGCCTTGGACTCAATGAACTGCCCGAAGTTCAGGCTTGAGGATATCTCAACCCCCAACAACTGAAGGCGGTCGATGTATTCCATTGATACTTTACGGAAATAAGGAGACAAGGTGAACTGGCTTCTTTTTGCAGTGAAGAGACGCGTTTGTGTTTTTGAGGCGTTGAGTTTCACAAGATTGGCATCTCCCCATTCGGAGATGCCTGTAGTGTCAGATTCACACGCTCAAAAATAGCTTCTCTTTCGGACTGGATTTAATGCCCACTGGTCCAAGGATTTACTTGGTATCTCTCCACAACCTGCTTTCACCCATAGATACCGGACAAGCAGAATATTATAACCTGATTAAGGTTATTTATATGCAGCAGAAAGAGAGCTACAAAGAGAACGGACCAGGGGTCCGTTCTCTTTGTAGCTCTCTTCAACACTGGCGTTAGTTGCCACATAATCAGTTGAACAGCTATCGACGACGACTCAGGGAGACAGTTCACTCAGAAAGTCCTTTACCCAGTCAGTTAAACCGGGGATAATCCATACGCTGGAAGTTTACCCAAAAGGCTAGCGTGCCAAACTCTGTCGAAGGCCTTTGAGACATCAAGGGAAACAGCAAGTTCTTCCACACTATTCCCGCTGCCTCGCCCCATACGTGCGTAACATTACCTTAGAATGCCCCCGGCTGACCGATTTCAGCAAAACCCATAATTGCGATCACTGAAGAGGTCATTTTGTAGTAGGTATGCCATTAACCTAGCGTTCAGTATACGCTCCATAATCTAGCAGAGTATGGAGGTAATTGAGTTTGGTAGACAATTGGTAGGGTCGGCATGGCTACCTTTTTTTGGAATAGGCTGCACGTTGGCCAGCTTCCAAAATTTAGGCACTATTTTAGTCCCAAATGAGAGGCAGAAAAAGTGTGTCAGCACAGGGGACAACTCAGGTGCACAAGCCTTAAAAACTATAGCTGGTATAACATCTGATCCACTAGCTTTATTCACGTCTAGACACCGCAATGTTTTAAGAAACTCCTTATTTGTGATACAGACCTCTGACATAGAGGTCCCGAAGTAAGGTACTTCAGGTGTAATAAGGCAGTGTTGTTGCCACTGTCCAGATGCGAATTGCAAGCAAAGAGAGAAGCGAACAAGTCCGCTTTTTCTTTAGCCGTTTGCGCTAGTGAGCCATCCAGTTTTACCAGCGGATGCAGTTTAGGCCGTAGTTTGTCTCTCCACTGCTTTGCAGTTTGTCTATCACACACATCTCAATCAACTTACTTATACTACCATATTCGTCGAACACCTTGGAACTCGTTATCAGGTGGAGAATATGATAATACAGATTTCACCAGACAGTGGTCTGGTATACTCAAAGGGGAGGTAGCCATACCTCATACCTGTCTGGTCCGGTAGTCAGCAGAAGATCCAACCAATTGGTTATGTGACCGCCCACATAGGGTATCCTAGTCGCTTCCTTTAACAGCTGGGAATGACCGAGCGTCAACACTTCTCTTCCAACATGGTCGGTCTTCTTGTATGGGAACAGCCAGTGTTGGTGACATGCGTTAAAGATCCCCAGAAAGACTAGCTGTGCAGTAGCATACCGATTTACTGCCACATCAGCAGCCTCATTTAGGTGATCAAATAATCGAGTTGCTTCCTAATCACCGCTGTGCGGCCGATAGACACAGGCATAAAGGATTTTATTAGTACTTGTATCTACCATCACCCAGATTGTCGAAAATGTGGGGTCTTCAAGTTTACAGAGACTCTGGAAGCAGATATCGTTGCTGACGTATACACAGGCTCCCGCACATAGATGGAATTTGTGCTCCAGGGAGAATCCAAGATAGTCAAGGTACGCCGCATTCAATGGACATCCAATTTGGATCTAAGAAAGTAGGTGCGGCTTCTTAATCTCAACTGCGCTGAGATTTTAGTGCAATCCTCGAATATTTTAAAACTTAATGTAAGAGTAAAGAGTGAATGCAAGGATGGAGAATTGCAGTTGAACAAGGCGTTGCACTAGTAACAAAACCTGGTGTTACTAGAGTTACTGCGCCCATAGGAACTTATCTGGTACTTCGGATCTCGCTACCCTCCATGACCAAGCACCCGTCATAGCAACAACTGACGTTTCGCAATCGGTTCACACACACAACGCGACTATTCAGTACTGTTCAGAACCATTCTCAATTCTTTATTTCCATATAGCTTCACCAAACATCACGCCAGAAAAGCGACAAGACTTTGCTTTGGTCGATGGTAACTGAAAAGCCAGTGGCCGAAACCTACCAAAAGAATTGGTGCTGCTCGTTTAGTACTACCCGGGGGACACGTGTAGGGAGTCAGATTTCAAGTGTTTCCCACAGATGCGAGTAGCCTCATGCTCCAAACTATCGAACTACAAATGTTGGTCCATACTAGATGACCACACGTTAAATTACGAATTGCGGTAATTACTAGAAGTACACTTACCGTGTGGCGGCCGCTTAAGGGAATCCATTACATATTTTGTCCCTTATATGTCGTAAGATCCAACGATGTGAAATACCAGAACAGTATTATGTCTTCCGATAAATAGCGGTATAAACGGTCTTATTTACACCAGATTTAAAATATCCAGACTGGCGACGTGCGGCAGTGTCAAAAGTGCGAGACATCTGGAACTGCGATCATCAAACCGCACATGGAATACTGTTCCCATCTCTGGGCTGGGGCTCCCCAGGGACAGCTCCTTCCACTTGACCGCATCCAGCGCAGAGCGAATCGTCGACGACCGAGTGCTTTCCGATCGGATCGATGCACTGGCATATATCGCGACGAGTGCTCTGAGGAATTGATCGGATCACAGAAATCTAAATATAAATAGAAGTCGTAAAAGCGCGTGACCTTGTCACCGCACATGTGACTCGTAGGCCACAAGCACGCGAGAAGCGTTTGTTTCGGTCACCAGTACTGTTTCGGACGCAGAGACGTAAAAATGGTGTTTTGAAGCATATTCAACTGCGGAAATTCCTCCACAACTTGCAAATTTTCAAATAAATGGATAACATTTCATAAATAAGTACTTAGTGTTTTAAATAATGTTGTGTTTAATGAAATATACTTAAATAAAATTATCCACCTCCAGTACTAAGATTGTCTCCGAAATTTTAATTGTTTTCACGTTTCAATATCCTTCGATTCCTAAGATAGTTCATGTCTACGAGTGCGACAGCTAAAATCAGCGATGGATTTATAGTATGTGCAATAAACAAAATTGTTGCGTACGTAAATTTCCCAGGACATGGTCGCAGGAGTGGAATGCGAGTCAGTTACGTGACACAACTATTTTGTATCGATAATTTATTATGTTTGGCTTACTTAGTTTTAACGAAACGGGAATTAAATGAGATTTTTCGTTAAATATTTATTTACACCTTTCTACTTTTTTCTTTCTAAATATTTTATACCGTTAACCGTTTATCGACGATTATGTGTTTGTTTGTACTTTTAAATTACTTGATAAATTTTTAATCAGTTATATTGTAAGGATAAGTAATTATATTGTAAGGATAGTAGTCTTAATTCGATCTGTAAGAAGCCGGGAAACTGAAAAGTAGCAAACAACAGAAAGTCAGTTACAGATCTTTAAAACTAATAAAAAATGATAAATATGTCACCCATCGGGGCGTTCATAAACAGTATATATAGAACATCTCTGAACTAGCACTTGGAGCGTTGGCCGCTCCCCGGGTAGAACACCTTTACCGGCGGGAGATCTCCCCTTTTCCTTTCACGACCACAGTGGTGACCCCGACGTAATCTGAATGCAACCAACAACCTTCGGAAACTTCAAGCTTCATCGTCGTCATAGAATACCCCACCCATTCGCTCCCGAGTAGATATCGTCTGCAGTCTTCATATCCTGCAAGCCATCTAGCTTGACAAGGTTCATCGCAGCGCTAGAATACTAATGCCATCCTGTTCCTTCAGGCTGCTCTCTGCGCTATACAGTGTTCGGCACAGTTCTGAGCCTTGCTGCTCGCCTCTGCTTCAGGCACTCTCACAGATTACTTGCCTTCTTCTCGACTCACCGCAGACTACAAGGCGATCTACTGGTACTAAATCACGCTATCAAAATTCCGAATCATAAACAGTATTTATAGAACATCTCTGAACTATTAACGGAGCGTTGGCCGCTCCCTGGGCAGAACACCTTGCCCGGCGGGAGATCTCCCCTTTTCCTTCTACGGCCACACATATATTTATTCGTTTGCTGTTTGTGTAAAGTTGTATTCATTTTATTTATACATCTGTTTATTTAATACAATGCTTTATTACAAGTTTCCAAAAGATCCAGTTATTAAAGATAAATGGATATTTTTTTACTAATTATAAAACGTCTAAAAGCTAAAGCTAAGACTAAAAGCGTCTATTACTGAGACAATTACAGTTAATTAGTTATATGTTGGTGTGAGATTCCTGGAAGATCAACGACGCTTAATAAAAAGTTATCGAAACGTGCGTTGGGCTGCACTATGCCCAAGTGAGAGCGAGCGCGCAATGTCATTCTCTGTTTTTCGCACACTTTAATTATTGGACAGAGTGGCTACGCCTCCTGAGATTTTGCGTTTTTATAAAATATTCCTTAACGCAATAGCTTATAGATTAATCTTTGTAGCATGAATGCTATAGATATTTGTAGGCGTAATTGTGTAGTGTTATGTGTGAGAGTTACGACCTGGCGACACGCGTCCTGATATTATAAGAAAGAAAGAAAGAAGACAGTAGGAGGCATTTCTATTGTCTTATTATTTAGATTTCTGTGGTTCGGATTAATCCCAGCCGGCCAAATTTCGTGAACGCACTACGCGGCAAACGTCCCGATACCATCCACACCATCTGTATGCTTAGCGGTCCACCACTGTACGTTTCAGAAGGAGTTTTCTTTCGCGTACGACCTCTCTGTGGAATAGTTTACCATCGGCGATTTTTCCGGATCGATAAGACCTAGGGACTTTCAAGAAAATAGCTTACTCCTTTCTAAAGGGCCGGAAACGCACCTGCAATTCTCGTGGTGCTGCGGTTGATCATGGGCGGCGGTAGTCACTTAACATCAGGTGAGTAGCATGCTCGTTTGCCCCCTCTTCTATAAAAAAACCACCAGACAATTTTATCGGTAATGATAAATTCTTACAACATTACTCCGACATTGAATCTCTTAATAAATTTTAGAGCTAGCAGTGTTAAAATTATCCATCAAGACAGTGCGTAGATCCAAAGATTCACAACGAAAAAATAATTATTTAATGAGTATGTAGTAAGTATGGTTTTTGTAATTATATAGGTATTATTATTGTTTTATAATTTAATTGCTTTTTCGCTTATGACGATTTTAGAGAGAATTAATTGCGTGAAATACCTATCCAATCCGAAATCTAATTTCGTACGAATACAATTATAGGAGAAAATAACCGTTTGGATTCCTAAGTAAACGTTTTAGTAGGGAATTTACAAATAGAAGGAAATTAACGTAAATTAACTATAGAGCAACACGGGCCATTGGCAGACAGGAGGGGACTAACAATGGTGTTTTTTCTTGATACATAACTGTCTGTCATTTTTTACGGGGGAAATCTGCGTAAAAACAGTTGTCGATCACCACAAAACTCACGCGTAGTAATTAAAATAATAAAATAACTATTTAACATACACATACATTATAACAGTAACTCGCGGTGACAGATAACTTGAATACAGACGCGGACTATTCGCTCGACCGATTTGCATATTGTAGGTGAGGCTTCTGTTGGTAAACAAATCTGGATCAACACGACCATTATTGTAATTTTTAAATTTATAAAGAAATAAATAGCAATAATGTGATTAGAAATTACTTAAATATAAAAGTTAACGCCATCTTTTTGTCAATTTGATGTGACAGGTCTCTTTTTGAACGACTAAACTGAACAATTCGACTTTTGTTTTGTATTCGATTTTTGTTGGGCGTTGATATAGCCGCGCAACTAGATTTTTTCTAGTGAATAGTGTGGTTCCAACTAGTTTTATTGTACGCATAGGACCGCGTGGACTTTACTTTGACAGAGGGGAACACCTGCGTATGGCTACTCCTCTCCGGTCCGCTGTAAGTAAATAGCAATAATGTGATTAGAAATTACTTAAATATAAAAGTTAACGCCATCTTTTTGTCAATTTCATGTGACAGGTCTCTTTTTGACTCACTAAACTGAACAATTCGACTTTTGTTTTGTATTCGATTTTTGTTGGACGTTCATACAGCCGCGTAACTAGATTTTGTCTAGTGAATAGTGTGGTTGCAACTAGTTTTATTGTACGCATAGGACCGCGTGGACTTTACTTTGACAGAGGGGAACGCCTGCGTATAGCTACTCCTCTCCGGTCCACTGGTGGCCCGTGTTGCTCCATGAAATTAACTAACAATGTTAATTTCATAGAGCAAAAACATTGTTGTAAATGAACATTTTTGAGTTTTATGTACTAACATAAATAGTTTATTAGAAGATCAAGAAAACTCGAAAGATTTGCTGCTTTATAGAACAGTTTTATTATCCTTTATGGAGCGTTTAACATTAACCAAATTTTATGATCAACGTCGAAGTCCATTTAGAAAATTATAATAAGGCTTACAAATAAATGAATAGATTTATAAATGTAGTATCTTATCGTGTGCAGAGCCACAAGCTAAGTGATTGAACCGGGCCATTATCTTGAATCTTCTGATTTCTATCTTACTCCTTTGAATCATTCAAGACAGTGAATGTATATACAATTGTAAGGATAGATTAATAAATATTTGACCATTATATTTGTACGTTTTGAGTTCACGTTTGTTATAATAATAAAATATAGTAGTTTGTACTTTTGAAATAACTTCTGAAATTAATCATGGAAATTACTCAGTAGTGGTCGTAAGCTCGACTTTGATCATGTGGTTCATAACTCCGTTGAGATCGGCTAGTGACTGAAATTAAAAAAAAAACATGGTATACTAAGTACATTTTTACATACATGGTAAACATATTTTTTGAGTTTTGAAAATATTATTATTCATTTTTTTAAGTGTATTCATGTAACTTTACGTATTGGATGAGTGGCGACGGCGTAATTAAATATATCATCCCATTTCTTCCCGTGTTCTTGTGAATGAGTATTGTATTCCTTGGTTCCGTGCAACGTAAGAGGCGACTATGAGAAATGATACAAAATCTACCTGCATAGTAAAAAATGGCTAATAGCTTCACGCTATAGCTATCTCAATAACGCCGGACGTAAGCCTAGATTGGCGACGCCAATTCCCCTGTTAATGTGGCGATTAAGACATACGTATATTTATACGTGATAGAGCTATGCTGTATTGAGTAAAACTAAATTTACGGATTTCATCGCGTTTATTTCACTACTTTTACTTATTTTTAATTCCCGACGTTTCGGGTGCTTTACAGCAACCATGGTCACGGGGGGGGGACTGAGATGTTTGACGTCCCAATGTCATAGTTAGTCCGGCTACCTTCAGTTTTTGAATATTAATTTTTGGTCCGATTTACGCAAAACGAGCTTATAGTATCATGAAGTCTTGCAGTGGTATGCTTAGGTTTGGGTTTAATTTTGTTAATTATAGGATCCCAAGCAGGTGGCAGCACCCATCCATCTTCTCTATTGAAATTTGGATGTTTTTTAATTTCAATAGCCTCGCGTATCATCCTTGGTAGGAATCGGTGTTCTTTTGCGAGAATTTGTGGTTTATCAAAACGAATGTAATGGTGGGGACGATCTTGAACATGATCGCAGACTGCAGACTCCCCGTGACCATGGTTGCTGTAAAGCACCCGAAACGTCGGGAATTAAAAATAAGTAAAAGTAGTGAAATAAACGCGATAAAATCCGTAAATTTAGTTTTATTCAATGTGTAGTGTTCGCGTAAATTTAAGAAATCATTATGAGCTATGCTGTAGTTATATTAGTAGTATAGTTGTAGCACGGGTCGGCTCGACCGGAGAAGGACCACGCTCTCAGAGAATACCAGCGTAAAATAGCAGCTTAATGCTGCTGTGAACCGGAGACCTTTTTTACTGGAAACGAGGCATTGCATCTCAGTCCTCACGGGTGACAACGCATCTGCATTTTGATTTGTAATCGAGGATAGATGTAGATGTCTATGGGCCGCAGTAACCACTCATAATCAGGTGGACTGTGTGCTCGTTTATCACCCTATTCTATAAAAAAATCCTCTTTTAAATGGAGAGACGTGACATTTTCTCTCCGATGAAGAGAAAGAAAAATTATAGTGAATAGTGAAAGGTTAACATCCTTCTCGTTTTTGGAAATCTTAGGTGTTTCGACTAGGTGCGAAAATACAGGGACAATCACAATATGTAAAAAGACGGCCATCATTTTGTGCTTTTGTGCAAATTACTAACCCGATTACTAACAGACAGTAAGTAGGTACCAGACATTATTAATAGGAATGACTATGTTAGCCTCGTAAGTGTTGGTTGTTTCGAGTTTTAATACGGCGTGACACGAAAAATTTGTGCCATAATAAACGCTTAAATGTAATTTTATGTATGATTCATTGCTAGCTGCTCTTATGACGCTAATATATTATATCAGTAGATCGCAAAATAGCAACACTTATAAACGATATTCATGTGCATATGTATTTAATGCATGAACGTACCAATAGTGTAAGTAGCAAGAGAGTTACGAGGTAGACTTATGGCTTCCATTCATTGGAAGAGAGATAATGCTTCCAGGCAATCACATAAGTGGATCAAATAGCTGTAGTCCATTTGGATAATGAACTAGTGACTGTAGCCTCAGTGAGTTCTTTAATTCTTTTTATTGTATGCTTTCTTTCTACATAGAGATTTAACAATAAGATACTTTGTACAATTGATTTTATACAGATATTTGTTTGTGATTCCTAGTTATACGTATTTATTGACAGGACTGCTGTGGTTTTAATTTATAATCTATACAAATAATAAAATAGGAGTTTTTGTTTGTGATATCTAAATAACAGCTTTTTACTAAATGCACATAAAAGTACATAATTTTGGGCTGTATGTTTGTTCCAGCTAATCTCCGAAATGGCTTGTCCGATTTTGACGAAATTTTCACTCCCACGGGCGGAATGTTCACGTTCTCGTAAATAATAACTTAAGCTACTTCTTATGAAGTCAGAACTAATCATTGTGACGTTAATTTTAGAAAAAGAATTAGGGTTCCACGCAAAAATTAAAACTCATGAAATTCAAACGTAATTAACGGACGGTGTTGGGAGGAACAGATAGTCATAAAAATATTATTATTAAAAAAGTGTATTTAAATTGAAGATGAAAGAGGATGAAATGAAGTATCTGCAGTAGAACCAAAATAACCGACAAAACTCAGCTCATCATAGATCAATAAACTGAAGTGGCAGTGGAACGGTCAGAAATATTTTTTTTTATAGAATAAGGGTGATGAACGAGCACATAGACCACCTGATGGTAAGTGGATGTTGTGGTCCTTATACAGCTACATCTTTCTTCGATTTAGAATCAAAATGCAGATGTGTTGTCACCATTGAGGACCAAGATAAGAAAAAGGATCTCCACTTCTCTACACTCACCATACAAAACACAGCAGCATTAAGAGGATAAGTCAGCTCAAATTCTAATTTCGCCCCTACTTCCCCGCGCGTCGTATGCTATGTACCGACATGTTTGTAATCACTAATACTGTAATCATTATACATGTAATAGGTCGTTAGATACTTATTTATTAGGTTTATCATATTTATGCCTGTTTCTTAACGCCAACCCAGTCACTTCTTATTTTTATAACGGTTATTTCCCATTTTAATTTTAGGTCGTCCTGTTGCGTAATGTGTATTCTGATCGTAAGCTACACAACTTCTCCCTCCAAAAGCCGGAGCGATACTAACCACAGAGTACCTTTGGCGACAGGAATCAAGCTTACGCGCCGATAGTTTAGGTAATTTCTTTTTACAGTGAAAATAATGGTATTTTAAAAAAAAGTAAATAACATAACCACTGCTTTATAGTTGTTAGTTAGTATGCAAAGTTTCATGATCTTATTTAAAGTATTTTATGAATAACAGCGGTTTATTGTTTATTTTGGAGGTAACTTTGGATTTTTTTTTTCGTCTAACATAATCCTTAACATTAATCCTCAACTTTACCATATATTAATTTCAAAATTAATGCTGCAATATTTTAGGCATAACGAAGGATTTTGCTAAGCCATTTGACATTATATTTCCCCTTAAGCTATTTTTCGCAAGAGCATAGTCCTTCCCCGTTCGTGCCGACCCATTCGTGCTACAACTGTAATATAGTTGCATCAGGTGGACTGTGTGCTCCTTCCTTATGCTACAATTAAAAAAAAATCGTCCAAAATCTCGGCGTCCTGGTTAATTAAAGACAGAAATTACACATCAGCTTCTGAACTAAAAAAGTACATCTAAATTATCAATCTAACATGATCAAAGGTAAATAAAATAATTTAAACCCCAACGAAGTATTTTTAAATATAGAAACCGGACAAAAGTCGCATTAAGAATATATTACTGTTTTGAATTCGGCTTAAAGCGGGTAGGCAATTTTTGCAGCGTTTCAGGTCATTTGCTAAATTTCATGATAAAAAAATTTAATTTGACACAACGCGATGTTTTTAAATGCTCAAAAATGTTCGAGAATCTAATTGTGCCTTCGTATACTTCCTACTTCCATAATAGTAATTTGTCTATATGTCATCACCCATCACACTTTTATCTACTGAAATTTCTTTTGTAATAATGTAGTTATTTTTAAAATATTATTTAAAAATTTTACTTACAATTTTTAATATGATACTAAATTACAGTTATAATGTATTACATAGTACATACGTACTAGTTCTTTTATAAGGTTCTAAGATTTCGCCTTCAATGTTATCGTATTAATAATCTCATTTATTTTTTAAGTAAATATAGTTACTTTGATACGCACAAAATATTAGGAAATGTTAACATGTATATAAACACAAATAGTCAAATAAGATTTCCATTTACGGGTATATTGCGGTGTGCGCGGCACTAGAGAAGCAAAGTGGTATCTGATCAATCCATTAACGTAGACCGTACTCTGTCCAGGAGCTGTTAGGTTCGCAACTTGGAGACATACATTTTCCATTTCCCCTCTTGTTCTTACACCGGCCCAGTTTCCCCCTTTCATAATTTAATCCATACCGAGTCTATTGTGAACGATACTCTCTCCCGACTACTATATACGTGTTTGTTTATCACGCTATGCCTCCATGTTTCAAACTATAGTTCGATACTTGTTACGTAACTGTGTGTCTAAATACTCGTTTCATCTGATCACTAATCACTTTGCCTGAAATATTTTACGGTAAAGACTCTGAAGAAGAAAATTGTTAGTCTTTAGAATCGATGCCCCTAATACCAGCCCCGCCCCTAATAGCAGCCTTATTGCCTTTTTACTTCATAAATAAGTTTTCTAGTGGTCTCAACTACTTATATTGTCACCTTCAAAAATCTTCTTAATCATAGGAAAGTATATATAGTTAAATTTAACATCTAAAGATGTAGGCAACGGACAACGCTCATTTTTTGACTAGTTATGGAGGGTGGAATGAACATAAATTATTTTATTTTATTTATTTATTTAACAGTTTATGTACACACATATTTCGATAGGAAAATGGTAAAACATAATTATGTACAAAGGCACTGCTTATTCCATAATGAAATTTCTTCCAGCAGGCCTATTGAAGGATAGTTGAAGGGAATAGAAGTAGTCAAAGTGTGCACTTTATTAAAATATACATATACAATACAAATACAAATATACAATCATCCATATATATATATATATATATATATATATATATATATATATATATATATTCACATAAATATTAAATACAAATATAATATATTATAACAAAAAAATTATTATTTTATATTTTATGTTTACTTTGGGCACCAATCTACCAAAAATGATTTTCGCATGAAGTGGCTTCACTTGACTTACACTACAACTTACAATTATATATTTTGAAAGTAAACACAAAACAGCCTTTATTTCAAAAATGAAGATTTGTGGAACAACCACCTGTAAGAAAATTAAAGAAAATGCAATACCTACCTTCATACAAATTAGACGTTTCGGCACAAATTGTAAGATTTGTTTAGTTTTTTTAAATAAAAACTGAATCATTTTTATTACGGTATTTGTTAAATAAAGTATGGTATTTTTTGTGTTTGTTTTTTATCCTTTTTTTACGAGGGTGGATTGAAAAGTAGTCGGCCTAACACAGATCCATTCAATTCTAAAAAATCAAATCTACCCACATTATTTAGTTCAGTTCAGACTAGTTCATTGTGTGAAGTTCGAAACGTGTGCGATAATTAGTTGTGATTTTATAAATTTATTAACAAAGTAATCGGACATAATTTCCGCGAATAGAGCAAATCGAGCAGCGTGCCGTCATTAAGTACCTCCATAAGAAGGGGCTATCATCAAAAGCCATCTATGATGACATGGTCAGTACATCAGGCAATTGTGCTCTGTCATATTCATCCGTCAAAAAATGGATAGCAGAATTTAAGCGTGGTAGAGAGAGTGTGAAAGATGAACCCCGCTCTGGAAGGCCTTCGACGTCAACTACTGACGAAAATATTAAAAAAGTACTTGATTTTATAATGGGAGACCGCAGATTAAAAATTAGAGAGATAGCCGAGATTATAGGTATCTCTTATGAACGAACCCAAAACATCATTGTCAACGAGTTGGGTTTCCACAAGGTGTCTGCGAGGTGGGTTCCGCGACTGCTTTCAGTTGAACAAAAAAAGGACGCGATTGACTATTTCACGCGACTGTTTGGAGTTATTTGAAGCCGATGCAGATGATTTTTTGAATCGTTTTGTTACTATGGACGAAACATGGGTTCATTACTGTACACCGGAAACAAAACAACAATCAAAACAGTGGAGAAGACCTGGTTCACCACCCCCTAAAAAGGCTAAGTCGATTTTGTCGGCAAATAAGGTGATGGCTTCAGTATTCTGGGACTCGAAAGGTGTGATTATGATTGATTATCTTGAAAGGGGTCAGACTATAAACTCTGATTACTACTGCAACTTACTACGTCATTTACGAGAGGAAATAAAAGAAAAACGTCGAGGAATGCTCAGAAGAAAAGTCCTGTTTCATCAAGATAACGCCCGTGTTCACACGTCAGTACAGTCAATGGCTGAAATTCACAACGGTGGCTTTGAACTGTTACCGCATCCGCCGTATTCACCTGATCTGGTACCATCAGACTTCTTTCTGTTCCCTAACCTAAAAAAGCACTTGGGAGGTCAAAGATTTTCGACAAACGACGAGGTCAAAGCAACTGTAGACGCATATTTTGACTCTAAGGAAGAATCATTTTTTTTCAACGGTCTAAATGCTTGGAAGGGGAGGTGGCAAAAGTGTAGTTGAACTTGATGGTGATTATGTAGAAAAATAAAAATATAACTGATTTATGTATGTGTTGGTATTTTCTTGGTTAGGCCGAGTACTTTTCAATCCACCCTCGTATTGTTATTCTTTTTAATAAATCTACAATTTTGTAACTTATTTTTACTCGATTACGCCGTAATTTAATAGGAGGTTATTACCACTGGCCGGTATCTACGACTTCTTCTTTATCAACCTATAATAGCTGCGTTTTGAGGATTTGACAAATTCTCTTGTTTTTCAAAACGGTTTAGGAACATTAAAAAGGAATATGTTTATCAGTTAATCACTCCCTTGTATTTTATTTTCCTAAGCAATTAAATACAAACAAAATAATTAAAGGTGCCGCCAAACGAGCAAACAATCCACAAAGTTGTAAATTATTGTTTTTTTTTCTTTAGCCTGTAGAAATGCACTGATGAACATTAGGCCTGTCTCGCTGTAGAGAGGATTTGTGTTTTAATGATCACATTCGGCAGAAAGATTAACGACCGCAGTTTCAAATGTCTCACACTTTTAACGTTGCTAAACGTTACGGGTTTGGTAATTTTGTGCCCGTCACCGGTCTTGTTATTTTGTGCCCGCCACCGGTTTGGTTATTTTGTGCCCGTCACCGGTCTGGTTATTTCGTGCCCATCACCGGTGTTGTTATTTTGTGCCTGTCACCGGTCTGGTTATTTCGTAGCAGTCACCGCTCTTGTTATTTCGTGCCTATCACCGGTCTGGTTATTTTGTGCCCGTCAAAGGTCTGGTTATTTTGTGCCCGTCACCGGTCTGGTTATTTCGTGGCCGTCTGGTGTTGTTTTGTGCCTGTCACCGGTCTGGTTATTTAGTGGCCGTCACCGTTCTTGTTATTTAGTGCCTATGACCGGTCTGTTTATTTTGTGCCGTCAAAGGTCTGGTTATTTTGTGCCCGTCTCCGGTCTTGTTATTTTGTTCCCATCACCGCTCAGGTCATTTTGTGCCCGTTGCCAGTCTTGTTATTTTGTGCCATTTACCGGTCTAGTTATTTAAGTGTGGCATTAACAAGATGGTTATACAATGAAATAAAATTTAACGGAAGCCATGAGATCTTCCTGACATTGTCCAAAGTCGCCTCTTACTACACCTACTGAACAAATTGTAGTGATTGATTCTCTTGCGCTGCCACCACGTTACAGTAAAGGTTACCCGTAACTTGTCGTTCCTGAGGGCTAAGACCCGGTTTACATTTTGAGAAGTGACAAGTACGAGTAGTAAATGCAACTGACAAATGACAAGCGCCTAGTGCGAATTTTATTCACACTTATCATTGTCACTGCCTGTTCACACGCACTAAGCACTTGTCACTCTCACTCACTAGGTTATTTTGCAATAACCGGCCAAATTCGTAGAGAAGTTTCAGAATAAGTAATATGTGCAAATGGTGAAGAAAAGTTAATTATAAAAAAACTTTAACATTTTTGTCCTTTTTATGTTTGATTTCAAAATGCGTGGTAAAGTATTATTTTAACTGATTTTACTGCGCACGCAGACATTCATAAAGGGTTGATCGGTAGGCAAATATATCGTTGCCCATAAATCTAATAAATAAAATTTCAAATAAAAGTAGAAGTCTTATTTACCCGTATTTCAAAAACTGCAATAACGGTATATCATTATTTATATAATTATTTGAACTTAAGTTTAAAATTTGGCTACTCTTTGTATATAGGACCCACACTGCGAAGTAGCCGTATCATAAATTTTAATATATAAGGTAGTATTCTATTTTTCATGGAATTCAAACATAAACCACTATTTTCTGTATTAAATATATTTTACGCAAATCATTGCGATACTATTTCAAAATTAGTACTTTACTAATTACTTATTTATTTTGTAAGTTTTTAGAACGCAAAGACGCGACGTGTCCAAACGCAAGCTAGCTGCGATTCCTTTATCGAGTCTATAATTTTGGCGAGATCCATTACTTAAAATTGGCGGCAAGAAGCAATCTCATTGAATGACCGCCTTCTTCCCCTCCCTCGCGCTCACTAGATCGTACACCCCTCTCCTGATCCACGCCAATCGGTAAATATGCGTGTTAAATATTTATGTGCCGTAAGATGCTCGTAAGTGTATTAGATTTCGCTTGCTTTTTCATGCTGTCAAGTACCAACCTAATCTATGAGAGTGTGTAAATACCTTTATCGAAATTAACTATTTAAATAAAAAACCGTAGGTGTCATTCAAAAGCCTGTACATATATATGTTAGAAAGCTTTTAAAAAATTGTCTTTAGTACTTAAAATTCAAAAATGTTCAACGTATAACAACTTTAGAATAATTAGTCATTGCTAGTGAATTTACGTTGACTGGTCGTTGTGAATACCTACTAAAAATAAAAAGTATATTTATGAGTGCAAACTCGGAGTGCAAAATCTTTTTTCCCTACAAATATATTTGTAGAAAATGAGGTTTCTAATTGGACAGTAATTTCACGTCAATGTCTCTAAAATGGCCAGAAGCGAAGAAACAGTTAAATGAGAAAAAAATACACATAGAACTACAAAAACCATGCATACTGCTCACTAAATTACGAGATTTCATAAGTTATATCTTATAGCGGCGGATTGCACTTTGGAGTGACTAGACTTTTCCATTAGTGGCAATTATCAGTCACAACAGAGGATCCTGTGCTTTAGCCACTATGGAGTTGCCCCATCTCGGCGACGGAACCTGTTAGAGATAACGTCATAAAGTCGCCGATGCAGAGCGCCGGACTAACGTCTTTGGTGCTTGCTACCCTCACTCCGGGATAATGGACTGTGCCCCGCCCGGCCCCTCGGCCCCCCACTACAAAGACAATTTGCAAAATGTACACTGACGGTGACACCGGTCTGAATGCAATTTTGTGTTTGAGAATAGAATTTAAAAACAAAGCTACAAGGGTATTTAGTTTTCTTTTTAACATAATTAGGATTGTGAATCACTCTATATCTCTTTATTTTTATTTTTTATTTATTTATTTGATTCACTAACTTATTTTACACTATGGTTCATAAAAGATAGCTTGATCTCTGCGACAGCTGTCAGTAAAAATCACGCCTAAAATCCTGAATTTCCTAGTAGTACAGACAGTACCTGTCAATGTCACTAATTAACTGTCACTAATTAGGTCGGCATGCCCATAAAGTATGACATTGACAGGTACTGTCCGTACTACTAAGAAATTCAGGACTTCATAGGCGTGATTTTACTGACAGCTGTCGCAGAGATCAAGCTATCTTTTATGAACTATAATGTTAATTCTAAGACAATAATAAAATAAACTAGTACATTTAATAACAGTTAAACACCACATGCTTAGTGCTCACATCATCCTACAAGCTTAACGTTATAAGACAACTAAAGGTATAAATCTAAATCATTAGTTTAATAATACAAAATATTACTAAAGATGTTACCGTTATAGCCTATTAAAGTTCACTGCTGAATATAGGCCTCCCCTTTAGACTGCCTCATGGGGAGATATTTGCCATAGTTGCCACGATTGGCAGACGGGTTGGCAACCACCGTTTTGTATTTTTAGTCGTTATTAGGAAGGCACTGCTGCCCATTTCCTGATTTGTTGCATCGCTTCTTACGACACCCACGGGATAATATGACGGACATTCTTACACCGACACGGCACTGCATTACACGGTACTAACGAACTTAAAAATTATGAAAGCTTTCTCAACGATTGTTACAATCGATCAATACAGTTACAATAGATATAGCGAGATACTTAAAACCAGTTTAAAACCCAATAAGAACACAATTTTTTTTTAAATATTTATTCGATTTGTTAAAGTTAGACAGGTAATAAATGTTGTGGTATATTTCCGATTGAGTCATATTGATATACACAACTAAGCTGTTTAATAGAAAGTTTTCCAGTAACTAATTCAAGTTTCATTCGATGCCCATTGTCACGTTGGCTGTTCGGCATAACTTACCGGTCAGTAATCGGCTTATGACAGGCACATAAGACTGCTAATGAACTAATGGCGTATCAAACCACCCGTTCCGTCCACCCTCCTCTCTCGGTTAATGGACTAACGTTGATGCTCCGTCACTTTACATTTGACTAGGCGGCTTTTACATCGCCACTTACGTAATATACTCTCGTAATATGCCTGTCAAAATAAAAAGTAGCTTATGCCATATACTGCCTCAACTGACAGGTGCGTTTGCAAATGTATTTCGTATTTATGTTTATTGTTGGTTCATTATGTCTCACTTAATGTATTCGGATTCCTTATAAAAATAAAATTAATACCAACGTTTTAAAAACATTAAATATACATAGATTAACATCCAGACCCGGAATAATTATTTGTAGATCACACAAATATCTGTTTCATGCTGGATTAAACCCGCGGCTCACACCCCGCAGCCAAACGCTTTGCTAAGTAATGTGCTATCGAGTCGTGAAAATTTTACGATACTCTTTTTCAGTTGAGTTTTAAGTCACTTGAAGTGGAGGTATTGTTACGAGCTTGAGGTTCGCGACAATAAAAACTGCCGATTGAATTACCAAAATTGACACTTTAATTACACAACACCAATTAGAACTTAAAACACACTAATAATAAAACACAATCGCAGTTCTATGGCTTTGAAGTATTCGATTGTATTGCTAATCCAATACTGACTCGGTTGCGGTCTGTACTAGCCTTATATATGCCTTTTCCACTGAAACATCTAGAATG
The DNA here is from genome assembly GCA_907164705.1 of Parnassius apollo. Lineage (NCBI taxonomy): Eukaryota > Metazoa > Arthropoda > Insecta > Lepidoptera > Papilionidae > Parnassius > Parnassius apollo. The sequence goes on along the minus strand of CAJQZP010000501.1, from coordinate 1,633,164 downwards.
TTCGAGCACATACCGGTCCCCACCAATTAAGTGTAGAAAGTCCTCTCCTAGTTCTGCCACTCGATACTAGATGGCGCTAGTGGAAATTTCTAGCATGGAATTTTCTAGAAAGCTCTCCTAGTTCTGCTACTCGATACTAGATGGCGCTAGTGCCCTGTACCAGGCATTGATTAAGGCGTGCAACAGTACACTATCACATCGCATCAACAGTCTTATAAAGTACACCATAACTGATATACCACTTTTCCAAGAGCAAAGGCTTGTTAAGCTTTATTAAGGAGAAGCTATAATGTCTTTTTTAAATCTTCTAGGGTATTAGCCTAAGGCTAAAGTATGATTGTCGAACGTTCAGCAGGGCGAGGTTGTGGTGGCGTGTTTCCCATACAACTTGAGAAGCCAGATGCCAACGACCATTCAGGTTACTGGAATATAATAGTGTGTTTGTCATAGCGGCATGCGAATGCCATACAAACATGTCAATTTGCATGCTTAGCCAAACACTATTTACTGAGGCTTAACCCTTAGAGCGTATGGTGGATTTGTTCGCGTAGCAGCGCATTTGGCATACATTTTAAGCAGCTGCTTCTGCTAAAAGTCTGGAAATATGAGCCTATTCCGTTGTTGGGAAGATTTTTGTTAATCATCGCACAGCAAGTGAATTGACGATTACAACCGGATGCCGCGCTCTAATTAATATAAAAAAATATTTTTAATTAATTCGGTTTGTTCATATTGTTATAAATTTAATAAATAAATCAATTTTTTTTAACTTTTCCGTAGTCTATGAAATTTTAAGTTTACTATAGCTAAAGTTGAGTTGCATTATTTTTAAATAATATATTGCATCACGGAATTATAAAGCTACGAGTAAAATACCGCGGGCATCTCTACTTTTGCTTTCTAATAAACTACCATTTTACCCATGACAACATTATTACGGGCGTACACATTTCCTCAACAAGCAAATCTAAAGGCACCCTAAATAGTAAAATGCGACATCTTTTTAGGCTTATGTGTAGTGTTGAGTGGCTTCACAAATGTCTCTAAAAGGCTGGACGTCATTGTTTATCCGGCCAACATTAGGCGGGTAACCGGACACGCGCGCTCTGAGTGCGCTACAAGTATCCGCTTTCAACTCATTACGGCTTGGACGTGGTGCGTGGGCAGCCTTAGCCCCCCTTTACGCCCCCCCACCCGGCCTTCTTTGTCCTTCAATCCCTCTTACAATCTTCGATCCAATTTCGAATACCCATAAGTCTGATGTTGCTTTAGATGTATCGAATTCAATGACAAACGAGTTACGTTCTGAAGGATAATTATCTATCAGCAAATTAACATAGCTTAATAAAACCAATTTACACAAGTTTTTTTTAATTTTTAACAATGTAAATAACTTTATATAGTAACTAAATATCTACTTAATACCTAATTGTAACCGCAACTTAAACCTCGAGGTAATTAAAAATATGTATTTGGAAAATCCAAAAGAGCACACCCCGAACGCGCATGTAATGTTTTGAATAATTAATTTAGTTTTATTAATTACCGAAACACGTATTTCGTTAAAGCTACAAAAAATTGTTTCTGTTTAATTAACACGAAATTCTTTTTGACAGTTTGATGGCGATGATTCGAATTTATTTACCGAAAAAAATCGTCAAATACCTGTTAATGAACGAAACGGTTTACAATAGTGAAATTCAGAAGACTTCCTAAAGATTAAAATCTAAAGGTAATAAAATAAAATCAAAGGTTTAAGTACATGCTAGGAAAATAAAATAATTTTTTCGGCCTTTTTCACATAATATAACATAATATAATTATTAACTTAATATTCAGTTTCAGATCTGCATTCTACACCCTGTATCAAAATTTCAACCCTGTAACTTATTCCGCTTACGAGGTAACGATCAGAGAAATTCCTTTGGGTAGTACGGAACCCTAAAAAAATTATTTCCACTACGCGTAAAATACAAGTGGTAAAATTTTTGAAAAAATTTGTGCAACCGACTCCAATATATATAAAAATATTGTTGATTTTTTTAAAAACCGCTCGACCGATTTCGATACGAATTTAATTGGGACCACCTCGAAAGTAATATTAATATTTCCCTTTGAAAAAAAATTCCAAATCATTCAGGCGTCTTCGAGTAATCGGTAAGCATACATAAAAGAAAATCCCGACGAATTGAGAACCTCCTCCTTTTTTAAGTCGGTTGAAAAAGTAAAAGTAGCTTAATATTTTATACATAGTACAGCAATGCTGTAGTTATATTAGAAACACTAGCTGTTACCCGCGGCTTCGCCCGCATGGTCACTGGGAAATGAACTATCCATTGCTTTTTAAATTGAAAGAAAACTGAGTTTTATAGATTTGTCAGAGATGCAGCCATTAAAAGGAAACTGAGCAAAATTGATTCGTCAGCCTATTTAAATGTTTTGAAACTCAGCGTATAGGAAATCATGAAAATAGCCTGTTTATTCCAAATGGAAATGGGATATTTTTTTAATTAAAAGAAACTGAGAATAATTATCCGTCAGGGATGCAGACTTTTGAAAAGAAACTGAGCTAAATTGATTCGTCAGGGATGCAGTTTTCTGTATTGAAAGGAAACTGAGCCAAATAAAAGATCCGTCAGAGATGCAGCCTTTTGAGTTGAAAGGAAACTGAGCTTAATAGGTCCGTTAGATGTGCAGAATTTGGAATTGAAAAGAAACTGAGCTAAATAGGAAATTTTGAATTGAAAGGGAAGATCTGTGGGAATTCTGATTAATTGATTGTGGGAATTTTGGAAAAAAAAACTGAACACTATTTTAAGACGCTACTGTACACAATGTTATATGTTTTTCTATTCGGGGAAAGAATGTGGAGATTCTGGGCATTTAACACACGCGAACATGCTACATACAGCTGACCAAGAGAGAAGCACGATTTTTCTAAGTTGACCCCCGCTACCTGTAACGTTTGCCCTTGCGCTTTATTAAATGTCATTACAAAACTGAGCTTAATAGGGATCTGCAACCTTTTGAATTGAAAAGGAAGATCTGTGGGAATTATAGGGATCCGGGGTATAATAACATTTTCACCTTTTCCTACGCCTGTCAAAATTGTAGCACCGATTGTGTTCCGTCCAAGATGTGTCACACGCAGCCTTGTCCCGTTACACAACCGAGGAGCATCTAAATTTCGCATTAGCATGACTGGGACGGCTTATTTTAATTGAAGCTTATGTGAGGGCACATCCTGACAACTACAGAGAATTTAAAAACTACGGGATGTGAAGTGCTCTGTTCTGTGTCCATAACTGTGTCTACTGACAAATACTCTGTTATTTCTCTTGCTACTTCGCTTAATATATCTGAATTTATTTTGTTAACACTCTCGTTTTTTGGTGCAAGAATCTCCCTTTCACATAACCATTTGTTTTCATGCATGTTGTTCGTTAAATCTGAATAAACGCTCGCAATTAATTCGGAATGACTCTGTACTAAATTACAAAAATCTCTCGTCAATTTAACGCAGCCCTCAGCATCCGTTTCCAACCGCCCATCGCCAATTTTTAATAGTGTATCAGCGTAGTTTCGAGCATTGATATCATTATACAAATGTACTCTCATATTCGTAGTTAAACTGAATTTTGTCACTTTGTTCCATAAAATAGACGATTTGAGGCATGCTTTAATTTCATCTGCAGGTGTTCCCTTTTGAATAACAGGTAAAGTTTGGCGAAAGACACCAGCCAATAAAACCACCATTCCTCCCATTAAATCGGTATTGCTGCGCAAATCCTGGAGCGTTCGATTTAGTGCTTCTACAGCTTTTTATGCGACATTGTATTGTATACTACTACTATATACATTGTATTATAGGGTGACAAACGAGCACACAGTCCACCTGATGGTAAGTGGTTACTGTGGCCCATAAACATCTACATCTATCCTCAATTACAAATCAAAATGCAGATGCGTTGTCACCTGTGAGGACTAAGATGGAATGCATCGTTTCCAGTAAAAGGGCTGTCCGGTTCTCTACACACACCATACGAAACGCAGCAGCATTAAACTACTATTTTACACTGGTATTCTGTGAGAGCGTGGTCCTTCCCGTGCTACAACTAACTACTTTCACGTACTAAACTACTAACAACTAACTAATATCGTAGTTTGTTTCACGTATAATTTCATTACTTATTTCATTTTTGGTTGTTCGCTGAGGGCTTATCACTCCAAAGTCGCTTAATTTTTTGCCTACCATTGCCATTACTTTATCTTCAATTTTTCCAAGTGCTTCATTATAAATGTGTTCATTGTATGTCATGTTCGCGTGTGTCTGCTGTAACCTTCGCAAAATATCTTCCGCCATGTACTCTTTATATTTGTCCCACAATTCATGTGCATTAGATAGCCCGCAAGATGATATGAGAGTTGTATAAAGATCCCTAATTTTGGCTGGTGACTGGCACTGCACAGCTTCCTCCATGGTTTCATACCAGTGATTATCGTTTTCTAAAAGATGCAGAGCTTCACATGCTTAAGTTGCGCATTCCTGACCGTTGACAGTTTTAAGGTCTTTATATCCTGTAGGACCCCGAACATCGTGCAGCAGCAATCGTAAACAGAAACATTCAAAATTAGTTACATGGACGGTATACACACGACCAAGGGCATCTGATGACTTTACACCGGGCCAATTTTACTTTACAACAGGCGCGCCTTGAATATGGCGTTTCCACTCCTTCCTAGATGTGTTCCAAGTATAATAGCGGGGGACTTCAGAATATAACAACGTTTTTGCAAAGGGGTCGGTTTGACAAAGTTGAAAGAAGGCTGTTAGTGTAGTTTTTGGCGGTGATGCAATTCTTTCTTGGAAATTTCTTTCGGTGAAATATACACGCTCTCCGTTTTCTAAGTGCACAGCAAGGTGAGTAACTGTTGGGTGCCTTTCGTGTAAAGGGAAGCCAAGGAGACGCCACGCTGCCTCGTTACTGCTGACATAACGCCCTGCTTGAAAGGTCTGTACTTCATTAACGGGATTTGCCTCACCTTCACTCCTGAGATTAAATATTGCTTGGTCGCTTCCTTTATTTATGTACTTACAGATATACTTGATTGCGCGGACAGAGCTACATACTTCTACATTAATTTGGGTATTAAACATTTTACATAGAATGGGCGAATACGGGACAATCCAGCTGTTATCTAAGGTTTCGAACGCTCCAGAGCGAGATTTGATTGTAACTTTCCTGTCACCATCTTCGGGAGCTCTGCGTCTGTATAAAGGGTAGCCATTGTCATTGTGCACTGTTTCTTTTAATAGCTGTTTAGGGAATTTCTTTGTACATTTTCCTTCTTTTATACATGGCGATATTGAATTTCGTGCTTCACATGGACCGTGAATCATATTTCGGACGATGGTATCATACAATTCTTTATCTTGCTCAGGATCCGGAATCTCGGCGCTTATTATGTCGTCTATTTGGCTGGGCCGCAACTTCTCCTTAAGCCATATTAGAATGTGGTCATGCGGTAATCCTCTTTTTTGCCATTCAATTGAATACATGAAGCACTGCACCCCTCCGAAAATTTTCCCTTTGTTAATTACATACATTAATTTTTGTACTGTTAATATAAATACTCTAGCAACAAAATCATGTCTGTCAGTACTTTTTTGGCCCGGTAGTAGCTCCTCGGTTATTTCTTTCCATGTGGGATTGCAAGTAAAAGTAACAAAAAGTCTTCCGTAAGTATTACAGAGCGTCATAAAACTTGTGTGTATCGGCTACCCGTTGCAACGTATCATACGTGCTCGCAAGACAATGTCTCGTGAAGAAAATTGATCACCACTAATTACGGCTGCTATTTCGTTTATTCAAAGGTGCATTGTAGCGCCTTTCATGTTCTCCTCGAGGGGTCCGATCTGCGTGAATGACGACTTTATAATCCTCTTCAGGTAGGTTTTCTAAAGCAGTTTTAAATGTTTTGACTAAAATGTTACGTTCATGCAAGAATCTTTGAATTTTGAATACTGTGTCTCTCTCAACTTCCTGGATAAATTGGCAGCGACGGTCTACCTCAATTTCTTCGTCACCCATAAAATATAATTGTAAAAATTTATGCTGTTCGTTTTCAGCTGGAAAAAGTGAACCTATTCTATGATAAATTTGCCCTTGCACCGTAAATGTAGGCGAAAATCCCGGCATTATTATTTCCCGGTCAACTCCGAAGGACGTTATTTGAAAGCATGAGTTATATTTCCGGATCCTGTCTAAAAAGCGCCGTGACTCATTAGTATCATATAAAAAGAGAGTTTTCAAAGGTTCTTCTGGTTTCCCAAGTAACGGAAGAGACACTTTGCCATTGGAACAGCACATGCCTGCGGTCTCATCTTTCCATTTTAAAGCGCTACAAAATTGATACGCCTTGTCCATCAGTCCGATAACAACTAACCTGTGATTTTTATAATCAATCAACGGATTATAATTGAATGCTGCGTCATTAAAAACCGACCAATTGTTTCTTTGAAAGCTAGGAGCTGTGCATTTGCATCTCTTCGCGCCTGTCCGTTGTTTCAGATGCCCTTACAGTAGATTGACGTTCAGCTTGCTCAATGAGTCTGTGTTGAGTTTCATCAGGTGTTTCCGCGGCTCTTAAGGCGGCTTGATGTTCCGCTTGTTCGAATAGCCTTTGCTGACTTTGAGCAGGTGGTTCAGTAGCTCAAAGTAGATTGACGCTCTGCCTGTTCAGGACGCCTTTGCTGACTTTGATCAGGTGTTTCAGTAGCTCTTAAAGTAGCTTGATGCTCTGCCTATTCAAGACGCCTTTGCTGACTTTGAGCAGGTGTTTCAGTAGCTCTTAAAGTAGCTTGACGCTCTGCCTGTTCAAGACGCCTTTCCTGACTTTGAGAAGGTGTTTCGGAAGCTCTTAAAGCAGCCTGACGCTCTGTCTGTTCAAGACGGCTTTGTTGACGTTGAGAAGGTGTCTCAGATGCTCTAAAAGCAGCCTGACGCTCTGCTTGTTCTTGCCTTCTCAGTTCAGCATCTTCTAAATATTCTAGCGATCAAGCCAATCTTTTCGCTTGTCTTTGAGAAGATACTCTTGAAAGGCTGGACTTACGTTTGCGAGGCATTATGAAGTAACAAAAAACCTATTTATAAAAAAACGTTAAAATATAACGAATTAAATTTCCTTTTAGATATTTTTTTTTAAAAGCAAATCCAAAATATCTAAAAGGAATAAATATTCCTTTTAAATATTTTTTAAATCAAAACAACAAAACCAATTCAAGACACAACACGAATCCGAAAACCATAGCCAAATAAAAATCGAATCAACTTAAACCAAATCACAAAACAAATGGCAGAAAACCGAAATCGAAAGCAGTAGTCAATATAAATATAACCAACGAAAAAAGAAGTAAGTGTATAGGTACCGTATACACTGTCTATACTATTAATATTCCTTTGATATATTGTTAAACAACCTAAAACAACGAAAACCAATTCACGATTCTAAATAAACAAAATCCAAAATCAAAGCCAGAGTCTAAATATGTATAAAGGAATACCAACCAAATCAACAAAACCGATCCAAGAAAATACACAAATCCGAAAATGAAAGCCAATATAAATCCATTCAACCTTAACCAAATCACAAAGCAAATAACAAACAACCGAAATCGAAAGCAGATAGTCGAATAAGCTACGAAATAGAAACAATTTAAGCATATAGGTACCGTATGCACTATAAGTTGACGCGCGGCTCAACGGCGGGAGTTAAGCACATGTCAGGAAACATTTCATTACCGCGTTTCAAAAACCTAGTAAGGACATCTGGCGGAATCAATTTAAACTATGTATACGTTAGTCAATAAGAACTCTCAAAAAATATTTTTCTTATAATTTTGCACAATTTTTCTTATTGTAATACCGATTCATTCATAACCACATATAAGAACTGTATTCATTTCCGTTCAATAAATATTACTAAGGCTTATTAATAAGGCTTACTAAGAAATGTTTCTACCACAGTTAAGTAATAGTTAAGGGTGAAAGCGTGACAGGTGGTGATAGTATTTCTGATCCATACTTATAATCACGCCTGTAACCCTTGCGGGGTAGGCAGAGCATCAAAGGATTACTTAATATCGTCTGCGAGGTTATCGCCTATTCTGTGAATTACAATGCACCAAAAAACGTTTGAAGAAAAGCAGCTGGTGAATTTTATGTTTTTTATCGCTCTCTTCCCGGTCCTGCGTGGAAAAATACAGATACATACATTTTTTATCTTAATTTTGGTAAAAAGACATTCTGGCCTTCTGTGTTCGTCCATCGTACCGTCGTCCGTCTTGTAGAATCACGGTGGCGCCACCTACCTGAATTTAATTTTGCAACATATTCGATTTTCCCACGGGAATGATATGTTTTTCCGCTGAAAAAAGTACCCTATGTCACTCTACAGCCACCGAACTATCCCCATACAAAAAATCATGCCAAGCCGACGCTCTGTTGCGACGTGAAAGAAGTACAAACAAACAAACAAACAAACACACTTTTGCATTTATAATATTAATATGGAAGTATGGATAGTTGTAGCACGAATGGGTTGGCTCGACCGGGGAAGGACCACGCTCTCACAAAATACCAGCGTGAAATAGTAGCTTAATGCTGCTGTGTTTCGTATGGTGAGTGTAGAGAACCGGAGACCCTTTTTACTGGAAACAAGGCATTCCATCTTAGTCCTCAAGGGTGACAACGTCCGCATTTTGACTCGTAATCGAGGATAGATGTAGATGTCTATGGGCCACAGGAACCACTTATCATCAGGTGGACTGTGTGCTCGTTTGTCACCCTATCCTATAAAAAAGATATGACCATCGTCAAGATTTTTTTTTCCTTTGCACAGTTCGAGGAAAAAGTAGTGTGTTATATTATGCCGAGAGAATTCCTGAATTGTACACAAAGTGTCTCGGGATCCAGGATTAAGTCCCTGGAGCTTTCAATTGCAAATAAAAATAATATAAAAGAAATGTAACTAATCAAATTTTCATTTGTATTTAACATAATATATATATATATATATATATATATATATATATATATATATTTATATTTTAAATCAAATCCAGTAATCTTGTTGAAATAGCGCAAATATGATCTGAGAAATAACAATGTGTCTCATCACCAAACCTGCTTTTCACTTGGTGCACTTGCGGAGTGAATGCGCGGTGGGCTGGATGGTACTTAAAATGAGAGCATTTAGTGTCATGACAATTTTAAATTCTGGTTTTGTGTAATTGAATCCAAAAATTTGCATGATTGTAAAAGGGCCGTAATCCTGGAATTAAAATTTTTAATAAGGCAAAATTAAATCGTGCTTATTTTTTTATTTTATTCGACTTGATGGATTTAAAAATGCGCTTTATGTGTAAAAATGTTTTTTGATTAGTCCATATATCTGTCACTTCCTGTGACTACTTACTCACCCGATGGCGAGTGGTTATGTCGCCGTAGATAGTAAAGTGTATTGGCTCAGCTTAACAAAATCCTTTTACATGAAGACATCCACGTTGTAATACGATGGTAAGTTAGACGCTAGCATATTATTACACTTTTTTGTTATACACATTAAGAACCAATTGTTAACCGCTTGATTTGACTTGACTTTTATATATATATATATATATATATATATATTTATATATATATATATATATATATATATATATATATATATATATAATTAAAAGTCAGTGTAATGAGAGCCGTGGTAGCTCAGTGGTTAACGCTGTAAATATAACAGAACGCGAGTAACCCGGGTTCGATCCCCGCCGGCACCAATGAAATTGTTAATTGCAATTTTAAGTGCTGATTTACCACGTGCTCGGCGGTGAAGGAAAACATCGTGAGGAAACCTGCATGTCTGAGGAATAAGAAAAAAAAATATTTCGAAGACATGTGAAGTTCGTCAACACGCATTTGGGCAGCGCGACGGACACTTCCTTGCCCTAAAACCCTCTCAGAAATGAGGGGGAGGCCTGAGCCCAGCAGTGGGACGTATATAGGCTGTAACTTTACTTTTTATATATATATACATATATCTTCTGATCTACTTTTATAGATACTCAAAATTTGTATTCCGCATATACAAATTTTGACTCTATAAAAGTATAGATAGAAAATTATATAACATGCCATAATGTAAATCATTACCCAAATTTTGAGTATATTTACATTTTATTGATTATAAAAGAGAAAAGAAACTCATCATACTTTGAATTTTTAACCGACTAATAAAATTTAAAAATGTTAAGAGATTCAAGAAATAATTACGATATTTTCTTCTTTTCTTTTCGGTATTTTACAGCCACCTTACATAATTTTCAACCAGATCTGATAATAATTGCAGTTTAATTTGCATTGTAATTTATAACTTTAATCTAATTATCTAAATAAATAATTAAAAAAAATTCTTATCTACTATATTTATAAAAATTATTATGTATAAAAAGCAAATAGTGTTCTCATATTCAGTATGAAATATTTCCAAAACTCAAAAATTGAGTATATTACAATAGAATAATAACTTAATGTCCTACATTTATTTAACTTGAAACAAACTCTGTTGGCGAACTGTGATACAATCAACAGGATTTATTCCAAATTAACAATAAAAGAAATTGCGACCTCGTGCTCGCGTCAGATGTAATCTCAAAATAAAGTGACATGAGTCGGTATCTTAATCAAGTATCCATTCCGGGGAGTTAGAGGCAACGTAGCTGTCTGTTATGGGCGATTCCGTATAAAACTGGTAGCGAAGGTTGCCCGACCCGTGCAATAACAGTTTGGACAAATTGAGTCCGTTGAATATAGAGCTGGCTAGGGTGACAGGACGTTCGTTACATAAATTAATTATCCTTTTACTGGGCAAGACAAAAGACTTTAATCTAAAACTATAAGTAAGAGAGTTGTGATTCAACAAATTACTCGTACTTTATCTCAAATTTGTAAATATTGAACCTTGAATATACTTATTAATATATTTGATAGATATAAACAAAGTAATTTTCACCTACTTTAATATACATCTTTTTTAGTTAAACGATAAGTTAAAGAATCTAGTTTCTTGTTTTGCCGAACAGTTTGGTCTATGATAAACAAGGGTGCACGTATTTTATGTATATTTGTATAACCTACTTTTCATCCTATTGCAATGTAAACTCAAAATTTCTCCACTATATTTACGTAATTGTTTTCAAAACACTTCATGCTAAGTTAGAACCCAACCGATGCGATGGCTGTTTGCGCCGCATGTAAGTGAGTGTCTCCATTTAAATTTTTTTATTTATTCCTTGAAAACAATAGCATGAATAGAATCACATAAGGATACCTCACTTTGAGTATAGTGATTGGATAAAAACTCGAGACTTGAAGTTAAAAAGAGAGGGGGATACTTCCTCTCCTACGCCGCGCCGGCTGTCTCTCTCTCTCCAAAAACGATTTGAATATTAACGTTGTGAATTTTTGAAATGATTAGGGAATAATTTTGCACGAATTGCTTTAATTATCACACACGAACATTCGCGCAAACGCTCTGCTCCATCTAAAAGAAACAGCAGGCGCAAGCATACATTTTCACTTTTCAGTTTTCACTTCAAAAATTTTTGAAGTGAAAACTTCTTTAGCATCGTTGTGATTTGAAAGTTTATGAAACGAAAAAGCGACAGTAAAAAGAGACAGACACATAAATTCATAAGATTTAACGTAGGAGAAAATGAGATAGGACGCATTATAGCTCAATGATCACGAGAAAAAAGTCGTAAACGCCGCCGAAACGGCTCGGCGTCGCTTACGCGTTTTGTTCAATGTACGAAAGTGTCGTGTGCCTGTAGAATAAACAAGCAGTGATGAACGGTCAAACCTCAACTTCGTAATAGGTAAAATTGATATACATATTTCGTAATTAGTGTTAAATTTATTTACTATTAAATTAAATTTTTTTATATTTTATGCCGAACTTGTAGTTTAAATTATAATAATAAATAAATCATTAAAGTATTTGTATTTTATACTTCATTTCATTCGTAGGTTTCACTTCTGTCGGGTGTGAACTGCACGTGACAGATGAACTTACAGTCTATCTGATGGTAAGTGGCTACTGCAGTACATGGACACTCCTTATGTTTTATTTTTTATAGTGAGGAAATCCTCATGAATGCCTTTTGCTGCGGAGGCAACAGAAAGTTTTGCCGGTTTCCTAACGGTCAAAACCCCACGGTAGTCACCATTAGCATACATGACTTCCGGGACTTCCGTTCGGAACGCAACGGGGACTCCTCTCTCGCTTTGCTTTATCAAAGCACGTCCCGGGGCAGTCCTTACTGCCCCTAGCACCCTCGCCGTGCTATCACTTTGCTTGAGACCACTTCTGGGTCACCGTTCATCTTAGGGGTTATATTACTATATGTTCGGGGCCTCCACCCCGAGCGCCAGTAACCACAGAGGCCCCATTTTCGATAGGGGAACACCATCATCAAGGGAGAGACGTGACGAACGCCTTGGCGTCGTCGTTACCGATCGGCAACTGTCCTCTTCCGACACCGCTCAGCAGCCTCCTGGGCTATAACGGACTCACAGTAGGCGGCTACGGTCCTCTCGCCACGCCGAGTCCCTCTGCAGTCAAAAGTCACAGAATGCATTGTCACCTTGTTGGTGGTAGAAAATAAATCTACCAACTAGTAAAAAGCAAAGCTTTTTCGGCCATGGTTTTAAATAGCGGCAAATAAAATATAATTCCCGTAACAAAATTATGTAAACAGTCTTTTTCCGATTCTATTAAATTTCATGAGACGATAGAATAAAATCTTGTAGAACACACCCAAAATTAGAAAAATCACAGTTAGAGTCGCGGTCGCAACTTGCCGGCCGCAATAACATAACCGTTTGGACAAATTGTGGTTCGCCGGGTCCGGGATTAGCGGCTTTATGGAACAATTCTCGTATAGAATGCCAGCTCTGGATTCTTGATAATTGATACCAATATCCCACGTACAATAGCGACAAATTAAGCGCTTATTTGTCGTTGTTTCTTTTTATTTTGCACTATGTTGCTAATAGGAAGTTATTTGAACATCGTTGTAACCACATATAACTTCCCTTGTATCAAATAAGGGTAGCAAGCGAGCACACCTTCACCTTGAGGATACTGTAGCCTATAGTAATTTACATTTATCCTTGGTTAAGAATTAGAATACAGATGCGTTGTCACCCCTGAGGACTAAGATCGACTGCCTCGTATTCAGTAACAAGGAACTTTAGCTTACGTAGTAACATTATTTAATTAGCTCTCTTCGCTTACCATACGAAACAAAGATGGGTTAACTTGCTATTTCACGCTGGTATTCTGTGAGAGCGTGGTCCTTTCCCGGTTGAGACGAACTATTCGTGCAACAACTGTAATGACTGCCTCGTTGGTCTAGTGGTTGTAGTAGTGCAACTGCTGATCATGAGGTCCTGGGTTCGAATCCCGGGTCGGGCTAAAAAATCAATTATTGAGTTTTTCCGTTGAGAAATTCTCAGTAGCTGCCCGGAGTCAGGATGTCGGCAGTGTCTCACCCCCGTGTCTCGGAAAGCACGTAAAGCCGTTGGTCCTGCGCCTGATCTCTCTCCCGTCGTGTCGGTTTACCGTCCCATCGGATTATGAGAGTGAGGGAATTGAGAGTGCACCTGTGCTTGCGCATACACTTGGGCACTATAATCCTGTCCTGCGCCGATGGCTAGTCTCTGTTGAGGCTGGCCGCCGTGACCGAAATTCGGTCTGGACATTACAACTGTAACATAGTTGCAGCGCGGCTCTACCTTATATAACTTTGCTTTACTTCTGACAGATCAATTTTCTGTGACATACCGTTACATTTGGCTACTAGGCATGGATCTCCCCGATTGTGGGGAAGATTTACCATATCCCCACGCGGATTTGCAATCACAGTAGCAAATACATGTCTGGCACCGGTTGCCGATTTGGTTATTATATCTGTGATATATGTGATGACCCCAACTATCGGAGGCCACGAGAACTTTTTCGATGGAATGTGATGATGGATTAAATGTCGTGACCGCAAGGCTGATTCTTTTGTCACTAATATTTATATAATTTATTTGTAATTACTCAAATATATCTGGGTTGTTTATATTTAAACGTCCTACCTACGTAGTCTTAACTTTTTAATTAATCTCTCCTAATTTAATTCTTAATTAAAATGTTAAATCAGATACTTGTAATAAGCAAGCGTAAATTAGTTTTTTTCTTAACAGCCCTTTTTGAATAGTAAACAAACTGAATAGGCCGCCCTAAGTAAAGTTTAATCCGTTTTTATTACAAAGAAAAGAAGTAATTACTATACCTTTACCGCTGTAGAGGGTTGGGGCTCGAGGAAAAAATTTCCATAGATTTATCATAACCAAATTAAGTTTATAATTAAAAAAAAAACAGAAGTTTTGTGTAGATGTAATTTGAATATGTAAATTTGAAGTATATCTCATTATGAGAAAACAATCTTATTTTGCGTTTACAATATTGTTGGGCAAAGAATTTGAGATCAGGAAAACTGGTTTCAGTCGTCAGAATAAGACAGTTTTATGATGTATAAGGCCGAAGATAGATTTGTTTATTAGTACGTTTATTTTATTAGTAAATGATTAGTTAATCTTCGAGCAGAATATTCGGGTGCAAACAGTTCAGGCTGTATAGTATAACGTATGAAGAGCACCAGCTGCCTCCGCAATTATTCCTTTCTCAACAACGATGATAATTATTCCATTAACTGAGTAAATAATGATAAAGCTATTGACATACGGCATTGCCCTAATAAATATTATGTTCAGTTTGTAGCCTTACTCTCTAAATATGTAAGTTTTATCTATAATAGCGCATTACCAGCATTTATAGGTCCACCGCTGGACACGAGTAGATCTTGCTGGCGTGCATTCTTTGGAAGATTTGCCTATACTCACTTTTCTGGGTAGACTGGTTCGAGAACGCGCATCAAAGTCCTCGTTTAAGTACTGCTGCTTTCCACCACCAGTCTTTGTTGATTTGATGGATTTTCAGCCAGCATAAAATATTCTCTCTAAAGTTATATAATCTAGTAATGTAAAGTAACTCTCTCATAGTACGCGAGCAACCCGGGTTCGACTCCTGCCGGTAACAATGAAATTGTTATTTTATATTTATTAAGTGCTGATTTACCACGTGCTGACGGTGAAGGAAAACATCGTGAGGAAACCTGCATGTCTGAGAAATAAGGAAAAAATATTTCGAAGACACGTGAAGTTCGCCAACACGCATTGGGGCAGCGCGGCGAACACTTTCTTGCCTTAAATCAACTCAGAAATGATTGGAGCCCTGCGCCCAGCAGTGGGACGTATAGAGGCTGTAAATTCAACTTTTCTTAAATTAAAGTAATAGGCTATAATATCCATCTCGCTACTGGGCATATATATTCTTTTTTATAGAATTAGGGTGACATACGAGCATATAATCGTACGTACATCTATCCTCGAATAAGTATCGAAATGTAGATGCGTTGTCATTCCAGAGGACTAAGACGAAAAGCCTAGTAAGCCTAAGCTTACCCTATGAAACACAGCAGCATTAAACTGTTATTTTACGCCGGTATTCCGTGAGAGCGTGGACCTTTCCTGATTGAGACGACTCATTCTTGCTACAAATATAATATAGCTGCAGCGTTCCTCTATAACTTACCACGTCTTCAGTTACTAAAAGGGGTTTAGGAGTGGAAAAGAATTTGCCTACCGTTCTGCTTCAGTACGTTTTTTGCTTTTTCTGATTGTCTTTTGTACTAGTTGTGAAGAATGTTTTAAGCCTGGTATATTAGACAAGATCTTATTTGATTTATTGTGATAAAAACTTTCAAGGGTCAATCTGACTAGGTTTTTTGAGATTCCACAAAATGACTCGGATCTAAATTGTGTACTTTTTAAGCTCTCCCGCGCGAGCTTGTCGGCAAGTTCATTTACCTACAATGACCTGCCGGAACCCATCTCAAAATGACCCTGTACACCCCAGGGCGTTTAGACGGTTCAGGCAGTCGTCAACTGGATTCTAGTTCACTAAGTTTGATCTCAGCGTTAGCAGTGCTGCTTGACTATCAGAGTTTACATAGATAACATGGATGACGTGGTGTTGCAGGTTGAGTTCCGCACAGCGAAGTATGGCGAAAATTTCTGCGTGGAAGATAGAGGTGATTTCCCCTAAATTCATACTAAGTTTGAATTAGCCTGGAGGACCCTCATCCTTCCCTTTGGGTTAGTCACTTATAGGCGTGGGGAAGGCAGGGGTCGTTTAAGCCTACTAAGGACGATGAAGTCCTTTGCTGCCACCCTCGATCCCCACCACACCTTTCCCTCTATCGTTCCCACCTCTCTTCCCCTTACTCCTGCCTGTCACCAGCGGAGATCGTCGACCCGAGGTGAGATCAGCGCCTGGGGTCTCTATCACTCTCATTGACGACGTCACAGGTTCATTCCGTGAAGTGGAGGGCTGGAGGATTGGAGTTGTGGCGGTTCAGTTTCCATTACCGCATCAAAGCTGCCCTTGATCTTAAAAGTTATCATTTTAAAACCAAAGACGACTGCCACCTGCCGCTTGAATAGCCTCCACCGATGGGTCGTCTAGAGAAAAGGTTTCTAGGAACCCATTCTCTTCGTCCCTGCGGTGGAGGACTTTTCAGAGCACTGTTTGGAGCCTTTCATTTTGTGCTACTCAACAGCACAGCCGCCTCTTCTGGAGAGTCAGCTTCGCTGCGGGGCAGATATATAATACCCAGCTGACGCTTAGGCAGTTCGCCCTCAGGTTTTATTGAAAGCTCTGCCTCCGGCATGGGTTTCAGTTTTTCGACATCACGGCATGTTACCAGAATCTTAAAGACTGGCATGTGGATGAAACTCGCGCTCCACAGGCTGTCTCAGCGATAGCCTGTGTTAGTGTGCGGTGGACCAGCCACATCTACGATATGCCCATAGGATTTCAATAGCGAATTCCCACACGCGTCGAGCGAGCTACGGCACTGAAGCTGAACTTCTTCTCTGCCGTTGCCAACTTCACATATTTCCTAAGTTGGTCTTAGGGAAACTCTTCCTCAGACCGACTGCGTTTTTAGCCTTTGAATCCGGGGGAGATTTAGATTGTTATCAATCGGGATAGGGCATATTGGGCACCTATTTAAGCTCCTATCAGCTTCCTGTACCGCTTTCGTACTGCCCCACTAAACTTGTAAGTCCTAGTGAACTTTTTCCTGCCCTTCTCTGGTTCGGTTGCGATGGTGGTTCGGCTGCAGACTTGCCTTCCACTTCATGGTACATCCTAGGTTGGGGCTAATAGAGGTTAATAGAGCCTCTTCTAAACCTGCAGAGAGTTCCATTAAAGGAAAGTTTTAATTGAAATTGTCGACCTTTTCGGTTCATTATTCTTTCCACGATTAGCTGTGGAAATGACTGTCATCATGACATGGAAATGATGGAGTACCGCATGCCGAGGGAAGGGATTAAATACTATCCGAATCGCCCTGGTCTCGGGTAGCCACCGTTTGCATCTGAACTCTCCCCCAGCCATGCAACCATCGCGACGGTACGCATGACGCCTTGGATTGGGTTAAGATAGCAAAAAAGGCAGTGGGAAAAGAAGAAGAGGATCGTCGGAGTGTTTCTGTTCTATCTGTTTCCTATTGAACCAGACCAAATAACAGGCGGCAACCACGTGAAGGAAGAACTCCTCAGATTTGCTCTGGAGATCATCACGACCTGCGTTCTCCCCCAAGTAGATTCACCAAATAGCTCGTCGGACAAGAGAGCATTATAGGTGTTAATCTAGTATTACTAATAAAGAAAAAAGTGAGAATGAGTAGATTAACCCCCGTCCCTTTTTAATACTCACACGCGCAGGTTTCCTCATGACCTTTTCCTTCATCACTTAGCATGTGGTAAATCAGCACTTAGAATTGCGATTACGTGCATTGACTCGCACACAAATGAGCGCGCGTGTGCCGTGGTTGTTGCCCTAAATCACATTGAGTTTCGGATATTTTCAAATTAATATAGAAAGCTTATTTACACGTATTTTTATATTTTCAACATGATAATTAAATTTGGTTAGTCCTTGAAAAATAACCCTGTATAATATATCATATTACGAGTATCATAATTAACCTTGTTAAAAACAAGAAGATTTATGATTCTTGATAACGACTATTTTTGTATTAAATAAAAATAGGATATAGGTACTTCAGGTGTAGTCCCATACAAGTTCAAAGATAAAATTTTATCCCCAAAAGTGGTAAAATAGGGAATGAAGATTTTAATGTAATATTTCGACGACACTATACTTGTTTCAAGTCGGTTTGTATTTTTTATTAAAAATTTAACCATCATGATCATAAACTTACACGCCTGTCACCTAGAAGGGCAAAAACTGCAGACTTCTATCACAGAATACTTTTACTCCTAGATAACTTCTGTTTTTTATGATTCTGACACCTATCTCTCTCAATTGATCCATATATCTAAGCACAATTACTCGTCGGGAAAAGGTGCTATTAATTAGGCCCATCTTCAATATCTATTATAATCTCGTAATAAATTAGCGCACTAAACGTTTGTCTAGGTCGAGGGTTGCCAACTTTTCTAGTTCCTTCAGCAGCATATATTAGTTTGTCAGTCTGCCTTACTTCATTCTTTCTACGAGTCCAAAATATTTCTTAATCCTTGTCACATCTTCTGGTAAAACAAACTGTTCTCTTGTCACACATTTTCTCACCCTATCGCTCAGTCACCCCTAAAATACTTCTTAATGACCACATTTCTGCAACTTAAATTTTACTCTCTTGCTTTTTTTACTACATAAGTGATTGACACAGCATTGTCTGTTGCCATAGGCGCCTTTTTTAAAAACATTCTAACTTCCCAATTCACATTCTTCGATTTTTCGTCTTTCGCAGTTCTTTAATAACTGTCCATATATAGATCCAATAGCCAGGTGAAGCCCCACAACCCTGTCTTACATCTATATATATGACCTAATCATTACGTGTAGGTTTCTTCTTCCGCCTTAGATTAAGTCTGGGAATGTAAAAAAAAAAGAAATTTTGACATAAATCTTTCAGTTAACAACTCAATACAGTAATAGATAATTATAACCTAAAACGGAACATACGCACAGCTGTGGAACGCTCAAGCGCGGACACCGGCTAGGCGGATAGTTGGCATGGTAAATATGCCATGCACTTTTTATTTCTAGTTACGACAATTACTGTTTTTAGGCAAATACGAAATATAGTTACACACCTAGTTACTTACCTATCTGAAAAAAACTTCAAATCACGTTGACAAAATGGGCACATAAATAATAACAGCGATCTCTTCACATTATACAAAATCAGTGTTAGATTGTCGAAAAAAACGATCGCGGTATTCAAAACGAACAACTAGTCTTCTCGCCCGTTCGCAGTCAACTAAAAGAGTTATGGAGAATTGATCGTAACTTACTGCGCAACGCTTTAGGGCCACTTAGCACGTCTAGTAGTATACATACTCTCACAAGTCTTGCAAGGTACTTTGAGGACCACCAGCTGATTAGTGCCTGTCAATATGGTTTCCATCGGGACCGCTCAGCTGGTGGTCTTTCAATTAACCTGTCTCATAAATTGGGCGGAGACAGTAGAGTGCAAGGGGAAGGTCTTGGCGGTAAGTTTTGACATAGCGAAGGCCTTTGATCGGAATACACGCCTATTTATGCTGGTGTTCCACAAGACTGCGTGCTGTCACCTACGCTGTTTCTTTTGCATATCGATGATAAATTGCAAACCAGTAATATTTATTGCTATCCGGACGGCATCACCGTAAATGCTTTTTACACTGGCCGTGCTAATATTTCCCGGTAACACGCTGTCAAGTACCAGAAAAAACTTGTGTCTGAAATCGAGTCTCCGATTTTGGTCAATGAACCCCTTTGTCGTATCTCCTTAATTTCAGCACCCTCCCCTTGCGGCTTTAGCCAGTAGTGACGTACAGTTTCGCGGTCACTTGAAAGAAAAGGCTAAATTGGTTCCCAAAATGCTTGGCGTGGTCAGTAGAGTGAGACAGGATTGCATGGCGGCACACCACTTGCAACTTTACAAGGCGCAAGTTTGGCCTCACATGGAATAATATTCTCATCTCTGAGCGAGGCACCCCAGTGCCATCTGCTTCTACTACCATATCCAGCGAAGAACGGCCCGAAACGTTGACGATCTAGTTCTTTTTTATCGGTTCTACTCACTCGCGTTGTGAAGAAATACTGTATTCCTTTGCATTTTCAATCTTATTCACCACGGGAGTGCTCACAGGAATTGTTCTACGTTCCAAATTTGAAAAGCGCACATTGCGATAAAACTCACGATGTTATTCACATTATCGGGATGCTTGGCGGTTTACCGTGGTTGTCGTCGAATTCCGACGATTTTTTGGACCGGCTTACGGACTTTCAAAAAACGAGCTTACTCCTTTTAAAAAAGCCGACAAAGAATTTGCAACTTCCCTGTTCATGGGCGGGGGTTGACACTTCTCATCAGGTGAAGCCGCATGCTCGATGGTCTCCTCTCGTATAAAGAAATATCCTCTTTGACGTTAATGTAAACTCCGGCCGAAGGCACAAATGTTCCAATTTGTATCCCGGGTAGGAGAGAAAGAAGAAGAAAACGTATTAGCTGAAGAAGACACAGCTGGCCTTGTCTTTTCTAATGGTAATGGACAGCGTCTAGATTTGAGTGAAGTCCCCTGGTGTTACAAACGTTTATTGTGTTAGGAATGCCTTGTCTTGTGGCTCTGTTATGCCGCGGGTAGCCACGTTTGGAGAGATTAGAGTAGCTTGCGTGAATTCTCAATGATGGATTCTCAATTACGGTAGGTACTGGTATACTTCTAGTGTATCCTTTTATTTAATTCCGCTATCATGATATGGGAGGCGAGGGGGCTCCGGTTACCTACACTTACCAGGTAACAAGCAAAGGAAAGCCTCTACTTAATGGCGGTACTCTCGTCGGTCATCGGTTGTCTTTTACGGTACTCTTACTCTTTAGGCGTAATTATCAGCTCATGGAAGACAGCTTTAGTGCACCATAAAAAGCAACCATTCGGTTCCGTTCAAATACACGTCTACCGCCATCACCTCCTTGTTCTACAAAATAATGAAATCCATTAATAAATACCAGCTCATGAGGTACCTCGTAGAGCAGCAGCTAATTAATGACCGTCAATACGGTTTCCGTCGAGGTCGCTTAGCTGGTTGATCATCTTGTATACCAGACTTACCAATGTGCGGAAGTAGTTGAGACCAAATGAAAGGTCCTGGCAGTCAGTTTGGACATACTGGAGGCCTTCGATAGGGTTTGGTGCAAATAGCTTCTTTCCAAGCTTACCTATTGTTGCGCGCCATAATTAATGCTTGGTACATGGCGAGTTACCACTAGTGCCATTTAGTATCGAGTAGAAAAACTAAGAGAGTCAAGATCGTTCTAGAAAATTCCATACTAGAACTTTCTACACCTTGTTAGTCGGGATCGGTATGTACTCGAACATTTGTTGATGATAGATGTTTCAGTATAAAAAGCTCCATATAAGGCCGGTAAAAACCGCGACCGAGTCAGTATTGAATTGGCGAATCAAGCGAATACTTTGAAGCAATATAACTGTGAACTTAAAGCGGGCTACATACGAGACGATATCGGTGGCGATCTAGGGTGGAAAGAAATCGGGGCTTTTATCGAGGCAGACTCTACACACGGGCCCGCCTAGCAGTACGCGTTTGGACTTGGAGCGGAACGCATATGCGGTAGAGTTCTTCAAAATGCCTCCGACTCTCTTAAAACACCAACGTCATGGTTTGGAATTAGCCCTCTCGGTTAATTTATTCGAAAATAGAAAAAGAGGAGTTGCTGGGTGAAAAATGGCACCAAAAGAGACAAAAAATTAAGCCACATAAACGTACTAAATGGTCTGTAATCCAAAGACATGATTAATTTTCTCCGGATGGATGAAGACAGTTTTTACAACCTTCTAGAATTTTTCAATATTTATGATTTCGCAACTTATATAAAAACATCAATTTCTCCTACCTATGCTATTTAGTTATTTCTTCTCTTTGTTCATTTCTGCTTTGGTCAAAATCGGGTTATGTACTACACACAACAAACAAAGAAATAACAAAATTAGTACTACACACAACAAACAAAGAAATAAAATACTTTTGTATAATAATATGTACTTTTTTAATGTAATCTTTATTTATGGATTAAAACTATCAAAGAATAAAATAGCTTATATCTTTTTTTTAAACATAAAGAAATCTTTAATTTCGGACATACTCCCTTCTATACAGCTTGTTTGTTGATGTGGAGATGGTGAAGCAGTAGGAGTTAGTTTTTGATGAGAGGATGAAGGCACGTAAGAGATATGAGTGCGGTCTTGTGTTGATAGCGTGTGAATAGGAGTTAGTTGTCTAGGGTGGATATGATTTGAATTTCGATAGATTTTAATTAATTTATTTATTCAATTTTTTTTGTTTTTTGTAAAATATCAGTGCCATAGGCTTCTACTCCGTTCACGTGTTTAAAATGTAAAAATGTTGTTATGTAAAAAAGGTCATTCAGTATCACTGTTTCGTTAACGTCCTTCCGCGAGGGCTGCCGGCAGCGACTGTCAAAAGAAATCGGGCCGATGCGCCTACACACACGCAGTACGGAGGGGGCGGGGCCCCGATCTAGGAAGCATCGGCTGCATTTTTGCTCCTGCCAGCCGATTAAAGCGCTTATTACACTATACAATTTTTAGGAAATCTAATTAGGAACCTAAATTGGAAGCTAGTGATCACACTACACTAAATTGAATTCTAAATCGTGACGAACCGCATTCGTAAAGAAGTATCGACGGGGTTGCACGTTTGATCGATGGCGCCGTATTTATCAAAACAGCAGAAAATAGGACTTGCCTTAGCCGTGGTGGGAACAATGGATATTAAAAAAAGAGAAAAGAGTACTTGTCATTGAAAAAAAACTGTCCAATATGAATATAATTATATATTTTTAGATTGTAAGCAGTTTTTTTATAGGATGGGGTGACAAACTAGCACACAGTCCGCCTGATGATAAGTGGTTGCTGCGGCCCATAGACATCTACATCTATCTCCGATTACAAATCAAAATGCAGATGCGTTGTCACCTGTGACGACTAAGATGGAATGCCTCGTTTCCAGTAAAAAGGGTCTCCGGTTCTCTACACTCGCCATACGAAACACAGCGACAGGTGGGCTATGCGTTAAGCGCTTATTACATTATACAATTTTTAGGAAATCTAATTAGGAAATAGGAAGGTGTAATCGTAGTTAGAACAGTTAGGATCCGATTTAGTCAAATTGGAGGTCCCAATCGCTCTACTTCCTAAATTGTTTACAATTTAGGACAGTGTAATCGCAACGTTACGATTTAGAACAACCAGTCGGCGCCCGCGCTTTGATACAAGCGGATGTCTTGAAGTTTTGATAGAAGTCTGATATCAGAGAGCAGTACTTTAAATCTTAATATTAATTTCCGGTGGCTATAAAACGTAATGTCACCATCAAACATTCTTTGGTACTCACACTTTATCGAAATATCGTGACTTCTTTTTCAGTATGTTTGGATACCAAACTTAACAAATATTCAAACTGTTTACAGGTGGTGGAGCCATGCTGCAGTTATATTAGTAGTATAGTTGTAGCACGAATGGGTCGGCTCGACCGAGGAAGCACCACGCTCCCACAGAATACCAGCGTAAAATAGTAGCTTAATGTTGCTGTGTTTCGCATGGCGAGTGTAGAGAACCGGAGACCCTTTTTACTGGAAACGAGGCATTCCATCTTAGTCGTCACAGGTGACAACGCATTTGCATTTTGATTTGTAATCGGAGATAGATGTAGATGTCCATGGGCCGCAGCAACCACTTATCATCAGGTGGACTGTGTGCTAGTTTGTCACCCTATCCTATAAAAAAACTGCTTAGAATCTAAAAATATATAATTATATTCATATTGGACAGTTTTTTCTCAATGATAAGTACTCTTTTCTCTTTTTTTAATATCCATTGTTCCCACCATGGCTAAGGCAAGTCCTATTTTCTGCTGTTTTGATAAATACGGCGCCATCGATCAAACGTGCAACCCCGTCGATACTTCTTTTCGAATGCGGTTCGTCACGATTTAGAATTCAATTTAGTGTAGTGTGATCACTAGCTTCCAATTTAGGTTCCTAATTAGATTTCCTAAAAATTGTATAGTGTAATAAGCGCTTAAGGAGGCGATATCGGCTACGACTTAGAATGGCCCTACATACGACACGATTTACAGGCAATCTAGGAGGCATCCCCACTACTCCACCCTAGATCGCCACCGATATCATGTCGTATGTAGCCCGCTTAAGGTGATCAGTATTGCAATTGTGTTTTATTATTAGTGTGTTTTAAGTTGTAATTGGTGTTCGGTAATTGAAGTGTCAATTTTGGTAATTCAATCAGCGGATTTTACCGTCACGAACTCCAAGCTTGTAACACTATTATTGGTTTGTTAAAATGTTATGCAATTAAGTCATCAGTTTTCTTGCAGAGTATTAAGGCGTAGTCGACGCTGCATGATCCAACTCCACGCCTATGAATGCTGGTGTATCATAAGGCTGCGTGCTATTACCTATACCGTTTCTTATGGATATCAATGATACGCTGCATACTAGTAACATTCATTGTTATACAGACAACAGTAATGCTTTATACAACGGCCGTGTTAATATTTTTCGGGAACATGTCGTCGAGTGCCGAAAAAAACCTGTGTCTGAAGTCAGGTCTTTCTTAAATGAAGTCTCAGATTAGGGGCGTTAAAATCTATTTCAGTTTAATTCCTAAAATACTCAGGTTTGCAAATCCTTAAGTAAAAAAGAACCCCTTCGTCTTATCTTCTTAATTTCTTGAAGTAGACATTTAAAAAAAGACACACAGTTCCGCAGTTACTTGGAAGAAAAGGCTGCAAAAACTGGAATCAAAAAAGCTCGTTGTGCTCTGTAGATCATGACGGTATTTTATACCGGCCCACCGCTTACTTTTCGGTTCGGCTTCATATGGAATACCGTTCTCATCTCTGGACCGGGATATCCCAGTTACAGCACCTTTCACTTGGAGCAGTTTGGAGGGCGGTCCGAGTTGTCGACAACCAAGTTCTGTCCAATCCGCTTGGCCATGTGAATAGACGCTCTATCTCCATGAATCTTCTATTGCATATATCACAGAGTGCTCAGAGGAATTATTGGTATTAATTTTCGAAATTTCATCCTCATCATCTCGATGGTTGGCGATTCACTACCGTGCGTTTAGGCAGAATTTACTGCCTCGCACGACCAAATTGTACTGTACTGTCACTAGTGGTTGTTTTGGAACCATGTCATTTAAGGACCTTTCATTTTTTTATTCCTTTCTAAAAAGCCAGAAACTCGGTTGCGATTCCCCTGGTGCTTCAGATGTTCATGAGCGACGGTAATTTTCGACACTTACAATTAGGTGAGCCGTATGCTCGTTATTATATTTGTTATTAGCTACTCTTGCATAAAAATAACTTTCTACTACTGCTATTACCAGTAATTCATAAGTTAAATAAATATTATGTACGCATTTTCAATGAAACTCGCAAAATAAAAATCGAAGTTTCTTTAATATGAAGTATGAACTAATGTCATAGTATAAAACTTTGATTTTAAATTTGTTAAAGACCAAGAAAAGCAACAGGAGCATTTGCATATGAACATTAACTTTGATAATATTATGTAAATAAAAAATGTACTGAGACTATCGATACATGGTTATCCCCGCGCGGATCTGTTTTTTTTAAGAAAGTACGTCAAAGAGATGCCGATGGTCACTAGAGAGTAGAATTCGTTTTTCGTCTAGAGGTTGAGTATAGACATTTAGCGAGGGAAACTCATCAACGTTCCTGATTTTATTGTTATAAGTTACTAACCCGTTGAAATAAATAACCCACCCTGGGTTCGAATGGGTTAACGTCATAATTGGTTCAGAGTTCAGATTGCCAGATTGGCCCGAACAGACAGACAGACAAAGACAAATAAAAAAAAATATTTCTTTATGTCTCAATAGCATGCAAATAACTTCCTTAGCTTAAGGGGAAATTTGCCAACTTTAAGAGCCTATACTAATCAAATGGCTTAGTAAGATCCTCCGTTATCCAAAAATATTGAAGCATTAATTTTGAAATAAATATATGGTAAAGTTGAGGATTAATGTTAAGTACTATGTTAGACGAAAACACGATTCCGTAAAATTTTCTCTACAGTAAATAAATCCAAAGTTACCTTCAAACTGAACAATAAACCGCTGGTATTCATGAAATACTTTAAATTAGATCATGAAACTTCGCATACTAACTCAACTAACTATAAAGTAGGGCTTATTTTTTAATTTTTTTTTAAATTATCTTTATTTTCACTGTAAAAAGAAATTGCCCAAACTATCGGCGTCACGCTCAGTCACGCTTCGGCTTTCGAACGGGAAAGCTATGTCGCTTACGACCAGAATACACATTACGCAACAGAACGACGTAAAATGAAAATGGGAAATAATCGTAATAAAAATAAGAAGCCACTTGGTTGGCGTAAAGAAACAGACATAAATATGATAAAACTAATGAAATAAGTATCTAACGACCTATCTACTTACAATATTAGTGATTACAAACATGTCGGTACATAGCATACGACGCGCGGGGAAGTGGGGGCGAAATTAGAATTTGAGCTGAGGTAGTATATGCCCTTAATTTATAGACTGACACATCATTTATAACATATTTTTACATGTAATAAAATAGATGTGTATAGATTAAAATATAAACTTCTGAATTCTGATTTAAAGAAAGCTATTTATTTCAGTAGTATTTGCACTAGCCCAACTTTGGTTGCTTATCTATTTTCATAATTTAGCAACCAACCCTTGTTGATTTTGTGTAAAATAATGAGAACCTTTAGCACGTTACTTAATTCCTAATAAAATTAATATTATAAACCTGTAGTATACAGTTCGGATTCATCTAGCAGTCCCTAAAAGGCACCATGGCCTCCCCGTTGCCCGTCTAGTTCGCTTGTGCCCGTTTATAAACGGTTTTATTGCTTTCGGAGCAACCGAACATTATTAAACTTTTCCAATTTCGATTTATCACGTAGCTGTCGGAATTTAATACCGCCCTACCTTCGGCGGAGGCGATCGCCCGTCGCGCGATTACAATACACGTCGTTAATAATACCAGCCAAGTGCGGAGCCTTCGAGGAGTTCGCTCTTTGCCGATTATGATATCCTAATATCACGACATTACCTTCTTTGTTATAGAAAAAAATCTTTTTAAATCCACAATTTCGCGTTTACTTTACTCTATTTCTCATACGATAGTACCGTCGTAAAGAATCGTGTGTAATATTCGTTTAACTTCTGTTGCCGTAGTCGTGCCTCGTTGTACGTTTTACGGTAGTGAATTTCATAACAAAATGAAGTCTCTCATATCAGCTTGGGTTAAAATTATGAAGCTAAAACTGAAGGTTATTAAAAACGTGACTTACATATATATGGGCCATGGAATATGAAATTTCTAAGGCAAATATTAACCATATATCCCTATAACATTGAATTTAAATGTAAAATTGTAAGATGCAAAAATCTAAATATTGCCCTGGAATTTGTCCAAAGCTATTTGATTTTCATATGACTACGAAAATCTTATAGGATAATTTATATCAAGTACCAATAATATTATTATTTAATCTAAATTAAAAAAAGAATCCTGGATTTCCCATACAAGGAAGCAGGAGTAAACGCAAGGAAGCGGAAGTGGAAGCGGGAGCGGACGCGGACAGCGGTTGACGTTGCAATCTACTCACATTCATAGGGCCAATCAAGCAACAACCCACCGCCGCCCGTTCAGCGTACCTCCACCCCGAGCAGAACCGTATTTAGGAAACCAAATATGTTTGGAATATTAGTTTCATACCACTGAAATCTTACATTATCATTAAATTTAGCGTTGTTCGACCGTAAAGATTAGTGTTTCTTGGAGAAAAGTTTTACTCGATTATTTTTAATATGTACCTATGTCATAGTGTCTATATACAAAGTTTAAAAAGTCTTAAAGCAATTTACTATATTTTTTTGTAATTCTAAATACGCATCTGTACAGCGAGCTCACGTACGACCGCTCGTAAGTTCAATGGAGGTGTTGATTAAAAATATTTCCCATGTGCGGGCGGATAAGGCCCAATTGGGCTAGCAATCAGCCAGCCGCCCGCGCCCTCGCCCGTCCACCGCTAATCATGCGCGCTACTTGCCCCTTATTGAAAATAGTTCTTATATTGATACCGCTACATAAAGTTCAAGCGTTTATCCCCGCTTAAAGAATCACTATTTGGGATCGTAATGTTTTGATCGCTTTTCTAAGACTAGAAAAGGGTAAAAAACATTTAACTTTTTTCGAAATTTCGCATTTTTTTTTAAAAATTTAACAAAAGTAAGATCGTATTATTATGATATTATTATTATAACTATTAGAATTGTAGCTCTGGTGGCTTATCAAGAGAAACCGTACCTTCACTGTTTCCAAGAAATTATGTTTAAAAGTTTTAAGAATCACTCAACCCAGTGGAGCAGTGACGATGAAATGTTTTTAAATACAAATTTAAGTAAGCCATATTTTTCGTGAAAGAAATGGTCACGGTCATGGGTAACACCATTTCTGGACACAGATCCCGTTTTATTTCTGAGAGGGTATTGAGGACTGAAAACACGGCCACGCAACAATCAAACACCGAGATCGAGTTGAGACTGATTTATTCATGTTTACCCTCCACTATTACAATAATCTCTTACATCTCCCTTCTCAATAATAAAAAACAAAATCAAAATAGTAATTTACTCTTGCATATTTTTATCACAAAAATTGTAAGATAATTTCACCATAAATAGATTAGCAATAGATGTAGGTATATAATATTATAAATATTAAATTAGTTAATTATTCTGATTAATAATACATCTTTTTTGAATTAAATCTCTCTAACTTAATACTCATCTTCCCCTATCATACAAATAAGAAAAATCAATTATGAAATCAATAGCACTAAAATAAAATTTGAGTATGAAATGTTTATTTATGTACTTAAATTAAATTATTACTTATCCGTTTTTTTAACTAATCAATTCCTTATTATTAATAAGTAATACTTATTTTATTTTAGAAGTGATAAACCAATTACATTTAATTTGTAAAGTAATAAATCTAAAGTAATGTACTAATTCACAGAAATTGAAGTCCCGTCGGGAATCGAACCTGGGACCTTTGGCGTGATAAATGTGCAACCTGTGCTGCTTAACCTAATATATAAAAAAAAACTATCATGTATGATTTTGATAGTGTTTACATTTTTTTAAATACTTTTATTTTCGTTATTTGTGCATACGCTACAATTTATAGTTTTGTTTTCACTGAAAGGTGACTGTGGCGACGCGGCTGCGCAGCTGTTCGTCACCGCTATTTAGTGTTCGAAGCCCAATCTATCCGGTGGCGTCACTGTCCTGCCGGAACGTGTGACATAATAATTATTGTTATTTATTGTATTAGGGGGGACAGTTGAAACCTGATTGTTTTGCGGGCAGCGAGGTCGGATATCATCGTAATTGTTTAAATTTAAAGTATAGTGCGGCGCGTCCTGTCGATGTGGAGAATCTTTAATAATATGGCGTCTGTTACGTATGATGATGCTCCCGTTTGCTAATTTTATTTTATATGAACGATTTCGCAGAAGACATAATATTGTCCCCAACAACAATTCTCTTTCGTTTACATCTAGTAGTAGGGTAAAACACCCAGTAGTCAGCCTTTTAGTGAGGACTAAAATTTGATTCAATTGTATTTTAAATATTGAACACTATGAACAAAAACAATCATTATTTTTAGAAAAGTTGTTTATTAAATTTACTAAAGAAATTAACAAAAAAATATATTTATAACAGAATTATATAAAAAATCAGTAGTAAACAAATTATGGCACTTTTCACCAGTAGTCAGCCTCATTTCTCCACAAGTCAGCCATGTCTTACCCTGTACTCAGCCTCTCACTTATTCTTAGATATTTGACATAAAAATTCTTTATTATATATAAAAAGTAAAAAGTAAAGTTACAGCCTATATAAGTCCCACTGCTGGGCACAGGCCTCCCCTCATTTCTGAGAGGGTTTTA
Organism: Parnassius apollo; assembly: GCA_907164705.1. Taxonomy (NCBI): domain Eukaryota; kingdom Metazoa; phylum Arthropoda; class Insecta; order Lepidoptera; family Papilionidae; genus Parnassius; species Parnassius apollo. The sequence continues at coordinate 1,602,809 of CAJQZP010000501.1, read as the reverse complement.
GGGCAAGGAAGTGTCCGCCACGCTGCCCCTATGCGTGTTGGCGAACTTCACATGTCTTCGAAATATTTTTTTTCTTATTCCTCAGACATGCAGGATTTATTATATAAATGGGGAAATATATGAAAATAAATATATTTATTATATATATGAAAATATATATAATAAATATATTTATTTTCATATATTTCCCCAGCGAATTCAGTACAGTTCAAATGATACCATGCAAGGCAATTGTCACATCCAATATTAAGTCATTAATTTCGGTAGGTATCGCTAGTCAATTCTTCTTCACAGTTGTTGCATCTTATTCTGTTTATTGTACACGTATTTTTCTTCCTATTTTTACTATTTTTCGTAGTCATAGCATGTATTAAATGCTCTTCTTTGTATTGGTGGATTGGTCTTTTTGACATTATGGAATTCTAAAACAAATGATATTCACGCTAAAATAACCGTGCATAAATTCAACTCAAACTAAAAGGCTTTAAGGTACTATTTTATGCAACAAGACTAACGGCTGAGTACTGGATTTGTAGATCCATTGGTTGGCCCCCGATATGCAATTACATTCGTACGCGGCCGACTACTGGTAAAATACACATTTCGTCTCATAACAGTTAAACCGAAAGTAATGGGCAAAATTGGGACTATTCGCTTCGGTAATCTCAACTACATATAAGAAAATCATGAAAAAACCAGTAGTCAGCCACTTATGGCTGTGTATGGCTAAAAATTCGAAACCCGGTAGTCGGCCACCTAAATTACAACATATCTAATAAATGAAATGCATTTAATAGTTAATTTTATGACAAAATAATCATTTTAGTGAAAAACAGTACAACAATCTACCATAAATTACAGCAAATACACACAAAAACTTACCGAATAGTCGAGCGCCTTTCCTTAAGAAAAAAATTGCAAAAGCGATGCGTCTAGTCGTGTCTTTGACAGCAGTGTAAATTAACAAGTATAGCTCACCAACCTGATGAGCTATTGGTTCGTAGGTGTGCATATTAGCCAATAAAGAGACATGGATTCAATTAAACGTTATTTTAAAGGTGTAGACAAATATCAGCACTATTTATATGGAAATAATGTCTGTAAAGGCTGACTACCGGGTGTTTTACCCTACCCTTACTTTTTGTCCGTTACTTAATTGGTCTTGATTTCTCGTATGTTGATCGTAGTAGTATTTTTGTTTATTTTGCCTCATGACTAACTTTTTATGTACATTTTTTTGTAATTTTGGTTTTAATGTGTGATCTAACTTTGGTTACATACTTCTGAATTTCCTACTTTGCAATAGCTCAGCCGGTAATGAAATATAATTTTCTAAAGGTGTGTTCAGATACTCAAGTAACGCCAACCGATAATCAACTCTATCTTCTTCACTTTTAAGTATTATGTTTTTTTACAGTTTGTATCATTCGCTCAATTTGTCCGTTAGATTGCCGATATCGTGGCGATGAGGTTATGTGTTTGAAATTCCATTCCAACGAAAACTGTCTAAACAGGCTTGATGAAAACTGCGAACCACAATCAGACATTACTATGTTTGGTATACCCTGACGACTGAATATGTTTTTTAGGGTTTCAATTATACTAGCTGAAGTTGTACATTGTAATTTTTCTATTTCAAAAAACTTGCTATAAATAATCGACTAATAATAAGTAATCCACGCCTTTTATTTGAAATGGATCTGTACCTACTTTTGCCCATGGTCGGTCGGGAATTTCGTGAGGTTGTACCTCTTCCTTTTCGTTGTGCTTCCTGTACGTTAGGCATATACTACAGTTAGAAATTAATTTTTTTAAATCATTATTTATTCCTGGCCAAAGTATTGTCTCCCTTGCCCGCAATTGACACACATTGACAATTTTGCAACCCTACATGAGCGACGTGTATCTTGTTTAATAAATCTTTTCTTAAGAGTTTTGGCACCACTATCCTTTGATCCTTCCAGACTAGACCATACGCGATTGATAAATGCTCTTTATAGCCCCAATATGGCTTTACCAAATCTATGACGTCATGTTTGTTTGCGGGCCACCCCTCTTTTATGTATTTTCTAAACAACATGAGTTCTTCATCATTTTCTGAACTCTTTTGCAACTTAATAAACTGTAAGTCCGTAACTTCAGTCGCTGCGCTTAATGTCATATCTCTTGTGATCGCGCAAACTTCATCGTGCTGTGTATAGTCAGCGCTGGAATGCTGCACCCACAGCGCCGGCTCCGGCTCGTATGCCCGTGATAACTCATCCGCAATAAACAGATGTTTACCTGCCTTGTAGACTAATTTAAATGTATAGCGTTGTAATTTCATTAACATCTGTTGTAGGCGTGATGGTGAGTCCGCTATTGGTTTCTTCATAATGCTAACGAGTGGCTTGTGATCAGTTTCGATAACTACATCTGTTCTTCCATAAATGTACGCATGAAACCTCACACAACACACACCAATCTCACAAGCAAAAACGCAAGCGTATAACTCCTTCTCTATCTAAGCATATCCCTGTTCTGTTTTTGACAATGACTTAGACGCATAACAAACTGGCATTCCTTTTTGCATTAGACAGGCGCCTAAGCCGCTTTTGCTCGCGTCTACTGAGATAGTAATAGGGAGGTCTAAGTCGTAATATCTTAACACTGGTGGTTTTGATAAACACTCTTTTATAACTTTTAAAAACTTATCATGTCGTTCATCCCAGTGCCATTCTGTTTCTTTTTTTAACAACTCTCTCAAGAACAATGTTTTATCAGATAAATTTGGAATAAAAGCACCAACGTAAGTAACCAGTCCTAGTAATCGCTCTAGGTCCTTTTTATTTTCAGGTTTAGGCACTTTCGTAATTGCTGTAATGTGTGAGTTATCCGGATAAAGCCCCTTTTTTGTAATCCTATGTCCCAAATACCTGATTTCTTGTAATCCAAATTTGCACTTCTTTTCATTTAGTTTGAGGTTGATTTTCCTGCACCTGTCCAATACTAATTTTAACCTTTCATCATGTTCTTTTTTGCTGCTACCATATATTAATAAGTCGTCGATGTACATACAAACTCCATCCAAGTCATCAAAATTTTCGTATATTTTTTTATGAAACACCTCTGGAGCCGAGCATATGCCATAGGGTAACCTTAACTTAAAAATGTGTAACGTCCAAAGGGAGTGTTGAACATGCACAACTCGCTAGTATCGTCTAAAGCCACCTGCCAGAACCCTGATAACGCATCTAGAGTACTGAAATACCTAGCGCCGGAAAGTTTTGACACAATCTCGTCGAGTGACCGTAACCTACGATATTCTCTTTTGATCGCGCTATTTAATTCCTTCGGATCAAGACAAAACCGTATGTCTCCGTTAGCTTTTTTAACAATAGTTATGTTACTTACCCAATCCAATGGGTCTTCTACTTTGGCTATAATGCCTTGTTTCTACATCTCTTCCAATTTCATCTTTACGTTATCTCTAATAGCGAACGGTAGTTTCCTAGGAGCATGAACAACCGGTAAAACATTTTTATTTAATTTTATTCCGTATTTTCCCGGTAAGCATCCTATACCCTGAAAAACGTCGTCATGACAAGGTGTGACAGTAAAAAGGACTTAGTGACATTTAGAACTAAAACTAGAGTTATTGGGACTAAGGGACTTCTTGAACTGAATCACGTGGACTTAGGGCATAAAATATATTTTAAAACTACCACTTAGGAACTTGTTACAAATGTCTCAAATAGACAGAACCATAGACAATGAGCTGTTATTTATTATGGTGCTGCCAGTACATAAAGTTCCTAAGTGGACTTAGGGACCTCTTGAAATTGGCCATCCAATTGGATACGCCACATATCAGCCTATCTTTTATAAGACCGTCGTTTAGAGCCCCGAATTCGCATGTTTGAGCCAATTTCTGTAAGTCGAAAACATATTGTTCTATGGTCTCATTTTCCTTCTGGTTTCTTGTAAAAAATCGGTGTCGTTCTACTGTAACATTAGGTTTTATATTAAAATGTCCATCCAATATTTGTAACACAGCTTCCGTAGTAGTGCATTTTAAAGTAAATCTTGGTTTTGGTCTAGAATATTTCGGCACTGATCACCAAGTACGTGCAATACTATATTAATCTGTGGACTCGCCGCTTTATTCGTTATTTCACATGCCTTTGTATAAATTTCATAGCTATTCCTCCATTTTGTCCAACTGGCACTTAAACTTGCGTAGTCTGAGCTCCCGTCGAAACGAAATGGTTTTGGTGGACTTAAGACACATTCCATAATTATTAACGGTTATTAAACTAAACACTATTCAAATTAACTTGTAATATACTTTGAATAAAACTAAATTTACGGATTTTATCGCGTTTATTTCACTACTTTTACTTATTTTTAATTCCCGACGTTTCGGGTGCTTTACAGCAACCATGGTCACGGGGGGGACTGAGATGTTTGACGTCCCAATGTCATAGTTAGTCCGGCTACCTTCAGTTTTTGAATATTAATTTTTGGTTCGATTTACGCAAAACGAGCTTATAGTATCATGAAGTCTTGCAGTAGTATGCTTAGGTTTGGGTTTAATTTTGTTAATTATAGGATCCCAAGCAGGTGGCAGCATCCATCCATCTTCTCTATTGAAATTTGGATGTTTTTTAATTTCAATAGCCTCGCGTATCATCCTTGGTAGGAATCGGTGTTCTTTTGCGAGAATTTGTGGTTTATCAAATCGAATTTAATGGTGGGGACGATCTTGAACATGTTCGCAGACTGCAGACTTCCCGGAGCGTCGGTGCTTCACGTCAGCTATATGTTCTTTCACGCGGGTTTTTATGGATCTTTTTTGTTTGACCTATGTAAGAGAGACCACATTCACAATCTAACTTGTACACTCCTGCATCTTGTAGAGGGATATTACACTTGACGGATGGTAAAAATTGACTAATCTTCTTCGGCGGCTTGTAGTATGTTTTAATAGAAGCTCGCTTCAAGATGTAGCCAACCTTGTCTGTGACACCTCTGACATATGGTAGTACAGCAGGTACACGCTCGACTGTGGCCGGCTTCACTCGGTCACTGTGACGTAGGCGCGGGACCCGAAGCTTGTTGTCTTGCAATACTTGCTTGACGTGCTGAAGTTCGGCGGCCAGATGTTTTCCGTCACAGATCCCTCGTGCTCTCTGAAACAAAGATTTACCCACGGTAGCTAACTGTGAAGGATGATGGTGAGATTCACCATTTAAATATCGGTTGGTATGGGTCTTTTTTCTATACACAGTGTGACCAATTGTGTTATTAGGATTTCGAATGACTAAAACATCTAAGAAAGCTAAAGAATTATTTGCCTCTAACTCCATTGTGAATTGTATTTTAGAGTTTATAGAGTTAAGTCCCCCCCCGTGACCATGGTTGCTGTAAAGCACCCGAAACGTCGGGAATTAAAAATAAGTAAAAGTAGTGAAATAAACGCGATAAAATCCGTAAATTTAGTTTTATTCAATGTGTAATGTTCGCGTAAATTTAAGAAATCATTATTTGTAATATACTTAATAAACTTATTTATCCTACCGACTGCGCCATGAAAACACGGGCATGTAACAATCAAACACTGAGATGGAGTTGAGACTGATTTATTCATGTTTACCCTCCACTATAGGAATTGTCCACCGCAATGTATGTTGGTGGACTTCACATTTCTTCGAAATATACTTAATTTCTTTTATTTTTAGGCATACAGGTTTCCTCATGATGTTTACCTTCACTGGTGATACATGGTACATCAGCAATAAAACTGCAAGTATCAATGACATTGCTGCCGGCGGCATCGGTCATTTATTTATTTATTTATATTTTGTAATGGGTATAATAATAGAGGAATGTAAAAAAGGTTTAATTTCTCTTGTTGTATGTTATCGTGCGTACTGGCCTGGTCGCAAACATAGTCAATGTTATTTACAATATTTAAAGGGAATATTTTTTTCGAATTTCATTTGGTTTTATGTAACGAGGTGTTAATATTTGACAGATTTCGTGGTGGTTGAAGTTAATATGTTAGAAAAGTTAAGAGATTAACGTTTCTTTCTAAAATATTAGTTATATTTTATCTATACAAAAAATAAAATTGAAGTGTCTGTTTGTAATGTTAAAATTAGATTTTTTTGAATGCACATAAAAATATACACAGTTCCTATTTTCTGTCTGTCTGTTTATGTGTTTGTTCTGTCTAATCTCCGAAATGGCTGGTTCCATTTTGACGGAACTTTCTCCGACAGAGAGTTTATTGTTAGATTCAGAGACATCTAGACCTATTAATTTTATGTTATGTCTAAGGAATAACTTTTATTTTAGTAAAATAACTACGATTCCGCGCAAAAACTATAATAATTTATGAAATCCAATCGTAACAAATTCCACGCGGGCGAAGTCGCTAGTAGTAAATACATTTGAAATGGATAAACCAAACTACGGATATTCCTAAAAGAAGAAGAATTAAAAAAAGTAAAACATTAGTAAAAAATTAAGGGACACAGAACTGAGGTACTGTTTTGTGTGTAAGGTAAGGTTATACTAAGAACCGAAAAACGCAAAGGAGACAATCGTTTTTGGGCTCAATAGAAATTTAAACATAATTTAATTACACCTAAAAAGACAACAATTTATTATAGTAAATGGCTTAAATATTTAATGAAAATCTAACCGGAGTAATGAATTCTGAAAATAAAAGAGTTGTTTGGATATTCGTGTTCTGGCTAATGTGATATGAAAAAAAATGCGTATAACGAAGAACGAACTACTTACTAAAAGGATTTTCCTAATTATTAATAGTATAAAACTTTGTTTTATACTATTAATAATTATTTACCAGTGCACTATTTTAAATTATAATACCGGTAATAACTACGATCGCTTTTAGTTTGTTTTTAGGTTGTTGTGATATTCATATTTTAATTGGAAATTTCTCAATATTTACGTTCAAATACGGTAAAACAAATATTACTTTTTAATCTACAGATTATAAAGAATAAATTGGCATGTATTTCATTAAGTTACACCACAATTTGTGGTGTTTTTTCTCCATTATCCATTCTCCATACAAAAAAATAGTCTCCTTTTGAATGATTCATGAGGATACTGTATGACTGTATGTATGATATTTCCGTGATATATAAAATCAACTTAGTTCCCACTAGCGACATCTGATGAGTGTAAGATTATTAGACCTCATTATTGCGTAATATTGCGTTCTTTTACACTGCGAAAAATTTAACAACTTTTGAATTTGAGCTTAAACTTAGGTTTTGTATAAATTTTTCCTTAACTCTCTTGTTTATCGTGTTAAGTGTAAATTGTTACTACAAATAAAATATGCATGCCAGACTTAAAATCCACTCGAGTTTGTAGGGCTGTTACTTTGATTGAAACTGGAAACATGTGGCCCAAACTTTACGAGTATCAAAATATGTGATACACCGTGTTGTCAAGAGACAGGGCAGAATACAAGATTCGCAAGACACAGACGTAACAGAAAACTGTGTCTAGAAATGACCGGTTCGACGTTAGCCTCGCGTTTAGAAACTGGACATTAACATCTTCTGGGATAAGCACAAAGCTCCCAGAAATTCGAGGGGTTACAGTAAAAACACTAACTCTGATAAAAGAACGAAATCAGCAGGAATAAATTCACAATTGCCTGCCAGAGGCCCCTTTCTTGCCACATGCCATCGAGTAGCTAGAGTTAATTTAGTTCGCAATCACGATAATTGAAACGTCGAAGCTTAGAGTTAAGTTCTATTCACAAATGTGTCTATTTTGCCTAAAGCCAGATGATGGAATGATTAAAGTGTGAATATGCCTGAGAAAAAAATACGCTTAGTGTAACATCATTGGAAAAGGAGCATATGGAACGTGTTCAGTTTTGTTTACTTTGTATTGACGCCGAAATAGTTCTTACTCCACTAGATAAATTTCATCATCACTCAAAATGTTCGGTCGAGCACAAAGCATCGCTACTCTCTACAAAAATGTCAATTTCCATTCTTGGTTCTTAATTAATTGGCACGCAAGGTCTTGGCGGTAAGTTTTAACATAGCAAAGGCCTATGATCGGGTTTGGCACAAAGTGTTTCTTTAGAAAGTGCATCTATCTTATAGACTTCCCGAGAAATGGTGCAATTGGATCACCAGTTTCCTTGCAGATCGAAACATTAAGGTCGTAGTAGATGGTGCAAACAATGAAATTGTTAATTGCAATTTTAAGTGCCGATTTATCACGTGCTCGGCGGTGAAGGAAAACATCGTGAGGAAACCTGCATGTCTGAGGAATAAGAACAAATATATTTCGAAGACATGTGAAGTTCGCCAACATGCATTGGAGCGGTGCGGCGGTCACTTTCTTGCCCTAAAACCCTCTCAGAAATGTGGGAAGGCCTGTGCCCAGCAGTGGGACGTATATAGGCTGTAACTTTACTTTTACGCAATGTAACCACTGCGCTGTTTTATATCGTATCATTCGTATGTTTTAAATTTAGATTTAATTAGATCTAATCCTGATCTATCTGATCCAAAATATAAACATTTTTTGCGGGAAAACTTACCCGTAGTCTTGAGAAATTATTCGTAAATAGGATTGATTAGCGTCTTTATTTGAGTGTATCGTAAGTAATTTTTGTATGCTCTATAAGAGGATATTTAAAAGGGTATTAAGGCTTCATTCATTACATTAAGAAGTGTTTATATAACGACGTGCTATTTACAGCTTCTTTTTATGTAATTACACCTTTGTTCTTTTTCTTTTCTTTTCAGAATAATGCCAATGTGATATTAGTCATGAGAGTGACGACGGATGCACCTTTGTTGCTCCAATAACAAAAAAGAAAAAATATCTATACATATACAGCGTCGTCAAGCTGCACTGCTATTGAAGTATTTCAATTTTCTCCTGAGTCTTATTCTAAGTTGTAGTTTTTAGTTTTCAAGGAAGTGTCTGTACCCAACAAATACGGTTAGGTATTGTATGTTATCTAGCAGTATCAATAAGATAGCTAATGTTATTTATATAAAGTTTAAATTAAGCTATATTACGGTTGTAGCACAAATATGTCGGCTTGACTGGGGAAGGACCACGCTCTCACAAAATACCATTGTAAAATAACAACACAATGCTGCGTGTTTCGTATGGTGAGTTTTTTTGAGAGACATGTTTTACTGGAAACGTACTTAATATACTATAATCTTAATATATATAAATTACGTGTCACGTTGTTTGTCCGCGATGAACTCCTAAACTACTCAACCGATTTTGATTAAATCTGCACACCGTGTGCAGTTTGTATGTAGTTTTTTTGCCCATTGTGACCCACAATGTTTTTTTTGCGAATTTAAGGATTTTTAATAGGACATGACAAAGGGTCATCGAAAAGGGCAAAAAAACGTCTGCCTGGCAAGCTAGTATGTTATATATACCTTCAGTTGCTCTCAATTTATACGAAAACATGCGCAAGTTGCATCCGTCTATAAGTACGTAACACAACGCACGTCGTGGATTCCGAGCTTTTTGTCATCCATAATGTCTAACAAGATTGAAATAACATTACTTTTAAAGTGCATTTTACTTCGAGAAATGAGAAATATTTGTGTATTTATGTCCGGAGTAAAAATACACTACACATCTATCCTACAAAGTCAATAAGCACTTCTTCACCTGCTGCGCTGAGTTATCACTCAAACAAAAAGTAAAATGAAATTTTTTTTAACTAATTATATGAATAAATCGCTCGGAGAAGAGATCGAAGAATGTATCTTCTGTAAATAATAGGAACAAGCATGGACTAGTAAAGCCAGTTACTCGACTCCAGTCATTAATTCCTGCATAGGGCTATGTATTACATTCCATGTACAAAAATGTACCTACGCAGACCCTCTATCAAACTTTAAGTCCATGCGGTCCTATGCGTTCAATAAAACTAGTTGTAGCTACACTGCTCACTAAATTTAATTGCGCGGCTGAATCGACGTTCTGCAAAGATGCTGAATTTTGTAGTTTTTTTTTCTGCATAAAGAGATCTGCGATATCAAATTTACAAAAAGATTGTGTTATCTTTCTATACCTAAGTAATTTTTGATCACATTATTGCTATTTACTTTCTTTTAAACTTAAAAATTACAATAATAACGGTGGTGTTGTTGCTGTTCGGATTTGTTTACCAACACAGGCCACTGGCCCTTATATAATATGCAGATCGGTCGAGCGACTGATGCGAGTCGAGTGATACTGATATAATGTTTTTTTTTTTGCTGCAAAGACCAATCACAATGGCATTACCTTTTATATATAAGTGATTTTAATCACATTTTTGGTTCATTTTTAACTTAACAAACATCAGAAAACTTTAATTATCTCACAAGAACCAACATTTAAACAAAATTGTAGGCTCTAAACTCGTAGTTTCTCACGACAGTGAACACGTAATTTATTTCAACATTCAAGGCCAATTGATGTTTTGAAGTCGAAACCAATATATGTATTGTGTTTAGTGACACTCTTTTTAAAGTCTCAAGTTAGGTTAGTTAGGGTTCTTCAGCACCTCTGCCACTTGGAAGGGCTGATGAAGTGGTTCCCTCTTTACGGTGGAGGATGCACTGAAGAGAAGATGTATAATGTTCAGAACGTTCTTCAAAGATAGCTGTATAAAACAGAAACCCTATAAATGCCTTCAATTCTATAAGAATTATATCTTACAGACAAGTTGGCTTTCGGTAGTTGGGTCTGATTTCTTTAATCTTTGGATAAATGTGAAGAACGATATTCTGGAGTATTTCGTCAGTTAAAATTGCTGCTAATAGCCAACGGAGCTGATGAAGCAATTAGCTCGTTTTGGTATGCTCACAGAAATCTAAATAATAGTACCTTATTATTTAAATTTCTGTGGGTATGCTGGTTTTACACCTTTCTTTTCCTGTACTATGTTGTGTTGTAAAGTTTTAGATCGTATAGATGGTTATTCGATTAATTAAAAAAACAATAAATAGTGAATTTATGTTTTATTAGTATGTGTATCGATTGTTATAGCCCTGAAACGGTTGCTAAGCCTTTATTTTATTGAGACACCAACTTATTGCCATACAACTTTTTATAGAGCCAGGCTCTTCTCGAGAGCATCCGCGCAACCGCGCAGCTGTCCAATGGGTCTGTGTTTAACATAGAATTCCTTTTAATTCACAATTAATTAGAAACCACTCGTCTTAATCAACCGTTATAACACAGAGAAAAAGTACTTTCCCGTTATAGCTTATCCTTAAGCCTTATTTGCACTGTTAAATAAAATACTGGTAGTATAGGTATAAGAGAAGCATGTTTTGCGTTTTTCGTAGGAAAAATGTCGAATTGATAATTAATTCAAATTACACACATATTAAAGTTTGTTCGACTTTTTGTACACAATTGGAATGGTTTCCTTAATAGTTTTCTTTTAATAATAATAAAATGTTTGAAACTATTAGTAAGTGTTTTGTATGGTAAATAAACGTTTAGCTTTATTTTTAAATTACTCACGGCCTTACTAATTTTTGTTGACTATCGCTACTTATATTATGTATTAATCATCTCCTTATATACTCATATATCTATCTACTGTCATTAATTTAGTGAAAAGAGAGAGATATAGAGAGAAAATAGAAAGAGAGAAGAGAGAAAGAGAGAGAGGGCTACAGTAAGCATTCCTTCAATTGGCGTCGATTTATTATGAGTTGTGCCCTAATGCTTAAGGTTTTTATAAATAGCGAGTGCGTTTATTTTAATAATGAAAGGAAATTGAAATATGTGATACACTTCCTAGAATAACTAGGGTGGGCACCGTAAGGAAGATTGGCGGAACGAAATAAAAGAGAGAACCCAAAAATACACTGAAGCCGGTTGTAATGTAATTCGCTTAGCCATTTTACTTCTCGTAGTAATCCTTTCCTCAAATCTCACATGTCTCCCTCGCAATCGTTCCTCGCATATATCTATCGCAATAGGGAAAGTCAAAATTTCAATATTTTACATGAAGGAATCTTTTAATATATGAGAAAAGTAGGCTCTAGATGCAACGCAAGCTGATCAATTTACACTAATTTATTTGCTTATCAATAATAATAAAGTTAGTCAGTCTCGATGGAGACTTAGCCCTGGTCTGCATTCACGATGCAGTGCACGAGTGGTTGCCCGAATAATTCTGTCACTGTTCCCTCATTTCTATAGTCCGTTTGGAAGGCCATCCGACACGACCGGACAGAGATTAGGCGCAGGACTAACGGCTTTAGCTTAGCTTAGCTCCTATTAGTTCCCGCCATTTAATCCACCCGAAAGTCGTCCTATAGTTATTTAGGTAGATATCGTGCCAGAGCTAGGTATTAACAATTGATTTCTCTCGGTAAGGTTACGTCTTCTAGTTCATTTTTGTATGTGACGTTACATACGGAGTTCAAATTGTACACAAAATATTCGTTCTTGATTTTGATAATGAGTAATCCACTAATTTTGAAAAATCTTCTTCATTGATCTAAAATAAAGTAAAGTTACGGTAAGTTAAGGAATTGTTACGTTCCACATATGAGCATAGGCCCCCCATTCTCATTTCTAAAAGGTTAATGGATCAATTACAGATGTTAGTAATATTTAGAGATTCAGTTGGTTTTAATTTTTCTGTTTCTCATGAATAATTCTTTATATTAGAGCCACATCATACGTATAACAAAGTTTTTACTATAAGGAATTCTGAAATTTCTCCGTTAGGTAGTTCATGATGATATTGAGCAACAGAGGACTTTGAGCACTCCTTTGATGATTTGAAGTTCTCGGATAAGTCATCTGGATGCCAGGCAGCATACGTTTTTTTTCCATGAGTATTATAAAAGAAGAAGAAAAGAAATGGTCAAAATTAGAGCCTAACAAAAGCCGGACACCGTCAAATTTGGTCGGACACGCAACCAAAAAGCCTGAGTGTGTCCGGCTTTATCAGCACGTCTGGCAACGCTAGACTGGCAAGAGCGTGGTCCTTCCCCAGTCCTCCATTCGTTCCCCCAACCTCAAATATCTCCTTTATTCTTGTACAATGGGACTAATGTACATTTACTCCAAACATCTGACATTTTTTCGTTAACCAAAATGTTAACAAATTGACTTGAGATTAGATATGTTATAAGCTCACAAAATCACCGAAAGAAGTATTTCAAACACAGTGACATGCGTGTGAATGTGGCACACATTCACACGCATTTCGTTTATCTTACATTTTACTATATTGCCGAATGTTTTTACAATCCTCCCTGGACCATGGGTGCTGGAAAGCACCCGAAACGGCGGAAATTGAAATCAACTAGGTAAATTAAACGCCGAAAAAATCCGTAAAAGTAGTTTTATTCAATATGTAGTGTTCGCGTAAATACAAGAAATATTTAAAAAACGAATGATTAAAATTATATATTATCTTTATATTAATTTTTATTTCAAATAAATTAATTGTTTAGGAGTGAGTGGCGGTTAAATCAAAGTCAGTATGGAGCTTGAGTCAACGCGCACTACTCTATTTCCTTTGTAACACCCACTTTGTTGCGGAAGTGTTTGATGACGACAGAATAGACAGGAATATCCAAAGACGATTAAAAACTTAATAAGGAACGTTAGTACATATATGTATAAAACTCAGACACCCTCAGATCCTCAGACACCCCAATTAGTATATTATGTTATAATCATAATACATACACTGAATTTTTCGTTAAACATTTTTATGCACTGATTATTTATCAAATTAGTTATACTAATTCCGGAAGAATGTTGTGGTCACAGTACAAATCCACGAACGCAAAGACTTTAACTTTTAGAAATCGATTTAGTAAACAATTCTGAACAAACTACTTCCTCAAAGTGCGTTATGTTACGTGTTGTATATATATATATATATATATATATATATATATATATATATATATATATATATATATATATATATATATATATATATATATATATATATAGGTCATACAGTTATGTACATATTATTTATATTTAGTAACATTCTTGGTCATCATTCGAATTGAACACAATTTTTTTCTTATAATATTTCAAGCTACTCTGTACTTAAATGATCGGGCTATAGACGGGAACATATAAAACGAACTAGTAACAAGCTCTCGAGTCGTATCTCTATCGTTTCCAACATCTCGTAGCAATACTTTTAATGGATCCTGTGAGTTTTTGCCTTTATTTATACGTTACGTTGTGCGCATAATGGATCAGACGAACACTTAGAACATTCTATTGAACGAGTACATTTGAACATTAGATAAGTACTTCTAACAACAACAAAGTACCGTAATAAATAAAACAGTCTCCATGATTCCATAGGATCGAGTTTAATATATGTATATGTAAAAACATTTGAATTGAATAACGCAGGGAACAGTATGTTCAGTTAGAAGTTGTATCAAAAAACCTATTAATTCAATAACTTATTTTACTTTATTTTAAAATTATAATTGAATTGATAATAAATTAGGTAGGTATGTATGTGACAGCGGCGTAATAAAATCATTTTATCTCGTCATAAGAATGGAAAACGCCAGAAAGATTACATGGCGTCGGGCTGATGGTGGTATAACGATCTCTTTACGCCAAACAGTAAATACCCAGACCAATGGCAGGGATCAGTGTCAAATGTGCGTGACGCCTTATAGTACTATCCCCAACCTACACGGATTTTAGTCGCCAATGTTGGCAGAACGATCGCTAATCCAAGAGTTGGGATGATAAAAATACCCTGCTCATGTCCGACAGTGCAGCAGAATTTTATGAGCTCACAAAGAAAAAGAAGATGAGGTACATACATACATAATATATTACATTATGGTGTTGTACTTGCAAATATCTTTAAAATCAATAAAGTTAGCAATTATGACTGATGGAAGTTACTTTGTAGTTTTTTAATCTGTATAATATGATAATTTTACATTACTCGTAGGAATTATCGTAAATAATCCCTCTCTTTTTAGCGTAGCCATAATTGAAAAGAAATACCGTTTATAGCATGTGACGTTTCATAATAGCGTTTGCCCTGTTCCCCACATGTGACAGCGGGAGGATATACTGCTCGACTGCTCGCTTGGGTCGGCCCAAGTGAGTTAATTAACCGGGAGCGTGTAAGGCGACGCTCACGGCCGCTCTAATTGCGCGATTATTCCTCCGCGACGCCTAACTGCTGGATGAAATTTAATTAAAGTTTGTTGTTTAAATAGATTTAATTAAAGTAATGTTGTAGAGACTGGCGCGCCGACACCGTTCGCACCACGCGCCTCAATCCGAGTGAGTGCTGTGCAACTTTTCTAATTCATTACTTCTGAAAGCGTTCCCGTGACGCCGAGCACTCTTAATAATTTGTATTGTGTAGTTATTGTCGTTTCACCGCTGTCCCGGTGAAACTTTCCGAGTTCCGAGTATCGGACAAAAGGACACTATATTTTAGTCGTCTAATAACGCGGATTCCTGCGCAATTTCATAATTTTATAGCCGTAATCTATCTAAAGTATTGAATAGGCTCTGCATTTTACATTAGTAGTTAATTACTCGATATTTCTCCATTAGTGGTACGGTCAGATCGTAAAAAATTACATTGAAATGATCTCATGAATACAAATGTACCATTAAAAGCCCACATTAAGATAAAAACTGTATACAATAACTCTTATTAATTATTAATAGCATTTTCAATTAAGACGAAATAAGGTTTGGAAGACTTACTGAAAATAGGAAATATTTATCTATCCAAAAATAAAAATCGTCGCTACGAATTCGGGACGGCCGTAAGCGCGGAACGATGTTCCCGTCAATTACGGCTAATGGAAAACTTAAATTATGATAAAAGCTGAATGGACGGCGGACGATGTGTCCGTATCGGTTCTGAGTCGCGCTAATGATGAGGTCGTCTTTCCGTGATCGGGATGTGCGACACTGTAACACGAAATGGATATGCCTAATTGACACGCATTCGGAGCTTTAATTTCTTAATGCTATTGTGCATTCGGGTACATTATGTTAAATCGGTTTTGAGATTTAAATTTCCTGAAAAATATCTTTATGTTGAGACAAATAATGTAATTAGGTAATAGTCATCGCATAAATGGTGATGGTGGCGATGGTGGGAGTAAGCTCATGTCTTGCAGGAGGGTCATTGAGGGGACATCGTGGCTCTTTTCTTGAAGGTCCCTAACTCGTATCGGTTCGGAATATTGCTGGTGGTAGACGATTTCACAAAAAGGTGGTGTGAGGTAAGAAACTTATTGTAAATCACACAGTAGTGGACCCCCAATCATCCAGGTGGTAAGGATGGTATCTTGAGTTCTGTCGCGATGAAACTTAGAGTATATATATATAAATATGTATATATATATATATATATATATATATATATATATATGTACATAAACATACATAAATACTCACGCCTGTCACCCAGAGGGGTAGGCAGAGACTACAGACTTCCATTTAGCACGATCCTGACATACCCTTCTCGCCTCTTCCACATCCATATACCTACGCATACATGCTCGTTGGTTAAGGGTACCCTTAATTTGGCCCATTTTTAGTATATCGCCAATTTGGTCGACAAACTTCCGCCTAGGACGTCCCTTTCCGTCTCTCATTCACTTCTGCAACATATATTTGCTTTGTCAGCCTTTCCGCATTCATTCTTTCTACATGACCAAACCACCGAAGCATTCCTTTCTTAATCCTGGTCACCGCATCATCTTGCAAACCACACTCTTCTTTTATCACACAGTTTCTCACCCTGTCACTCAGATTCAGCCCTAACATACTCCTTAGCGACCGAATTTCTACTGCATTTATTCTACTCTCGTGCTTCTTCTGCCGCACCCAACTTTCACTACCATACGTTAAAGTAGGGACTAATACAGCACTGTGAATCGCCATACGATTACGTACGATACATTTTGACACATTCTGACTTTTCACAATAGAGTGTAGAGCCCCATTTACTTTATTTACTGCATTCACTCGTCGTTCAATATCCTTATCATGTCTCCCATCCCTGCTGAATACACATCCCAAATATACGAACTCGTCCACTTGGTCAATTAACTCTCCTGGATGTATTTCTTATTTCACATACCGTTTTGCTTTCTTCTCTTTCAAAAATCATCACTTTCGTCTTATTTGCGTTCACTTTCATTCCTCTTTCTTTTAATGACCTGTTCATTAATGTAACCATCATTTGCAACTCGACTGCCGACGACGCAAGTATGACTTGATCATCGGCGTACAAAAGGCATTTGATGGTTAACTCACCCATTCTTAACCCGCATTCTTCAACTTTCAAATTTTCCAAACAGCTGTCCATAAATAGGTTGAACAGCCACGGGGAAGCTACACAGCCCTGTCTGACACCTTTATGGATGCCAAACCAGTCCGAGTAGACCCCGTTGATTCTAACACAAGCACTCGAGTCCCTATACAGAGACTTTAATGCCTGTATCAAACCAGCGCTCAACCTAAATGCGTTCAGCGTTTGCCATAACACATCCCTGTCCACTCTGTCATAAGCCTTTTCCAAGTCCATGAACGCACAAAAAACCTTTTGGTTTTTCGCCAAAAACTTCTCCGCGATCATGCGCATGGAAAAGACTTGATCTGTACACCCCATTCTCTTTCTAAATCCAGCTTGCACATCCCAAATTTTTTCATCAGTTTCTTTCATAACTCTTTCAATTAGTACATTAGCATACAGTTTTCCCACAATGCTAAGAAGGCTTGTACCATGGTAGTTTTTACAGTCCTGCTGTGACCCCTTTCCCTTATATATTGGGACTATCACGGCTTTGCACCAGTCTCCCGGTACCCGCTTTAGTAACCAACATAAATTAAACAAGGTGTACAGCAGGCCTGCCACCACGTCCTCTCCAGCCGTTAGCATTTGGAGTGAAACTCTATCATATCCGGCTGCCTTACCTACTTTCATGCTTTTCATTGCTTTCATTATTTCATCTATACTTATCTCCCTATCTCTTTCATCTTCCTTCGGAATTTCTATTTCCTTTAGTTCACACTTCTCCTCACTCATAAATACGCTTTTAACCATCTCTCAATTCTTATACGCTGTAACGCAGTGGTAGACACATATGTCCTATGCCGCCAACGTCTGAATAAACCCCTAATTCGGCATAAGACCAGGTAGTGGTCCGTTCCTACGTTGGACCCCCGGTAAACCCTTGTATCCACCACTGCGCTCCTCATTCTTTCATCCACAGTTATGAAATCTATCATGCTTCTATTATCACCTCTATCCCAAGTATACATGTGAATCTTCTTATGACGAAAGAAAGTGTTCGTCACAAAAAGATTTCTTTCCACACATACGGTGAGGAGGCTTTCACCATTCTCATTAATACTTTCATCGCCAAACGTTCCCAGTATCCTTTCATAGCCAAGCATCCTCACCCCAACCCTTCCATTAAAATCTCCTAACATAACAATATTTTCATTTTCCTTACATTTCATTAACACCATTCTTACCATCTCCCAAAACTGCTCTCGGATACAAGTGGGCTTAGGCATGTCTGGGGCGTAGACCCCTAGAACAAACAACTTCTTTAGGCCCACTTTTATTCGTATCCATAGCAGTCTCGGGCTTACACATTCATACTCTTTCACACATTGACCTATTCTTTCTGAAAGGATGATACCGATTCCCTGGCATGCTCGCTCGGTCTCGTCTACACCGGACCAGTAAGCGGTATATATGCCATGTGTAGTGACATCCTTTCCCTTCCGCTTCGTCTCATTTAAACATAACACATCTATTCCTCTATCATACATCATATCGCATACTTCATCCATCTTATCGTTCATTGCTCCACATACATTCAGCGTAGCTAGACGGGCCTCCGCAATCCTCTTTTCGCCCCTCCGGGATATATATAAATAAGGAATGGATAGAATAGATTAGATAGACCAAAATTTACGTAATAATAAATAATTTTATTTCTCAGAAATCCAGTTTTAGCTGATATCCTAATAGGCGATTTTAACTTCTTATTAATCGCGAGCTATTCACTGCAATGCCGTGTGATGGTGGCGCATTAAGATTACTTATCTCCCTATTGCATCTTGTGGGTGTTGTTAGAAACTATGCGAAATGGTTACCGATAGATGGCGGTATAACCACGGAGTTATAAGGGAATATAATAAGGAATAGGCTCATATCCAGTACAATACTTTTAGAGGCTTATGAAGATGATGATGATTTAGTGTAACAGAAATATTATATTGTAACGAATATACACATAAATGTATGAACTAACACACAAAGAAAGAAGAAAGAAGAACTAACTCACTGTTCCGTGCTAGGTGTAAAGCTTTTTTCAAAGGATGTTAAGTTCCAATAATTTGTGTTCTTCGAACTAATCTGTCTTCGTCTAGATTTCGGAGAGGAACCATTAGACCACGCTATCGCATAAGTGTTGTTGACTTAAAATTTAATCACTCGAAGTGGTAAATTATTATTATTTTACATCATGAAAATTACCTTATAGACTATTTAATTATATTTTGTAACGTATTATAATATCATATTACTGGAAATGTTGGTTCAATGAGTAATATTTTCACTTAAATAACTCGTTAATTTTGCAAATTGCGTAATCTTTTCGCTGCCTTCATGTTACCATTAGTGACAGCCGTTTCGTGATGACCACTCCACTCTCTGTCAACTTGGATTAAATTGGCGCTGTTCCAGATATATAATTTTAATTCTACTACTACTTCTTAAGACTAATGAATGTTTAATGTTCGACTTAAGTTGAAATGCTTTGAAGATTTCATAGAATATATTCACGTTAATATGTTTCACAAATAATCCACGAATAACAAACTCAGCTTTTTTCGAAAACAAAAATGCTTTCTTTTCTATTATTGTTGATTTTAAAACAAAAATAGCATTGATAATGTCATATAAGAAGATTGATGAGTTCCTTACGTGTGTTAAGCATTAAAAAGTAATAATACCTCATTACTATACTATTTATACATTACAAATTGTATTTAATATTACTTTTTTTTACGTTCACTGGGAAGTGCAAGTATAGGTACGTTACTACACTAAATTAGCATAAACGCGAAATTAATGGATTTAGTATTATTGGTTAACTTAATTAAATTTCGAAATAAAATACCATCAGGCCCTCGTACCTTGTATTATATCTTCGAAAATTCTAAGCTATGTAAAATGCGCGTCATAGCGTCTCATAAAGATTTTCACCTCTCGCAGCTATCTCCACTCCTTCAGACTTCATTGATTGAAATGTAATTTCTTGTTCAGTATATAGTAAAGTCTCCTTCCTGTGTGTTCAATCTTGTCGTCAGTGCAGAGTTCGCCCTACACTGCGCTTGACATTGCGAAGCTGCCACGCTAGAATCTTTTATCTTCATACCTCTTATATTGGGGGGCATTTGCTATAGTTGTCACATTTAGCCGGCAGGTTGGTGACTACAGTTTTTTTTACAAGTATTCTAGTTATTTTATTACGTTACGTATCACTACGTCGCCACGTTATAGAGATGTAAGGCTTTTCCTTTTTGAATTTTTGTTACATCTCGTAGAACTATTCTAAAATAATTTATACTCTTTAGAGTATAAATTATCTATCTATCTAAAAAAAAAATAGATTTGTCTAACTAACGTGTATAAACATTCGATATCAAAAAGTTTAAGTGCTTTCGAAAGATATATGGATCATAGAACATTTGACAATAATCTTAATAAAAAATCTTTAAGACAATAATGGAAATTTTCCATACGGTAAATATTGAACGAGTTCTCAAGCACAGATTGCGAATGTAAATTAGTTGAAGTCTCGTAGAAATGTTTTCGTAGATAATAGTATGTAATTTATAAAATTTATGAGAATGTTAACGTAATAGGATTTTTTATTCAATTTATACAAGCATCTTGTACTACCAATATAATTAATTTTATTTGAACTAAATTTAAAATAAAGGAATGAGCCTAAAATCCTTAATTTATGTGAAGACAATTTTGGTTCATCGTTAAGTTTTAAAGTTCACAAGCATATTTCGTCCCGTGGTCGTTGTAAAAGACGACTATGAGAAATGTCAGAAAATTCTAGTCCCATAGATAGCGGTAAGGCCATCTTGCTCACGTCAGAACTTGATGTTAAATAGGTACCAAGATCGGCATTATGCAGCAGCGTCAAAAGTACAGAAGACCTAGTATTGTCAATCATTCCGGCTGCCAAGCCTATTAAGGCATGTTCTTCTTACTACGGGCGAGGTCCAGCTGTGAAGAAGAAGAAGCAGAATTCTTAACAACAAAAGTTTGGTCATGTTCATGTCTATCGTTAGACACCCTAATAGCTGTAACCATAGAATACTATAATACATACATAATAGAACGCGGGAGTGGGCGGAGCCCGTGTTGCCACTAAAATGTCACTAACACGTCAATTCACACGTATAACTGTCAACACGAGATGTGTTTTGACGTAACAATCGTTTCCATATTTCGCATGCAAATTATTTAGAAAATACCAAATTGCACGCTATTCACAAATAAATATGTATTAAAATTTAAACGACTTTTTTAAATGATGATTTTGAACATTAATCAAAAGTCTAAAATATGTAAATTTACTCAGTCTATCAAAACAGCGAATCAGGTTTGTAATAGTGATAATACGACGTAATTGCTTGTATGTGTGCTCCCGGCGACGCGGAATCTCGTACAAAATAAGTTTGACAGCCAATCTATTGTGTATTATAGTATTCTATGGCTATAACAGGAGCACATTATGGCACTGAGTGCTGCGGGCTCGAGTCCCACACGATACAAGTGTTTGTAGAGTCTACAAATATATGTTCCGGGTCTGGATGTTTGTCCGTGTGCAATTTATGCATAAAAAACGCCTTCACGATACAGGAAAAATCATACTGCATCCGTGAGTAAGGTTTTAAATTTTTCTGATAAGGTTTTCTTTTACAGAATAGAGTGACCAACGAGCACACAGTTCACTTGAGTAAGTGGATGCCGAGGCCCGTAGACTTCTACATTAATCCTCGATTAAGATTCAAAATGCAGATGCGTTGTCACCCCTGAAAACTAAGATGGAAAGCCTCGTTTTCAGTAAAAAGAGTCTCCGATTCTCTACACTCACCATACGAAACACAGCAGCTAAATGCTGCTATTGTTCGCTAGTGTTCTGTAAGAGCGTGGCCCTAACCCAGTCGAGCTGACCTATTCGTGCTACAACCATAATATAGCTGCAGCGTGGTTACAGTAAAAAATCTGTAGTAAATTTATATATATATATATATATATATATATATATAAGATAATATCGAAATAACTGCCCTATATTGTGTTCAGACGGTTATTTGCAAGCCATTTACATAAATAAATTAAAAATAAATTAAAATTAATTAGTTTTGTTGTTTAAGCTTTGTCAGTGTGTTTTACAGTCTTCGCTTGCATCATCACTTACCATCAGGTGGCATAGTAGTTACTGGCTTAGGATAATAAAAAACGTAAGTATATTAGTTCTAAGCAATACAAAGAAAAGAATGGTAACTTCCTGTCGAATGTTGAATTTTCATCAGCAGATAAAGTGCCCTTTTGTCACAATGATTGTAGTTTTTAAAATGGTACCATGTGCAAAAAATGTGCTTGCTAAAAAGTAAAGTACATCTTATCTAAATACATCCTGCACACATTTCGGATTGAGATATGGAATAATTAGATTCCCTCGATGATCTAGTGCGTGTTGGTGAACTGCACATCTCTTAAAAATATTTTACGTGTTAGACTACTTATTTACATGGTATGGCCTTACTGCAACTATATTATGGTTGTAGCACGAACCGGCCAGCTCAACGGGGGAAGTTCCTAAATTGCTCACTGTGGTACTCGAAATTTAGTATGTTCTCGGACCGTATAATTGGATACATAATGAGTGCCCACGATAGATCATTAAATGACGTCCCATGTCTATTTTGTGAAAGTGGAAATTTCGACCGCGAGAAATTCTGATGTTACGTAGTACGTACATGACAGTATTGTGACTATCGATTTTAGACAATATCAAAGAAATAAAAATAATCCTCGAATATTAGACTGGATGTTAATACTAATTTCTTTATTTTATTCTTTTAAAATTGTTTGTTTATTTGTCTGTCGATCAGTATGGCTAATCTTCGTAATAGCTTAACCGTTTGTCATCTCACTTCAGAAACAGGAACAGAGTAATACCAGGGGCGATCTGGTATATATTTTATCCAAAAATACTTGAAACTTTTAAAAAAAACTGGTAAAGTGGTAGCTCAGATGGTTAGCGTTCGCTGTAAATTTCACAGTACGCGAGCAAACCGGGTTCGATTCCCGCCGGCACCAATGAAATTGTTAATTACAATTTTAAGTGCATATCTGAGAAACAAGAAAAATATATTTTGAAGACATGTGAAGTTCGCCAACACGCATTAGAGGAGCGCAGCGGATAACTCTTTGCTCTAAAACCCTCTCAGAAATAAGCGGAGGCCTGTGCCCAGGAGTGGGATGTATATAGGCTGTAACTTTGACATAACGCCACACATTAAGAGATACCAGATGAAGCCAGGACGGATCCCTAATATATAATAAAAAACATGTGATGAAATATTTTATTGAACCTAACACATGGGTGAAATTTATTAAAAAGCAGCAATCAAGTCTGTACATAATATGAAGAAACATTTGTAAGCTGCCGGATCTACAGAGGCGTCGTCCCGCCTCACCGACCCACAAAAGCTCTGTTGGGCAGCTTTCAGCCGATTACTTGCGACTCGGAGCCTAATTTGATTGCCTCTCGCCATCAATTACCTTCACGAATACTGTAGCTTTTATTTACCGGTTCGCTTTCAAACAATCTCTTGCGAATTACGCACACATTATTTATATATTGTAACGTTTTTTGTAGCAAAACCCAAGAATAGAGAAATGAGGATTGTGAGTTCCAGCTTCTTAACTTTATTGCATGTACTTTCCTAAAAAATGCTTAAAGTAATAGTCAACATCACCGCTGAGCAACAGGTCTTTACCAAATTTTTAGGTTTTTGGAGCGAGGAAGAATCTGCAGCTCTACCTTAATATTTTTATTATTTGTCGTGCTCGTGGTAATTTAGCATTCAAAATTGCCATTAATAAGATTTGTTCAATTGATGCTTGCGTGTAATAAAGCCTGGTTTGTTTGCGAACAAACCAGGATTTATTTCACGATTTGTCATCAAGTCATCATTAGACATGTTTCATAATTAGTCTAATGTTGAAAATTCCTTTTTCATAGATTACTGCAAAGACAATTCCTAAGCCAACTGTATTCACTGACTGCCTATATATTTAAGAAAACTTCGTCTAGAGTGGGAATCACCGTATTAGTATGCTTGCTAATATGAGGTTTCGGTTCTAACCTTGTTACATATCCTGTCGAATAGATAAAGTACTGTTACAAGCTTGAGGTTTGTGACAGTAAAAACTGCCGATTGAATTACCAAAATTTACACTTTCAATGCCGAACACCAATTAAAACTTAAAATACACTAATAATTAATCACACTGATTCACTTTATTTCGCTCCGAAGCTTTGCTTGTCTCGCCAAATTCAATACTGCCCCGATCGCGGCTTGCAGCGGCTTTAAATACACCTTTTACACCGAAACATCCAGAATATTCCAGTAAATACGGGCGCCGACTCACCAGACGCAGAAAGTTCGAGTGTGGAGCTTCTAGAAAGCTTAATTCTTCTGTTCGATACTAGATGGCCCTATTGGTCGAAAGTTCAAGATTGCCATTTTCTAGGAAGCCCTCCTCGCTCTGGTCCCCGACACTAGATGGCGCTAGTGCCAGGTACCTGACGTCAACTTAGGCGCGCAACAGTACAAACACAACCAGAAATAGTAAAGATAATAAAGTATACAAATTAAATAAAAACGTCCTATGTAATATCATCTAAAAAGATTACTGTACAGCTAGCGTGACATCTATACATATAGTAACATCTGTAGGAAAGTTGTGTCTGTAATATACATTTATACATGTATAATAAATCTGTAGGAAATTAGTCTCTGTAATTATAATATTTTCTGGAAAAAAACAAGTCCAGGGGACTAAATAATAAACCACTAACTTGGCACTGATGCCAAGTTAGTGGTTTTTAGAATTCTTGTCTGTATGTCTGTATATTAACGATTCGGTAGGTAAGTAGAGACCTTTGTTCAACTTATAGGCTTTTTATCTGATTACGGAACTTCAAAAAAAAAGGGTTAAGTATTTTCCTTCCATTAAATATTAATTTCTATTTTATACGATTTAAAAAAACATTTGTAATTAAAGCCTAGAATTCGTTTTAACCGTTGCGTAATAAATTGAACTACGTCCATAATCTACATTTTACTTTTTTAAATAGTGCCATCAAACGTAAAATACAAAAGTAATTACACTTTGTCCCTAGTTACTAATAAATTAAATAATATAAATAACTTACATTTATATGTTTAAATAGTTACATACATGATTGATTTGAAAATTCTAACGTTTATTTTTAGATGTTTCATTATTTAATTTTAGTAGAAATAAATTTTATAGTAACTAATTACTGCTTAAATAAATAAAAAGATAGTGACATCTATCGAAATTCATAAAATCTGAGATTTTTTAAGTTTATTTTCTAATTTATAAAATTATTTTAGTATCTATGTCTTCGTTTTTTATCTATAAATAAAACTGATAGATACTGCAATCATAACAAAACTCTTACTTTATAGGGTACAGTATTGGTCATACTGATCACATTATAGACAAATCTATAAACACTTATTGTTGCACACCAAAAATTGTCAGACTTAAAATATCCACTGTCTGGATGGTTTATCATAACTGCCACTTTTAGCAAAATGACTAACAAAACTATGATTAAGAGAGAAGGTCTTTAGTTCAATATGTTGTGTGTACGATATCGTGATTGAAAATTAAGTTCATTGTGAGATTTTTATCTCGGAATAAATAGTTCATGATACCGTTGAATAACTAACTACTAGGTAAATGCGGTCCACAATCGTGGAAAAGCTTCTTTTTAGTTTTTATAAGTTTTATTTTAGCAAATACCGTGTACCTTGCCGTAAGATTTCATAGCACAGAAACGAAAAGTGTATGATTCCCATAAGGAACAATTGAGCTAGTAACTAAATTTTATTTGCTTAACTTTTGAATAGCTTCGTGGCAAAACCTTGATGTCTTAGTAATTTTAAAAAGATGGGTGAACATGTGAAAATATGGGACCTATATAGGCTGCAACTTTAACTTTTAATTTTTTTAGATTTATGTGAAGTCTGTCGTCCCGCGTTGGAGTCTACTATTAGTCCTTAAATTCGCTGCGGCCTGTGCCCAGTAGTGGGATGTATGTAGGTTGGTACTTTTTAACTTTTAATAGGGCTATTCACTGGGATTCCCCATTGTTCGTCAAATAGGCCGGATATTTGCAGTATTGACGCTTGGCAAGCGGGATGGCAACCGCAGCTTTTTATAACTTTACGCTATTATCAGGAAGATTCTGCCATCCATGTCCTGTTTCAGTTTTCCTCTGCCTACGTCACCCACGAGCAATAGAACCAAATTTATGAAATTTTGAACTCTACTCGAACGTAAAAAATTTTGGCTGGTATTTTATGGTGCCAACCATTATTTAACCAGTATTTTTACGATCAATATTATATTCAATGGGATCAATGATTTGAATCAAGTGACGCATATAAACACTATGCCGTGTATTAATAAAGGCCATGGAATTCAACATTATTTTGTCGAAACTATATCAAGTTTAATTATGAATATTGTGTAAATAACGCATTTCTGCTTCCAGGGCAATTTACCCCTCATAAAGACATATCAGACACTTGCCTGATATAAAAAGGTGTCGCTAGACGTACCTTGCTATTAATACAATTCTGTTTAACTTATGTGTTTCTGTAGCATATTGCTAAATTTTAATAATTTATGTCCAATATAGACCAGATACCGAGGTGTCTTTACAAGTGGTCTAATTTTGCTAATTTTGGCAATGAGTATTTATGATGTTTCTAAATTAAAGCCCACACGAGCGAAGCCGCGAGTAAAAGGCTAGTAAACAAATAAAAATTAGATTAGTTTCCCTTGTCTGTCAGTCAATTTCCTTGATGTACTCACATTCACGGAGATTGGACGCACAGCCAAAGGCGGTTTCCTATTTATTGTACCACTTACACTATTAGTCTTTTAGATTTTCAAAAGTTTAAAGCTACACTACATACATACTATACGTATACTACTACACACTACAAGTTGCGTATAAGTAATTTTTTAGCTAATTAGAGGCGTGTATTAAAATTTATAACAATTTATTATTACATTAATAATATTTTATGAAGTTTAAATGACAGTGTTCGGATCCCATGAGGAATGCCACAAAGCACGACCCGGAGCTACCATGCAGGTGCATCGACTTCCTGCATGTCTTACCAAGTCGACTCTATCTAGTGGAGAGCCGCCATACAATTCGCCTGCGAGTACGAGGCTGCTACTCGAGGAACTTTCTTCCCCATCGATTGTCGTTTCTTTGAGTTATATAGCCGGTTCATTGCAACTTCAGCTTACTAATCCATGTGGTTTCCATTTCAAAAGTACTACTAACTAAAATTTGTATACGACAACAATTCAAATACATACATTTATGAACTCATTAATTTACAACTAGTTTCATCGATAATTCGTAGTTATAGGGAGATATATGTTTAAATTACTGTTATATAGATATGTTTATTTAAAATAATATCCCGCACTACTTTTTTAATTTTATAAACTGTTACAAATAAATAAAAATAGCTTGTCACTAATATATTGTTTCCAAAAACCATTAACTGAGCACTTTTTATCCAAAATTTATTAATAACAGAGTAGGTTATGAACTAATAACATTCAAACCAGATTTAATTAAGTTTAGTTACGCTCCACTGAATAGTAGTAAATTAACATCATGCGACTAGGTTTCCATTTCAAAAGTGCTACTAATGAGACGCATGTGCACCGCTTCTGGTATCTCTCTTGGTAATCTTATTAATTTTTATAATGGACTGTCATATGTTGGAGCACTTTATTGTGTTGATTTTTCAACTAATTATTTTTTACATTATATTGTATCATTAATGTTAAATACTTGATTTTGTATTAGGTGAGTTATTTCATTGTTTTGGTAATGTTGTCACTAAGACTACTTCTTTTTAATATTATAAGTCCAAAATTTTCTATTTCATTCAATCCTTTGGACGTGAATAATATTTAAATTTGATATATTTTTTAAGTACTAAGCGTTTGTATTGTCTCATGAGGCATTTTACGTACACACATTACACATGGACTACCATATAGATCATATCACACACATATCATATCATATCACATCATAGACACAGGGCAACTTTTTGTATCAATATTTTGGGTTGATTTACTTACACACTTTAAACACTTTATTATTACTAAACCTTGTCTTGAATTGCGGTAACAGTACATCGCTTAGTAGTTTAAGAGTGTTATCCCTTTATTAAATTAAAATTTAAATAACAACATTTAATTAAATAATTTTAAAATACCTATATGCAATTAAAACTTTGATTAGAGCGCATGTATGGAAATTGGAAACTTTCTCAAACTCATTGTGCTTAAGTTGAACGTCCTTGCAAGTTTACGCATCTCTTTCGCGATTAAATTGCTCTGTACCGTCAGAGGATTCATAAAGAAAATTGCTATACAGTTGATAAATAATTTATCTGAAAGCCCGCTCCAGTCACCGAAACACGCCCGGGGTAGCACTGCCTCTATACACTTCAACCTAATAATACTTTCCTTTTGTACAATTTTGCAACAGCGCCGTTCGCACGTTCCCTGCCTTTTATGGGCAATAAGTGGAACGCAATTATATTTATGGACGAGAAGTGGTAACGAAAACTAATTTTAGGGAGTATCATTCCATTTTGGTACATTACTTTAATGAGTTAATGTGGGATATGGTCAATAGTTAGTTACGTGAATATAGGAATAATAAATAAATATCAATATTTGTAAATAAATATATATTTGTAAATAAATATATATTTGTAAATAAATATTGAAACTGAATTATATTTTCGTGACGTAAATTGGGGGTAGACATAATTTTCGCTTTCACTTTATTTATAACTCTACTTACAGTCAAATCTAATTTTTAGGGACTATAATAATATGTTTGAATTCGGCGATGGAAAATTGAATTAGACGATGGTTACCTCATGCGTTAAACCAACTTGGTCAGAGCTTTCAAAGTTAGGTGATTACACTACCACGGGTACTTGAATTTCTTGAAATCATTGAATTTAAAATTCTTCCTCAAGCATGCTAGACCTCCATTCTAGTCTTGAACCTCGGTCTTACCCAGACCTTAAGATCTACATAGTGATATCCCAAGCAAGGTGAAAAATCTTTGCACTTTTAGTTTCTTTAAATAAAGTACATTAAATGTTAATTAAATAAAATCTTTTATAATGATATCGTCACATAAAATTGTAATTAATCTGATCAAAAATAATGTGACCTACTATTTAAAAGGTTATTTTTTATTTTTATCTCTGAATTTAAATTTGAAATGCTTTTATTATATAAGGTACTTCGATCGATTTGTCGCCATCTCGCATAGTTTTTTTTCACTTGGTTGTAAAATTAAATTATAGAGAGGAAGGTTAAATAAAATAGAATTGCAGTGATCACTCTGCGCAAAGTGAAAAAAGAGCTGTAGTTATTAAGATGCTTTAAAAGCTAGGCATCAGCCGTGTGTTTGTGTATCGTAATATTGAAAGGTACACAAACTATTCCTATGCCGTAGACCTAGCCTTTTCTGTATCAAAATCAATGGTGATCACCATGAACAAAAAGGTTTTAATAATTCGTTTAGACTTCGATAAATATGAACCCTTAAATTTTCTTCTTATTACACTGTTTTAAAAAAATACTGTTTTCATAAAATTCCTTTTATTTTTTCATTTTCTGTTCTAAAGTAAATGCATATTTTTAATTTTTATATTGTGTATATCAGTTATCTGATGAGACGTTTTGTTGTCAACGGATAACTTAATTTATTGCTAAATGGGGAGTTAGGTATAGAGTTTCTGGAGCAGGAGTTTCCAGCTAGGACCTAATTAGAGTTCGCAGTAGTCTAAATTATTCGAAATAACGATTTTAACTTGATTTTCCGTATCGTTAAGTTTTTGAATTTTTAGTAACAGTTTTTTTCATTTATATAAAACAATATTTAACAGAATTTCAGGTTTAAATAAAATTAAAAAAATATTTTAAATAGGTAGGTGTCAGAACACATGTTGCACGGTTGAAGGCTTAATTGACGGATCGGGCACTGCGACTAAAGATGGGTGATTTTACGACAAGCATATAATGTAACAGCACTTTTTAATGTAACTTAACAAATTAAATTTAAAAAGCAATTAACGTTAATTGCTTATTCCTAAATTAAACAGGCCTGCCTACATTTTGATGAATTTTCAAAACAGCACCATCTAGGACGATTATTAATAACATACACACATACAGCTAGTAGACAACCGACTTCAAATACAATCATTCAAATTATATTGCCAAGCCTGTGTTAGATACAAAGGAAAATTAGTTGAATTTATAATATAGAGTAGTAAATTAACAGACTAACGGCGGATTTTTTTTTTATTTAGTTAATTAATATCACTAACAGCGAAATAATGTTTTTCTTATCGTAATTTTTACAACGTGTCACGTTTACTAATTAAGTAAACGAAACGAATTATAAAGAATTAAGCAAATAAGCAGTTATTATAAGTTGCTTACGAAAAGAAATTAAACACATAAGTTTGTTATCCATCTCAGGCAGTTTTTTGCATCTTTATTTCGACTAACTGGTGAAAAATCAATTCAAAAATGCTGATGAGAGTGATTCATGCAACTACCTTATTGAACGTTCGTTGTTTGCCTGGATTGGCCATCTTGCATTAGCGTTTGAAGTCTGCACTAATGCAATGTACTCACCTGTAGGAGTATTTGTACCGCTTTATTTATAAGTGTAACTGATTTTTTTTAAATATTGTTACGCGCCTAAGCTAACGTCTGGTACCTGGCACTAGCGCCATGTAGTGTCGGGGACCAGAACGAGGAGGGCTTCCTAGAGAATGTCAATCTTGAACTTTCCACCAACAGCGCCATCTAGTATCAAACAGAAGAATTAAGCTTTCTAGAAGCCCCCACACTCAAACTTTCTGCGCCTGGTCCGTATTCACTGGAATATTCTGGGTGTTTCGGTAGAAAAGGTGTATTTAAAGCCGCTGCAAGCCGCGATCGGGGCAGTATTGAATTTGGCGTGACAAGCGAAGCTTCGGAGCCAAATAAAGTGAATCAGTGTGATTAATTATTAGTGTCTTTTAAGTTTTAATTGGTGTTCGGCATTGAAAGTGTAAATTTTGGTAATTCAATCGGCAGTTTTTATTGTCACGAACCTTAAGCTCGTAACAATATGCAATATCTAGGTGACCATGCTAGCCAAATTCTTTCAGCACTGATCCTGTTTAATATTATCAACACGATATCTCGTTCGTTCAGCACGGCCATCTTTTGCTGCCTATATCTTTTTGAATAGAACATGTGTGACTACAAAAATTCGAGTTTCTTAGTTAAGTTTAAGACTGCATTCGTTCAACAAAAGTTAATTTTCTGCTGGTTTTATATTTTAAAAGATAAATCAAATCAAAAATAACTTATATTACAAATGATGATGTGACCATTATTCCACAAGCAAATTGCAGGACGCAATGTAAAAGGATTAAAAGATACGGCAGACAGCAACACTAAAATCGCGATGCTTCCAAGTTCCACGGAACACACGAGGTGATGCGTTGCGACATCGTTCGCTGTACCTCAAACCATCTAATTTTAATTTACTCTTGTGATGAACATCGTACAGTTGTCAAATATTAAAATTAACGTTTTTATTGGAATTAAATTAAGTTGAACAATTTTTTTTATTCTTATTTGGGGCCGAACATAATTAATTAAATATTAACTCATAATTCACATCTTAATATGCTGTTCTAATTATCGCGTCCAATTAGAAAAATATAAGGCTTGGAAAGTGGGCATTGACATTACTGTAGGTAACGAAATACTAACACCGAAGATTGCTTTAATTTGATAAATCAGTAAAGGAATGAGAGAATTCTGAGTTGTATTGTTTTTTGTATAAAAAAGGTTCTTGTATAATAATCGTAAATTTTTATTGTAATGGGTAGGCTAAGGGGAGGCAGCCAGCTGCTTGTGTGCTGTGACTATGGTGGGCCTCTCTATTCACACATAATGCGCAACGAACTGTCTCAAATTACACGCGCTTCGATTGGAAACTACCTGTTATTCAACGAATTTGCCAGGCCTTGTTCTTACTAGTTTTAATGTTTGACGAAATCTGGGTAGCATAAGGAAGCAATCAAAAATGTCTTTAATTAATTGAACGATATCCGTGCCCAGACTCCTGTGGCATTCATCGGTCATCTTCAATTGAAATAATAAATGTGAATCATTTCGGGCGATGGCAATCAGATGGGGCGATCCTGTATGTGTTCACAGACTGCAGACTTCCCGGAGCACTGATTCTTCACATCAGCTATATGTTCTTTAACACGGGTTTTAATTCAATCAAAACAAAAATTTATAATATTAATCTATGGTAACCGCGGTTAACTATGACATTTAGACGTTGGACATCTCAGTCTCCCCCGTGACCATGGGTGCTGTAAAGTGCTCGAAACGTCGGGTATTTAAAAAGTTAAATATACGCGATAAAATAAGTAAAAACTAGTATTATTTATTTAAGGTGATACTAACCCAAACGGACTAGAGGAGGACCTTGTAATAATTTTATTTAAGGTATTAGACGGGAATAACGCAATCGAAATGAAATTACATACAAAAATATTTATATTTACGAACGGAATCTCGCCACCCGCCTATGTACCTATAGAAGCTCAATGAATTCTGTTCGTTTGCTAACTGTTTTAATAAATATTGCTATCTTTAAAGTTACAGCCTATATACGTCCCACAGCTGGGCTCAGGCCTCCCCTCATTTCTGAGAGGGTTTAGGGCAAGGAAGTGTCCGCCGCGCTGCCCAAATGCGTGTTGACGAACTTCACATGTCTTCGAAATAATTCTTATTCCTCAGACATGCAGGTTTCCTCACGATGTTTTCCTTAACCGCCGAGCACGTGGTAAATCAGCACTTAACAATTTCATTGGTGCCGGCGGGGATCGAACCCGGGTTACTCGCGTTCTGTTATATTTACAGCGAGCGTTAACCACTGAGCTACCACGGCTCTTGCTAATTTTGCTAACGATCCTAACGATTGATTCTAATTAAAGATAGCAATAAAAAATTGCTATCTTTAATTAGCCTTATATTTTACTAAGCAGACTGTTCTAACATCCGTGCGCAATAAAACGTTGCGTGGGAGGACTTGATATGCTTAGTGCTTATTTGTATATTAAGCAATGGGCAAAAAAAGGCATCCTATTATTTAACAATTTAATGTTAGAAGCATGTTTTAAATCATTTTCAAAAGGAGTTTTCGATATTGTTTCCGTATGTATAAATTCCCTGATTTTTTGACAGATCATTAAAAAAAAGTTTATATAACTCCAGACCGAATTTCGGCTACAGCGGCCTACCTCAATAGAGGCTAGCCATCGGTGCAGGACAGGATGATAGTGCCCAAGTGTGTGCGCAAGCACAGGTGCACTCTCTATTCCCTCACTCTCGTAATTCGATGTGTCGGTAAACCGACACGACCGGGAGAGAGATCAGGCGCAGGACCAACGGCTTTACGTGCTTTCCGAGGCACGGGGATGAGACACCGCCAACTTCCTGACTACTGAGAATTTCTTGACGGAAAAACTCAATAATTAATTTTTTGGCCCGACCCGGGATTCGAACCCTCATGATCAGCAGTCGCACTACTACAACCACTAGAACAACGAGACAGTCGAAGCAAGATATTATTTAAACTGATATGGACTCAGTAAATTAACAGATTAATTAACTTGATGGGCGCGTCTATATAATAATGGATGGTCGAGAGTGAGCGAAACGTTGTATTGTATCCCTCTAGCGGAGTGTCATATCGATGGTGGCGGGATAGATTTGAGTTATGCAGTATAAAGTTCCGAGTAGAGAGATTCCATCTAAGTGACTGTAGGAGTGGTAATAGTATCGTGGTGCTGTCTTGTAGTAATTCTTCTAATGTAAGCAAGAAAGATTGTGTTGCTAAGAGGCTGCTCTGGGTTACATTGAGATGTGTAATGTTGCTGTCGTTTTGCATACTTTGAAGTTATCATGTAATGACGTCCCTCACGCTATACCACTGTAAGTTTGTGACGGGGGCATATTACGGCATGATCCAACTGTAATTATTGCTCTACACAAACTATATAGTGCAGTACGCTGTTTTATTGCTGATAATGATTAATTGCGTAATCGAAAGGGAAGCTGACACTATTATTATATTTAACAATTAACCTCCATAAGTATTTCCGTGATATTTCTGAGACACCTATAACGACGACAATAAAAATATTTTTACGACTGGTTCGGAAGAAAACCTCTGTTCTAGGAAGAGTCAGCAAGAAATCCAGCGGAACTTGCTTAAAAACATGACATATTATATTTACATAAACCTCATTCCCGAGGGTTATTGTTAATCATTTACTCTATAGTATAAGCCCTTACTAAACAATTTTTGCTTAATTAATATTTTAAACCTTTTGATAGATTATGTTTGCATATTTTCTGGGACTTTGTTGTAAAGGCGCATACATTGTCCCATGAAGGACTATTTGGAGTCTAGTGACTGGTATAACTAACTTGTGCTTGTGCTTGTATCTACAGAATGCACGTCACTAATTTTAATAAAACTATTAAAATTTGTGATGTGCATAACTTGTGCTTGTGATTGTATCTACAGAATGCACATCACTAATTTTAATAAAGCTATTTTTGTTTTTGTGTACATTAAATCTCAATATATTTACAAATTAAATTTTTGTGAATATATTTAGAGGCTAAAGTTAATATATTTATTTCTTCAAATTTCTCTTCAAGGGATTCCTTTAGGTCTAGGTTATAAATAATTGCTCTTATGGCTCTCTTTTGCAAAGCAAATATAGTTCAATATCAGTCGCATTGTCCCATAGCTAGACTCCAAATGAAACTATGCTATGGAAATAACTAAAATAAAAAATCTGGCTGTTTTCACAGCATAAGCAGCAGAACTAAGTTTGCTGCTGGGTAGTTCAGTTAAATGAGGTCCCATTGAAGCTTCGTGTCAACAGTAATTCCAAAAAACAGTGGATTCAACAAGGCTCAGCTCCTCCCCACATTTAAAAGCGCACTGGTATTCGTCTGCTTTACCAGTATTTTTTTTTGTTTTTACCAGTATGTTTAATTTTGAATGATTTTTAATTCCTGACGTTTCGGGTGCTTTCCAGCACTCATGGTCATGGGGGACTAAGGTGACTGACGTCAATATATATATATATATATATATATATATATATATATATATATATATATATATATATAATGACAGGTTGTCTCAAAACGATCCAACTATTTCAAGAGTGAGCGAGAAGCTATCGAGGCGCGGGGGAGTGGTGGCGCGAGCGTCGTTTACTAGAGCGTTCCTTAAATTTTTAGTGGCCATCATGCCGTACACGGGAAAGTAACGCTCGTTTTGCGTGCGCGCGTATTTCGAGAACAATCGATCACTCATTCGAGTTCGACGGATGTATCGGTTAAATTATCGACTGCGCAACATTGTGGAAACTCCAAGCAATGCAACAATTTTAGCTTCGATCCAGATATTCAATACTAATGGAAACACTATTGGCGAAAGCCATCACGGCCGTCCAAGGACAGCAAGAACGCCTGGAAACATTCAGTCAGTTGCAGATTCTGTAAGCCGACAACCTCGACTCAGCGTAAGTCTCAGCTGGGATTATCAAGAGCGACAATTCACCACATAATGCGATCTGATTTACACCTAAAGGCCTATAAAATTCAGATTGCGCAAGCTCTTAATGAAAATGATTAGGTTACAAAATTGAATTTTGTGAATGTAATGTTAAAGAGATTTAACAATTTCAACAACATGTTCTTTAGCGATGAGGCACATTTTCATTTGGACGGATAGGTCAATCATCAAAATTGTCGTTTTTGGGAGAAATGAATTCACAGACATTACATAAACGCCCGTTGCGTAGCCCCAAAGTGACCGTGTGGGTTGCTATGTCAGCGAACTGCATTATTGGGCCGTTTTTATGAAGATAACAGAGGACATGCAGTGACTGTAACTTCTGCACGCTATGTCGACATGATACGCAATTTTTTCGGGCCTCAACTCCAACAATGTGAGCTGTAACTGGTTGACATGGTTTCAACAGGATGGAGCCACATCGCACACCACTAACAACTCTTTAGCTGCATTGCACGAGTTGTTCCGTGAAAAGATGATTTCACGAAGAGGTGATATTGAATGGCCACCTCGGAGCCCTGACTTGACCCCACCTGATTTTTTCTTGTGGTGTTATCTTAAAAGCGTAGTCTACGAGAATAATCTACGAAATTTGACAGATTTAAGAAACAATATTGAAGAAAAAAATCAGGAGTATTCCTCGACCACTTCCTCAAAATGTTTTTGAAATTGTACGTAAATATATATATATATATATATATATATATATATATATATATATATATATATATATATATATATATATATATATCATTATTTATTGAGTAATTTATTTACATAAAAAACTTCATATTTGAGAGAACAATTTATTCAAAATTTGGGGTCCGATGGACTACCAGATTTAAATAAAGGAATAACTTTACTATGTTTCATTAAATCAGGAAACACATAGGATCCGATACTAGTGTCGAAAATACGCAATAACTTTATCGGAAATGCCTCATAGGTCTGGTGTTTTCTTATCATAAATAGTTTTGAAGTGTTATACAATATCTCTTGATAATATTTTATGAAATGCAAATTCTTTTTTACAAGTTCACATTTTGTTTGAGTAATGACGCGGCGACAGAAGGAAAGAAATTCAGTGACTTGTAGTCAAGCTCGGAATATCATTAAAATATTGTTTAAAAGCATTTGCAACATCTTGATAAGTTTTTGTTAAATTGTTGTTAAAATTTAATTCAAAATTTGTGTTGCGAATCTAGCAAGATAAAATTGTAATTTCATCTTGCCAGTTTCGCTATTGATTTTGCTCCAAGTCATTTTAATTTTATTAGAGGCATTCTTAATTTTGTTTCTTAAATGCAAAGACTTGGCTGTGAAGCATCATTGGAGTAATCAACACTGCTAGTTATGTTTATCAAATGTTTTGCATAAGTGCTTACCCCCAGTTTAAGTGAGGATAATTTATTAATAGTAGTGAACAACCTGAAAGGACCTTTTCTTATGATTTATTTTCCAATAGCTGATAAAAAATCTGGTCATTCTTTGATCCGTATAGTTTTTGTTCACTGTTATATAACTAGAGGCAGTGACAATTCTGTTAGCGGGCAACATTAAATACGTTTTCAAGGTCGTACATGGCCATTGAGTTCTATCGGCTGGTTAACCTACTCGAAGATCTATACATTAACGATATTTCCTCATGTCATCCCATGGATGTCTTAAGAAGCGCTTATGAAAAACGTCAAAAATATTTTACAGCTTCGATACTCGTAGATACGGTATAACCATCTTGTTTACCAGATCACACCAGTGACTGAATGTGGCCTCAAACGTGTGGTACGTCTTTTACTGCGATTTTACTGTCAACCATAGGTCAAAAAGTGGCGTTAAGGTAAATCTACCTCCCAATGGGATAGACCCATGTCTTGCGATTGACTTCTACGGGCTGAACATGATGAAGAAAAAGATAGTTATAAAACAGCTATGTATATATATCGCCTCAGAAAAATAATATTAAATAAATCAAGCAAATGAACAAAGGAAAAAGAAAACATTAAAGCAAGCGATGGCGCTTTGTTTACTCCTAACCCTGTCTTGCTGGCAGCTGAATTTTAAAGTGACTTGATGTGCAAAAAGTACTATAAGGCTCGTGAGAGTACTAACAAGTACATGGGGGAGGGTATCAAGCAAAGACCATTGGTATAAAGAATAACAACTCTTTTAAGATGAAATTTTTATGCAGCTTCTGGCAGGAAGTTGCAGAGCCTGCACATTCCTTATTCTGGAACGCCTACGTGCGCTCTTTTCTCATAAACTTCAATACTATTTTATAGTGTCCTCAGACTTGCAGAACTCATGATTTAGTATTACGAATATAAAAACGGACAAGGTCCTTATTAGATAGTTGACCTAAGCACAAAATCAATGACGTCACTTCAAAGACGAGGTGCTTTATGGGAAATGCACCAATATTTAATTTAGTCCTGGTCCAGGTCCCGAGTTTCCGAGGATCATTGAATAATGGAACCCGCCGATAAATCCAACTCAAATTTGAATTTAATTGCACTGTTATCAACACTTTCTTACCGAACCATCTTTTGAATTTCTTCAAATTCCTTCTGCATTAGTGATATTCATAATTTAATAAAAATAAATTATTGCATTGCACTTGATGCCTCAAATCTTCTTTGAAAACGTATAAATAGAGTATATGTATATAAAATAATATAATACATGGACACTTTAAATAATTCCAAGATTGTAATGACATTAATGATGTTCATCTTAATGCTCATTAAAGGTTTGAACCAATTAAATAGGGAGTAAAATTAATCGGGAGTAAATTAAATTAAATAGGAAGTAATGTCCCCAATTTCGTTTAAGCTTTACGAGGCAACCCTGAATTAGTTTCCTAAACTCTCTTTATGACTTTTGTCCGCATTGGAAAGTAATTACAATTAAAATGGCATGTTGCGTTGAAAGCTTGTTTTAGTCATAAAGGCTGCTATGGTTAAACCAACACGAGGAACCGATTACCAACTTGTTCACTGCCGGTAAATATTTTAGGAACTGATTAAATAATTAAACACTGCCTTAAAATGTTTGCCAACTATTTGTTGACGGCCATTTACACATAACAAGATATGAAAGAAACACGACATTTTTTTCAACGCGACTATAAAGAGGTAGGTATTTTTTTTTACTTATTATAAACCAGTGCTCATCCACAAATCCACAATCCCACCTCGTGGTAAGTAGTGGTGATGCCCTAGATGGTAAATCACATTGTCTTAGTGTAACAAAGCCTATTCACTATGCTTTAAAATACTAACGGTTACAATTATTTATTAAGTTCGAATAAACAACACCCACGTAGGGTGTTGTTTATTCGCTGCCTAATTTTTTAACTTCCCTCTAAGAAAATTGAAAATTTACAAAAATCGGAAAGTTATTGTTTTTACCCCGCTTATCGAATCTTGACGTTTTGAGGTCACAGGAAGTCACCGTGACATTTTTGCCATGGTGTCTGTACGTCTATATGTATGTGTGTGTATGTATATGTATGTAAACCTCTTATAACTTTTGAACGGCTTGACCGATTGAAATGAACTAAGCGGATTTCCAGTGTTTCATCAAATTTAGATTTCCTATGAATATTAACTAATTCGGACCGGGTCGATTTTGAGAAATCTCAAAAATAAGTATTTTGAAAAAGTCTTTTCTCGTACAACTTTTAAACGATTTTACCGATCGATTCCAAAAACTTATCAGCTTTTAACCTTGAAAAATCACGTCGATCGTCGTCGGTCCGGTCAAAATCGATTGATTCTTTCGTGAGATATAGTCAACGAAAATTTTTGAATATCTTTATAAATTACTCCGATATTTCATATTCAACGTCATAATTTTCTGAAATTTGGAGTGCTTTGCATTTGAAATTAGCGGAAAGTTCCAGGGATATCCTGTAGGGTCAACCAATTTTTTTGTTTCAGTCGGAAGATTTTGATGTATCTATTTAGACGATATTCTAGTTCTTGCCTTGAATACAGTTTAAAGGCAGCCTTGAACTTGTGATATTCCTTTGTCAATTCAAAAAGATAAAAATAATATTTTATTCTTTTTTAGTTTATGAAGCTGATTTTTACTTTTTATTTAAAATTTATTTGTTTAATTAAATGATTTTATTACGCTGACCGATAACGAATCCGCGACCTATTAATGGTGTATAATACACCTATAATAGCTGAAGGATCGGGCACAACATTATTAGTACAAGGGTTTTACGATCACAATATGTCTAGCGTAAAGAGTAAGTGATATGCTAATGTTCCAAGAAATGCATGCTAGACCATTTTGGAAAAAACAAGTCTAGCAATGGACTTAAAAAGTGGTGATATGCTAGGTAATACGCAAATTTACGTTTTCACGTAAAATAATCGAGAGTGTGAGTGAAAAATATATACAATGATAATAAGCTTGTCGCATGCAGATTTGTCACAAGGACAGGCCACTCAGGCTTTCAAGTGAAGCGAATGAGATGAGTCCGGACTCTTCAGTCGCTATCTGTAATTAGGATCGAGTGAG
Source organism: Parnassius apollo (assembly GCA_907164705.1). Lineage (NCBI taxonomy): Eukaryota > Metazoa > Arthropoda > Insecta > Lepidoptera > Papilionidae > Parnassius > Parnassius apollo. The sequence continues at coordinate 1,562,079 of CAJQZP010000501.1, read as the reverse complement.
TAAAGTGCTTCGAGACACTAGGGTTATTCGGCCGGGGAATGAAAATCGTAAAGTTGTCTCGGTCAAAATATCTTGTAGTTAGCCGTGTAAAATATTTACTAAAATATTTGGTTACATTAACCCGATTATTATCAAAATCTTAACAGCATTCGGTAATATTCAAAGCAATACCAACAATAATAGCGTTAATGGATTGTTGTTACTGACTTAGCTTAATTAAACAAGTCGGGAGTCGACACTCAGACGCATAATACTGCTAATTAAACGCGGGTTTACAGAGATCCGAAAAAGAGCCACTCAAACACGCTTAGCCGGTATTATTACAGTGTATTCAGGAGGCTCGGCAAACAGGCCCTCTTCGCAGAGGGTGCTACTCTCAAGTTTCGCGTTTAATTAGACAGATAGAGGCGCGGACGGGCCTTATTAGTATTGTCTACGGGGGCCCAATTAACACCCGGGAGGTGCCGTGGGTGGTTCCAAGTTCGTTTTAATAATCAAGGGATTCTGTGCTTCGTTAGCCGAATAATAGGATCGGGTTCGCATAAAAAAGGATATTTTCATCAAACAATAGCGCAAACATCTTCGTTTAAGTTAGTAAAAGTTAGTAAACGCGAGCTTTTTTTACGAGCTACTCTCTAAGCTTTCTAATTATATTATCGACTTAATATAATTATATAAGTTACTTAACTGATTACTCATTTTGTCTACTCATGTAATTGAAAAATAAAAGCGGTTATTTAAATTTATTTGGCGTGTGAGTGTTACTAATTACAAGCAAGTTGATGGCCGGATGCAAACAATGTCATGAGCTTTGCAGCTGCTTTTTTGTTTCTTTTATGTCTTCATAAAACTCTCACTAATGAGTTCTCTCTTAGTTAAAATTTTACATAAGCTTTTACGTTTTTTATTACACAGTATATACTTCTCTGACGGATGGTGCTGTCGAATATGTGTATCAATTTTTTTTAATAGTAGGAGAGGCATACGAGAATGCGGCTCACCAGATGGTAAGTGACTACAGCCGCCCATGAACAACTGCAACACTAGGAAAATTGCAGGTACGTTGCCAAATGAACTTTTAGAAAGGAGTAAGCTCTTTTCTTAAAGGCACCTAAGTCGTATCAATCCAGTCAGTCGTAAGTGATTCCACAAAAAAATTGTACGAGGAAGAAAACGTCTCGTAAAATTCACAGCGGTGGATTGCCAAGCGTCCAGATAATGTGGATGGTATCGTGAGTTTTGACGGAATGTGCGTTCGTGAAATTTGGCGACTGGAATCAATCCGAACAATTCGTAAGAACAGTGCGATATAATTTGCAAAGGGATGCAATATCCCTTCGCAGCGCCTATGAATCGAACTGATGATAAAGAACTCGATCGTCGACGATTTCAGCCAATCTACGCTGAATGCGGTCAAGTGGAAGGAGCTGGCACTAGGGCGCCTCGGCCCAGAGATAGGAACAGTATCCAATGTGAGGCTGTACTTGCGCCTTGTAAAGTTGCGAGCGGTGTGTCGGCATGAAATATCAATCCGCTCTACTGAGTAAGCCAAGCTGTTTAGATGTCAATTTGGCCTTCTCTTCCTATAGTAGTCGACGACGAGGATTTCGATATCAACTGAGACAGCACAAAGGGTGCCCTGAAACTAAGGAGACACGACAAAATGACTTTTTTTATAGGTAAACACGCAAACGTGTATCTTCTGGGGATTGAACTGGACTAGATTTAGTCGCCCTCAATTCGAGACATTGTACAACAAAGTCGCGAGCTCAACCACAAGTTTGTGTGTATAAAGCATCAGCAGTGCTGTCGTCCGCTTAGCAATAAACGTTACTGGTCACACATTTCTACATTGATATGTAGAAATGTGTGACTAACTCTTCTATCAACGCGTAGCCCAAGCCAATTGACCTAGTATTCGGCAATTTAGATAGTAGTTACCTTTTATAACGTAGGTATCCACTAAGAAAGGATTTTCATAAATTCAACCCCTAAGGAGGTGAAAAAGTGTGTCACTGTTTGTACGAATAACTTTTATTTCACGGGGCAATTGACTCAAAGCTTACCAAAATACTCTTTAGCTAGATAAAATAAATGAATACAGGTTTTGCGATTTTTCATAACAACCCGTTATGTACGGGCCACATGGTAGTATGGATATAAAATAATTGATGACCTTTTTTAATTTATAAGCTGAGGCCAAAACTCTTGATTAAAAATAATATAATAGAAATTGTTAATTGCCATTTTAAGTGCTGATTTACAACGTGCTCGGCAGTACACATGTCGTGAAGAAACCTGCAGGTCTGAGAAATAAGAAAAAAATATTTCGTAGACATGTGAAGTTCGCAAACACGCATTGGGGCTGCGCGGCGGATTTCTTTGCCCTAAAACCCTCTTAGAAATGAGAGCTGGCCTGTGCCCAGCAGTGGGACGTATATAAACAAAACAGTAAGGAATTGGATGTACTATATTTCTCGGAAATCTTTGTAAAGCGAGGGAACGAAACTAATATACGACTAAAACAATTTCAATTAGCCACATCGTACTGTAGAAAAAGCCAAAAGTGCGGTGAAGTATGTATATTGTTACAGAAATGAATTGTTTTTAAACCAATTGCTAAATGTTCTTCATTGACAAAAGAAAGAGATTTTGAGGCATGTGCTGTTGACATACCCTCGTTTAACATTATTATTATTTGCGTTTATAGAACTACCGATAACTCCAATATTCTCTTATTTAGGCTAACTAGGAATGCAAAAAGAAAAATAATTCTAGCCGTTGATCTGAATACTGACACTGCAAACTACTGACATTGAAAAATAATAACGTAACTGAAAAAAGCAACTGAAAATCGTACTGGAAACTTAAATGTAAGCCTTCATATTGACGTTCCTACAAGGCTTTAGTCATATATTGACCAATTTGCTAGTAATGTCGAAGACGCTAAAGGCAGAGTCCACTATCTCTATTTATCTGATCATGATACTGCTCAAGCCAATTCAATTTAGAATTTAGTAGTATTCCAAAAATTAAACGTATAAGCCGATCACTGGTACAAAAAAGTTAGAGTAAAAAGTATAGAAAATATAAATAAATTCAAGGAATGCATTTCTAATCTTAGCTGGTTACATTCCAATAGTTTTTACGAATATATATGCTTATCGCTGGAGGACCTAAGAACTACGCTCAATGACCTCAATAGTGTCTCCCAACGGATAGGTCTTTAGATGAACATGGACAAAACAAAGATCATGTTTAATGTCCATGTAACACCTATGCCCGTAATTAATTGGAGGGATAATAATTGTATGGAGTAATTGTTGGGAGCACTTAGCTCGAAGTTGCGGACGAGTATGTTTACCTAGGACAAATAGTCCGACTGGGTAAGTTCAACTTCGACCGAAAAGTCAATCGACGGATTCAATTCGGCTGGACAACATTCGGGAAATTACGACACATCTTCTCGTCTCGTATACCTCAAAACCTGAAAACGAGATTGTACAACCAGTGCGTATATGAAGATGGAGTGACGACCTGGTAAAACATGCAGGAAGTCGATGGTTACCTACCTAATTGTGCAATGGTACAATGTTGCAGGTAAAACTTAACTTTAAAAACATTCATAAACGAGTGCACGATGCTGACCGGATGTGGAACTGGAGAATTCGGATTAATTCTCCAGATTAACACAGACACTAAACATTCATATTCAATACTAATCAATAAACAAAGATGCTACATGGAAGAAATTGAATAGCAATGCCTAGTTATAAATAATTTGATTTTCATTTTTTAAATGTTGATTTGTACGAATATGTAAGTACAAATCCGAAAAATCTATTATTTTTCTTTAGGAATTCGTAAAAATATTAAAAAAACTAAATCTAATTAATATTTTTCATACGACCACCAGTGAAGGATCACGTCTCAGATCAATATTATGTCATCATTGGCAATACGCACTTGTTGTGATTATTCAAAGTACACCTGACATACCTGACCTGAAAAGTCATACATAATTATTTTTCGAATACATTACATACACTTGGTAGAGCCATGCTGCAGCTACGTTAGTAGTATAGTTGTAGCACGAATGGTGTATGTGGTACAGCCATGCTGCAGCTATATTAGTAATATAGTTGTAGCACGAATGGTTTATGTGGTAGAGCCATGTTGCAGCTACATTAGTAGTATAGTCGTAGCACGAATGGTTTATGTGGTAGAGCCATGCTGCAGCTATATTAATAGTATAGTTATAGCACGAATGCTTTATGTGGTATAGCCATGCTGCAGCTACATTAGTAGTATAGTAGTAGCAGGAATGTTTTATGTGTCAGAGCTATGCTGCAGCTATATTAGTAATGTAGTTGTAGCACGAATGCTTTATGTGGTAGAGCCATGCTGCAGCTATATTATTAGTATAGTTGTAGCAGGAATGATTTATGTGGTAGACCCATGCTGCAGCTATATTAGTAGTATAGTTGTAGCACGAATGGTTTATGTGGTAGAGCCATGCTGCAGCTATATTAGTAGTAATAGTTGTAGCACGAATGGTTTATGTGGTATAGCCATGCTGCAGCTACATTAGTAGTATAATAGTAGCAGGAATGGTTTATGTGGTAGAACCATGCTGCTGCTATATTAGTAGTATAGTTCTAGCACGAATGGTTTATGTGGTATAGCCATGCTGCAGCTACATTAGTAGTATATTTGTAGCAGGAATGATTTATGTGGTAGACCCATGCTGCAGCTATATTAGTAGTAATAGTTGTAGCACGAATGGTTTATGTGGTATAGCCATGCTGCAGCTACATTAGTAGTATAATGGTAGCAGGAATGGTTTATGTGGTAGAGTCATGCTGCAGCTATATTAGTAGTATAGTTGTAGCACGAATGATTTATGTGGTAGAGCCATGCTGCAGCTACATTAGTAGTATAGTTGTAGCACGAATGGTTTATGTGGTAGAGCCATCCTGCAGCTATATTAGTAGTAATAGTTGTAGCACGAATGGTTTATGTGGTATAGCCATGCTGCAGCTATATTAGTAGTATAGTTGTAGCACGAATGGTTTATGTGGTAGACCCATGCTGCAGCTATATTAGTAGTATAGTTGTAGCACGAATGCTTTATGTGGTAGAGCCATGCTGCAGCTATATTAGTAGTATAGTGGTAGCACGAATGGTTTATGTGGTAGAGCCATGCTGCAGCTATATTAGTAGTATAGTTGTAGCACGAATGGTTTATGTGGTAGAGCCATGCTGCAGCTATATTAGTAGTATAGTTGTAGCACGAATGGTTTATGTGGTAGACCCATGCTGCAGCTATATTATTAGTATAGTTGTAGCACGAATGGTTTATGTGGTAGACCCATGCTGCAGCTATATTAGTAGTAATAGTTGTAGCACGAATGGTTTATGTGGTATAGCCATGCTGCAGCTACATTAGTAGTATAATGGTAGCACGAATGGTTTATGTGTCAGAGCCATACTGCAGCTATATTAGTAGTATAGTTGTAGCACGAATGCTTTATGTGGTAGAGCCATGCCGCAGCTATATTAGAAATATAGTTGAAGCACGAATGATTTGTGTAGTATAGCCATGCTGCAACTACATTAGTGTCAGAGCCATACTGCAGCTATATTTGCAGTATAGTTGTAGCATGAATGCTTTTTGTGGTAGAGCCATTCTGCAGCTATATTAGTAATATAGTTGCAATCATACGAATGATTTATGTGATAGACCCATGCTGCAGCTATATTAATAGTATAGTTGTAGCACGAATGCTTTATGTGGTAGAGTCATGCTGCAGCTGTAGTAGTAGTATAATTGTAGCACGAATGATTTATGTGGTAGAGCCATGCTGCAGCTATATTAGTAGTATAGTTATAGCACGAATGATTTATGTGGTATAGCCATGCTGCAGCTACATTAGTAGTATAATGGTAGCACGAATGGTTTATGTGTCAGAGCCATACTGCAGCTATATTAGTAGTATAGTTGTAGCACGAATGCTTAATGTGGTAGAGTCATGCTGCAGCTGTAGTAGTAGTATAGTTGTAGCACGAATGATTTATGTGGTAGAGCCATGCTGCAGCTATATTAGTAGTATAGTTGTAGCACGAATGATTTATGTGGTATAGCCATGCTGCAGCTACATTAGTAGTATAATTGTAGCACGAATGGTTTATGTGTCAGAGCCATACTGCAGCTATATTAGTAGTATAGTTGTAGCACGAATGCTTTATGTGGTAGAGCCATGCTGCAGCTGTAGTAGTAGTATAGTTGTAGCACGAATAATTTATGTGGTAGAGCCATGCTGTAGCTATATTAGTAGTATAGTTGTAGCACGAATGATTTATGTGGTAGAGCCATACTGCAGCTACATTAGTAGTAGTAGTTGTAGCACGAATGGTTTATGTGGTAGAGCCATGCTGCAGCTATATTAGTAGTATAGTTGTAGCACGAATTATTTATGTGGTAGAGCCATGCTGCAGCTATATTAGTAGTATAGTTGTAGCACGAATGGTTTATGTGGTAGAGCCATGCTGCAGCTATATTAGTAGTAATAGTTGTAGCACGAATGGTTTATGTGGTAGAGCCATGCTGCTGCTATATTAATAGTATAGTTATAGCACGAATGCTTTATGTGGTAGAGCCATGCCGCAGCTATATTAGTAGTATAGTTGTAGCACGAATGATTTATGTGGTATAGCCATGCTGCCACATGAGTTGAGCTTTATTAGTAGTATAGTTGTAGCACGAATGGTTTATGTGGCAGAGTCATGCTGCAGCTATATTGGTATTATAGTTGTAGCACGAATGATTTATGTGATAGAGCCATGCTGCAGCTATATTAATAGTATAGTTGTAGCACGAATTGTTTATGTGGTATAGCCATGCTGTAGCTATATTAGTAGTATAATGTTAGCACGAATGGTTTATGTGTCAGAGCCATGCTGCAGCTATATTGGTAGTATAGTTGTAGCACGAATGCTTTATGTGGTATAGCCATGCTGCAGCTTTATTAGTAGTATAATGGTAGCACGAATGGTTTATGTGTCAGAGACATACTGCAGCTATATTGGTAGTATAGTTGTAGCACGAATGTTTTATGTGGTACAGCCATGCTGCAGCTATATTAGTAATATAGTTGTAGCACGAATGAATTATGTGGTAGACCCATGCTGCAGCTATATTAGCAGTAATAGTTGTAGCACGAATGGTTTATGTGGTAGAGCCATGCTGCTGCTATATTAGTAGTATAGTTGTAGCACGAATGCTTTATGTGGTAGAGCCATGCTGCAGCTATATTAGTAGTATAGTTGTAGCACGAATGCTTTATGTGGTAGAGCCATGCCGCAGCTATATTAGTAATATAGTTGAAGCACGAATGATTTATGTAGTATAGCCATGCTGCAACTACATTAGTGTCAGAGCCATACTACAGCTATATTATTAGTATAGTTGTAGCAAGAATGATTTATGTGGTAAACTCATGCTGCATCTATATTAGTATTATAGTTGTAGCATGAATGATTTATGTGATAGACCCATGCTGCAGCTATATTAATAGTAATAGTTGTAGCACGAATGGTTTATGTGGTATAGCCATGCTGCAGCAACATTAGTAGTATAATGGTAGCACGAATGGTTTATGTGTCAGAGCCATGCTGAAGCTATATTAGTAGTATAGTTGTAGCACGAATCGTTTATGTGGTAGAACCATGTTGCAGCTACATTATTAGTATAGTTGTAGCACGAATGGTTCGGCTAGACCGGGGAGGGACTACGTTCTAACAAAGTACTAATGAAAATAGCAGCTCAAGGCTGCTATATTTCGTATGTTGAGTGTAGAGAACCAGAGATCCATTTTACTGAAAACGAGGTATTAAATCTTGAGCCTCACGGGTGACAACGCATCTGATTCGTAATCAAGGATAGTTGTAGTTGTCTATGGGCAAAAGCAACAACTTACCATTAGGTGGATTGTGTGCTCGTTTGTAAATCCTATCCAAAAAGAAAAACTAAATAGAGATCGGTTTTACAGGGCTGGTTAATTATCCTATTTCGTTGGCTGAAAATATATGTTGGAAAATGAAAATGCAAGCGCATGCGCACATAAAGCAAGCTTTGTCGGCATTAATAAAATTTTCTTATATACACTAATGAATAACATGTTTCTTATTACTAAGCACGTTTTCCCACTTGACGTTACATGACGTTGGATATGAATACGGGGTGAAGGAGGCAGCACGGTTGACGTTGTTATCAAGCTTAACATTAAGTAACGTTCATTTAGATACGTGATTCAAGGTATGTTCTCGTGTACCTTTTTAAATAAATTATCACACTTCCTTTTTACACAAATTTAAGACAACATTTTGTATACAATGAACGTGACTTTCCGTGAGTTTTCACTTTCTATATAATATTCATAAAAATTTAATACTACTATTTGCAACATTAAACCGTTAACGTTATTTAATTACTTTATCTTTCTTGTATATTTATATACTCAATATTATTTTTAAATATTTTATAGTTGACTGATTTATTTTTTTAATAAAAATTAAGAAAATCCGCCGCACTCACGATGATTTTACATAAATCTTTGTAATTTTTTTTGATGTGCCGGTGCTGGAATTTAAACACTTAATATAACAGTGCTGTGCTCTTAATTTGCGTACCACGTCGATAACTTCCGGATAATCCGTTAATCCGGGAGTGGGCTTTGTTGTAATGTCAGAATCACGGTCTCTCCGTCATACAGCAAAGTTAGGTCCAAAAATCAACAATTGCTCTATTTCATATTTTAGATTTTGATATTTTATAAATAACATGTACAATTATAAAAAAGTACAATATAGATATTAACCGGATATAGTAAGAGACTAAAATTTTAAATTTTTATGCGAATTTAAATGCATTTTGTTATAGAGGAGTTGGATAGGGAATAAACAGTTAATTATATCCCACTGATTTCTTTATTCAGAAATTCTTAATTTTTTTTCGCACACGACACCCATCTACTTTTAAGAACAGTACATAGACACCATCAAAAGAAAATCTCTCGCCTTTTTCTTTCATTTTCTCTCGTATACATTCAATTCGTCCATCGCATCCATTCCACATATAATTTACGTATATTGTATGCATTTAACTCAGCCACTGCTATGACCACTTGAGATAGTTAATACGTTTTGCGCCAAAATGTAACAATTCATTGTTATATTAAAATGAAGTTATTATGATGAATTAATAATTAAGATTTATAGTTGTATAAATTTATTAAATATAGTTTATATACTTATATTTCAATTCCATTTGGCACTATAAATTGGCAGTAGTGATTTATTCTCTTTCACTTACATTTTTCATGACAAAACGCAACCTTTTATATGTAAATGATTACGTATAAAATTAATAGGTCTGGATGTCTTTTTAATTATTTAATCAATTTTAACAAATCAGTCTTCGTCACTTATTCAGTCTAATGCCGCCATATTGGCTCGCTTGAACATAAGTACTTTTTATTTGAGTGATTAATTATGTGAATATAATTACTTGTAAAATATTTATTATTAGTAAAGAAGTTATTTTTATATTTCTTAAACGTTAGGAAATAAAATTGAGGCTCGACAATTTTTATATAGGAACTAGCATTATGTAGATTATAAAAGAACATCCTAATTACAATTAATCGTTTAGAAACTTGACATAAAAAATATTTATACTTTAATAATCTAACAATACTTAATAATCTAACATATGGTTCTCCGATAATATAATCTGATGTGAACATTAGTGAGCACTATGTATTACCACATTTCGTCCTGAAGGTATCGTATAAGATGACGATAGAATATGCCAAAAAGATCTCATGGCGTTGTAACCAGCTCGTTTACACAATGCGTAGAATAACCAAACCAGCTAGGAGATCTGCATCAAAGATGCGATCTTCAATACTAGCGAGCGTGACGGATAAGGCAAATCCTCCTTACGGCGGGTGAGAGATGGGTCCATGACCAGCAGTAGACTTTTACGGGCCGATGATGAAGAACTAATAAACTACACAAGACAATATTAAAATGTTATGTACGTACTTTCTCGCCTTGGATACAGAAACAAACTTTTTTATTTAACATAGGTTATAAATAATACTTAATCAATCACTTTTTTTAAATTTACCAATAATTCGGGAAAAGCCTCTATCCTCGGAAGAACCAACAAGAAACCTAGAGGGTCTTTTTAAAAATAAACAGCTTACAATCATGTATGTTACAAAAAACAACACAGAACAAATTGTCATTAACAGTGGTAGAGAATCCCTCACTGAGCATCCACGACCAAGCTATTCTACTCTTTCTGAGCGTGGGTGCTCAAAACTCAAAATAAAACTGTTCGGGGCAAGCGAAGCAATATGACTGAATGTTAGAGTGAATTTTGCACCTTAACGCTGTCCGCTACCATCTGGAGACAGCGAATCCGGCCTTGCTCTTTTTAACCAAGAGTCAGGTGTCCTCTCCAGCTGATACTGTGCTGGACGTTCTGTTAACCTCTCGAATCGAACGAATATCAGGTTTCCGTCAACACCCCTCTAGGCTCGTCGGACCATAGTCTTATACGGAGTATGGTGCTACTCACACTAAAGTCGCGGTTGCATTCTGCAGGCTGCCACCGTGCTTGGCACTTTAGGTCGGCCAATTGAGATAGGATGCGGTTTTTTTTTGCATACTTCCCTTGGGGGCGGGTCGGCTTCTCTCTGGACGGTCCCAGTGTTGTTGCCGACTCTATTGCTGATGTGGTACTTCAGGATAAGGAACTTTTTACTCCACCCTCTGTGGTGCACACCGGAGGCAGATTCCAGCCATGACGCATTAAAGTCTCTGAATGTAAAAGTTACAGCCTATATACGTCCCACTGCTGGGCTCAGGCCTCCCCTCATTTCTGAAAGGGTTTAGGGCAAGGAAGTGTCCGCCGCGCTGCCCAAATGCTTGTTGACGAACTTCACATGTCTTCGAATTTTTTTTTCTTATTCCTCAGACATGCAGGTTTCCTCACGATGTTTTCCTTCACCGCCGAGCACGTGGTAAATCAGCACTTAAAATTGCAATTAACAATTTCATTGGTGCTGGCGGGGATCGAACTCGGGTTACTCGCGTTCTGTTATATTTACAGCGAGCGTTAACCACTGAGCTACCACGGCTCAAATGTAAATACTTGCGCTTTTATAAAGAGGTATAATTCCACCTCCAGGTGCTTCAAAGAGTCATTGCCAAGGCAAGGTTTGAGCACATCGGCCGGATTGGCGAGAACTTAGTTCGCCTTCATTCGGGAACCCGCATTCTGGTCTCTCGCCAAGGCTGTCCATGAGAACTTCTGTCAACCATCTCTTTTATCTCAGCACATAGAGGACGACTCACTGGCCCATGCCGCTAAGGAGAAAGTCGATCTGTTAGGTTCTCTCTTTGCGTCCAACTTCACTCCCGATGAAGGGGGAGCACACCGCCGACTGTCCCGTGCTGTGAGTGCTACATATACCGATGTGCGGTTTTCACGGCGCTTGGTTTGAAAAGCACTCTTCTCCCTGGATGTCAGCAAGTCGAGTGGGCCTGATGGAACCCGCCCACTATGCTGAAGACGTGTGCTCCCGAGTTGGCACCGGTTTTGACGCATCTTTTCCGGTACTCCTACTCCCAAGGCGAAGCCGTCAATTCATGGAAGACAGCTTTGGTCCACCCGATTCCTAAAAAAGGAGTCCACTCAGACCCGTCCAACTACGGGCCTATTGCCATCACATCCTTGTTCTTCAAAATAATGCAGTCCATTATAAACTTTCAGCTCATGAGGTACCTTGAGGATCACTAGGTGATTAGTGACCAGCTGCTGATCTTTTGGTCTACCTGACTCATAGATGATGGCGGACGCAGTAGAGTCCAAGGGGAAGGCATTAGCCGTTAGCTTGTATATGGCAAAGACCTTCGTCCGGACTTCTTTCGAAGCTCCCTTCCTATGGAATTCCTGAGAAATTGTGCAATTAAATCACCAGTTTACTTGCTGATTGGAGCATCAAAATCGTAGTAGACGGTGCATGCTCTGATTACAAGCCTCTTAACGCTAGTGTTTCACAAGGCTGCGTGCTATCACCAACGGTGTTTCTTTTGCATATCAATGATGTGTTCCAAACTGGTAACATTTACTGCTATGCAGGCGATAGAACTGGTGATGCCTTATACACCGACCGTGCCAATATTTTTCGGGAAAACGTCGCCGAGTACCGGGACAAACTTTGTGTCTGTAGTCGAGTTTTTGCTGAACAAAGTCTCCGATTGGGGGCGACTAAATCTAGTCCAGGTCGCGCGTTTACCGCAAAAAAGAACCTTTTTGTACGTATCTCTTCAGTTTCGAGGCACTCCCCTTGTTAGCGTCGACATGTCGAACAGTGTGTAGTTTCGTGTTCATTTGCAAGGGAAGGCCAAATTGGCCTTTAAAAACCTTGGCGTTCTTAGCAGAGCGAGACAGTATATGAAATACTGCACATGCCGGCACATGGCTTGCAACTTTACAAAGCGCAAGTTCAGCCTTACATGAAATACTGTTCTCATCTCTGGGCCGGAGCACCCCAGTGCCAGCTTTATTGAGCAGCATTTAGAGGCCAAAGTTAAAAGTAAGTAAATAAAAAAATATTTTAACTGGGTGATTGACAAAGTATACTTTATTTGCAAGTAACTACTTCGGATTAAAAATAAATGCAGCCTTTGCTAAAATTGGTCAGTGGACCGTAATCAGCATCATATATTCTTTTCTTTTAAAGTTTTAAGTCTATAAAGCATGTACACAATTGATTGCAAATAGTTATATTTTAATGTCGAATTAAGGGATTATTAACGTGAGCTTTATTATTAACTTATTAAATGTTTATGGAGGCATGTATACGATATTTACTAAGAGGACGAAGCAGCAATATTATATATAAAATCGGCGCATAAAAGGAAATAATGTAATTGACACCAGTTTTAATGTAGGATTTATACAGAACCGGTGATTACGGGGTTCATAAGAAGTGCAATTCTCCTGATTCGATATAGCTCGAAGTCAATTTAATTTACAAAGTTGTTGGTCAAGTCCGGATTAAGCGGCTTCAGACGCTTTTAATAGTGACATGCGAACCGACATCTGTCATGGATTCACACATAAAGTATTATTCACATCACTGATTATTTCATGTGTTTTTTTTGTGTTGGACTCCATACAATTTCATTTAATGGTTTAATTTAAGCCTTAATATAGAAGTAAAAACTGAACGTGGTAGAGCAACGCTGCAGAAATATTGGGTTGTAGATTGAATGGGTCGGCTCGGCCGGGGTAGGAAGGACCACGTTCTTACAGAATACCAGCGTAAAATGGCAGTTTAATGCTTATGTGTTCAGTATAATGTGTATAGAGAGCCAGAGACCCTTTTTTACTGGAAACAAGGCATTCCATCTTAGTTTCTTCCTTGTTTGATTCCTAATCGAGGATTAATGTAGCATCTACTTACCATCAGGTGGACTGTGTGCTCGTTTGTCACCCTAAAACATCTCACGTACATAAAAAATTAAGAATGACAAATGTGCACAGTCCAACTGATGGTAAGTGAATACTGTGGCCCATAACACCTACATCTAATCTCGATTGAGAATCAAAATTCAAATAAGTTAACTCCTGAAGTAAGGTAGAATATCTTATAACCAGTAAAAAGGGTTTCCGATTCTCGTCACTCGATTTAAAGGCATGCTGTTAATTTAAGCTGGTAGGTATTCCACGCAGGCCATCTTTCCCCCAGTCGTAAAGTCCCATTTGTGCTGCAGTTATGAGACTGTACTCAAAATTGCCCCGCGTTTGCAGGTTTGTGTTTCATTTTGTGAAGCACAACTTTTTTGTGAAACCCATAAAATTGTGAACACAATCTGATTCAAATAGGGAACATATATAATAATAAATAACTAAAATTTATTCTATGCGAACGAAGTCGCAGGCGCAGCATATAATATTATACTTTAACAAAATGAATAAAACATTTGATTAAAAGATAAAGACATTTTATAAGATAAAGGGTTGAATTCTAGTTGTTTCTACATAAGAATAAAATAAATGAATCTTAATTAATACATTACGAAAATATATAGCCTACACACATACATTCGCATAACTTCTTTTTTTAATTTAAGGTCCAATTATTCCGACACTGAAACAGGACACATACTTCGTATAGCAGTAGTCATACGTCATTAGATCAGGTATAGTTATTCTATCACGATGAAGGTTTCGCCTTGATTGTAGTGGTGACGTGTACTGACAGTCACGTTTGTGTGTGTAACTGCGATTCGTTCGACTCGCGATCGTGACTGAGCGCTCCCGAGGCCTACGCACACTACACAATGTGTATGTGCAGGGCTAACACAACCAAAGTCTTCATCGTGAAATGGAATAACTATAATGTAACATAACTACGCCTACACGAAAACTGATATTTATTTTGATTAAAAATTATTCTAACATAATAATTTCTTGATTATTTTTCATTCATAATAAAATTCGTCATCGTAGAATTTTAACACATTTTAGTGGTATTTTTTGTGGTAGTTAGGTTATAGTTATAGTTAGGTTATATTTTTTAACATTCTTTTTATTATAGTTTACTTACTGTTATTTGTAGTAAAATTACATTGCTTGTTTGATGAAAGTGCGAAACATTTACTGTACTCGTACTTACCTCCATTTTTTAAAATATTTTTATGACTTTTACATGACCAAACCAGTTTAGCTTTATATGAAAATTTTCAAATATTTTTAATATATTTTTAATATGCTTTGAATGTAAATGTTATAAATTAATATAAACTTTTAAAATAACGTATGGGCATACGGAATGTCATATGGCCTATAACCCGCGAACGATGATTTCTAGGATACTTCATTTGTCAAAATACGACTAGTACTTTAAGAGATCTGAGGGAATAGATAAACATACTTGCATATACGTGTACGAGTACATAGCCTGCTAAAACCTTTATCCACCTTTTGGCTTTACCTTAATCGGTAGAAAATCTTTCGTCTACATAGTATAAAACAAAGTCGCTCCCCGCTGTTTGTATGCTGAGATATTTTAAACTACGTAACAAATTACTTTGATCCACTTTTCATCAATAGAGAGAAACATAATGATTCTAGAGGATGGTTTATATGTAATACACGCATATGTTGTCGAAATACAAAAATCACTCGTGCGAATCCGGGGCGGATTGCTTGTAAATAAAGATATAGATAGAAATAAATTGAACAGCGACTGATTACGATTTTTGATAGTCAGATGATCTTGTGAATAATGGTAACGTAGCATTAATAGATTTAGACCAAAGCTTAGTTTTCTATTCACTGTCATCAATCAATCAATCTTGTAAGAGGGCATTAAGAGACGACATAATTGTTTTATAGAGTAGAAGGTATCAAAGAACAGAACACATAAAGGTATAAGACAAACAGGAATGTAATTTTTTAAATTTTATTTAACATAATAAAAATTCACACAGTTACAGGATTACAGCCCAACAAAATGGTCAGTATTTTGTTGGCAGAAAAAAATGCTCTCTTAATTTTTAACACACAAAAAATAAATAAAAGAAAACAAAATAGCTTAATAAAAATATACTACGAGTACCACTAATATAACAAAATAATAATATTAATACAACATTAATCGGTAATTTAAAGAACAAAGGCATTTTTCATATATGCATAAATGTTGCATGTACGCATTCACATATAAATACGTATATACATATGCATACATAATTATTACAGCTTACCTATAATTTTGTACAATGGATCATCACGATACATTCAATGTTTTACTAATTATTCGTATAAAGTTTTTTAACATATACTTAAATTGTTTTTAGATTTATACGCAAGGCATGCTTGCGGTAAATCGTTATAAATTTTTGTTATTAAATGTTGGAACGTGCTTTTACCATAATAATTAGCACATTTATATTGTAACGATATTACTTTATGCGGTCTGCGGAAATTATATTATAAATTGCATGTATGCTTAGGTATATGGATGTGGAAGAGGCGAGAAAGGTATGTCAGGATCGTGCTAAATGGAAGTCTGTAGTCTCTGCCTACCCCTCTGGGTGACAGGCGTGAGTGTTTATGTATGTATGTATGTAAATTGCTCATGTATCGGTATTAAATTACACTCATAGAAGAGCTGCTCATAATTTATCCTTAAATTTAATTTTAGCTTTTGGGTTACTAATATTTTTATAAATCTAATCTGAAATTGCTTTGATATATCTAAATATGTTTTGAATGTCCTTCCATATGCTAATAATCCAAATTGTAAGGTTGACTTAACTAGTGCGTAATAAACACCTAAAACCGTATCCGTACGTCGTTTTTAGGTGTTACTTTCTTAAAAAAATAGAATTTACTTAAAATACTTAGTAAAGTTAGTTAAATAATTTAGCTTTTGCTGTGTTAAAAATAGTTCTATTGTCATAAGACCAGTTAATTATATTGTTAAAATCACTTGTTTTTCTTTATTTCATCTTGATTTTTGTCAGCAGAAAGGATGCACATGTCATCCGCATAGATAATAACATCACAGTGTTCAGTTACATTATATATACTGTTAACATGCATTATATAGTCCACTAGTCCATATACGGAATCAGTAGGTACACCTGACTTACATTTACCTCTTTTCCAGTAATATTTTAACGATTGTCACTATTTTTCTATTATGCAGATAATTACTTAGTCACCTGTTAATAGGTATATACGACATTCATCCATTTCTTTCAATAAGAGTATATGTTCGAAAGCGTTGAAAGCTATTTTAAAATCAATAAATATGTCTATTACATGTTTTCTTTCATTTAATCATTCTTTTACATAGTTTGTAAAGTTAGTTATGGTTGTAGCTGTACTCCTATATTTTCAGAACCAATACTGATGGTCGCCTAATATAGAATTAACCTCTTAAATGTAATTCATAATCGAGAATGAATATATTAAACATCTATTGACTCGGCATACACCTACCACCAGCAGATTGGGTGCTTGTTGGCCACACCTACTTGTATAAAAAAGAAATGAAGAAATAATAATGGACCAGCTAGACAGATCGAAGAATATCATCTGCTGACAAGTTTAAGGGTCACCCCACCTACAAAATGGTGACACTCTTACGCGAAGAGAGACGATAGACGGAGACCCTATCTACCGTATCCCTGCATATCTTAACTATGGTATCTTGATACTAACCAAAGACTTCTCAGAGCGTCGGCTTTCTCAGAGTGTCAACATTCGACTTTGGTCACATAATTTGTTTTTGTTATATTCTTTTATTAAATATTATTGACTAAACAATAATAGTTGATTAGAGAAGATAAAATCCCTAAAAATTGTTTTCTTCACTGCGGTTTATAAAATCCAGATTATATTAGGAGCTTGCCACCGAGGTCGAGAGTTTATTGAGAGAACATTATTATAATCATAAAATCATACCTACACAGATTAGGAAACTACGAGTGCATGTCATCTTTAAAACATTCAGACAGAAGAGTTATACAATTAAATACTATGTAAATTAGAATTGAAATTTGATAAGCGTTATGCTTAACTTTATTAACTGATCTTTTAAGTTAATATGAAAATTCATACAACACCATACTATGTTCGTTATCTTAGGAATTTGCGTTTACATCGTAAGCTGGAAGATGCCAGATGTATTAAAAGTAGGTTCGAAACTAGCGGCTTAATAACACAAGTTCGTCGTGAGCGCTTCCGTGTTTAAATTCCATCGCATCGGCCTGAGAGACATCGCTTTTGCCTCTGTAATTACACCAAATAGCAACTTCATGCAATTAACATACCCATTAACGGCGCCTCATTTTCTAATAACTTAATTATTAATAGAGATATAAATTCTCATTCAGAAAACATAAGAAGTTTTTAACTCTTGGCGGTTTTAAATATTTATGAAATTACTTTTCTTACGTAACGATATTGCGGTTGCGCTAGTCTCATAACGCTAAGTGTTGAATTTTAATTTTATTCGCTCGTTGTTCGAAAACTTTAAATTTATTTTTTATCATTAAATACTAGTACTGTAAACATAGCCCTTTCATGATTTTCTTTTAGATTAAATGTGATCGTAGTTTTAAATATCGAATAGGTTATGCTTTATGATAATCATAAAGCATAACCTATTTAGTTAGGCTATGATGATAAATTGCAGATCTCTGAAGTAAGTCGCAAAGTTGTTGCAGCCTTGCGTTCCCTTTATCGTCTTAAAAATTTCCTACTTTCAAAACCAAGCTTACCCTGGTTTATTCCCTTATTCTACACATTATCGATTATGGAGAAATGTCAGAAAATCTTCTAAACTAGTTGGAGCGCCTTCTTAATAATTCCATAAGGTTTATATTTGGTTTACGTAAGTATGACCACATATCATCTTATGATCCTATCGTTCAAAGCTTAAATGGCTACCTATATGTTAAAGGCGATGCTCTAGAAATTCATTTGTACTTTATTCAATTTTAAACGATCCAAGATCGCCTTCTTATCTTAAGGATAATTATCATTTTCTTCATTCGATGGAAGGTCGAACATCCCGACAGTCAAACCGTCTGAGGTTAAGGTTTCCACAGCATAGGTCTAATTTTTTCAGGTCTTCTTTTACGATACAAGCTATACAACTCTGGAAAACCCTCTCCAATGATATTAAGAAAGCCACAAATAAGAAAGTCTGCAAAGTTCTTCTACGACAACATTACCTGACGGCAACTACTATTTACATTATTTTTTCTTTATTCTTTCTTTTTACTTCAAATATTTATTTCATTGTATATTATATATATATATATATAACGCCTCGTTGGTCTAGTGGTTGTATTAGTGCGACTGCTGATCATGAGGTCCTGGGTTAGAGTCCCGGGTCGGGTCAAAAAACAATTATTGAGGTTTTCCGTCAAGAAATTGTCAGTAACTGCACGGAGTCAGGAAGTTGGCGGTGCCTAAGCCCCGTGGCTCTGCAAGCACGTAAAGCCGTTGGTCCTGATCTCTTTCCGGTCGTGTCGGTTTGTCGTCCCATCTGATTTTAAAAGTGAGGGAATAGAGAGTGCACCTGTGCTTGCGCAACCATACACTTGAGCACTATAATCCTGTCCTGCACTGATGGCTAGTCTCCGTTGAGGTAGTCCGTCGTGACCGAAATTCGGTCTGGAGGACCGAATATATATGTATGTATATATATATATATGTATGTATTGTATATTTATGTGCGTATGTATTATGTTCGCACCTGCCAACAAATAAGTCTTTGGCACCCAGGGTTGACTGGCAGAGAATGCCACATGACATTAAGTCTCTATCTTACCTTTAGCTTAAGGTGTTACATTTAAGTTTTAAATAAATAAATAGGTTGAGACAAATGTCAGTGTTTGCTTTACACGACTTAGGGACCTTCAAGAAAAGAGCTTACTTTTTAAAAGGCCGGAAACGCACCTGCTATTCCCCTGGTGTTGCAATTGTTCATGGGCGGCGGTAGCCACTTACCATCGGGTGAGCCGCAAAAAAAAACATGTGACACTGTTAAACATCCTGTAAAACTGAAAACTCTTAATACTTTTTGAAAATTGTCACCTAGGTTAAATCTGCCTACAGAAATTCATATTAACAACAAAGATCTGGAAAACATAATGTAATGAGATTTGACTATTTTGTTAAAAAAGTATGATTCTCGAATCTTCTAATTGAGTTTATAACTTTGATGCTAACACCTCATGAAAGTCTTGGATAAATATAAAAAATTGATATCTCTAAATGTATTATTTACGTTGTAAAGATATCCTGAGTTATATTTCTTTTAGCATTCACTCATCAAGTTTATGACCTTAACGTTAACGCGAAATCCTCGCACTAGAGTGGCTCGTGAAATCCCGCTAATGGATCAGGCGAGGCGATGCTTTAAAAATATCCATCTAATCTCGGAGTCGATTTAGCTAAAACATTCCCGATCCATGCCCGCGCAGAAACGGGAAATGGGACGTCTCGCCCACTTATGACGAGCCCTGTACCACCAATTTAATGCATTGTGTGTATAAAATTAATTACTGTCTTATGCAAGAACATTAAGTAGTAGAAACTATTTAATTATAATAATTTAAATATCGGCTGAATATTTATAATATTTAACTTAATAACTGTTCAATTTTATCCTTTTTAATAACAATAATATTCATATTAGTTTCTTCATATCCTTTTTACACTTTGAACTTGTTTAAAACTAATACAGTACTAATTTAATATATTTAATATTAATATTTATTAATTATTAATATATTTAATACTAATTGTAGTAAAGTGTTTAAATTGTGGAATATAATTTCATTGTTTTTTAAACTATGGTAGTTACTATTTGTTGATAAGCCGAGAATTATTTGTTAATCTACAGTTTACGGTGCGGTCGGGCCAGACGGGGGAGGTAGATGGTATTTATTCAACATTAGAAAGCAGGCACTCTCTGTTGATGCGGCACTGACATATCCGTTAATGCCTTTTCCATTTCCCCGCCACTATACATCGGATCCCCACCCCCGAACTGCTTGACCGAAATGCTTCTTGTCATCATTACAAACAGAAAGATTTTTATAACAAATTCAGAATTATGTTTTATTATTTTAACTCAAGATTGTGTACTTTAGAACATTTTGTTATCTCTTAGCAATAAAACGAGAAACTAAGCTCAGATTTTACTTCAACTAATAAGTGTTCACTTTTAGATTAAAAATGAAAGAGGAAAAGAAAATTTTATATCGTTTGGTCCACTTCAATGTTTTCCAAACGAGCACACAGTCGATCTGATGGTAAGTGGATGCTGTGGCCTATAGACATCTACATTTATCCTCGATTAAGAATCAAAACGCAGATGCGTTGTCACCCCAGAGGACTAGGAATGCCTCGTTTCTAGTAAAAAAGGGTCTCCGGATATCTACACTCACCATACGAAACACAGCAGTATTAAGCTGCTATTTTACGCTGGTATTCTGTCAGAGCGTGGTCCTCCCCGGTCGACCCGATCCATTCGTGCTACAACCATAATGTAGCAGCAGCATAATGTGGCTCTACCGCGTACATTTTTTCTGTCTTTTTTTATTATCCCTTTATACCCTTATATAGACCCCTTCTATTTATTCTGTTTTTTTTTTCTATAGTCATATTGTTTTACCGATAGATTGGTGATTACTAGTAACTAGTTACGGAGTTCTCACATCGGTCCCAAACGCTATTTCCCTGCGCCTGTGGGATAACTTTTTACATATGACATTGTGCTAGATAGATACACACTATCAATGGCCATGAGATTTTTCTAGCATTTTTTTTTAGTCGACTAATGGAATCCCTTACGCTATATCACTATAAATGAGCTATATAATACGCATGCTGACTGCTTTCAGAATGTAATACGTCAACGAATCGCATCTCTTATGCGCAGAGTGCTAAGGTGCTCCAACACACATATTCTGAAGGTCATTCATGATAAGCCAAACTGTCCAGTCATGAGGTATTGGATACACATATATGCGTGTGTACCAAGTGCCACAAACTGACCAGGAACATATATAAGTTAATGTCGTAACGTAGTTTCTGTTTATTGAAAGTCAAAGAAAGATGCCCATTTTTCATCTATGTATAAAAATGAAATAAGTCTAATTTATTTCTGAAGTCGTAAAATTCAGCTAATCGAATTGTTAATTAATTACGCTTATCACAATGTTAAAGGAAACGCAGGAAAAAATATTTTTCTATTTTTCTTTAAGCTTGTTCTACGTCAAGGGTAAACAAACGTATTACCATATTTTGAACGCATCTCAACCACCCTTTTTCTAGGACGTTTCATTTTACACACTGCTACTTTACCTTATTCAACTCTGTATCTGCGTTTTATACATTATTTTATGTTTCATTTAATCAGTGTTTCTTTATTAGTCTTTGTATAGTACAGATTAATTAAAAATAAGATATAGATAGGTTAATAATAAGTTTACTATTTGGTACAATGATTTCAAAAGGAAGGATAGGCCCATCTAAATATTTTACTCATAACTTTTTCATAGAAGAAAATGTAGTGCATATGTCAGAATACAAATGTCACATCAAAATACGACGTAACCAGGGTCGGATTTTGTAGTATGATTATCCTAATTGTACCATTTTTTCATAGTTTGTAGTAACATAGTATCGTAATAACACTAGGAGAAAATACCATAATTTTACCTAAAGGTCGACTTGTTATTGGTTATTATTTGGTTGTTATTGGGTCTTTTAAATTTTAATATTAACCCTACGATATCGAGAATTTCTTTACTGTATATGAGTACCGCGTTTTTTTTAATAAAATTAGAATAAGCTCCCGTTCTGGTCAATCGATGCTCGATTGATCCTTTTCTTTTGTACTCTTTTCGTTTTACCCTTATTGAATATAAAATATATTAGGTACCAACATTCAAAATTTTACTTACGCTAAGTTCTTTAGACAAAATTTAAACAGAAATAAAAAAACCGTCAGAAAACGAAACGTATAGATAAAAATAGATGCGTGACGCCAAAATCTCGGCACATGGGAAAAAAGAAACATGACACGTCAAACGTGATATAATTTTTAAAATAGTAATTTTTTAAAATAGTATAATTTTATTTTCCATGTACAATATTTTTGAGGGACTGATCCAGCCCTGGCCTAATCTTGGTAACGTAACTAAACTAACTGTAAAATAAAACTTTATAAATGCGTTTATATAATAATTTAATTGTAACAAAATTACTATATGGTTATTTACCGATGATACGATATCCCATGTATCTCTTATCTTTGTATCGTAATTTTTCCATTCTTTTACAACGCAACTAGACATATTTGTGACAGGCAAATCTGTCATGCGCGCGCACCACTGTCGACCGATTCGCGTTGGCCTTAAGCTGTAATTTTAGGGCCAACGAATTGGTCCGTTTTATTGTTCGGTCGGCCCGGTCCTTACGCTAGTAATATATAAGTCAATGATTTGGTAACGGCAAATCCTAGCCTAAAAAGTGATATTTACATTTTTTGGGCTTCGTAGCGTTTAAATCGTGAAAATGACTATATGACATTATTTTCTGTACTTGTAGTCTTTCTACTATACCTTATAATTATAACTATAAAACTTTACAATCAGGTTTTTAAATATACGGAAAGTGGGCATGATTCTTTTGTACTAACACTTTTATGGACCAAAATCTGAAATAAATTAATATTATTTTTTCTTTACAATTATTGTATTGACTAACCAGTAGCTTTGCAAGCCCTGAGCCCTGTATAAAATTTTGAAGCAGTTTTCCGGCATTATTTCACAAGGAACCTGTGTACCATATATGTAACCATTAGCTGTAGTTAGATCTTTAAGCTTCAAGAATATGTAACCACACTATTTCTGCCGTATAGAGCTTGTCTGCCCCCTTGGTCTAGTGGTTGTAGTAGTACGACTGCTGATCACGAAGTCCTTGGTTCGAATCCCGGGTCAGGACAAAAAATTTGACTATTGAGTTTTTTTGTCACGAAATTCTCAGCAGCTGCCCGGAGTCAGGAAGTTGGCGGTGTTTCACCCGCGTGGCTTGGAAAGTACGTATAGCCGTTGGTCCTGCGCCTGATCTATCTCCGGCCGTTTAGTTTTATCGTCGGATTATGAGAGTGAAGGAATAGAGAGTGCACCTGTGCTTGCGCACTAGCCACTACCATTTAGTGTCGGGTAACAGAGCGAGGAGAGCTTTCCAGAAAATGACATGACTAATCTTTCAACCAACAGCGCCATCTAGTATCTAATTGAAGAACTAAGCTTTATAGAAGCCCCACACTCGAACTTTCTGCGCCTGGTGGGTCAGCGCCCGTATTTACTAGAATATTCTGGATGTTTCGGTGGAAAATGTGTATTTATAGCCGCTGCAACCCGCTATCGGGGTAGTATTGACTTTGGCGAGACAAGCGAAGTCAACGAAATGTCGTGTAAACTGACCATAGACACTGGAGCCTCTCGTACGGTTGTTAGTTCCCAACTTATAAGTCAGTTCCTTTGGGACTTCGCATACAACCGAGAACGCATTAATTTGATAACAGCCACCGGTCTGCTTGGGCACTATAATGTTGTCCTGCGCTGATGGCTAGTCTCCGAGGAGATGGGCCGCCGTGTTCGAAATTTGGTCTGGAGGTCATTATAGTAGGGTCGTTAGAGAATCCACTACCCTTTATCATTCCATTGGTGTCGTAAGAAGCGACAGAGGGAAATGAAATCGGCAGTGGCATCTTCCCCGAAAACAACTCAATAATAAGAGTCTAAGTTTAGTAATATTCGTTACAACAACTCAAAGTAGTAAAAATCTTTGCGGTTACTACAAATAATCCCTCCGATGAATTTTTCTATGAGGAATTCATATGATCAGCACTTGAATATTGATGCATATATTTTATATGGTTATGCGATTTAATCAAAACTAACACGTAAAAAAGTCTAATAAAATGAGGAGCGTGGGTGGAAGCCCCCCGGCTGCACAGCCCTGCAGCGGTTGCCCGTTGCCCTGTTGATTGCGCATTATTTGCGTGTTTATACAGTTAGATCGCTTCCTAGATTGTTGCTATTGTGATAGCGTTTTTATAGGGCGGTTTTGAAGGGTGCTTTAATTAAAAATGCTTGTTTAGAGAAACGGAGTGGTACGTCAAAGACTGTTGGTTAGGGCTGTAAAGATAAATACGTGTAAATGAATTAAAGTTTCGAAATAAATAACCTATTCTTGCAAAAACACTGTTATAAGCTGTATATAAACGGCATATTTACCCATTATTCATACAATACAATATACAATAAATTTATTTCAGGCATCGAGGACCTAAAAATTAAGAACATTGGCCCGTAGCAATATACCTTACTATATATATTTTAGGTTAAGGTATATAATATACCTTAACCTAATGTATTGTATTTTGCAGAAACCTGGAGTACGCAGGATTTGAAGTTCGTTGACCTATTAGACCCCAAATGCTGCAAATGTAAAGAGATCGGATCCTCTATACGGCATCGGATGCGTTCTTCCACGAAACGCGGGACGTCTTCATCCGACGTACTTTTGTCCAAACGGGAGATGTAGAGTTGCATGGTGGGCTCCACAATACGCAGAATTGTACTTGTGCTTCATGATAAGGACATAATAAAATTATTATTTCAAACTGTTTTGTGTACATATGGTCTCCGATAAATGGCGGTATTGTCTTCTCGTATTTCCACCAGATGTAAAATAGACATTTTGTACTGTGACCGCTAATGTCATCTATTAGAAAAGTTTGTCACTCAATAGACTATTAATTATTAAGAGTTAATAAACCAGGGTGAAACCACGGTACAGTTTGTTTGCCCAAATACCTTGATAATTTTATTATGACCGTAGTTTTCTTATCAATGAATTTCTTAAAGTCATTGATTATTGAATTGATTATATTATAAAACATTAGTTTAGTACCTCAGTCGTTCCTTGAAACCAACTGTTTTTTTTTAAATATCTTAGTTAGTTAGTTAGTAATTAAATACTTCAAGTAAGTCATATACTGTCAACTAAACAGAATAAAAAAAAATACGCAATACTTCTTTTGCGTTTATACATTAAGGTCCAGAGTTAAAAAATTAAGAATAGGCGCCTATTTCGTCGGGACCACCCACAATGTCGGCCATTCATCTCCCCAACGCAACGCATTTATATATTACTCACGGCTCAAGTATCCGATTATATAACACGCAAAATTTCAATTACAACTTGTAATTAGTTTTTCGAGAGTTTTTCTTTCAGTGAGGGGGAGTGTGGAGAAGCCGATGCGCGAGCAAGATGACGTGCTCGCCTTTCCTTCTCTCTCTTGTATGCAGCTGCGACGAGATTTGAGTAATGTCCATGCCACTTATTTGATTATTTTTATGCAATCTGCGCAGGAAAATGAAGGATTTATTTACTGCATGCTCACCTACCGTTAATTAATTTCTCAAATTGCAAAACATTTCGTATTTGATATTTTTCATTATATTTTTTACAGCGTGAAATTAAAGATAAACGGGCAGATAAATAAAAAAATGACTAGTACTTACTATTATACTACATAATATTTAAATATAAAAAAGTTGTAGTGAAAAATTTCAGTATCGCTTTTACTCTATTTTTGAATAACAATTTAAAAAAATATACGAAGCCGTTATGACATGAATAATATTTAGTCATTAAGTCTTTTTTCATGATTATCATTTTAAATAAAAGAAATAATCTGTAACAAACCTTTTGAACGCCGCGCCGTAGGTACAGTGCCTACATTTTGATTCATATAGTGCTATGGGCTAATGTAAAAATCATTTGATAAATAGAAACAGAATAGGACCTAAATAATCCAAATCTTTAATTAAGTTCAAAATGTAAGCCATTTAGAACCTACATTCAAAATGGGGCTATTTTTGTTGGTTTCGATAAAATGATTAAATGTAAAGCTTTTTGTAGCAATGCTGAATCTTTGGAATATATTCATTAATTTTAAATTATGCACTTAATAAAACCTGTCCGATTTAAGACCTAAAGTCGAAATACAACTACATAATTCAAGCTTATGCGCGATTAATAACTTTACGCTCCTATAAACGCATACTATGCAATTAAACAAATCCATTTAGGTACCTATGCACGGCTAAACTTGGAGACTTATTGAAATAATGTTCATGAGCATCGTTTACGTAACACAATACCGAAACGGTTATTTTATATTTGAAAGAAGTGAAATGTTTTTATCATATTCTTGTATTGTCATCTGAATTTGATATATGTATATCCAAAATTTCAAGTTTCCAGCTCATCGGGAAGTTAGTTTAAAATCATTCCACCCAAAACGACAGGCAAACAAGAAAATGCCTTATTAAAATGAGTAAATTTTTGCTATTTGTTAAATTAATATGTCTTTATTTTATCTTCGCTTTGCTTTTTATTATTTATTAGGTTTTACACAAGTTAATGGATGCCATATATATTTTATACATTATTCAAGAAGGAAACGCCATAAACTACACACGCGTAGACTTAATTTTTATAAATTATTAGTATGACGTATTGGTAATTTCATTAACGAATTTATTTATAACAAACAAATTAATATTAGAATGAATATATTTTGGAATAAGTATCAATATTTCTAATACTCGTATGTCATTACTTTAAGTAAACCTTTCCCCGGAGAGAAGTTAATTATATGTATTTATTATATATAGGGTCGAAATATTGAAGATATTTTTAATTGTAAAAGAAAAGCGTAATGCTTCGCTGTGCATTGTAATTATGGAACTTTTTATGAAATAATACGTGTCCAATTAATTTATGTTAATTTAACAAGCATGGTCTTAATAATATGACTCTCGCCGATTGGCACACTGCGGCTAGCCGCTAATGCACTGAAGCCGGTCCATGCGAATTAATGGCAAGAGTAATGGCGATCCCATTATGGATTGCCGCCAACATACTTTAGTTGTGAAAAGAACCGAAAGTTACATTTACGATACTCTGAATACTGAGCGCTCTTGCACTCCCAACCTCACCCCTCACCCCCATTGAGGGGTGAGGCACATAGAAAACCGTGGAGTAGATTAGTTCTTATTGATGAGTCCTACCTTTATTAAAATATTAAATATAAAATATAAGCATATTTTTTTAAATTAAAAATATATGGTTACAGTAAACTTTTTTCTGCCTCCTATTTCGTCTTCGATGCTACTATCCTCTTACATATTTCTGCCAAGCAGCAGTGCGCCCACTATTGTGATCTCTTAACATGTGATCCAGTATAAGTCCCGATTATGAGGCCCCTTCATAGGTGTCGATGCATCTGTGACCTTCTTTGTTCACCATTTGTTTTTAGTGTCCTTAAAAGCCGAAAATTTACACTTCGACAAGTACAGTAGCGCGCTTAGTTACAGAACAGTTGACAGTAAACGCTTAAGTGGACAGAAGATTTCAAACATCTTCGTGGCGAGTTTAGTTAAATAAGTACAATTTTATATTTGAGGCTCGCACGCGAACACATTCCGTCATGTCAACTTATGCACTAAATTTTCTGTATATATTACTCTTCTCTATGCACTGAACTGAACTAAACTCGCTCGTTCACACGTGCAGCGAGTTTAGTTGCGGGTGGCGGGAGACCTGCGGGAGGGCAAAACTTCGAACTTAACTCGTCGAAAAATGGACCGGCCAGCTATCCCGATTTACTTAATTGTTAACTAGCTACTTAACTCACTAATTGCCGTTCAACGAGATTTTCTACTTAACTCGCCAGTTTCGCAAGTTAACTCGCTACTGTACTTGTCGAAGTTTTAGAAACCTTCGTGAGCACGCACTCGACAACTCGCCAAAATTTCAACGTAATCAAATGAATGACAAAGGAGACTTATAATAAATATAAAAAAATAAATCTTCATATATAGGATTTGAAAAGAACAGAAATAAAATTTTAAAAAATAGTTTTTATTTATATTGCATAGTCTCTACAAAAAACCTTGTTCCTTTATCACAATATTCAATGTTAAAGTTTTTAGAATGGAGTCTTTTAAAACAGCTTTCAAGAAAATTAAAACATTAATAGGCACTATGTTGAAGAGATCAGGGTTGCGTACGTGGGTAGTTCTATTCTATAGTTAATTTATAGCAATATTTTTATAGAATTAGGGTTCCAAACGAGCACACAGTCAACCTGATGGTAAGTAGATGCTCTAGATCCCTTCCAGATTCAATTCTATTTAGTTCTGCTCGACCGGAGAAGGACCACGCTCTCACAGAATACCGGCATAAAATAGCAGCTTAATGTAACTGTTACTGTGTTTCGTATGGCGAGTGTAGAGAACCGGAGCCCCTTTTTACTGGATACGAGGCATTCTTATTCCTCACGGGTGACAACGCATCTGCATTTTGATTCTTAATCAAGGATAAATAAAGATGTCCATGGGTCACATCATCCACTTGCCATCAGCTGAAATGTGTGCTCGTTCGTCAAAATTATTTTAAAAAAAATCCCCTTTCTCATTAGCCCGCAAAAGAACACAGCTGGAAATTTTTCTAAGAATGATTTATTTTATCTTAATTAACTTAACACTTTCAGTGTCAGATTTTCTGACACAATAGTAAGACAATAGCAATGAACAATATGTAGTACACGGAATAGCGAATGGCAAATCTAAGCAAATAAAAAAATCTAAGCAAATAATTCCTAAGCCTTCCTAGATGTTTTAGTTATCCGAAATCCTGACAACACTATAGATCACACTGTGTATAGAAAAATACCCTTTGAAACGATGAATCTCACTATCATCCTTCACACTTAGCGACCGTGGGCAAATCTTTGTTACAGAGAGCACGGGAGATATATCACAGCAAACATCTGACCACCGAGCTTCAGCACGTCAAGTAAGTTTTGGACGGCAAAAAGCTTTGGGTCTCGAGAGGCTGAGAGTGTACCTGTTGTGCCAGAGGTGTCATAGACAAGATTGACTAGATTTTGAAACGAACTTCAATTAGAACCTTCTACAAGCCACCGACGAAGATTAGTCAGTTCTTTCCACTCATCAAGTGTAATATACTTCTCCAAGACGCAGGAGTGTACAAGCTTGATTGTGAATGTGGTTTCTCGTATACAGAGCAAACAAAAAGATCTATAAAAACCCGCGTAAAAGAACGAATAGCTAACGTAACAACGCACCTTCTGTAGTCGCATTCTGCAGTTCGTAATCGTACTCTAGACGGCCCCAGTCATTACATCAGATTTGATAAATCACAAATCTTCGCGAAAGAACGGTGATTTCTACCAATGATGATACGCGAGGCTATTGAAATGAAAAAAAACATCCTAATTTCAATAAAGAAGGAGGCTGGGTACTACCACCCGCTTGGGACCCTATAATTAATAAAATTAAAAATAAACCCAAGCATAGCAAGACATTAAGTTCATTCTGCATAGATAGGACGAAAAGTAGTAATTAAAAAGCTGAAGGTACTCCGGGTTAACTTTGATACCGGAACACCAATTATCTCAATCCCCCGTGACCAAAGCACCCGAAACGTTGGGAATTAAAAATAAGTATAATTAAATGCGATAAAATCTGTAAAAGTAGTTTTATTCAATGTGTAGTGTTCGCATAAATATAAGAAATCATCATACAGCCCATACAAGGAAAAACATATTTAACTTCCCAGTGGGAAGTTTTCGTAATGGGTCCGATTTTGCAAATTGGAAATTTTAACATATCTCCACGTTTTAAGGTCTTTAGAGTCGAATAGTATGGTTTTTAAGAGGATATCCGTGTGTGCACATGTACATATGTATGTATGTATGTACATGTATCTATGTATGTTCGGATTCAATTTTCGCCTCGTGTATCTCGAGAACAAAGAGTAATATTGACATGGGACCAGTTTCATTTAACGCTTAATTATGTAACTTAGACCTCATAAAATTTTGAGCAAAATCGGTCAAGTCGTTTTTGTACCGAATGAAAAATTGTATAAAATATTAAAACATACGAGATTTTTTTATTCTTTCCACTGAGAAGTTAGTCGTGTGTACCTTTCGGGTCGCACCTAGGACCGCTTATATTTCTAATTTAATAGGTATAAAAATGAAGAATTGGAGAGCCTTTTCACAAAGCGAAATATTTTCAAAAATGTTTTATCTCAGTACGCGGTTTTTATCGTTTATTTTTCAGATAGGATTTACACAAAATTAATTTATCAAATGTTTTAAAAATACAGGTACACCTATACATGAAATAAAATGCATTGTTTTTATACCAGGTTCACTATTAAAATCACTAATCAAAGTCACGAATTTTCATAAAAGCGAACCTTTATATTTTTCTTAGTATATATTACCCGTTTCGAGGTCCTAGGAAGCTATACTGGCTATTTTATACGAGGATGTCCGTATGTCTATACATATGTGTGTGCGTGTGTGTATGTATGTATGTAAACATGTAAACATCTCATAATTTTGTGACGGAGTGTCCAATCGAAAATCGGTTTGCGACATCTGAAAGCTACGCTGAACTTATATTTTCTGTTAATTTAGACCGAATGAGTCACGGTAGATTCTGAGAAAACCTCAAAAATTCGAGTATTTTCATTTTCAAAAAGTAGTTTTCTTTGAAATTCTTCAACACCCTTGTTATAACCAATTCTTTAATCTAATCAGTTCTTTCATTCAAAAGACTACGTCGATTGCCGTGACCGCATCAAAATCGTTTGATTCATTCGAGAAATATCGTAAAAAAGTTGTTTTTTTTTTCAAAATAAACCTTCTGTGAAATCAGTTTTTTTGGAATTGGTTTTTTGTTAAGCAGAAAAAATTGCGTCGATTGTCGTGAATAACATCAAAATCGGTTGATTTGTTCGTTAAATATATAAATATATATAAAAAAAATTTAAAAACGTGGTTTTCGAATATATATATAAGTGGAATTTGAAGCACTTTAATATTAAAATTAACGAGAAGTTCCAAAGATGGCCTGCAGCAAGCAATTATTTATACAATAAGGGTGACAAACAAGAACACAGTTCACCTAATAAACGCTGTGGCGGATGGACATCTACATCTGTCCTCGATTACGAATCAAAATGCAGATATGTTGTCACCCGTGAGGACTAAGATGGAATGCCTCATTTCTAGTAAATAACAGCTTTTCTTGTTTTCCACCTTAATTGAATACAATTTAAATTTATTTATTATCTTTTGCTTTTACTTACATACGAGTACATTTATAATATGATTTTTAGTATTGTATATGCTTATTATTTTTATGTATTTTTTTAATTTTCCTCTACTGCAACTAATCCTTTGACTTGATGTGACAGAATCATCACCAGTCAAATCAATTTTGGGAATGGTTGCAATTAGTAAAATGTTTTTATTTGTATTATATAAATTGCACAATTTTCTCTCATTAGCTTCATTAACTGTAACTGTAATGCAATAATTAACCTGAGAGATCTCTTATATTCCTTGCTGCATCGGTCAAACTCTCGATCAGTTTCTTCCGTTTCCTAAAGTTGATCCGATTCTTTTAAAATATTTGTATAATTTTTATGCAATATAGCCATATCACTTGTTATGCACAACTGTGCATTTTCGGCAATTATATTTATTATTTTCCTTTCATTGTCATCCCTTTCTTTAACAACAGCTCACACTGCTCCCTGGATGCCTTAAGTTATCGGAGCGCAATATGAAGTTGGTTCTCTTGTTGGCGCGTCTTGGCATTACACCGTTACTCGTATTCATTTTACATCAGATCAGATCAGATTAAGAATCAAAATGTGGATGCGTTGTCACCCCAGAAATCCGGAAAAAGAAGATCCGGTTCTCTAAGCTCACCATACGAAACACAGCAGTGTCAAGCTGCTATTTTATGCTGGAATTCTGTGAGAGCGTGGTCCTTCCCCGTTCGAGTCGACCCATTCGTGCTACCACCATAATACAACTGCAGTTTGGCTCTACCACGTAAAAAGTCAGTAAATTATCAGGTAAATAATTCAAAATGGAATCTGAAACAACAATATTTACTTAATAGGTAAATCTCAAAATATTAAAGGGATAACAAATATTACACTTACAGTTATCAAACGATGTTCGTTATTTCTGTCGCATTACATTTTATCAACATTAGTTAATTTAAGTAATTATGACCTTTATTTATTTTACAATATGGATAAAGAGGTCGTAATTAACAACTTTATTTGTGTCGTTGCTTATGTAAGGTATATTGCCATAGTAATAGGCGAGCAGGTTGGCAACCGCAGTTTTTCATTGCTTTTTGCTGTTATTAGAAAGGTGCTGCTGCTCACCTTCTGCCTCAGTTCCCTCTGTCGCCTCTTACGACACCCACGGTAAGTTATGGGGTAGGTAGTCTTGCTCGCCACTGCACGGGATGTGTATTGTACTGGATATACAACCAGTGCGAGTTGCCAGTACCACCTACGGACCTGAGACGTGGCCCTTCACTGCCGGCCCTATGAGGAAGCTTAAAGTCGCTCAGCGAGCTATGGAGAGGGCTACGCTCGGAACTTCTCTGTATGATAAAGTTAGGAATGAGGATATCCGCAGTAGAACCAGAGTAACCGACATAGCCCAACGGATTAGTAAACTGAAGTGGCAATGGCCGGCCACATGGCTCGAAGAACCGATAACCACTGGGGAAAAAAGTTCCCGGGTTGCAGCCTCGTACCGACAGGCGAAGCGTAAGGTGTTCTCCACTAGATGGAGTGACGACCTGTAAAACATGCAGGAAGTCGATGGATGCAGGTGGCTCAGGACCGTGCTTTGTGGCATTGGACTTGCGAAGGGTTGTAATGATGATGAACAGCTTTAACTCAATAAGTGGGGTGGGGTTGCCGTCACCAAACAGAAATAGGATACAAATATCCATGACTGAAGTAGTCATTTTCTAATAGCTTGTTTGTCACTCCAATATAAGAAGATAGAAAGAGTTATGTTGGACTTAAACATTAGGCGAAAATCATTGTTTACAATTTATATGTACCTACATATAAACTGTAAACACCAAAAATAAGAAGAGGCTACGAATATATTTAAAGAGGTTATTTATATACAAGGTGAGAAGGTTATATAGTTACATATATTCGTATCCTTTATAATAGGTTGATCCTATATGTTTCGTATAATATACTTTGTTATACTGTGACGCCTAGTTTCCAACACTCCCTGCAACCCGCCACTGTAGCCCGAAGCTTGAAGGCCAGCTCCAGCGCGTCACTAATTGGCAATTTGTTCGATCCTAAGATATGACGTAATGATGCGAGTTCGTATATTTAAATTATTCGTCGGAAACTTGCCTTTCGATTTGCCATAAAATATATTTAGTAAGTACATACATTCATTCGTACCTACGACGTATCTTAAATAAATCAAGGGTTAATGTATCATTAGCGAGTGACTTTCGAAGGATAAAAGTATTTTCTTGTTCGTTTATTGCGCACTTACGTGTTTTACAATGTGAACGGTGTTAAGGTGTGTCGTGTGCTTTACTTTTTAGCTGTCATAAAACTGGGCAATTTTCGTAATTGGTTGTATATTTTAAATGGCGAACAAACGATATGGAAACAATTTTTATGTAGTGAAGGCGTGGGATTATCTACCAACCCATATAATCCCGCCAACGTAAGAGGCAATAGGGAAACTGAAACAGAAAAACTGGGTATCAGAATCTCCTGATAAAAACTGATAATAATAAAAAAAACTCAACTAAGTCCGCCTTGACTTGAAATTTAATATAATTACTCATGTAGACGCTCAATGGGAACAGATTTTAGGATTATATAGTACACCCAATTGACTTGAAATTAGTATAATTACTCATGTAGACGCTCAATAAGAACGGATTTTAGGATTATATAGTACACCCGATTGACTTGAAATTAAGTATAATTACTCATGTAGACGCTCAATAAGAACTGATTTTAGGATTATATAGTACATCTGATTGACTTGAAATTTACTATAATTACTCATGTAGACGCTCAATAAGAACGGATTTTAGGATAATCCCATCAAAAAAAATTCTTGATATTTTACATCTAGGTTCCGCAATAAAAAATGTATCGTGCGCTAACCGAAGCAGCGGGTGGGTATCACTTAGTGAATATATAAATTAATTATATTCTTCAAAACACCAATCGTGAAAATTTTGAAGATTACTACTTACTACCATATCATAAAATATTCTAAAATGATTATAACACAGATTAAGATGTTATCATTAATTCCACACATCCAATTTAGTTAATTCATTTTTCCTTCGTGGTTCTCTCTCCGTTTTTAAGGGATTATAGAGCGAGGAACAGAAATATAGTTTTCTTAACACTATAGTTAACATATAGTATTCACCGTCCAGCAAGGACAACGGAACAGGGGTAGCTCAGTAAAAAAAAACGCTATTTGTATTTACAATGATATTGAGAAAACCTACATGATTTGTACGTGGTAGAGTAACGCTATAGCTTTATTACTACTGCACCTTAAATTGGTCGGCTCAATTGGGAAATAAATTGCAGCCATGTTTCGCAGGGTGAGCTGGTGACTCTTTTTAATATTAACGAGGCATTCCATCTTAGTTCTCACGGACAATGAATCTAAGTGTCTATGGACTGCAGCATACACTAACTGTTGAGTGGATTGAGTGCTCATTTAGCAACTTCACTTCTATAAACTTGTCCAAAAATATTTTTTATATTAGTATATTATTCACCAACTCCTTGAGCGGCATGTCGAAATGTTTCCTGCTCTTGCTTCTAAAAAATAGCAGAAGCCCGTGCACAATATATCATATGTCAGCAATATCAAAAGTGTGTTTTAATTATTTTTAAAAAAACAATTAATCATATGCTTGGGACGAAAGTGTCGACCTACCGCGACGATTATCTTTTTCAAGATCTACAATTTAGTAGTACTACACTCTTATTTAGCTAACACTGCAAATAGTTCTAAACTATTTAAATAGGAAGCATCTGTCGGTAGCGTTATTAATTATTAATTTTAATGTCGATCTATTTTAGTTCTAAGCCTAAAACCTATCTAAAATCGCACCAAAATTTATGAAGTACTTTTAAAGTTTGAAAGTCAGGCGCACGCAGACGAGTGATTGTGAATTTCATTTTTTATTGTGTTGAGATTTCCGCGGTGTCTACGAAAATCAAAAACGGATTTTTCGCGTTTTATTAAATTCAAGTCAAGCACCAGACCTCTAAACTAAAAAGGTCTTTTCGTATTCATTACTATTACCATCACTACAGCCCATCACAGGTCCACAGCTGAACATAGGCCTCCCCGATACATTAACACATAGTACGGTTCTAAGCATGTTTCACCAGGTTGTCACTCCATATAATTGAGGTTCGCCTAACACTGCGTTTGCCTCAATGTATTAAATCGCATTGAAATAGCATTCCCTTGTCTTAGAGATAAATAATATTTATGACATTTTGTGTACTATACTATGTAAAACTGTCAATAAATTCCCATCAAGGATGGTATATTCCTTGGTGGAAAAACAACACTGCGTTTGCGAGTACGAGGTTGCCACTCCAAAATATTTCTTCCCCATCGGTTGTCGGTTCTCTCTCTCCGTGGAATTTGCCAAAATAATCCCATGGCTTCCAATAGATTATGATATCAAGCCAGCAACGGAAAACAGAGTTAATGTTGCGATAAGTCTAACACTATGATCACCAATCCGCAGACGAAGCGTTAGAACCTCACTACAACAGGAGTGGGCCATGTTTAATTGTACGTTTATGATTTCAAGAAAAAGAAGATTCACTTACTTAAATAATACTGTGTTGGTTATATAGTTGATTTTTTTATAGCATTAAGTGCCAAACGAGCACACAGTCCACCGGATGATAATTGGATGTTTCGGCCTATAGATTTATTTCACATTTATCCTCAATTAAAAATCAAAATGCAAATGCGTGTCAGCCCCGAGGACTAAGATGGAATGCCTTGATTCCAGTAAAAATGGTCTCTGGTTCTCTACACTCACCATACGAAACACCGCAAGATTAAGCTGCTATTTTACACTGGTATTCCGTGAGAGCGTGGCCCTGCCCCGGTCGAGGAGACCCATTCGCGCAACAATACAACTATAATACAGCTGCAGCGTGGCCCTTCTACGTAAAAAATGCACTTTCTCCCCTATGGTGTTTATTAGCTGTTTTTGTAGAAGAAGAGGTAAACGTGTATGCATTTGATGGTAAGTGACTACCGCCGCCCACGAACAACTGTGACACCAGGACCTTTTCTGGAAAATTACTTGATTTTTAGGAAAATACAGGTTTTTCTTGAGTATAGTAGGGCCGAGATAAAGGGCAAGCCCGATGTGGACACTTTTGGATTGGCTCACCGAGCCCACTTCTGAGATGTGTTGTGACGAAAGGAGTGTCATTTCTCCCTATCACCACAGCCGAGTTGGAGTCGCGGGCGGGCCGGGCGGGGAGAGGAGTGTATATTATAAAGAAAAGTAAGATAGAATATTTCACAGCCTGTAATTTTACTAGCTCACTGAAGACAAAAACAGGTAATTAATTTCCATTATCGGTTAAGAATCAAAATATAGATGCGTCGGCTCGTGAAGACTATGATGGAATTACTTACCTGTAAAAGGGTCGAGGATTCTCTATACTCACCATTAGAAATACTGCAGTGTTAAGCTTGCGCTTATATTCTGTGAGAGCGTGATTCTTTCTTGGATGGGCCGACTCGTTCGTGCTGAAACCCCTATACAGAGCAACGTTACTCTACGTCGTCGCAGTCGTCCAAGTCGTCCCAGTGGCCCCGATATGCGATGAAGGTGAAAAAACATCAGGTTTTAGTTGGTGCGAGTCCGTCCTTGCCCACTCGAAATTCCTCATGAGAAAAAACGCATCGTTTCTTGAAGCTCCCTAAATAGTATCGGTAAAGATTCAAAAAGTTATCGAGATAGAAAAAAAACTTCTGAAAAATCATAAAGTTGTAGACCGCCAAGCATCGAGATGGTGTGTGGAATGTTCAGAATTCTGTCGTAATGTGCAATGGTGAAACTTAGTGTCTATAATTAATCCGAATATTTGATAATTCTCAGTATACGAACTAATTAATACAGCTTTTTGAATAAAGCTTTGGAATAAGATACCTCGAAGAGGCGGTGGGGTAAAAAAAATTAGAAATTTAATTAAAAAAGTTAAAGTGAGTTTTTACGGGAGAGTGTGCGCTTCGCAGCTCACAATAACTCAGACGAATTCTATTCTTTCGGCGAGCAAATTCTTTCGAAAGCCGCTCTCGCCCTATAATTAACCACCTTTAAAACTTGTTTGTTACGACTGTGGTTCTTAAAGACTGTTCTGAATATGTTTTATTTATTACAAAGTTATACAAATGTAACTTTGTATCATGGCGTTTTAATTAGAATTTAAATATCGCCAATTTACATCTATACATCTATACATATAATAAATCTGTAGAAAAATAATTGTGTTCACGATTCACGCAAAAACTACTGGAGGATGGAGGTATATCCATAAAATTTGGTGTGTAGGCAGTAAATGAACGTGTATAACATATAGGTTACTATTTATCCGCTTACGGAAGATTAAAGAGTAAGTGTTATGTTTTTCTTCCGTTTTTTAGATAAATTTACTGTCATATTAGTGGCTCCTGATATTTCTATGAGTCATAAAGAGAATTTAACTATACTTATACTAAGAAAAGTGTGTGAAAATGAAACACATTTCCAGTTAGAAACTAGTATTTAATATGGATTACGCCTGTAAATTTAGTGCCTCTAGTTGAATAATTTTAATTACAATGATAATTATTACCACTTTTAAATATATAATGTACATGTAACGTTATTGTGTGGCTCTAATGAACTAGTTTCAATTACAGTAATAATTATTGTAAATTGCACATACTTATTAAAGGTATATATTAATTGTGTAGCGCCAGTGATAAACTGTTGGTCTTCTAGATGTTTGATATCCTATTCCTTGTATCTGCAAAATGTAAGGCGGTCGTCAACCTCACCTGTAGGCGGTACATGTTGACAAATGCCGGATAAAAGTCTTGCGACCGCCAGATGGCGAAAAATGCATCCAAAAAGCTGACTGATGAAAGAAATTAAGTATTTTGGTTTTTTATTAAATTATTTCGGAGTTATCTGTGTACTCTTATGAATTATGCTGATCTTAAGTGATCAAGGTTTAGAAAACGAAGATAGTTCAATAATAAAGTTAAAACTAAGACACAACTATAACAAATAACGCGGTTTTATTTAAATTATCTTTAATTTAAATTATTTTGAGGTAAGGAATCGTATGGGGTGGGGTGGGTACCTACTTAATTCTTTTATAAAATTCAAGGGATATAATTTTTATGAGACGTTATCGGATCGGAATGTACTCAAGAACTTTCATTAGATACCAAACACGATATATTAATCATCATTCTTTTCGTTTGATAGCACATATGATAGGCAATAAGCGGCCATGTTGAATTTTAGCTGATATCTTAAAGCCTATAAACATACTCTAACAACGTTCGGAAGAGCATTGCATTTCTAACAATACCCTATTTGTTAAAATGTACTTAAGAATATCTGAGGAAACAAATGAACATTCGTACATACATTTGATATCTACA
Source organism: Parnassius apollo (assembly GCA_907164705.1). Classification (NCBI taxonomy): domain Eukaryota; kingdom Metazoa; phylum Arthropoda; class Insecta; order Lepidoptera; family Papilionidae; genus Parnassius; species Parnassius apollo. The sequence continues at coordinate 1,522,744 of CAJQZP010000501.1, read as the reverse complement.
TGCATAGCCTGCTAAAATCATAATCCCCCTTTTACCTTTGTCGTATTCGGGTAAGCGTAGAAAGGAAGTTAGTCAAGCAAGTAAAATAATACTAGTATATACGTGGTAGAGTCATGCTCATTACCGTGTATTGGCGGTGTAAAATATCAAAAATTAACAACTACATTAATAATTATGCGTTATATTCCCAATAAAAAGAAAAATTGAACACTTTGTTATATAAGATAAGATAAATAAAATTTTTATCGTCAGGTGACAACAGCTAAATAAATAAATACAATTCGTAATAAACTCTTCAGAGAAATGTGATATAAACAATGGTTAGTCTATGACATGTTAACCAATATGCTTTTAATATAATGTCTAAAAGTCTATAATACTATGATATATATTGCATTCATCGTTGTATATTTTGTAACAATACTAAAAGGTATAAGCAGAATCTATTGCACTATGACTTTGATGGTACAAAGTCACCTGGTGTCGTAAGAAGCTTCTTCCTAAGAACAATTAAAAGTAAAAAAAAAACACTGCGGTTGCCGACCCGCTGCCCATATAACGCAATATATGGGGAAGACCTTCGTTTAGCAGTGAACTTATGATAGGCTGTAACAGTAGAGATGCTTCGGCTGTATTATGGGCCGAGGGAAGGACCGCACTCTCACAGAATACCAGAGTAAATAGGACCTTACTGCTGCTGTGACTTGTATGGTGATTGTAGAGAACCGGAGATCCTTTTTACTGGTTGAAGTGACAACGCATATTTATTTTGATATATAGTCGGAGATAGATATAGGTGCTAATGACAGCATTCACTTACTATCAGATGGACTATGTGCTCGTATATCACACTTATTGTATATAAAAAAAAACTATGATCGTAGACTGAATGTCCATTATGTCAACCACTATGTCACAGTAGTGATTGAGGGCATAAAAATTTTTAGAATAGACAATATTCTTAGTAACATAAAAAAATAAAGGAGACGTTAACACTATAATGTTTTTGTTTGTCAGAAAAACATTCTCATTAAAGATAAAAGAAGGAACAAAACACGTGTGCGTGTGGATTCATTAAGTGCCTATTTACCTCCTGCGATTATGTTGGTTCTTACTCAGTGTTGCGCACACATTTTTGTGAGCTCATTAAAATTACATTACTGCTCTTATTTAAACAGCAAGCAACTAAACGATGCTTGTTAATGCGTTTTGTTGTTGAGCATAACATGGACATGTCCCAACTGCATTTTTTTTTCAAATTAATAACAAAATACTTTTGTTAAAATATTGTGTTTATATTTAAGGAAAAGTATTTTAAGTTCCAGATGGTGTGTTCATCTTCTTCTTAATATATTTACTAAATCATTAACAAGCAAATGTTCGAGCCAAAATAAAACATTTTCTTTTTGACGTGTCACCACTCAGGTTAGAGCGTGCAGTCTAATATCCTCGCAAACTGGTTAAAGAAATATATTTATTTAACCAATATTTTTGTAGTAACTGATAACCATCATCAGTTTGTAGAAACTGGACTGATTTTTTGTGGATACATTTTCCTTTATGTCATTTACTAAAACCTCGTTCGTCAAACTGCAGGTTTTATCGAATTTGTCTAAGGCAATAAAAATATAATAATTTGTAGGTAATTTCCGCATAGTCCTGCTCACTCTTCTAATCAAATCAATTGGTTTTCAATCGTAAATGAAAGCAATGTTTGTGCAAGTTGCCAATATCTCTATATTAATATATGCCTCAGGGACTAAGAACTCGTCATAAATTTCATAAAAGGGAGTTTGATCCCCACTAATAAGCTACCATGTGCTCGGCGGCTTAGGGAAAAGCATCGAGAGAAAATTAGCTTTTTTGATAAATTAAATATTTCAAGAAAATATGATGTCCATCTACACGCACTGAAGCAGGGCGGTCACTAACCGCTCTATAACCCTCTCAGAAATTATAGGAGGTTAGTAGTATCCAGCATTGGGACGTATATATACTCGTAAGCTTTAATTTGCTTTTAAAAATCACAACTTTCATAATTTTAACATTTTGCCTTTTAATTTCTTTAATTTTACTTCTTTACGTTTAATTCCCTAATAACTCGTATTCATTATTGCTTTAAATGTATTTAAACAACTTCTTTGTGAGTGAGCATGTAAATCATGTCTACTAAGTTCAAACTTTAAATGTAAAATCTTTGCTTGAAAATATGATGTACTTTAAGTAATTCAAAAAGATTATCTTGGGATAGGGAGAAGTCTTGACTTGCCAATTAGCACGGAGTAAACAGCCCCTAAGTTCGTTCAAAAACCCCAAAATATCTTTTAAACTCGGCGCGAGTGTTAAAGTGCTTACACAAATGGATTGATGTATTTGATCGATCACTAAATGCAAAGTGCTTTGTTAATGGAACTAAAATAATAACTGCCTTTTCTTTACATTTCTTATTAATGCTAGTTTATTTATTCCAAATTAAACGTAGAGTTAAGAGGTCTGCAAATGTAGTTTTTTTAGCGTTTTTCAGTTTTCACACATTTTGTAATATTAATAACGGCTTTTAATATCATTATTATGTATACAATCTATAACATGCTCACTGCTAAACATCGTACTCCTCTATGCATAGATAACTACAAAACACGTTCTGAATCCCCTTGATTCTCTGCCTACATCATAAACTTGTCTCTATTTAGAGTTTTTCAGATTTTTACACACTTTGTAATTTTAATAACGGCCTTTCATTATTACACCCTATAATATGCTCATTGCTAAACATCCGTACTCTTCTATACATAGATAACTACAAAACACGTTCTGAATTCCTATTGATTCTCTGCCCACATCAAAAGCTTTCCTCCATTTAGCATTTTTCAGTTTTTTACACACTTTGTAATATTAATAACGGCCTTTAATATTATTATTACACCCTATAACATGCTCACTGCTAAACATCGAACTCTTCGGCATACGAGTGGATAACCACAAAGCATGTTTTAAATCCCTTGATTCTCTGCTAGTTCATAAGCTTGCCTTTATTTAGCATTTTTCAGATTTTTACACACTTTGTAATTTTAATAACGGCCTTTCATTATTACACCCTATAATATGCTCACTGCTAAACATCCGTACTATTCTATACATAGATAACTACAAAACACGTTCTGAATTCCTATTGATTCTCTGCCCACATCAAAAGCTTTCCTCCATTTAGCATTTTTCAGTTTTTTACACACTTTGTAATATTAATAACGGCCTTTAATATCATTATTACACCCTATAACATGCTCACTGCTAAACATCGAACTCTTCGGCATGCGAGTGGATAACCACAAAGCATGTTTTAAATCCCTTGATTCTCTGCTACTTCATAAGCTTGCCTTTATTTAGCATTTTTCAGTTTTTTACACACTTTGTAATATTAATAACGGCCTTTAGTATCATTATTACACCCTATAATATGCTCACTGCTAAATATCGTACTCTTCTATACATAGATAACTACAAAGCACGTTTTGAATTCCTTGATTCTTTGCCTACATCATAAGCTTGCCTCTATTTAGCGTTTTTCAGATTTTTACACACTTTGTAATTTTAATAACGGCCTGTAATATCATTATTAAACCCTATAACATGCTCACTGCTAAACATCGAACTCTACTATATAGACAACCACAAAGCACGTTCTTGATTCTCTCCCTATATCATAAGGTTACCTCTATTCATTGGTACACAGCATTGGTTGTAAATCCCTTGATTCTCTCCCTACATCATAAGCTTACCTCTATTCATTGGTACAAAGCATCGGTTGTAAATCCCTTGATTCTCGTCCTACATCATAAGCTTACCTCTATTCATTGGTACAAAGCATCGGTTGTGAATCCCTTGATTCTCTCCCTACATCATAAGCTTACCTCTATTCATTGGTACACAGCATCGGTTGTAAATCCCTTGATTATCTCCCTACATCATAAGCTTATTTCTATTCATTGGTACACAGCATCGGTTGTGAATCCCTTGATTCTCTCCCTACATCATAAGCTTACCTCTATTCATTGGTACACAGCATCGGTTGTAAATCCCTTGATTATCTCCCTACATCATAAGCTTATTTCTATTCATTGGTAAACAGCATCGGTTGTGAATCCCTTGATTCTCTTCCTACATCATAAGCTTACCTCTATTCATTGGTACACAGCATCGGTTGTGAATTCCTTGATTCTCTCCCTACATCATAAGCTTACCTCTATTCATTGGTACACAGCATCGGTTGTGAATCCCTTGATTCTCTCCCTACATCATAAGCTTACCTCTATTCATTGGTACACAGCATCGGTTGTAAATCCCTTGATTCTCTTCCTACATCATAAGCTTACCTCTATTCATTGGTACACAGCATCGGTTGTGAATCCCTTGATTCTCTCCCTACATCATAAGCTTACCTCTATTCATTGGTACACAGCATCGGTTGTAAATCCCTTGATTATCTCCCTACATCATAAGCTTATTTCTATTCATTGGTACACAGCATCGGTTGTGAATCCCTTGATTCTCTCCCTGCATCATACGCTTACCTTTATTCATTGGTACAAAGCATCGGTTGTAAATCCCTTGATTCTCTTCCTACATCATAAGCTTACCTCTATTCATTAGTACACAGCATCGGTTGTGAATCCCTTGATTCTCTCCCTACATCATAAGCTTACCTCTATTTATTGGTATACAGCATCGGTTGTAAATCCCTTGATTCTTTCCCTACATCATAAGCTTATTTCTATTCATTGGTACACAGCATCGGTTGTGAATCCCTTGATTCTCTCCCTACATCATAAGCTTACCTCTATTCATTGGTACACAGCATCGGTTGTAAATCCCTTGATTATCTCCCTACATCATAAGCTTATTTCTATTCATTGGTACACAGCTTCGGTTGTGAATCCCTTGATTCTCTCCCTACATCATAAGCTTACCTCTATTCATTGGTACACAGCATCGGTTGTAAATCCCTTGATTATCTCCCTACATCATAAGCTTATTTCTATTCATTGGTACACAGCATCGGTTGTGAATCCCTTGATTCTGTCCCTACATCATAAGCTTACCTCTATTCATTGGTACACAGCATCGGTTGTAAATCCCTTGATTATCTCCCTACATCATAAGCTTATTTCTATTCATTGGTACACAGCATTGGTTGTGAATCCCTTGATTCTCTCCCTACATCATAAGCTTACCTCTATTCATTGGTACACAGCATCGGTTGTAAATCCCTTGATTCTCTCCCTACATCATAAGCTTACCTCTATTCATTGGTACACAGCATCGGTTGTGAATCCCTTGATTCTCTCCCTAGATCATAAGCTTACCTCTATTCATTGGTACACAGCATCGGTTGTAAATCCCTTGATTATCTCCCTACATCATAAGCTTATTTCTATTCATTGGTACACAGCATCGGTTGTGAATCCCTTGATTCTCTCCCTACATCATAAGCTTACCTCTATTCATTGGTACACAGCATCGGTTGTAAATCCCTTGATTATCTCCCTACATCATAAGCTTATTTCTATTCATTGGTACACAGCATCGGTTGTGAATCCCTTAATTCTCCCCCCTACATCATAAGCTTACCTCTATTCATTGGTACACAGCATCGGTTGTGAATCCCTTGATTCTCTCCCTACATCATAAGCTTACCTCTATTCATTGGTACACAGCATCGGTTGTAAATCCCTTGATTATCTCCCTACATAATAAGCTTACCTCTATTCATTGGTACACAGCATCGGTTGTAAATCCCTTGATTATCTCCCTACATCATAAGCTTACCTCTATTCATTGGTACACAGCATCGGTTGTAAATCCCTTGATTATCTCCCTACATCATAAGCTTATTTCTATTCATTGGTACACAGCATCGGTTGTGAATCCCTTGATTCTCTCCCTACATCATAAGCTTACCTCTATTCATTGGTACACAGCATCGGTTGTAAATCCCTTGATTATCTCCCTACATCATAAGCTTATTTCTATTCATTGGTACACAGCATCGGTTGTGAATCCCTTGATTCTCTCCCTGCATCATACGCTTACCTTTATTCATTGGTACAAAGCATCGCTTGTAAATCCCTTGATTCTCTTCCTACATCATAAGCTTACCTCTATTCATTGGTACACAGCATCGGTTGCTAGTTGGAAGTTGACACTTGAAACCATTCTTCTCTATGGGTTGTCAGTTCTTTAAACGGTATGTGGCCGATCCGTTTCAACCACAGTTTCTCAGTTTAGATATGTCGGTAATTCTCCTTCTGCAGTGGATATTCCAAGTACAGATTTTATCGCGTCCCCTCAAAGTCCGTTGTGTAACTTTGAACTCTTATATTATACTCGCAATGCCAAAATGATCTAAGTCGTATGAAATAAGAATTTTACGATATAGTTGCCAATAATTTATATTACGGTGTAAGAAAATTTATATAGCGGTGTAAGAATATCCACTGCACCATATCGTCCCATTGGCTGAAACAAACCAACACAATAATAAACTGAGGTTGCCAACCCGTTTGCCGAGCCTGACTTATGGGGGAGGCCTATGTTCAGTAGTGGCTTTTGATACGCTGTAACGGTATGGTAATGGTAATTGTTATAATAAATTTACTATTCGTATAATATGCGATATTTTATTACTTGACACTATACCACGATTAGATTTTTTTGATACTTTAGTTTTTAACTTTATGTAGATTACATCATGTGTCCATTTCTATGTAATATTTAAATAGATATTTTATATCATAAAATGGCACATAAAATTCAAGTATTTTATCGCATAATTGAATCCTGCAGTGACATTGGGTCCTTACCACGAGTTATATTTACGTCGATTTAGTTAACTATATAGGTATATGTAAAGATATTTATTAGCAACAAGCAATTCAAGATTTCCTCTTACAAGTAAGTTTCCATATTATTTCAATTACTAAATATTGAGTTTAGCAATTAATTTGAAAAGAAAGGAATTCATTTGGAAGGAATTTTGGCGGTGTAAACTTTGTTGAAAAACAAATGTGGCTATGAGGTCAACTTTGGCCTCACCCATCGCATGAGATATCGGAATGGTAAAGACATTCGGATGATTTATAGTTAGTCTTTGGCTGCCTAAAGTAACATGAAATGAACTTGTTTGATCATCTGAAGCCAGAAAATTCATCCTGTATTATTGGCTATACCACTACAGACTAGACTCCTCTTCCACTACAGACTACAATAAATAGTCAAATACAATAATACATGAAAACAGTAATATGTTGTTCTATGAGTAAGTAATATCGAAATGGTACTTTTGTCACTTTATTACTAGTCGCCAGCTTTTTAAATTGTTTGCTAGACGAAGACTAAGAATGCGCCAGCTGACAACTATTACTTAAAAGATTTGCCTGAACTCATCACAATTAGTCGGGGCACTTAGTACAGACCAGATCACACTGTGCCCATCGCTGTCTCTTAAATTTGGTCAAAGTTGAAAGGTAACATCGCACACAGGGATGTGCTCAACTGTGATATATAATTGTTAAAAGCATTTGCCTTTGACATTAAGAATGTTTATGATGATATAAAAGTATAAACATTTATTTTACTTCATTTTATTGTCGGTAGTTATTTTGTTATCAGTAAGTGCGTACCCAACGGATCTTTGCAAAAGCAGCCCACAGTAACTTTCAGAATGATTTCACTAAAAAAATTTATTTTATTTTATTTATTAAAACACACGTTTTCCTTATTAAATAAATATATTTATTTACACAGTAACATAAAACTGAAAAATTACTCCATCGATGTCCGAGAAACTTTAACTTTATTGTTGTCTATAGCATAATGTGTTAGATGAAATATAAACTAGCCAATGTTTCTATAACGACAGTTCAAAAACTTTTTTATACATAAATACAATTTTATCGTAAAAATCTTTATGTTACATTAAGCTTAATTCTTAAAAAATTTAAAGCACAATTTCTAGTTTTTTTTCCAACATTTTCATTATATTTAAATCAATAAGTTAGCGGATGAAAAACTATGTTGATAAATTTGTAGAGGCGCGAACAACATTCACCAAAGCTATGGCATACAGAAAACACAATTATTACAGAATGCCTTAAACAGCACATAACTTTAATATTTATACAGTGGCACTCTAATCATAGCGCCAATAGTTCCAAAAGTTCATTTGTATTTATGCTATATTTATCCTCTGTTTAGACTATAATCAATTTAACGGGAAGTTATCTTTGGTAAAAATAACATAAAAGTAACATATAACTACGTAACCAACCAAAATAAAGAAAAATAAAAGAATCACAAAAAATATTTTTAATAAAAGTTCATACCTTGTATGATAACAATATTTACGTTCGATAAATGTACATACAATTTCATAACAATGAGATCGATTTTAACAAATCACTATTTAATTGTGGACCTGAATCGTTGTATGAAAGTGTTGTAGGTACTATAGCTATGGATATTGTGAGATACTGTTCACACTAAATGATAAAGTATATTATGTAATCTATTGTAAATACAAGGAGTGCCTAACTTGGCTATGCGAGACTGCAAGCGATCTCGCGTCCTGCCCACGCGACGTCGCTATCTTAACATGTAGTCTCAAATCGTATACATAATGGAAATATCGTGTTCTGACAACGTTATCGCGTCTCATCCCGGACATTTTGTAAAGTGGCCGCATATATATGTACATGGCCCGCCTCCTAGCCTAATGTACTCGAGCGATGCTTTTAAAATACGCCCGTCGAGATGCTTCGATGTAATTCTGCACTTAACCACTTACAAGGGGCCAACTCACGTTTATAAACGTCTGTAATTCAAATTGCACTTTTTTAACTTTTAATAAGCTGCCCATTAAAGATCTTTATTCTTACAAACACTTTTTATGATACAAAAATAAAGTGAAACACCAGAAACGTAATTTGTATTTTTGTGGATTTTGTAGATTAAAATCAATGAAACGCCACAAATATCTAAAATTTACCGGATGTTGAACGTGTCTCGTCCTAGATACTGATCCGACGCAGCCTCAGTATTCAGGAATCAGTGAGGTTTTACCTGTAACAAAACTCATATTATAGCAACAGAATAAAATTTATACCTGCTATATCGGCCCTAATAAATTTTAATATATAGTGCACAAGAATGTCAAATAACTTTAAATTTAGATAGAGACAGAAGTGTATGATTACCGAGTTAAAAGTCAACGGTACGAATTCCCCTACACGTAGGGGAATTCGTACCATCTGGTAAGATGGTCGGGATTCGTCTGGAAACTCCTGACATTTCAAATGATCTCCAGACTCCCGACAAAACTCAAAATCCCCAGACAAAGAGCAAAAAAAAACTCTCGGAAAGTTAACGTATGATCTTTAATAAAATCTAAATTAGTAATTAGTCTGAATTTTGAAGTAAATTGTTTGAATTTTAAATATTTTCTGAATAAAGAATTCAAAATGGTGGACTCTAGTAAAGTCTAATGCCACATTCATGTGGCAACCTAAAACTTAGTGTAGGTACTTAAATTAGATTTGTTTAAAGTATTTTTAGTGGCCTCCACTACAAAAAATAAAGTTTTTATTTTTATTTTTTATATCTACCGACATTATCAATACTTGTCCAGATACTTTGGTCTTCCGATCTGGCAAACCTACCTACGTTACCAATAATACGATCTCGTTACCTGCCCTAATTGATACGACGTTGTTTATATTATTTGTAAAAGCTGTTCCATTAGTAACAGTTTTGTATATTAAAGAACAACTTAGTCGATGTAAATAATGTATACAACTACAGTAAACGACTAGAAACTTAGTCGAGAAAATAATGATAAAAAAAGAAGACGAGTAAACTATATTTTTATCTATAAAAATAAGTATTAAATATATCAATGGTCTTCTGACGCATTTTTAAAAACGACGTTAAAGAAAATCCTTAATTTTACTACATTTTTTACAAACTATGTAGGTACATAACGCTAACTGCAAATACATGTCCGTTATCAAACAAGTTTCATCAGTTCATTTTATTTGTGATTACTAATGTTTTAATGCAAAATTCTAATTCCAAGTATATATCTATCCTATACCTTTAAACGAGCAATTCTTGTATATATATATATATATATATATATATATATATATATATAATCGGAATCTCGAAACGGCTCCAACGATTTTCATAAAATTTTGTGTCCAGGGAGTATCTAGCTAGAATTTATTTTTAGAAAATGTCTTTTTCTCCGTGTTTTCAGGCAATGAAAAACTGCTACAATATAAGAAGGTAAATTTTGACGCTGCGTAAATGATCGTAATAGCTCAAGTGGATATCGAGCGGTCGCGAAATCGTAATGCCTTGGTTTGCGCCCTGTCTTCGGGACTTTTTCAAGTTTCCTTCTTTTGTGAGAAAATCTATTATTTCGAGCCCTTTTTTTAGTGTTTTTTACAAATACGAAAATTTTAATTAAGCTAATTGCATAAACATTTTAAATTAAAACCGAGCAAAGTCCTCACCGAGGCGAGCAGTCGGCGTGGCAGCGTCGGTCATCGTGCGGCGTCGCACACGTCGGGGTCGGGCGGGCTGCCGTATCCACTGGACGCGTCGTCCGCGCCTGCGCATCCGCCACCCTCCTTATCTGCCAACGCAACCCCCGCCGCTCCACACGCACCCACTTGGTACCCGCCACTTGGCGACTGTTTAGAAAGTTTAGAAAGAATAATTGGCATGTGGTAGTGGCATAAGATAATCTATTGATACACCGCATTAATAATAATAATAATGTCCTCCAGACCGAATTTCGGTCACGGTGACCTGCTTCAACGGAGACTAGTCACTGGTGCACGACAGGATTATAGTGCCCAAGTATATGCGCAAGCACAGATGCACTCTCTATTCCCTCACTCTCATAATCCGATGGGACGGTAAACCGACACGACGGGAGAGAAGATCAGGCTCAGAACCAACGGCTTCATGTGCTTTCCGAGGCTAGAGGTTGAGACACTGCCAAATTCCTGACTTCGGGCAGTTACTGGGAATATCTTGACGGAAAAACTCAATAATTGATTTTTTGGCCCGACCCGAGATTCGAACTCAGGACCTCATGATCAGTAGGCGCACTAATATAACCACTACACCAACAAGGCAGCCACCTCATTACTAAGTAAAATGCTTGGAAACACTACATGTGACGGACGGATGCCCATGTACTCAGCAAATGTTTAAGATGTGTTTAACAATGACTTTATTCAGACCGATCACGTATTCAGCGTCATAGTGGGGGCTTTTGGTACTATGATTGTTAATTCACCTCCCAAAAATGGTCTTTATGGCATGCCCTCACTGTGGCATAGACCTATATTCCGATTAAGGATTGTTTTAAGAGTGATGAGAATAAGAAATTATTTCTTACTGCTTTAGCGTTAGTCACTATATTATGCCATCTGCGTTCGGTGTTGTAAAGATGTCTTTCGTTTAGTTCGATAATCTCGATTTATATGTATTTCCTTCAACCATAATTATAATTTACGAGATTTGTATGTACCTATTATATTTTTATATACAGGCCATAGGGAAAGCCTGTTAAAATATGTTTATTTTTTTATTTTTGTATCAAACAGGCCAGTTATAACGTTATGTCTAATTCCAAATAACAGTACTTCCACTGATGTGTTCCAGTTTGAAGGTTATAGGGATTCAGTATAATTATAGACGGTGTGCCATCTCATCTTAGTCTTCGAAGGTGACGACGCATCTGTAGCCTAGTTGGCTGCAGGTGTTCTGGACTACAGTAGCTGCTTACCATCAGGTGGACTGTAAGTTCATCTGTTACTTAAATTTTATAAAAAAATATTGAAAAAGGACTATTTACAAGTTAAAATACATTTTTTATAGAATAAGGGTGACAAACGAGCACACAGTCCACCTAATGGTAAGTGGATTCTATGGCCGTTTCCGGTTCGGTTCCGGTTTCCGTCTCCGGTTCTCTACACTCACCATACAAAACACAGCATCATTGAGCTGCTATTTTACACTGTTATTCTTGATAGCGTGGTCCTTCCCCGGTCGAGCCGACCCATTCGTGCTACAACTATACTACTAATATAGCGGCAGCCATACCACTTACAAAATGATTCAATTTCGAATTTTCCTCCACATATTTACAACCTACATTAAAATATCGTGTTTAATTGAAAATGGTTCCGCCTCGGGAACATTTTCGCGCGACGTTTTTTTTGAGATTTCAAATGACTGAACAAATTGTTAGATAAACTTAAAATGTCTATGGATAAAGGCTCTTTTAAGGCAAACCTGTACCGCTGGTAAAACAAATTTCAGGTACAGTTGACTAAATTTTAGGAGTTGAAAAAAGGTAGTCATCCTTTGACAGCTGTTATGGAAGAAAACGTCCTAAGCTCAGTGAAAAAAATTATTTTAGAGAATACCGCTACCACTACCGTTAAAGTCCACTAAAGATAAGCTAAAGATAAGCCCCCCTCCCCATAGATTTCCTCAAACGTGTGATATTTGCCACAGTTGCCCCGCTTGGCAAGCGGGTTGGCATACGCAGTATTTTTTAATTTTAGTCGTTATTAGGAAGACATACACGTGGTACACATACAGGACAGAGCCATGATGCAGCTATACGAGTTGTAGCACGAATGGGTCGGCTCGACCGGGTTAGGACCACGCTCTCATAGAATATCACCGTGAAATGGCAGCTTAAAGCTGCTGTATTTCGGTGAATGTAGAGAACCGAAGGCCCTTTTTACTAGAAACGAGGCATTCCATCTTAGTCCTCTGGAGTGACTACGCATCTGCATTATGATTCGATGATGAATGTAAGTTTCTATGTGCAACGACTTAAAAAAAGCTGCTACCCCTGATTTGTTCCCTCTTTCGCCTTTTACGACACCCACGGGATGATATGGAGTAGTGGTTAATTTTACACCACCTCTACATTAAAGAGTATAGACGAATTAAACGAGATTCAGAAAATATTGCCGTTGGATCCGAAAACGTTTATGCCGGCACACTCATGTCTCAAAACGAGCGACGTTTTGCACAGTACAGCAGTTAAGCTTTTGGGTCACCTTCCTTACAGCCTTGATTTAGCGCCATGCATTTGGCTTCCTTTTATTCTCAAAAATAAAAACTGTGCTTAAAGGGAAACAGTTTTTATCACCGGAAGATTTACTAGCAGTGATCAAGTAGATCGCAGGGAAGGTGTCTAAGGCGGACTGAAAAAACTGTTTCGAAAATTGGTTCATGCGCATGAAACTTTTATTACCTAGATACTGGTGAAGAGTTTTTATAGTAATTATGGATAAATCTAAATTATAGATCTTTTTTTTAATTGTGTAAAACTTTTTGAGTCGCCGCGTATTCTTTGCAGGAATTTCTTAGAATTCAGCATCGACTCTTAGACACTAGTTTGCATAAATTACTGTAAACTGGACATGTTTTAATGTGAAAGGCAATCCCGTCTGTGGCGAGGTACGTAATAATTTCTTATCATTAGATTCTAACCATAAATCTACGACAAATTCTATCAAAAATGACAGCAATGGAAAAATCTGTGCACAAAATTTGGTTACGCTAATTTCTTTTTGTTACACATGCTTCATTTTTATTCGTATCTCTGATGCCAATTTTCGCATCATATTTTATAGCCGCCTGGGAAATGACGTAAATAAAAATAAACTAAACCCGCAAATATAGGTAATTTGATTTTCGATGTTAGCAATTCTCTTGTCGAGCTCCAAACAGTAGACCGTGAGCGCAATCAAAAAGTCGATTAGAAATGTCGCGCGGCTGAATGGGTTCCCTCCACTCGCGCGACTCATAAAATGAAATAGATTCCCCCACATTCGCATTCCGACAAGCGTTCGTACGAGAAAGATTAATGATCACAAAAGAAACATAATAAAGTGGAGATAGAATCTTCCACTAACAGTGTCCTTGTGGGAGTTATTTACTTCGCTGAGTCGACTTTTTCACGTGCCCTTTATTTAGGACAGGAACATTTTAAAGAAAGGCCGATTATAAATAAAAAACTGGCGGTAAAACACAACATAAAATAGTTGCTACTTATATTAAGATCTGTGTTAAATTGATACTATTGAAATAACGTTTGAGGCATCGTTTAGATCATAACAATTATAATATAAATAATTATAATTAACAATTTATTGCGTTCATATTGATGAAATTATGCAATTGTGTTCCCAGTCTCAAAAACCGAACTGGCCCACGTAAGTGTATACGGTTCAGTAATTGATAAATAAATTGTATCGATGGCAATGAAATAAAGGCGTGAGAATCCAGCATTATCGATCTGGTTCTATAAATTTCTTTATTTTATTTTTAAAATCAATCACTTCCATAACTGCGTTAATTAAAATTTGCAAACAACACAACATCTAACCACGAGAAGCCTTGTTACAATTACATATAGTTTAGGTGGTTGCAAATTGCAAAGCTAACTTATCTGATTAAACATGCCTCTAGTATTATTACAAGATATGAGTATCACATATAAGCATAGCTTTTTATACTGTAATTAGTGGCATTATATTTTTATTTTTACATAGTAAAATACAAGTCGTGGTAGCTCGCTAACATTGCAGTACGCGAATTAGGTTTCAACACCGCCGGCATTAATGAAATTTTTATTTACAATTTTAAGTGCTAATTTAATACGTACTTTACGGTGAAGGAAAACATCATGAGGAAATCTGCATGTTTTAGACATTAAAAATATTTCGAGGACATGCGCAATCCACCAAGACGCAGCAGCGGAGCCCTAGCCCTAAAACCTCAGAAATGAAAGAAGGCCTGTATCCAGGATTGGGACGTAGTAGACTTTTTAACTTTAACACAGTAAAATATTTTTATGACAGAAAATTAATAATAACTTGTTACAAAAAAAGAAAAGATTTACCTGCAACCCACTGACTTGTCTTCGTATATGCGCCAGGCCACTGGGATTTGCCGCCATGGTCGCAAACACCAGCCTCTCTTCGTAATCGTACTCGCAAAGTATCTTGTTGTCACACAGATAAAATCTGTCGCCTACGCAGAACCTGCATAAAATTATGGACATTGATATAAAGCAGGAGACATTAGGTGTGTATCAAATTTTATAAATACGTTATTGAACAATTTAGTAATTCTTCGCTTCTTACAATACGTATTTAAGCTAATTTATCGATAGATGGCGGTAGAATTATCTTCATCAAGCCAACCATAAGTACCGTGAAGTGGGGGTGAAAATTACTAGATGTCTACTATATGTACTATGTATATGTGATAAAAGCAAATCTTCTCTACAAAAGGTCGATGTCCGACAATGGACTTTTGCCGACTAATAAAGGTAGAGTGTGACCCCTGTGATCGACATTGGTCTGACGAACACCTGCTCCACTTTTATATTTTAATAAAGGGTTCATAATGATACCTACAGCCTTTAGGCTTTAAATTGTAAATTAATTTTATAATTATTTTTATGGCATCTGATTCTAGGAGATATCGTAATAACTGACTTAGGGGAATGGTTGGAAAACTTATAAGCTCGGATGGCTGTTTACTCTAATTATACTTGAGTATTGACTTTTTATGTGCATAAAATGGAAATCTCGTACAGAGAGAGAAAGAACACTTTACCTGTGATTGCACTGTTGACAGGCGAAGCATTCTAAGTGGTACACAAAACTCTTCGCTCGCATAACCATTTCGAAGGCTGGAATTACTTTGTTGCACGCTACACAATTGCCTGTAGCACCAAATAACCTGTCAAAAAACCGAGTTATAAGTAAGATGGGTTATATTTGATACGGTATAAGTTAATAATGTTCTTTAAATTTGTCATTTAATGGCGCCTTCCACGACAAATATTTTAATGTCATGAAAATTACAATAACCAAAACTGCATAAAACGATACAAACTGCGTAATACAACTAAGTCGTTAAGTTAGTTACAAAATTATATTAAGGGGTTTATACACTGACCTCTATATATACAAGTACGCCATGTATATATAAAGGTGGGTTTACAATTGACAAACGTACCGAATATATAAAACCTATTTCGTAAAAATTTCGTACATTTTATTGTGAAACAAAAAATTACCTAAGATAATCCCTCTTGCAGAGCATTAGATCGGCTTTGTAGTATAACTTGGAGCCAACTTCTCCGAGACGACAGTCACAGCAGCCACATTTGAGGCAGTCTTCATGCCAGAACCTCTCCATCGCTTTCAATAGAAACCTTTCGGTGATAACTTTCCCGCACTGGGCGCATAGCCTTGCACCCGTGTTCCCCGTTACTGTGTTGTTCAGTGAATATTTATTTTCTTCTTGTTGATCTGTGAAAAGAATACTCTAATAAATGATATGATAATCAAAAATTTGAGGATTTCAAACGATACATTGACGTTCTTAATCCAACTAAAAATAATAATGCTTCAAATTATATCTTTTTTTTGTACACTGTGTAAACGCGATCTTACGAGTACAGTCCACCTGTTAAGAGGCTACTGTAGCTAGCGGAGACCTGCAGCCAATTACAAACAACGGAGGTTACAGATGCGTTTTCACTAAGGACTAAGATGGAATAGCTGTCTGTCTGTAATTATACTAGTGCTCCTCTTCAGACCGAAACTCAGCAGAGCATGCACTGCTGAGCGGCAGAAATAGATACCTACCTACCCAGATGAACCTAAAGTAATAATAATAATGTCCGAGAACGGCGGCCTGCCTCAACGGAGGCTAGCCATCGGCGCAGGACAGGATTATAGTGCCCAAGTGTATGCGTAAGCACAGGTGTACTCTCTACTCTCACTCTCATAATCCGATGGGACGGTAAACCGACACGACCGGAGAGAGATCAGGCGCAGGACCAACGGCTTTACGTGCATTCCGAGGCACGGCGGTGAGACACCGCCAACTTCCTGACTCCGGGCAGCTACTGAGAATTTCTTGACGGAAAAACTCAATAATTGATTTTTGGCCCGAGCCGGAATTCGAACCCAGGACCTCATGATCAGCTGTCGCACTACTACAACCACTAGACCAACGAGGCAGTCAACCTTGAGTATACATAGATTATAAAGTGTAACCAGTCGTTTAGAAACTAAAAGTGTAAACATAAAATTGTTGTAATTTATATTCTCTACAAATTCACGTATCGATTCATCGTCATCATCATTACAGTCCTTCACAAGTCCACTGCTGAACACAGGCCTCCCCCAAGTAATGCCACAAAGCACGGTCCTGAGTCACCTGCATCCATCGACTTCCTGCATGTCTTAACCACGTATCAATTAAAACGAATTAAATCTAAAATCAACTTTACGTCACTTATACTATACAAATAAAGTATGTTCCTAAAGAGCAATGAGCTGCAAAGGCCAACGAATCTTACTAGGTACAAATCTAAATGTAGAAATATAATTAAAATTTTACACATATTTATAACTACGTAATGAACGGAAAATGGTACTTAAACGATCTGTTAAGTCTTAAATTATGTGCAATAATTTTTATTAGCCTCCATAAAAAAGCAAACATACTAATTAAGATAAAACTACTAGAAATGTCTAAAAGAAAATGTTTTGCTTTTAACGACGTAAGGAAATGCCTCGGATTGCTGATAATGTTTTTACTGTAATTTAAAAATTTTGCAAAAATTATCGGATGCCTTAGCATTACCTAAGTTTTCGCGAAGCATTTTACTAAGAAATATGTACCTTCGTCGTAGCTAACATATTGGCATAATGTCTCTGAATAAATCACATCGTTAAAATAATTTATTGTAGAAATGTAAAAAATTTTAATTCATTATTTGTACGTGATACAAAATTATTTATAACATACTTTGTTTTAACTTAACGTAATGCAAATAGAGGTTTATTTCGTGCACCTAACTTGTGACACGCAAGATTCACTTTGCTTGAAAGTAGAGGAGAGTCGATGATATTATGTAGTAATTTGTACAACAACATTTGATGTCAACTCTTATATCACGGATCTCATATATTAACCATTTTTATATAAACTTAGTTTGATAAAATTTTTAAACTTTGAGCAGTTCAAATTTTGTATATTTTCCGAGTTTTTGTTGCAAAAGCGAACGTTGTAAAATACAAAACTATCCCCGTTTATTTGCTGATGCGATAGAAAGATGATGTGATTGCATACTATTTAATTTATACATCAAAAACGCATAGGTCGATTGCGTTGATAGCCTCCCGACCCCCATTTTTTAATCTCGTGCACAGTTAAATGACGTATATTTGATTGAAATTGATCGGGCAAAATCTAATTCAATTTTTAAATAACTATCATATTCAATTTTTAAATAACTATCATATTCAATTTGAGCATTAAATAATGCAAAATTCATTGTTTAATGCTCAAAGTATTCTGCATAAAATGTTATTGTCTAGTACATTTTTATAGGATAAGGGTGACAAACGAGCACACAGTCCACTTGATGGTAAGTGGATGCTGTGGCCCCTAGACATCTACATCCATCATCGATTACGAATCAAAATGCAGATATAATGCCTTTTTAACCCAAAGTTAATCATTACGCCTAAGTTAAACACACTTGGTACACTTGCTGCGGTACGAATGGGTCGGCTCGATCGTGAATGTCCACGTTGGCATAGAATACCGGGGAGAAATACCAGGTGTTTCGTATGTCGAGAGAGGAGAACCAGAAACATCATCCTTAGGGGTGACAACGCATCCGAATTAACATTCTTACTTGAGGATAGATGTGGATGTCTATAGGCCACAGCACCTCTAGTAACTCTCTATCGTAACGTTAATAATACGATTTATTTCTACCTGGATAACTATATTTGTTTATTACAAGAAAAAAGTTAATTTAGTTTCGTTGCAGATTAACCGATATTAACATTCTTACTTGAGGATAGATATGGATGTCTATAGGCCACAGCACCTCTAGTAACTCTCTATCGTAACGTTAATAATACGATTTATTTCTACCTGGATAACTATATCTGTTTATTACAAGAAAAAAGTTAATTTAGTTTCGTTGCACATTAACCGATATTAACATTCTTACTTGAGGATAGATGTGGATGTCTATAAGCCACAGCACCTCTAGTAACTCTCTATCGTAACGTTAATAATACGATTTATTTCTACCTGGATAACTATATTTGTTTATTATAAGAAAAAAGTTAATTTAGTTTCGTTGCACATTAACCGATATTAACATTCTTACTTGAGGATAGATATGGATGTCTATAGGCCACAGCACCTCTAGTAACTCTCTATCGTAACGTTAATAATACGATTTATTTCTACCTGGATAACTATATTTGTTTATTACAAGAAAAAAGTTAATTTAGTTTCGTTGCACATTAACCGATATTAACATTCTTACTTGAGGATAGATGTGGATGTCTATAGGCCACAGCACCTCTAGTAACTCTCTATCGTAACGTTAATAATACGATTTATTTCTACCTGGATAACTATATTTGTTTATTACAAGAAAAAAGTTAATTTAGTTTCGTTGCAGATTAACCGATATTAACATTCTTACTTGAGGATAGATATGGATGTCTATAGGCCACAGCACCTCTAGTAACTCTCTATCGTAACGTTAATAATACGATTTATTTCTACCTGGATAACTATATTTGTTTATTACAAGAAAAAAGTTAATTTAGTTTCGTTGCACATTAACCGATATTAACATTCTTACTTGAGGATAGATATGGATGTCTATAGGCCACAGCACCTCTAGTAACTCTCTATCGTAACGTTAATAATACGATTTATTTCTACCTGGATAACTATATTTGTTTATTACAAGAAAAAAGTTAATTTAGTTTCGTTGCAGATTAACCGATATTAACATTCTTACTTGAGGATAGATGTGGATGTCTATAGGCCACAGCACCTCTAGTAACTCTCTATCATAACGTTAATAATACGATTTATTTCTACCTGGATAACTATATTTGTTTATTACAAGAAAAAAGTTAATTTAGTTTCGTTGCACATTAACCGATATTAATCGTGACATTTAATGTCACGATTAATATCGGTTGTGGGCCGATCGTGTTCTACGCTGTAACAGCTTCAATTAAATTAGAGTAGAAGCATACAAGGAATTGATGAATTGTTGTACTAAGATGCGCGTACGCATTACTCTAAAACGAGAAAAAGTTGGCAACATTGTGAAGCGTGCAAAACAAAACCATTAAACACATTAACAACGTTCTATAAAACCTTATGAGGCTTTGTTACTCTAAAAGGTTTAATTAAATTTCTAATGACCTTTCACAATAATAATCGCAAATGTAGATTTTGTGCGGCTGAATACATTAAAACATAATATTGTTCAGGTACTTTTGTTTAAATGGATTCTAAGAGTTTTAATATTTTATTTTTTTAAGATCCCAATATTTACTCTCTCTTGCTCTGTTTCTATTTATTTTTGGTATAGCTCGTTTAATAAGACAGTCTAATTTTATCTGTTTGCTCCTCTCGACATTCGCTATTTTCGAATAATCGTCCTATTTTCTCTTTTCTGAATCACTCTAGTCAAGAAATCTTTTTTTATTTATTTAAATCAAACGATTTGGCTTACAGAACGCATTCTAAAACATCAACATAATCTTAAAATACATTTCAAAGTCATGCAAAATAAAATAATGAATTATACAAAAGTAGAGATTAAGTAGTATGGCAAATAGAATAATATATTATAATTAATAAAACATTAGGAAATAGTAAAGTGTCACACAACCTTAAAATTAATAATAAAAATAAAATAAAATAACACATTTAAAAATTTCAATTTAAATCTGAATGAAATTCGAAAAGCTGTCGTCAAATATGTCGAAATATTATATCTAAACAATCGCAACCTTCTTCCTCAAAGTGGTTTCCTTATGTCCCGGAAACCGGCGCTGTCGCGTAGATAGATACTCATTTTGTATTTTATCCCGTCTTATCTACTCAGCATCCGGATAAAATTATTACGCTGATGCATTTATTAGGTAATAAGTCGCACCCTTTAGTTTAACTGGAATACTTAAGTCAGTCAGTTACTTTTCACCATTTGAGTCATGTGGCTCGCATTTGGTGTTGCAAATATCCCTCTATCATCGGTCTATAGCGTGTCTTAATGTCACACCTGGTGACCGAATGTGTGATATAATTGCTGTGTGTATATGAGAGGGTTATCAAATGCTAGATACTATTATTTCTAGCTATTCACTGGGTATTGGCAATTTCCATATATTTTTGGAATATACTATACATTTCGCGAAGACTCCATTAGATTTTCGTCTATTCTTAGGCTTAAAACTGTCCGTTTCCCGTGGAATAATATGTCCATGGCTTCCTATTACCCACCACAAGGTGAGAATATAGCCAGATAAGTAAATAGTTTATCGATGTGCTATAATTTACGTCTTACTAGGATAAGTAGCGTACAGCATTTAGTCCTGCTAGGGAACCTTCACGTGGTAAATAAACTTTGCTCATGGTGCAGAGCCTTGCTGCAGCTATATTATTGTTGTAGCACGAATGGGTCGGCTTGACCAGGGAAAGACCACGCTCTCACAGAATACCAGCGTAAAATAGCAGCTTAATACTGCTGTGTTTCGTATGGTCAGTGTAGAGTCTTATTCTATAAAGAAAAACCTATGTATCTGCATTTGCAATATGCCAATTCTGGTAGACCTGTAAAATCTATTTTTTCCTTGCAGCAGTTCTGCAAGTTCCATTAGTCCTAGCGTTAGCGATTCTAAGAGTAGGTACATCAGACTTACAATTCTCGTCTCTTCATTAGGGTCTTCTTTGACTAGGTCCACAATTGACACTGGAGTCATTGAATTATTCCAAAGTAACGAGGTTATAATTTTGGTAACGTTCAGGTTTATCGTATTTAAAAACTTGACTATTTATTTACGTATACAAAAATAAGGTATCGGTTTCGATGTAATCATTCCAGTAACTGTTGTCATGTGACGTACAAAAATGTTTAAATGCAGGAAAATCTACGTATTAAGATTCTGTTTATAGGTAATTTAAGTTTACCTAGCGTAGGTCTAGTTATATCAGTTGCGGTCACTAGAGCTACCCCGTTTGTTGTCTAAAAGATAATATATCACGGAAGTATTCTATAATGGAGTGTCTGAATATGTTTGTAAACTGCCGGGAAATTTTTGAAAAAAAGTAGTATTGTTACGAGCTTAGGGTTCGTGACAATAAAAACTGCCGATTGAATTACCAAAATTGACACTTTAATTACTGAACACCAATTAAAACTTAAATCACACTAATAATTAATCACACTTAACACTTTAGCTCACTTTATTTCACTCCGAAATCTTCGCTCGTATTGCCAATTCAATACTGCCCCGATCGCGGCTTTCAACGACTTTATATAGGCCTTTTCCACCGAAATATCCAGAACATTCCAGTAAATACCGGCCCGACCAACCAGGTGCAGAAAGTTCGCGTGTAGGGCTTTCTAGAAAGCTTAATTCTTCTATTCGATACTAGATGGCGCTAGTGGGAGAGTTCTAGAACTATCTTGATGCTCCTATTTCTGCTGCTTGATACCAGATGGCGCTAATAATCAGCCACCACATACCAGAAGCTAATTATAGCGTGCAACAGTATGTATGAAAAGATAATACATACTATTATGAACATAAGGCGCACAGGATCAAAACTATTGTTTTTGTTATATCCGATGCTTTATGAAGACGGCTGATGCTTTTATCTTTATTAACAAAAAAACATTTGTTTGTTCAGTTATTAAACCTATCAATTCAAGCTCAGGTACAGAATAAATATTGGCGTTAGTAAACAATCAGTACCAATTTATCGGCGTACCGTCCACATAATAATGGCGGGTACGTCAAACCAATCAAGGACCCAATTGAAGGGGTAACTAGGTGGACATAACTCATCGCAATCGATCACTTGAGCATGGCTCGACCGCCGATACGTCTCGTTTATTGGGCCCGACGTCGCGACAATAAAGTTAATTGGAGTATATTAATGACGGTTCGTTAATAATAAAATAATAAAGATGATGTACGGCCTTAGGGCGCCGCAGTCAGCAATTAGCGCGCCGTGGGGAACGAGCGTGTACTTCGCCCACGCTTCTACGAGATCGTTATGCGTGTAGCTACATAAATCTACGGAACAGTTAAATACCATAATTAATTTACTTCAAACACCAGAATTTGATACACTAACCTAACTTTATCTTTCATGTGCCTATCGACATTTTATTCGACATTATATACAATAGGGTTCACTAAGTTTTAATGAATAAATTCTGTTATGACTACACCATACTGTAGTGATTATCGTGCCTGATTAGAAGTTTAACACAAGAATAATTATTGATGAATGTAAATGTAAACACAGTAGAATTAATATCAGATAACCAACATCTAATGTATAAAAAAAATTGAATATATGTATTTTTATAGGAGAAGGGTGACAAATGCGTAGTCCACCTGATAGTAAGTGGTTGCTGTGGCCCATAGACATTTACATCTATCTTCGCTTACGATTCAAAATGTAAATGCGTTGTCACCCGTGAGGGCTAATATGGAATGCCTCCTTTCCAGTAAAAAGCGTCTCCGGTTCTCTACACTCACCATACGAAACACAGCTGCGTTAAGCTGCTATTATACGCTGGCATCCTGTGAGAGCGTCGTCCGTCCCGGTCGAGCCGACCCATTCGTGGTGCTGCAACTATACTACTGATATAACTGCAGCATGGCTCTATCACGTAAGATATTGCATAATTTTCACGTGATAACTAATGGTGCATGAATGGGTCTGCTGAACAGGGGTATTACTATTACATATAATGTTTGCGATAAAAAGTAACATAATGGTACTAAGGTACTGATTTTTATACAGTGAATGCCGAGCACCGACGACCCTTTTTACTGGTAACGAAGTATTTCATAGTAACCCTAAAGGGCCAACGCATCCAAATTTTTACTACTTACTTATAATTTATTAAGATTGTCACTTAACATAACATAAATAACAATTATGACACAATAAAGAAGGCCAAAAATGGAACAGATCACAAACGTTCCACTACTTTGCACGAGCCCCCTCCCATTTCTTACAGAATTTTTGTAGCATGAGTCTGTCACGCTACGCCATTGCCTCTGGACGGTTTTTACATAAAATATTTTTAAATTGACAAGCTTACTGGTTCCTTCACGAAGTTTTCTTTCACCGGCGAGCACGTGTTAAAACGCTATTTGGAATTGTTATTACAAATATCCTTGGAGCCACAGGAATCCAACTTGTACTAAATTCAAATTATAATACGGAGTTTACACGTTCAGTGTTTCATTAGTTTAGTCCATCAGTCTGATCCAATTTTGACTGACGCCAGAATGATGGAGGTTACACGATCAGTCTTGCATCGGTATTTCATCATTCACAATGGACTGACGAAAATTATCTAAAATATTTTATCAGTCCTGACCATCAGTCCGTCAGTCCGTGGGCTAGACGATAATTGTGCGGTCATTCTGACCAGGCTGACGGACTGAACTGACGAAATACTGAACGTGTAACCGCCGTATAAGCCTTCTATTATGGATAGCTTCACCCATATTATTTGCAAAAAAACCACATCCATAGTAAAATGAATACGGGCAAGTCACAAAAGCATCATGAAAACAGTGGCGGAGAGTACTTACTATGAAGTATATTTTGTTTGAAAGTAGATCAACTAAGACTTGTATCTGAATCAGCCTCTAAATAAACAATTAAGCAATTAGAAAAGGTATTAACACTAGATATATTGTTGTCATGTAAGGTAACACGATGGGCTGTTTCTGTAAAATATATTTGTAATAATATAATAACATGCATAAAACATGCATAAAGTAAATAAATATTATTATTATCTTCTTTTCTTAAAAAAAAATTCTTGTCCGTTAGTTTCGCTAGATAACGGCTTGAAAGGTTTTTATGATTTTTTTGTGTGTATTTGAATGAGTCCCTACACGGTTTAAAAACTCAACTGGATCCGGTAGGTAGCGTTTTTGTTAAGATCTAAAAAACACCCGTGCGAAGCTGGGGAGGATCACTAGTATTTTAATATAAATAAATAAATAAATAAATACATTATTTTATTTTGCTATTATTATTAATAACCACAGATCAAGAAATACAATAAATAATTAATCATCGAGATAAAAGTTCTCCAATAATGCGTTACAAGATGAATATTCTTACGGAACCTCTGTCTCTATTAGGAAAAAACTTCTGCCTTTCCAGGGAAAGGCAGATGCTTTTTTACAGACACCACAAGGAGGCAACATTGTTTGTAGTTATTGACGTACTTTGACCATTTCTGTGCTCAAATGCCGCTAATGCCGTAATTATGGAGCGAAATGCAGCAAACTCGAATGACTCGTGCGATTATATCGATTTACGGAGTCGTTTGCAGATCTTAACTACCCGAATGAATTAAGTGGAGACTTGTGTTAACTTGTAATCGTTTATGTTAGGAGTACTGCAGCATGCAGGTAACTAGTAATTAAAACAATATATAAAAGGAAGTAAATATTTAAGTAAGAAAGCCAGTAAGAAATGTTTTAATAGCTATCATAAACCAATTAGCACTTTTGATTGATATATGCATATAATAAAATAAATACATATTTACATAGATTATGCAGACAGAGTATGTATTTATTTTATCCCTGTATATTATGGTGCACAAAATACACACACCTTATTATATTTTATATATCATATAATATCTTTGGAACTTGCTTACTGGAAGAAATTTCATTATGACATAAGTAGCGCCCTTGTACAAACTCTTCATGATGTGTCCTCTTACGTTATTTGTTCGAACGTACATAAAGCGTTAAATAGATAAATAAGCTACATGCACCTTTAAAATGCGGGCCGTCTAAATAGCTCGAAAAACCGTAAACCACCCCCTGACCTGATGAAGCCCAGGACTGTGTAACCCCCGTACGAACTGGTACTACTCTGGTCTGAGCTGACTACTTCGATGTATTTGGATGTGTGGTGGTGGACTGTGGTGAGAGATGTGTCTTCCCCCCTTTATCGCCGCTGCCTAGGTGGAGTCGCGGAGAAAGAGGAGTGTTGGTATTATTTGTTACGCATCTCGCCATATCCCGTGTGACTCTGTCAGAGCTGAACCGCTGATTCAGTGGTGGTGTGACCACCGGGGGAAGGGAAGTGTCGGTATTACGATGTGAATGTGATCGATGGCAGAGCTATAGACCAGATCCACCGTGGTCAAGAAGATTGGTGCTGAGTACCGTTTTTTCTGGCTCCATGGACTTCTCGAAGCGGACTAGAGAGGGTCCGTGGCGGTGACGTTAGAGAACGTGAAAGGAGCGTTCTTCCTACGCGCCAGAAAGTATATGGGGGGGGGGGTGACTACAAACTCGTCCTTGCCCACGCGAGGCGGGTATGCGTAATGGGAATTGTGATGTACTGTAAAGATATTGATAGAGCTATCAAACCTAATCTAACCTAAATACATATATCAAACCTAATTGCAATTAATGCTGTCTAGCTTCTTTAAGATTAAATAGTTATTATATCGGCTTAAAGGAGTAAGTACATTATTTTACTAAATAATTTTATCTTCTAAATATTGCTACTAGTTCTAAAACATTAAATTATTATTTACTATGTATCATAGAATATTGGCGAACCATCGGTACGTTCATGTGTAATGTAATACGGATAGTAAAAAAATAAAAGTAGTCTTAATAACGTGAACCGTGTATTAATATCGGCGGGGAAGGCGCTTCGTATTATTTTCGTTTTATTACCGCTGGGAGAATTTGATAGAGACTTGGCTACCGAACTGCGAAGGCAGTATAATTTTGCCAACACGAGCACCCGGTTGCCGCAAACGTATTAAGACAATGGAATGAAAAGAAACCAAGAAATTGATTTATTTTGGCGTAAAAGAAGCGAATCACCTTGTAGTTATAACCGTATACCCCATGGTGTACAAGAAATATAACATTTTTTTACCCTTAACCATGTGGTTAATGTGTGTATTCCGTTCGAATGGCGGATCGACCACGTTTGATTCGTGTCCGAGCTCTGCCATTAGGCTACTGTCGCTTCAAAAGATGATGATGAGAGAGAGAGAGTGGTATATAAGAAATATGGAGAACACTGTGTAAATGTGAACCACTTATAGATTTATTTATTTATTTATTCTTCATTGCATTCCTTGAAATATAAGAATGCAAAGGGCGGATATAATTTGTGAGAATAGAATACATATCTGTAATTTTGAAAACCAGAGCCTTGACGATGTCGTACGTCATATTTCGTTGTAATCTATTATTAAGATGCTCTCGCAGTTTTTATTTAATATAAGATAGTTGAACCAGTTTTTCCTTTTAATAACGCAAAATTCTTCTTGTAATTGATTGCATCTCACCACTCCATGGGTTTACTGGTAGAGAATGCCTCAATTCACGTGGTGTGCCTACCTATGCTAGTATAGTTGTAGCACGAATGGGTTGACTCGACCGGGGAAGGATCACCCTCTCACAGAATACCAGCGTAAAATAGTAGTTAAGCTTTTTTTTTCATTGCTGCTGTGTTTCGTATGGTGAATATAGAGAACCGGAGACTATACTGGAAACGAGACATTCCATTTTAGTCCTCACGGTTGACAACGCATTTGTATTTTGATTCGTCATCGAGGGTAGATGTAGATGTCTATGGGCCACAGCAACCACTTACCATCAGGTGGACTGAGTGATTGTTTGTCATCCTATCCTATAAAAAAAGCTTGTGATTATTAACACAAATCCTTCCCACAACGGAAGAAACTCAACTCCAGCAGTGAACTTAAGGGAAGAAGATATTTTTATTTTAATTTAGACATAAATTTTTCATTTTATTGAAAAATATCCGAAAATCTTTCAAACTAATTGGAGGCTTGAACCGTGTAGTAACGGTGTAAAAATATCCAGCGATATCTTCCTAATAACAATACAAAATAATAAAAAGCTGCGGTTGCCAACCAGCTTGCCAAGCGTGGCAACTATGGCAAAGCCCCCATGAGACAATCTATGGGGGAGGCCTATGTTCAGCAGAGGACCTTTATAGGCTGTTATGGATGAATGAACGGAATTGGAGACTGGTCAAATTTGTTACTCACATGTTGCATTATCTGTGACTCTATTTACTTCAGCCCCGCGAATTTTATTTCGTTATTTGTTTTTAGATCATTTAAAACAGGTAATACAGTTGACAAAAGAAAAATTATGGTATTTTCTGTTATCGAAAATTTTTTACATTTTATTTGATTTTATTGTTTACGAAGCATTAGAAAAAGTCGAAATTGAAAGATAATTAATATTATACAATAGCTAGTTCACTAAAAAGAATGAAAATTAATCTAAATACAGCCTAACCGTCGCAAATAAAACGTAGACAAAATTGAAATAAGTGATTAATTAAACGCGAAACAATTCATTTATCTGCTTTCTATTAATTATATTTTATGACTTGGCAATAAATTATCATTTAAATTCATAACGTTATCCATAGCAACCATAATTAACAATTAGTTTGTACCTAGCATTAATAATATCAATATTAATGCGTCCTACTTCAGTAGAAAACCCTCCACTTATAATGGAAATGGAGAAGGTATATTCATTGTCAAACATTTTATTTAGCAGTATTCTGGATATTTTATGAATTTATAAAGAAAAAGTAAACGCATCAGCCATTATGTTACAACAAGAACTAAAAAATTACTCATGTATTTATAGTAAACAATAATTAATAAAATAATAAAGTAGTAAATCAATAATTACAACAAAAATATAAAATGAAATATATTTAAGTACCTACTTCACTTTTGTATTGACGGAAAAAATGCAATAAACTGCCACAGTGACCATTTACTGTATCACATTAGGCAATGCTGAGTATTTAATAGTTCTAGACAGGTAAGCGTGTACTTTCAAGCATTCGTGTCTCCAACACAGTAGGCAACATTCCTCGGATTCAATTAAATGCCAGGTTATTGTAATGAACCCGCATCACGACCACACCGCAATCATTCCGTGCAATTTGCAATCGTTCATTGCGTTTTGCAATTAACTTGGCCTTCCCATATCAATGTATTATGTTTTACATGTAAGTAATATATGTGTGTATGAACGTTACGCTACGTTAATTATTCAACATTCTTCTTTATAGATTTTGTAGAACTTCATAAATGAAATCAATCTAAAAAACCTGAAGTGTTTTATAAAAATAATTAGATTATTCATGTGTTTTATACATGGTACAACTCGCGGCACGAAAGTCTAGCGGTGACCGTTATTGCGCATTATTGGCCGTTTTGCTCATTATTAAGTATTGGTATTGGCTGTGCATATCGTTCGCACGCGCTGATTGGCTCTCCAGTCGCATTCCGTCGCCCGTACTATACGACATCGCAGCTACGCTCCACGTTTCGTTCAGCGCTAGAGTTACGTGCCGCGATAAATAAAGCCACGCTACACGCAGTTTTGTGGCACTGTAGCACGTATGGGTCGGTTCGACCGTAGAACATCCACGCTCTCACATAATACCAGCTGCTGTGGTCTTTCGTATGGTGAGTGTAGAGAACCGGGAACCCTTTTCACTGGAAAGAAGGCATTCATCTGCATTTAAATTCTAAACGAGGATAGATGTAGATGTCTATGCGACACGGCAACCACTTACCATCAGGTGGACTGGGTGTTCGTTTTTCATCCTTATTTAATGAAAAAAGTTTAACTCAAGACAATAAGAAAAGGAAAAATCAACCCTTATCAAATCTAATTTTAGTAAAATAGTTTTCTATTGTCTAATTATTTCATTATCTGACTGCAGCGTCAATATAAAAATTATTCAATTTAATTATAATCTATATTTTATTTTAATTATCTAGAACGAAATGTTCACCATATTTTGTTCTGTGGGTGTCATTTAGAAGCTTTAGAAGCGGCTATGGTAAATGTCGGAAAGATCTATAGATGACGGGGTGGTATAACTACTTCGTTTACATCAAACGTAAAATATCCAGAGCCTGGAACACCGATCGGCGACGAGAAGCAGCGTCTCATAACACCTACAGTATCGAAAAACTTAATAGTAAATACTTCAATAATCCATTGCAGAGTCATCTGCAATTTACTAGGAAATACATTTGAAGTTTATTCAAATAGGTTTCAAACGAGTCTTGAACCAAGTATCGAATCCTTAACGTTATGACGATTTATAGTGCAAAACAAATGCAATTAAGCTATATTATAATAAACGTGACCACGGTAATTCTAAATGCTTTTATGGCTTGTATAGTTTTAGCTGTCGGTCACTCGTTAAACAATGGAGTTAATTGCACCGTTGCCGTATCCATTATGCGGGCTGCAATTAGATTTAACCAAATACGGGTTTCGCTTTAATAAAGAGCAAAAAATTAATTAACGTCGACTTGCTTTTTAGATCAACAACATTTTTATTATATGACAATGATAAAGTGCAATAAATGTGCGTTTTATTAATGGCGATTTCTTTATATAGATTTTCCGCAGTCGTATTTTGGGATGAATAAATTATAAATATTATTTTACAAATCTGCTTTACAATAGCCATTTATAAAACGACTTTTATAACTTATTTAACATTTAGGATTTTATTCATAGGTAATTAGCGTAAATACGACTCTAATTAACAGGTAATTTAATGTTAAAAAGTTAAAGTTGCAGCCTATATACGTGCCACTCCTGGGCACAGGCCTCCGCTCATTTCTAAGAGAGTTTAAACTAGGTAATTAAAGCTAAAATAGATAATTTATTTTGAACCGAGTATATTTTAAGTTTTTCCCCAAATTTAGATAATATAAAACACTGGTATATTTCGAGACGAGTTGGCATGTACAGGATCGATGTGCTCCGTCATCGTCGTTATTGTATTGAAGTTCATGAACTATGAAAACACCGGACATTACTCTGACGAAAAGACAAGTAGGATTGAAGAAAAAACTTAACTTTGTAGTTGAAAAAATGTTCTCCCATTGGTCACGTCATGATCAACTGCAAATGTAATTTTAAAAAAAAATTATGTGTTAACCTAAAAATTATCGATTTCGCACTTTTTATTTTAATCTTGCTGTAAGAACTTTTTTTTGCCAAATTTCGTCAACTAAGTCAACGGGAAGTACTCTGTAGGTTTCCATTTATTTGCGAGTTCCAAAGCATGTTGTATAAATGGACTTATTTTTATTGTGTTGACTTAGAATCTTTATTTGTTTTAGAGCTGCAAGGGATCGTTGACCTACGTATTTGACATCGACTTCAACTTGACCTCCATTTCTACGCATTCCTGAAAAAAAGGATCTTGACAAACAGACAGACGGAGGGACGGACGGACAACGAAAAGATCCTGTATGGGTTCCGTTTTTTCCTTTTGAGGTACGGAACCCTAAAAAGAATCCACTTCAGAAAAAATTGTTATCACTACATTTAATAGCTGCTCAAGTCGCTACTTTTATTTTTCTATACACTATGTCTTAGAACCGGCTCTTACTCTTTTAAAAGTTAAATAATTTGACCGTTTTGAGTGGACGAGGCAATATCACAAGCTCAAGGGAACAACTTGAATGTGGTCTAAATAGTTACATAAAAAAATTCATGCCCTATTTTGCAGCTCTGAGAACGAATGTATCGCATAGGTAACATATGAATGTTCTTATGTTGTACAAAAATACAGACGAACAGAGAATCCTTCTTTTATTAAGTCAACTTAAAAGTAAAATGTATAGTAACAGCTAAGATGTTTCCCACGGCTGGGCACAGGCTTTCTCTCATTTCTGAGACAATTGGAGACGAAAAAAGTCCACCGTGGTTTTGAGGCGACCACTGAACGTTGCATAGACGTTGTATTCGAAATGGTTGATTGGGATGGGATTTCCAAGATATTCAGATTTCCTTGTGATGTTTACTTTAGCACCGGTCTATGGATAACCAGCACTTTTTACGCGGTAGAGCCGAGCTGCAACTATTATATGTTATGTTATGGTTGTAGCAAAAATAAGTCGGCTTGACCGGGGAAGGACCACCGTAAAATAGCAGCTTAATGCTTATGTGTTTCCTTTTTTCTGAAAACTAAGCATTCCATCTTAGTCCTCGGGGTTGACAACGCATATGCAATTTGATTCTTAATCGAGGCTAAATGTAGATGTTTATGGGTCACAGCATCCACTTACGATCAGGTGGACTATGTACACGTTTGTATCCTTATTCTATTAAAATAATATTCCAATTAACGTTACAAATTAAGTTTTAGTAGTGCCTGTGGAATTTCTTACTCAGATAACACGTACTGAGAAATTTAACCACCTCTCTCAGAAATGATAGGAGGTGCCCAACAGTGGGACTTATATATGCCATTAACTTACTTTGCTGTCCTGCATTGCATCTAAATATCGGATGGTTTATGTGTTAAGGCTAGAGATTTTATTAAAATTCCAGTTACGGAATACGGGCCACGGCTACGAGAACGCACATTGCAGCTGAAACCCCCCGCTTCTAAAATCCACCGTCATTAACATTTCCGTTATTAAAAAAGTACGAGACTTTGTCATCCGAGAAGTTAGTTCTTTTTTTTTAATTAAAATTATGAAATTGATATTGCCTTTACGCCGGCGCTCGCTTCCCCGACTCAACCTTGTGAAAGTTTAAATTAATTTTTGAATTAAGCCTAATAGCAGTGGTAAACGATTTCTAAAGAAAGAGTTTTCTGTTTGAGCAATTAAAATTTCAATTATTTTATGACCGAATACCGCGTCATATTAAGTTTTATCTGTGGAAATGGTAGATAAAAGTAAACTGCTGAAAACATATTGTTATGGGAGCGAAGAAAAACGCCACGAAATAATTTTTCTTGCAATATGAGATACTTACAAGTAAAAAGTAAATTTGCAGCTGATATACTTCCTACAGCTGGATAATAGCCTCCTCTTATTTCTAAGAGAGAAATATTTTCTTCACGATATTTTCCTTCACCGTGGAGAACGTGGTTTATAATGTTTGTAATTAAAAAATTCGTTCTTGGATCGAACGCGGGTTGTTCGGATACTGTGAAATTTACGGCGACCGCTTAGCCTCTGAACTACGAGTAATTGAATGAGTGGCATGATATGAGTAAATATAAATTAAGAGGTCATCTGCGACTCTTTCTGCCAGCAGTGAAATATTTGACAGATTTCATAGCGGGAAAGTTGATTTTCTTTCTAAAATGATATTTACCTTTCTTTAATATTTTACCTTTCTTTTTAAAATGATATTAATATTTTAATTAGATTCTAAACAAAAAATGTTAAAAAGAGTAAAAAATTAGCAACACCTTAAAGAGCAAGCTTGTTTTGGGTATTTGAAAAACGAAATGTATTAGAAACCGATAAATTTTTATTTCAACCGCTACTTCTCAATTATAATGACACTGTAACAAAACTCTATTGTGGGAAGTGAGAATATGTCAAAGAAGGCACGTATGGCAATTCACAATGCTGTGTAAGTCCCTACCATAATGTATGGTTGTGAAAGTTGGGTGTGGCAGACAATTTTCTGTAGAGTGGTCATTAAGGAGTATGTTAGGGCTGAATCTGAATGATAAGGTGAGAAATTGTCTGATAAAAGAAAAGTGTTGCTTGCAAGATGATGTTGTGACCAGGATTAAGAAAGGAATGCTTTGTTGGTTTGTTCATGTAGAAAGAATGTACGAGGAAAGAGTTACAAAGCAAATTTATGTAGCAGAAATGAACGGAAGAGTCGGGATGAGACGCCCTAGACGAATGTTTGTTGACTAAATTGGCGGTGTATTGACCTTGATTGGTGATTGAACCCTTAGACGACGAGCATGTATGCGTAGGTATATGGATGTAGGGAATGTAGGGTATGGATGTGGGGGATCGTGCCAAGTAGAAGTCCGTAGTCTTCACCTACCCCTCTGCGTGTCTTGGTTAGGAGTGTTTATATATTATGTGTAATAAATAACTTCATCATACTTCCAAAAGTCGCTACCTGGTGAACAAAAATTTTAGCCCTCATTGCAGACTTGTTTGACTTGTTATAATATAACAAATGATTATGGAAACTGTGAAATCTTTAATTAGGCTGTTTAAAATTGTTTTTTGTTTTGTTTTTTATAGAGTAAGTTGTCACTTACTCTATACGAGCACACAGTCCTCCTGATGGTAAGTGGATGCTGTGGCCCATAGACATCTACATTTATCTTCAATTAAAAATCAAAATGCAGATGTTTTGCCGGCCCTGAGGACTGAGATGGAATACCTCGTTTCTAGTAAAAAGGGTCTCCGGTTCTCTACCCTCACCAAGAAATACAGCAGCATTAAGCTACTATTTTACGCTGGTATTCTGTGAGAGCGTGGTCTTTCCCCGGTCGAGCCAACCCAATTGTGCTGCAACCACAATATAGCTGCAGCATGGCTCTACCACGTAAAAAGTCATGTTTCATATTATATTTTAATCTAGGTGCTATTGTTTTTATTACATTTATGTTCCGCGCATCCAATACCTATTTACGACTACGAATGCTCCTAGTGATGTGACAAAAGTGATACTTATTTATCGATGGTGCTATTAAATATTTTCATATGGTTAAATTATATAGTTTAGCACAATGAATATTAATTCTTCCAATGCATGAATGGTCATATGGTTTACCCTAATGCTATTTCTGGTCGGGTAGACTTTATTTGGCCGTTTTCGGTATGTGGCGCGATTACTTTCATTTCTTAATTACGTTTAGGAGTGATTTTTGATTAATGAATCACTGGAGTAGGAGGATGTCAAAAACTTTTAAATGGTTTAATTTATTTCTGAATTAATAATATTATGTGAATACGATATGTTTTCACTTTCACTGATTACAGTTTTATTAGTTAGTAATTTTTAACTCCAAATCTCAGAGTGATTTAGAGCTCTCTACCTTCGAAACTCCCACCCTCTGCTCATAACTCAAAAACTCTTGAGTACCTAGAATCCCAAATTTTACGAATTGACTCACGAATCAAAAACCTAGGCTACTCCTAAACGACTTAATAATTTGACCTTTGGCATTTAGATAAATTACTAGGCTTTTACAAAGAGAAAAAGTCTGAAAACTAGAATTTACCTATATTTGGTGTCAAAAAATTGTCGACAGTCACATGATTAGAGTTAGTTCCAAGTACTATACTTGAAATTTGCGTAACAATAATTTGATTGAGATTTAATTCTTATACCTTAATTAAAAAAAAGAACGAATAAAACGCAAGAAAAAACGTAAAAATTCATGTACCAAAAACAAAAATGTGAAAAGGGGGTCAAACTCCATACAAACGACGATCGGGGTTGTCGGCTTTGCTGATAAAAGAGTTGAGATCTGAACGAGTGCCACGTTTTATGGCAGTTCCTTAAATAAAAGCTAATACGTATTTAAAATGTTCTTCAACTGATCTAAAATAAAAATTGTAACTTTCTCTGATATTCAATTAGTAACTTGACAAATTTCAATTTGGCATAGAATATATTTTTTAGATGTTCACAAATTACAAAAACGAAGTACAAATTCATCATCAAAGAACGTAACAGGTTTTAATTTAAATTCTCTAAAGAGTTTCCTTATTATATATGATTTAAGGAACTAGTATGAAACTTGGCACCAGATCAGATCTCAGTCCTTTTATCGGAGAAGCCTACAATCCTGATGTAATTTGTACGCAACTTGGCCCCTTTCCATATTTGTGTTTGGTGGGATCTCTATTCACTTCAATTTACTCAGGACTTTTTACGGTGTAAATATGAAAATGTATCTGTAACGCGACTACATCACATCACAAATACAGAGCCAATCCGATCCAGATTTAACTGCAAAACCAATAAACTTGTATTTGTGAATATGAGCCATTTTGTTCCATAAATATATAATTAGTCAATAACTCGACTACAACCTCACTCATTGGATCCTAGCATATGAAAGAATTATTCATATTTCGACTCTAAACTGCGGATTCGTAAGAATTTTATTGACTTTTACAACTCGAGCCACGTATTGAGTTTATTTTTTTATTGATCCACCAACATTTGTGTCATTCCTTACATGCTAATTAAATACAATGAAGCGATAAGAACTAAAATGTACAAATAATTACAGGCGGATACATCATGCAAAAAACTTTCTCAGCACTGTGTACCTATAATACTAGGATAAAGAAAGATTTAAAAAGAAATTATAACGAAATACAGTATAGTAGGTACAAATATTGAGTTTATTGTGAATACATTACTCAAGTCAAACTTTTGCAACAACAATACAATCTATACGTAATAATTTATTTTCTGAGAGAAAGGCTCAAGGCGAAACTTAAGCTTGACATAAGTGGGCAATAAACTTCAACCAATTTGGAGATTCGCATCTGCAGGCTCTTATTAAAGCCCGAAAGTTAGTCCTTTTCATCCATCACTCGTAATACGTATGTGAGTTATTGTATGAAAAATTGAAGAATAAATTGAGTCGCTGCAACAGCGGCGAGACATAAATCCCAACTGAGCCCTCAATATTGTTTTAAAGGGGAAGTGGCCATAAATTTTATCAGGGCCGCCCAGCGCCGCGGGCCCGCTCCCCGGACCCACTGTCTCCGCAATTTTCCGCTCATGCTTGTGCATTCGCCGCTCATGTGAATTTGTTGCGTTATTAAAGTAGAAATTGAAATGTTTCTTGTGAATGACTATCATGATCGAAAAATATTTCGAATACGACTACATTTTGAGTGTTAAGTAACCTTTAAAATTCCTTAGATATCAATAAAACACTTTTAAATATTGGTTTCACAACCTTGAAATAATAACAGTAAGTTAAAAGACGGCTGTAGATATCAAAATATTAATTTTCTTACAAGTATGTTTTATAAAAGATTCGTGTTTTGAAAACCAATTTCACATAAATACCGAAAATATTACGCGTTATTATTGATTCATTTCGATTTATGTGTATCAATAAATTGATATCACATATTGAAAACAATAAGAGTACCCGTTCAAAATATATTACAAAGAAACTCTTAGTTATTAGATTTTCCATTTTCTCGAATAAGCTTAATGGCTGTAATAACGTGAAACACGATTTTGATTACGATAAAGGCTCGTAAAATGCCGCGAAAACCAGAAGGGGGACGTTTGTGAAATATGCTTTTTATCTTTTATACTTTTGTCTTTTCATTTATGTTTTTTGAAAAGTAATATCGATATAATTACAACTACTGTGCTAATGTAAATATATAATTGAGTCAGTTTCCTGTGTAGAAAGTGTCCAGTTGTATTGTGAAAAAAAACTGCTTATTTTGATCAATACTATCTGGGTGTTTGACATTTTACATAAATGTGATATTGCAATATCGTTCGTCCCCTTTTTAATAACGCGACGGACGATGCCGGTTGGTTTATGGCACAACCCTTCCCGCGTTTTATTCATAACCTGCTTGTCCTAATATTATAAAAAATTGACGTCGGCAAACCGACTTTGTTTCGTTGGATACATTAATTTTATTTGCTTTTGATGAAACTACTTTCAATGATTAAACCGAAAGTTTAGTTTTATTTCAGATATGCATATCAAGTTCTATGCGCCACTCTGTATTTTGTAATATTATTATACTATACAATGTTTTTTACATTATTATCTAAGCGAATTATAACAATTAATAACACATATTATGACGGTTATAAAAACTTTAAAAACTCATATCATCCATCCTGTACTTGATTTTCTTTTATCTACCAAAAGATTAAACCAAAAGGATCATTTACCTTCGATCATTTACTCAACGAAAAGAATGATTACATCTCATTGTTATTTTAACCTTCATTAATAAATTAATCTATTCTATAACAGATAGGTACTTACTGGCGGCGTTGTCAGCTTTATGCATGGCCGGAGGATCACGAATCATGTTGAGATTGTCACTCAAACATCACCCGGCTTAACTTAAGTCCTGAAACAATCAATATTCTCGATTATTTATAGATATACCTAAATTTCTTTAACAGAACCGCACTGTGATCGTGTAACTCTGGTAGGAAAAGTTTCCGATTGAAAAAATCACTCCGCAACTGCTTGCATTGATTAGAATGAGTAGTTTTTGCGTTAATTATAACCATAGATTTAGTATAATTTATGATAATAATAATAAACAAACTTTATAACCTAAAATAAGATTTATTGATATAGAAATCAACTTTGCATCCTTCCATCCGTTTCAGCCTATAAGAGTCCTCTGATGAACATAGGATTCCTCATAGTATCACTTTGATATTCGCCTATTTTAAATAATTCCTTACGATTTTGCAAAGATGGTTTAAAATTTCAAGTACTTTGCCTTTGATGCCTATACTAGATAATCTTTGTAGTATTAAATTGGTGCTAATCATGTCAAAAGATTCTGTAAGATCTATAAAAATTCCTAGAGTAATGAGCTCAAAAATGGAGCAAGATTATTTAAAAAAAAATTGGGACGGTAGATAGCAACTATAACTGTATTTTCAAATTTGATTACAAGACAGCTAGCTTCAGAAAAGAGAGGTTCTTCGACTGAGTGCTTAAGTGAATTTTATTGTACAGGACGACACCATCATTTTGGTTATATAAGCCCTCAGTCGCATAAGACGAATAGTCGCACGAAATAGATACATTATCGGGATAGCCGACGTTCCGAAAGGATAATAATGTAAAAACAAATTTTTAATTTAGACCGAAGAACAGATAATCCTTCAATATTTATCTTTATACTCCTGATATTTTGTGATAAAATTTTTGTATAGTTATGCAAGCAAGGAGGTGTTAAACGGTTAAATTGTTCCTGGTCACAGATCATAAATTCGGATACTAAGACGTCATCGACGTCAGCTTATAAATCACTCATATTGTTGACGCCATAACATATTCCTCTCATTAATATCCCGTAATCATCATCATTACAGCCTTTCACAAGTTCACTGCCGAACATAGCCTTCCCCTAAGTATTACCACAAAGAACGGTCCTGAGCCACCTGCATCCATAGACTTCCTGCATGTCTTACCAGGTCGTCACTCCATCTAGTGGGGAGTCGTCCTACACTACGCTTACCGGTACAAAGCTGCCACTCAAGAACCTTTTTTCCCCATCGGTAATCGGTTCTTCGAGCTATATGGCAGGCCCATTGCCACTTCAGCTAACTAATCCGTTGGGCTATGTAGGTTACTCTGGTTCGACTGCGAATGTCCTCATTTCTGAGTTTATCACGCAGAGAAACCCCGAGCATAGCCCTCTCCATAGTTCGCTGAGCGACCTTAAGCGTCCTCATACGGCCAGCAGTGAAGGACCACGTCTCAGATTCGTAAGTCATCACTGGCAACACGCACTGATTGTACAATCTACTTTTCAGAGTTTGAGGTATACCTAACGAGAAGATGTGTCGTAAAATCCTCTCGCTGCCCAGCCGAGTTGAATCCGTCGATTGACCTCTCGGTCGAAGTTGGACTTACCTAGTCGGACTATTTGTCCCAGGTAAACGTACTCATCAACAACTTCGAGCTTAGTGCTCCCAATAACTACCGGCATAAGTGTGACATGGACATTAAACGTGATCTATGTTTTGTCCATGTTCATCTAAAGACCTATCCGTTGGGTGACACTATTGAGGTCATTGAGCATAGTGCTTAGGTCCTGCAGCGATTCTGCTATAAGGACTATATCGTCGGCAAATCGAAGGTAAGTGATGTACTCGCCATTGATGTTAGTACCATATCCTCTCCAGTCCAGTAGCTTGAAAATGTCTTCCAATGCAGCGGTGAAGAGTTTCGGGGATATAACGTCACCCTGTCTTATTCCTTTCTGCTATTGGATAGGTTTCGAACTCTGGTTCTGTACTCGGATAGCCATCGTAGCCCTACTGTACAAACACTTCAGCCCTTCGATATACCGACAGTCAACTTGGCACCGCTGAAGAGACTGTAGCACCGCCCAAATTTCGACGGAATCAAAGGCTTTCCCATAGTCCACATACGCCAGGCAGAGTGGCAGATTTTACTCTTCGGTCTTCTGTACAATCTGCTGTTGCGAATACACATATCTCAGGGTAATTATTTGTGCTTTTTTAATTGGGCATATAAAAACACACTAATTTAGAAATAATGAATATCATCTAAGGAATGTTAAAAAATTTAAACTCCACCTCCTCTTTTGTTTATCCTATATAATAAATAGTGTACATAATAACAAAGCATTTCTAATCTTTTGGCTTCATCCTCACCTTTGATCTAAGTCTATGTGAGCATAATAATGTCATCACACATCAAACGTAGGTACTTGGTTTTACGATGCTATTGGCATTGGCGTAAAAACATTTCAAAGATTTTTTTACAAAACTATGTCAGTATATTTATCAGTTACATGGTATTTTTTTTTCTGGTAGGAAGCTAGGTTTTGTAATTGCTGATTTGGATGTGAGTGAGTTTATTTTAGATATTACAATTTTAGATGTACTTTTAATATATTTAATTACGAGGTTAATTTTTCAAATTGATTTCTTTAGTTTGGTCGGATTTTTTTTAAATTGTTGCACTGTCTAATTTGTTCTTTAAATTAAAATTTAACTTAACTAAAAATTAGAGCCACGTGTTCAGAAGCTTATACATATTATATTTTATTAAATTTTTAATATTTTCATTCTCCTTTTTATTTTGATTTCGGTTTTAATTTTTTCACGTTTATTTTTATAACAAACATGGAAATATCACAAGTTCAAGGTAACAACTAAAACGTCGTCTAAACAGTTACATTAAATAACTATTTAATAAAATTGGAATGACTAATTCAAAAACAAAAAAGTATTATGCTCGAACATATAAAACTTATATACAGACGAATTAAGAATCCTCCTTTTTTTAAAGTCGGTTAAAAACGTTGTCAACTTATAATTGATACTCAAACATTTGCAGACTGTAACTAAATCAAACGTCAAACGTATAAACGAAGCCAACCGATTCCCAACAGATTCCAGAGTTACAAAATCGCTATACAATTAATGCTAAATAACTTTTCTAATAATACGCTGTTAATTTCACTCATATTTACTACTTTAATAGAACTTTATACATTTTCAAGATTTTATAATACTAAAGTAAAGCAGATCTTTGAAGTTAATTTCACAATTTTGAATTAAAATGTAAAAAATAAGTCACA
The DNA here is from genome assembly GCA_907164705.1 of Parnassius apollo. Lineage (NCBI taxonomy): Eukaryota > Metazoa > Arthropoda > Insecta > Lepidoptera > Papilionidae > Parnassius > Parnassius apollo. The sequence goes on along the minus strand of CAJQZP010000501.1, from coordinate 1,481,361 downwards.
TTCAATGTTTTACTGCCAAGCTCAATAATGAAGTAGATTTTAATGAAAAATTAAATTTATTTATAGAAAATAAATCTTAAGGACGCGTTTACAAAATGGATAGGTATAGAATCGCACTACTACATTGACAAAAGTCACACACACACTAGTGTACGCACGGTTGGCTGTGGGAATCGTAGTCAAATGAAATTATTTTGATAATTTGAAAGATTGAATTTGTTTTTCATTTCTTATACCTACCTCAGAAATATACTTCGATACGAAATATGAATACCTGCTCCAAAGACTGCTTGGCACTGGAAGCCCTCTACTGGTAGTGAGATGTTAGCTCTGGACTTTGAACTGGTTTTGTCAGTTATAATAAGACCTTACCTACCTGCGGACTTGATGGAGTGACCTGAAGGTGTAATTTGGTGATTACAACAATAGGAACTCCTAGACTAGTGGAACTAGGTGTGCCGAGTTTGGGTTCGTTTTGTTGGTTATGATGAGACCTTACCACCGGACTTGATGGAGTGACCTGAAGGGGTAATTCAGTAACTACTGCTGGAATTTCTGAACGAGTAGAACTAGGTGTGCCGAATTTGGGCTCCGTTTTGTTAGTTATGACGAGTCCATACCTCCGGACTTGATGGAGTGACCTGAAGGTGTAAATCGGTGATTGCAACTGGAACTCCTAGACTGGTGGAACTAGGTGTGCCGAGTTTGGGTTCGTTTTGTAGGTTATGATGAGACCTTACCACCGGACATGATGGAGTGACCTGAAGGTATAGTTCGGTGATTACAAGTGGAACTTCTAGACTTGTAGGACTAGGTGTGCCGAGTTTGGGTTCGTTTTGTTAGTTATGATGAGACCTTACCACCAGACTTGATGTAGTGACCTGAAGGGGTAATTCAGTAACTACTGCTGGAATTTCTGAACCAGTAGAACTAGGTGTGCGGAATTTCACTCCATCAAGTCCGGTGGTAAGATCTTATCGTAACTAACAAAACGAAACCAAACTCGTCACACCTGGTTCTACTAGTCTAGGAGTTCCATTTGTAACCACCTGATTACACCTTCGGGTCACTCAATCAAGTCCGGTGGTAAGGTCTCATCGTAACTAACAAAACGAACCCAAACTCGGCACACCTAGTTCTACAAGTCTAGGAGTTCCACTTGTAATCACTGAATTACACCTTCAGGTCACTCCATCAAGTCCGGAGGTATGGACTCGTCATAACTAACAAAACGAAGCCCTAACTCGGCACACCTAGTTCTACTCGTGTAGAATTTCCAGCAGTAGTGACTGAATTACCCCTTCAGGTCACTCTATCAAGTCCGGTGGTAAGGTCTCATCGTAACTAACAAAACGAACCCAAACTCGGCACACCTAGTTCTACCAGTCTAGGAGTTCCAGTTGCAATCACCGATTTAGACCTTCAGGTCACTCAATCAAGTCCGGTGGTAAGGTCTCATCATAACTAACAAAATAAGCCCAAACTCGGCACACCTAGTTTTACTCTACAAGAAGTTCAAATAGCGGTCGCGAAAGTACACCTTCAGGTCACACCATCAAGTGCGGAGGTAAGGTCTCATCATAACCAACAAAACGAGCCCAAACTCGGCACACCTAGTTCCGCTCGTCCAGGAGTTGCAGTAGTAGGTAAGTTTATATATCCTACTTATTTTTAGCGAAATAAAAAACTGTGAGTATAAAAATAATAATTTTATCACTTGTCAAGTACTTATGTTTCCAATTTGTTTTTTTTCTAATATTTTGTGTATGTACAGCGATCTTTTCAGAATGAGCCACTGCAAACAGGCGATACAGTGTCCACTCACGACGGCGGCCGAGCGCGGACTGTGGTTTCATCGAAATCTTTGTACAATAAATCAAAGCAGGCACCAACAATAAAATAGCCCTTATTGCAATACATTATGATTCATCCGTATTACCAAAATATGTGAAAAAATGTGCATCAGTTTTTATTTTTTTTACGACTATTTGTGACATTTTGTTAAAAAATAAACTCAGGGTTTTTTAATTGAATATGTCTGTCATCTTATAGTATTTTTTAAATTTTTTAAATATGTTGATAATAGACCAAAACATATACCGAAACACAAGCCGGTATCGTTAATTTTGTAGAAAATGGCAACGAAAGTTCGTTTTTACAATATAAAAAACTACTATTTTCAACAAAAGAGTTACAGACATTTGCAGATGAAGAACCAATCTATACATGGTAGTTTTTACTTATATTTGATTTGGTTTAGTTTTGTCACAAAATCTACCGAAAAACACCATAATTTTGGTTGATTTGCAAACGCGTCCTTAACCCTTAAGTGCATATTGTATCAAAAATGATACGATAAGATTATCGATTCATAATTTTGTTAAACTATGTACATACAACTACGCTGTATGTTAAATATGTCCTATGCCTAATCATCTTTTAAAATGATTAAGTAATCGATGACCATTTCCTAAATAATTTGGCGGTAACTATGAAAACTTTTTTCCTGTCTGTCATAACCTTTTTCGTGGGATTATAAATTTTTATTGATTTATTTTGGAGTGATTTTAACACAAAAGCTGACCCGGAAAAATATTAAAAATAAGGGTAAGAGTATTGTTTCACTGTTAAACACATATTTCAAGGGAATTTTACTGACGTTTGATAAAAAAAATGATAATTTTAGTTGTATCAAAAATGATACATTATGCAGTTAGTGGGTCCCGTTAGTACATTTTCGCTATTATAGTAGGCTTGTATGATATGTGATTGTTATATGTTTTTCCTCATTTTTGGAGCATGGAAAAAAGAAAAATAAAAGATAATGAGATTGAAGACCTTTAAGCAATATTGGAAGGTGGACTTTTATCGGAGGAGAAAGCAGAGTCTGATGATTATGAATTAGATTATCACCGAAATATTGATGAAATTCATGCTGCTTTAGTAAATCACGGGGAAGAACAAATGGGTTACGGTGATTTCCATAAGTCTCAAATCCGGGACGAAGGTGTACCACCTCTTGTAAATGGCGAAAATTATTTGCGAAATGATGATAATCCTCCCTTAGTGAATGAAGGTAGTGGTTTTGCACAAAATATTCCCAACAGGTGTCATATTACGATTGAAACTGCTAGACTCAAATGGAGGAAACATTCCTCAAAGTTTTGGGAAGATAGCATTCGTTTTCAGAACGAGACAAAATATTCTATCTAAGTTATATCCCTAGAAGGTTCATATCAATTTTTCAGTTATTTATTACTCCTGATTTTTTAGATAAGATTGTTAAAGGTCTACTCGATATTCAATCCAAAAAAATCCCGACCGACCAGATCCAATCACAAAATCAGAGTTACAAAAGTACTTGATGGGAATTAATACCTATGTCAGTTTTTAATCATCCAAATATAGGAGCTTACTGGAATAAAAAATACGAAATTATGCCAATTATACAGAGTATGACATTATATAGATTTGAAAAAATTAGATATATATTCTATTTTAACGACAACTTCAAACGTCTGCCTATAGACAACCCCAACCACGATAAACTACACAAGCTGCGACCTGAGGTAGAACATCTGAATGAGAGTTTCCAGTATTCATATAGACCAAAGGCTTTCCACAGATGAACACATAAAAATGTGTGCAACGAAAATGGGCCACTTCCTAAAACAATACCTCCCAAATAAACCTCACAAACGGGAGGTTCAAAATTTATATGCTATGTTCTCTGCTAGGGTATGCATACAAAATTATAATTTATACAGGAAAAGATAATGAACCTATGATGGAAAACGAACCATATCTGGGAGTGGTTGGGAACACTGTTGTAAAATTGTTGAGGATTATCCCACGCAAAGTAAACCACATTGTTTACTTTCACAATTTCCACACCTCTTTATCTCATATGTATTACTTAGCTAAGAAAGGGATATTGTGTCTGGAAACTATTCAACAAAATCGGTTAGGTAGGAAAGTTACTTAACTTACCGTACAAAAAATGACGTTAATGCATAATGTATCAAATATGATACAAACTTTTTTTTATTAAAATTACTTTAAAAAAATGAAAATAATTTTTTTTCTTTATTTTTCCCAAACTTAAGACCTAAACATCTAAATTATACGTTTAAATTAGTTAAAACAAAAAGTTCATGCACTTAAGGGTTAAATGTCACGAGCGGTAGGCGAGGTCAACACGTTAGGTATGCATTAAAAAATTTCAGTCACTATACATAGACACTGATAATCACGACGTATCGGTGTCACTTCAAGACGATTAATTTGGTAAACAAGTTTTTCTCTTTAACATATTAATAATTAAGGTCTTTTAAATTGCTAATAAAGGTTAATAAATATTTATTCTTATCAATGTGCTAGTAACAGCTATATTAAACACACACAGATAAAAAGCCATTTAAAAATAATAGAATAAATTATTCATTATTTTCACGATATTTCTTCTCTTAGAAGTATCATTTTAGAATTCTTCGTTCCTTCGGGAACTCGTGCGCCCACGCCACAAAGGAAAAAGAGAGGAAATATACCACCGACTATACCGGTCCCTGGATGTCCATAAATCGAGTGGGCCTAATGGAATCCCCCTAATAGTGGTTAAGTTGGCACCGGTTCTTACGCGTCTTTTCCGGTTCTCTTACTCTTTAGGCATCATCTGAAACTCATGGAAGATAGGCCTTAGTACACTGGATCCTTAAAAAACGACCGTTTGGACCATACAAGCCTATCACCATCACCTCCTTGTTGTGCAAAATGATGCAATCTTTTATTTACTGGTCCTGGGGGTCAGTTATGTGTTATGACATAGCGCAGGCCTTCAATCATTTTTGGCACAAAGCGCTTCTTTCGAAGCTTCCCATCTTTTGGGCTTCCCGAGAAATTATGGAATTGTGTCACTAGTTTTCTCACAGACCAGTTAAATTGAAAGTACGTAGCCTCTGTGAAAAAACACCAGTGAGAAACAGACTCAATAAAATTATTCCATAAGTGTTCCGCTTTTAGTACTAATAAATGCACTTAATGCACGTCACTTTATAGCTCTACTAGCAGTGACACGCTCGGTTTGCTGGGAGTAAATTAAACTTTAGTTATCATTTTTATCAAAAGGATACTACGTCCTAATCCAAGACAAAATCAACCATCTATATGAAATTTGATTAAATATAGTTTCATATGTTTATTAACTTCCCAGTGGAAAGTTATTGTAATGGGTCCGATTTTGCAAATTTGAAATTTTAACATCTCCACGTTTCAAGGTCTTTAGAGTCGAATAGGTATGGTTTTAAGAGCATGTCCATGTGTGCACATGTACGCATGTATGTATGTACGTATGTTCGGATTCAATTTTCGCCTCGTGTATCTCGAGAACAAAGAGTGATATTGACATGGGACCAGTTTCATTTAACGCATAATTATGTAACTCACACCTCATTAAATTTTGAGCAAAATCGGTCAAGTAGTTTTTTGTGCCGAATGACAAATTTTATAAAATATTAAAACATATGATATTTTCTCATTCTTTCCACTAAGAAGTTAGTCGTATGGACCTTTCGGATCGCACCTAGACCGCTTTTATTAGTAAGGTACCATAAGATACTCAATAATAAAACTGAAATGAGTTCACAATGAATATTCCTTTATCAAAATCAACTAAAAAGACATCATCATCATCGTAAGTCAGTTTTGACAACCATTCGTAAAGTTGGTTGTCAAAACTGACTTACGATGATGATGATATATTAAGAAAATTTGAAGTTCATTCATCATATATAATATATATATAATAACATAATGCACGAGGATAATTAATAAACATATTATATTTTCCGTTAATGTCAATTTAACAATTGAACTCAAACACAGAAACACAGAAACAGTTCATATTTCCAGAGTTTCAACTCATAAAATTTGGAGATTTGTTTTATCGTATAAAAAACGCTGTCGCACTCAATCGAAGAGGAGGAAGATTGTATAACCGCATCAGAATTCCCATCAGCACCTGTTACAAAGGCAGCTATCAAATTACCCGCGACATATCCGAGCTCGCCTTCATCCATAAATACGGTATTCGTTATGCATTTCTCATATTCATGAATCCGTTTTATTGGCCCCAATAAAATATGAATATCTTAGAATGGATATGAGAGCGGGTAAATCTAATATGGATTGCTGTGCGCCGGATTCTGGCCGATTGGCGAGAGGGAGGCGCATCTGTGTTACATAACGTCTATATTTTTGTAAATTCGATAGCGTGTTTTTTGAGTGAAGCAATTAAATTAATTCGTACATTGTAGACTGCACTGGCGGCGTAACAATATCCACTAACCCTAAACATCCCGTCGGTGTTATAAGTGGCTATAAAGGTAAACTGATACAGAAGATAACATCTTCATTGTTAAATGTAAATTACAAAAATGTAATGTGTTAAATGTAAATAGTATATATATATATATATATATATATATATATATATATATATATATATTATGTTTAAAATGAAAATTGTAAATCTATTGCACGCCTGATGAGGCAACTGTTGATACCTTATGTCATCTTTAACTTGTACACAGTAATGCAATAAATTAATTATTATTATTATTATTTTATTATATATCCAAATATAATTTCGTAATAATTCCTTAATGATTTTCAAGACTTTCATATCTTACAGTGAATGACGAAACCCTTACTATCAACTTGTAATTTTGTCTACCTATCAATAACCAATTCTTAATCAATCTAGATTAAAAAATCCATGTGTTATAAAATATTTAACTATGAACTTATAATTTTGAGGACGTAAGACACTTTAAGCAGTGCTAAAATAATAAAATTTGGATCAAACAAATTTCTATAACACTAGATAATAAACATTGAAATTGAATAATCATCATACACTTATAAGTACTATGAGATACTGATATGTGGGGGAATTTTTAGCAAAAAACACAAAATAAAAAAGTTTCTAAATTTAATATAAAGTTATTCAGTATCTAAAATAAACGGCCAGCTTTTCGAAAATCAATTTTCTGTTACTTATCCGCCAATTTACAACAATATGACAGAGATATAACGGTATTCTTTAAAAGGCGGGTTATATTAGCACTTAACCTCTTTTTTGTTATTTATTGGCCGCGTTATCAGTTTTACATTGACACCATTGCTTTGAATTTTTGAGAAGAATGAGTTCCTCTTCCACGTTTATTTGAATAGTTACTATACTAAAATTTCCTTTATTTCTTATTTATGACAAAATAAGACCATGAAAAAATTAACAAGACCACGAAATTAGTTAAGTATACATCAGGATTAGTCCACGAGTAATAATAATAATAATAATGTCCTCCCGACCGAATTTCGGCCACGGCGGCCTGCCTCAACGGAGGCTAGCCATCGGCGCGGGACAGGATTATTGTGCCCAAGTGTATGCGTAATCAAAGGTGCACTCTCTTTTCCCTCACTCTCATAATCCGATGGGACGGTAAACCGGACCGAGAGAGATCAGGCGCAGGACCAACGGCTTTACGTGCTTTCCGAGGCACGGGGGTGAGACACCGCCAACTTCCTGACTCCGAGCAACTACTGAGAATTTCTTGACAGAAAAACTCAATAATTAATTTTTTGGCCCGAACTGGGATTCGAACCCAGGACCTCATGATCAGCAGTCGCACTACTATAACCACTAGACCAACGAGTCAGTCTGCCACTACCACTGGTCCACGAATGAACACTCACGAGCTCACTAATGATTATTTTCAAACTGATAGCTATCTTGTGTGTCTTTAAGGCGAATTTAAAGGGTACTGTCACACTAAACTACACACAAAAAGGACCGTCCTTGCTCAACATTTCAGAAATTCAACAGAGAATCCGGATAAGTGAAATGAATGGCGGGCGACGCAATTCAAAATAAAATATTCTATGTCAAATCGTACGTCACAGGCTCTCGACTTGTTCTTGCCGTGAGTGCTTCGCGGAAGTCTCATATTTAACCGATTTTACGTCGGCGGCAGGGAGGCTCTTTTGTGTCTTTTTCGATTTACAGGCGTCCATTAACGTGTCTTACGTGACGATTGTAGTAACCACTTTACAGTCAACGAAAATAGTGTTATTATTCTACAAAAAAATTCAATATTAATTGAAATAAAACTTGCTAATAGCAACTAAATAATTTTTAAACAAAACCTTTAAAAATAAAAGCTTTAACGTAAGACATAACAGGCGATACCAGTTTGCATATATATATATATATATATATATATGTATTATATAATCTAGACGCGTTGTCAACCTGATCAATTAGGTAGCATTACGTTAAAATTCACCCCTGTTGTTAATCACGTAGCAGCCGACGGCGCGTGTAAGGCGAATTATGGACATTACTTTGAATATGTATAAAGAAGTTACATTTTTATTAACATTAATTATTTTGTTGTAATATTATTAATGATAAGTAATAAGGTAATATTGTAATAAATTATGTAGAACAAACAGTTTGATCCATTAACGTCAAAGTAATCTGTTAGTCAGTCCCTTCTGACTGCGCACTGATCGAATTCATTATTCACTGGCAGAGAGCAATTAAAGCTCCACTAATCAATCTCAAACTTTAGCCAGAGCTGAACTCTAATCAAGAAAACTCCTATTCCGTGAAAGCTTTCCGAACAAAATTTAACTTAATTAAAAATGTAAATTAAATTCCTAGGCGCTTCCGTCGCATCACGTCGGGCCGCGCAGCGCCAAGCGCTCGGGGCTTTTGATTGCAGCTAAAAGGTTTGGGATTAGTGCGCGAAAGAGCTTTCAGTGCATTTGTAGAGCTTTTAAGTGGGAAGCTTTCGCTTAAGACACTTACATACAATGTAAATTTTATGTACCACCTCGGAAATGTTTGGCCATTGCTTATGGTATAAAATTAATTTACCAACGTGAAGGGGGTTTTATTGGTTTCTGGTTAATGTTACGGGTAATATGAAAGGTTGAAATTAACTATTTAAAAAAAATACTCGATCATTTACTTTTATTTCTGCTATTTTAAGTATAAACCATTTATGCAGGAAGTGTCGAAATTATGGGGTACCGTGGGAGGGAGCGGGCCGGACCAAGGAAGTTCAGTATCCGGAAATAAACCGCCCGTAAAATTGTCAATTCCGAGCGAAGCCTGAACCCGACAATTTTGAACGGTTTGTCCATGAAAAATTTATTTTAATTTCTATTGGAAGTTTATTTTGAAAGAAGTGATCTTTTTCTTAAAAGTTATTTTCAAATTTTACTAATAATTAAGATAGTGGAAACTTCAGCTACTTGTTTATAATTCAATTTCAGTAATTTAGTTAAAATGTCTCCGTGTGTTAGCGGCATATGAAAAACCACGACCTCATGTAATTTTTGGGAATGTGGTAAGAAGCAACTGAGGTTAATGCCCATATAACCTGGTGGCTTCCGATAAATGGCAGAATTACCATATTATAAATAATTATACTACTACTTATTTGCTCCAACCGTAGGAGAAAAGCAGCGTCAAAGTCGAATATGTCTGGTACGTCAATCGTCCATGATTCTTCGATGCGGCAAATCTTCAAAACTATGGGATAGGTTCATGACCAGAATCAGCACATTTAAGTATGTAGACTTTTACTGTTATAATAATAATAATAATAATAATCACTTTATTTCAGACATAATTCTTATAATAGAAGTAATTGAAAATAATTAAATGCAAGATTCGAAATAAGCATTTTGTGTACATTTTCGAAGTTTTGGCTTTTTATCAGAAACCTTATTGTTTTACTTGTGAAATAGCTAAAGGTTTGACTACAAGATTTTGGTTTGTACACTAATTTATTTAAATATAAAAAGACCTGTTTTACTGGAATTGAGGCATTCCGTCTTAGTCCTCAGGGTGACAACTCATCTGCATTTTGATTCTTAATCGAGGTTAAACGTAGATGTCTATGGGCCACAGCATCCGCTTACCATCAGGTGGATTGTGTGCTCGTTTGTCATCCTTATTCTATAAAAAAGTCTGAAGCAAATACATTGGAATTAGGACTTAACATTTGATTAAGGTACTTATTTAAATGTTAAGTCCTAATTCCAATGTATTTGCTTCATACTACTTAGATGAAATTTTAATATTCTCTAAATATTTATTGCCTATTGGATACTTACATTGTAAAAATAGTGTAATTTAATAATGTTAAAATTTTCAATAAATATGACATGATGTTTATTACATAAATTAATAAAATATTATTCTTACTTAACCTCGTTTACGAAAGTTTGTTTTTTATAGTTTTGTAAAAATGGATATTGAATATGTATGACACAAAATTTGAATATTAAATTGAAGTGTAGTTTTAATGTGAAATTAACTTTTGTATATTAACTATTAATGGGTCGACTCGACCAGAGTAGGATCACGCTCTGTCATAATACCAGCGTGTAACACCAGAATAATGTTTCGTATTGTAATTGTTGAGAATTGGAGACCCTTTTTACGTGGCTTTCACTAATCATCAAGCAGATTGTGAGCTCATTTGTGACCCTTATTCTAATAACAAATGAACTATTTTTGATCGCGACATGGATATGTTTTACAGACGAAAAGTCATATTCCTATGGCCTTATAAATACGTAACGCCTTCTGGGATTGCGCCAAAGCAATCACCGTTATTCAGCACTTAACTCCACGGTACAACAGTTTTATTACACAACATACTCGTACTTTCAAAGTGTCATATATCATAATTGGGATGAGAAAGAGAGACGACGATAAGTAACACCACATTGTCCATTTCTCATTTCTCTTGCACTCGGTTAATGGGTCCTTTATTCATGTATTCATCATTATCATCCGTGTATTGTGTCATTCCTTGGAGGAGGTCTACGTTTAGCAGTGGACTTGCGATTGGCTTTAGGAATGGTTTAGATAAATAAGTACAAGTGTTATAAAAGCCTATAAAATATTTTTGTTATATACAGTATAACGATATACCTATATAATTTTAATCAGACGAACGTAAATGTTTATTTAAACGGTTTAAACGGTTAATGAAAATACCAGAAATATTTATAGCAACTCGTAGATTGGCGACTAATATAGATTCATTGATAAAGGCAAAGGATTGTATTATTTATAGTTGTTTGTTGTTTTTAATGACACTATTCAATTAGTGTAAACAAAACTAGTGTATAGCTTTAAATGTTTAAATATTTCAAGCTTAATAATTTTTCATTAATTTTATGAAACAAAATTTAGTGTTTATGAGTGCGTGTAAATTTTTTTAATTATAAAGCAAAATGGTTTAAATGAATCATGGAAGTTCATAAAACACGCATGGCTATCTAAACTCAAGGAGCAATGAGCAGAAAGCTTATTATCGAGACGCGTTCATCCACCGGGTCGGTAATGAGAATGATCCTTCGAGCCGGACTGCAGTCACACGTGCAATACTCCGCGATTCCACCCTCGCTTTTGAACTGAGATCATCGCAACACTCATCCGTGAAATTGATTCTCGTGAAAAGAAAAGACGCAAAAGATAAATAAAAAGGAAATAGGAAAACACAAGCTAAGATTTGGCGTGAAATTGTTTTTCAGCACCCGCCTACTACTGAGGCGTCTATTGCGGCACCTTGACTCAAGAATTTCCCAATTACTGAGTGTAAATGTATTTTACTCTGATTATTTTGGCCATGTACTCACGTCGTGGTCTGTGTTTATTACAGTGAATATTAATATTACGTAGTTCAAGTTATCTACATTAAATATTGTATAAAATATTGTCGAATACCATTATATTTTAAAGCGTTAGTGCCTCATTTTTATCTAGGATTTAGTTAAACTATTTCTGACATCATATGGCGGCTAACTGTTAAGTCCTGATTGTAAGGACTGTTTGTCCTTATAACCAGGACCGTGTTTGATTATACTGGATTTCCATATGGAGAGCCTTTTACCATGTGCTCGGCATTGAAGGAAAACATCGTGAGGAAACACGCATGTCTAAGAAATAAGAAAAAATATTATTTATAAAAAATAAGACATGTGAAGTTCGCCAATACGCATTGGGCCAGCGCAGCGGACAATTCTTTGCCCTAAAACCCTCTCAGAAATGAGCAGAGGCCTGTGCCCAGGAGTGGGACGTATATAGGCTGTAACTAACATACGTAGAACCAGTATAATCAGAGGTTGTAAGGCATTTTATGCCAATCCACAGAGATGACGGAAATGTTATTTATTTTGATTTGATTGCAGATATCACCAGCTGCTGTAGTACTGATGATATTGATAGGCCGCAACATTATCAACTAAAACGTAAAATATGAAATATTAGTAAGTGTCTAAATCCCCAGGCTGCCAATATATTTTTTGAATGTATTATTTCGATATTTCGAAATTTTCTTATTTAACTAATCAATAAACAAAATTGAATGTTTTTATCTAACACGTTATAGGCAAAGTGGCTGACAGCTTTCACATTATTACAAAATAAAAATATACGCAGGAAATGACATCAACACTTTAAGGCAATGTAATCAACGCTATTACACAACATCAACCCTATTAATCATTTAAACAGTCGTACTTAATTGTAAGACAATAACAGATGGACGGTTAATAATAAATCGGTACGTATGTCAGCGTGGGGCCGGTCAAATTGGTATCTTAAAACACTGTGACATCTCATCCACTACGTGATCCATTTGCCGAAGTAAGAAGCAATCTCATTCAATACCCGGCCGCCTCAATCCCGTTTCCTCCCCCTGCTAGGGTTGCTAACAATGCGATACTTTGTGAGTGCCGTATCACGAAACGCAATAAAAGTTTAGATGCCTTTTTAACTACTTTCAAGTAGTTATCGGACGAAATAGAGCATTAATAAAAGATTTATATGTAGTTTTAAATACATTGTAGGTCTGTACTGAAAAAAAATGTCCATAATTGTCTTATTCAATTTATGAATTACAATCGAAAAACTTTTCGTAAATTAAGCGTATTTTTTTTTGAAATAACGCAGCCCTATTAAGATAGAGAGTATCGCTTTTCTCGATTGTATTAGATTCAGCTGCCCTTTTCATCTACATGTCGTCCTCTTCTTGGCTCTCGGGAGGGTCGCTTACGGTGGATACGCCACCTATATTTATACTCGTCAAATTTAATTTATTTTACAATTTAATAATATTGAACAAAATGTAAATCACATAAACAGCCCTTCTGAATTCACTACAGTGTTTCCAAGAATGCGTTTGCCGGCAAAATTTACTGAGGAAATTTGGTTACAGTTCCCACGCTGGGGTGGTGGATAGATCGGAAAGCGCAGAAACTCCCCCTCGTACTACTGCTATCCTTCACTAGTCAATACAAAACGTTACAAATACTGGAAGCAATAAAATTTACAGTTTTACATCGTTACTCATACGCCCAGTAATTTACACAATCTTTTAATTATATGCTATCCGCCGATAGTATACTATACTAGATATTAATCACTTTCCTTTTACAAAAAATACGCGATTTAAATTTAAAAAAAAACATGAAAAACACTATCAAAGTTGTGAAACTATGAATACGATTATCCACACAATTCCAAAGGCTATCATCCAATAAAGCGGGTAGGTACCGAGGTATCAAATCTTCGTCCGTAGTGAAATTGAATATTTATCTGGGTAGTATCTCTATTCCGGAACAATTTTTATGTAGGGGGAATACAATCTCAAGATATTTGGGAGGGCCACTCCACGCGGATATTGGCAAATACCTTTGCCTGCATTACCTTTATTGCCTCGCGACATCGCGTGCCCGGTTTTATCCTATCTGCGATTATTTTTGTGTTATTCAATGTTTCTTAATGTAATCGGACTTGAATTGAGTGTTTTATGAAACGATATTACAAAACAATTTATGTTTGGGATTATTTTTTAAAAATCTGCATACGCATACGGGTTTCCCTACGATGTTTTCTTTTAGTACTGAATAGATTGAAAAATATTAGTTTAGATTTTTTAATAGAATATGGGTGACAAACGAGCACACAGTCCATGTGATGGTAAGTGGATGCTGTGGCCATCTATTTATCCTCAATTATGAATGAAAATGCAAATGCACCCCTGAGAAGATGGAATGCCTCGTTTCCATTAAATAGGGTCTCCGGTTCTCTACATTCACAATACGAAACACAGCAACATTAAGATGCTATTTTACATTGGTGTTCTGTGAGAGCGTGGTACTTCCCCGGTCGAGCCGACCCATTTGTACTACAACCATAATATACCTGCAGCTGGCTCTTCCACGTAATACCACGTATAATTAAATTAAAAAATAATAATGAAATAAATAATAATATTGAAAATTTCGAGGAATACACGTTAGGAGCATTTTAAGTGACGTAGTGGACATCATACTGACGTGTGTCAACAAGCCCCTAGGCAATCAGCGACTTTTTCTATAATAATAATAATAATAATTTAGTATTTATTAATAATTTAGGATTCTCAACCGCTACCCCACGGTCACCAACATTCTACGAAGATAATGCTAGCACTGGCACTCCAAAGATAATAATTAATTTCTATGTAATATGTTACTAAATACACATAACACTTACAACACTTATAATGACAATCTATATTAATCAACATAAATCTTTTTAAATTGTGGTCTTTAACGGATGCTGATTTAAATTTATATCAAATCTTTACGGCAACCGGAAATACATCTACATAAAATAAATAATTACTAGAAAGTGTGACTTATGTATATTGTTTAAACTTCGGATTAAGTAAATTTCTGCCTAAGTAACTAAGTGAATAATTATATCATATTTAACTGTCTGAGTTTTGATCAATATTTTTTAAACAAATTGATTTTTATGTTTTATTAGACTACAAAGTTGAAATGTTTTCGTATTTATGTATTAAAAATACAGTTCTTATTAAACTCAGTTAAAAGTTAAACCAGTTAAAGGTGGTTTAATATTATTATTTATACATATACATATTAATAATTAAAATTCTGCTCGGATCGAACTCAGGTAAAGTTTTATACATGTCTCTTAGCAACCTCGGTAAAAATACTTAACATCTTATTTAAAATTGCTTTTATTTGCAATATTAAATGAGATGAAGTAAAACCAATTTTAACAACTCATTTAAAATTACTCATTTGCAATTTAACAAATCTAACCAATCTATCACATATAAATAAAAAAAATACACATAATAAAATTTCAAAGAACGTTTTTAATATAATCTTTCACAGCAGAACTCTACGATAATTCAATTTTGTTATTCCCAATACGCGATATCTAAAATAATAGATATTTTAGTTACGTATTTATGAGATTTAATTAGTTGTATGTCCTCATCACGTATAAATCGCTTATAAATATACTTTAATCTAAAACGCAATTAAAAACAATATTAAAATACAAAGCGGGTATAAAAATTTAAATTAACTATTTTAATCGACATCCAGAATCTCGACTTTAAGCGACAACGTGCTTAATTAGCTCTAGAATACTAGTAATTCATTTTTATAAAACGAGTTGCCATATAAAACCACTTTATTTTCCAATGACATTTAATTACGCTTGGCATAACACGAATTATTAACAACTAAGAATTGCTATATCATTGGCATTATCTTTATTGTACTACACTTAGTAAAATGCTTATATCAAGAGAAACTTTGCTATTAAAATATTTACAGCTTAACTGTGGGAATTTTCAAGTTTTAAGCTAATTCTAAATGCCCTTATTATTTAAATTAGGAATCAAAACTCATTTAAAGTTTCGATAGAATTGAAATTGAGAAATTAAATTTAAATAACATTTCGATTCCATATAATTAATACAAAAACTAATGGACCCTTGTCAAAATATTATAATCGTCCCATTAATTTTTTATAGGTTTTAACGTGTTTTTAGACGTTAACGTAATTAGGTATTCATATTAGGACCAATAAAATAAAACTAAAATTTTAACAATGAGGTAAAAAATTCTACGATATGATTTTGCTGCATGTTACGCTTCTACCGTAACATCAATTAATTAATAAGACAAGATATTTTGCTAGTCTGATAAAAATTTATGTAAATATTATATTATATTATATTATATGCATTACCTTGCTTTTAGCAACGCAATATTATTTCTGTAGTGGAATTACTTGGTACTTAAAAATATGTGATAACGTCTTACTCATTCCTCGAACCAAGAGCGAAAGTATTGGTAAACTTGTTATATTATCGCCAATTAAGCCACTAATTGGTGTCCAATAAGCTAAATCCGATTTGTATTATTTTAGCTTGACAAAACTTGACAAAAATTAGCAGTATCCGGTTTCACCATTGACAATTTCTGATTGATGTGAAATTTGTTTAGCATTATTAAAACCATGATTGCTATAATTATTTGGGGCAGTAGAAACTAATATTAAATTAATAATCCGTGAAATATAATTAGATAGCTGGGTGGTTTTATTACGCAACCGTAAACTAAAATTGTGTCTCAACTCTCTCATATCTTTACTTTAATGTTTTCCTTAATGAGTTAAAATTATCCATTCGGGATAAGTTTAAAAAAAGAGTCATCGTAAAACTGTAAAGGTGCCAGATTAACGTAAACATTTAAAAAAAAATAAAGTCAATAGATTCGAGAATAGTCACTAGTACATGGGTACCTGAAAAATTATAAGAAAGGTCGCAAGAAACAGGGATTTGGTATTAAATCATCCAGAGCCAGCCTCCGAAAGTACCTTGGTTTAATCAATGTCTATTGAATAGAAAATATGTTGTATTAGCAATGCGACTTCGTTCCAGACACATTCCGTGTAACAAGTTTGCTTTCATGATGAAAAAGGAACAATCTCCAAATTGCGAAACATGCAAGACAATAGAAGATGTACAACACTTGCTCGCGGAATGTTCAAAAAATCATCATGAAAAGAAACTACTAGTTGCCAAAACTGACATTAAAATATGTACGCTAGGGGAATATCAAAGCATTCTGTCTGAACCAATGTCAAATGCCGCTCAAATGGTGTATAATTTAGTTAATATTTTGTGTAAATAATTTAACACATTGTAGTGTGTTATTTAGTTATACGGTACAATGGGACTGACATGTTAAAAATAACGTAAGTCCCTAAATTAAAAAAAGAATAAAAAAGTATATAGATTATTATACTCTATGCTTCATTTGAAAACTGCAGAAATAACATATGTATTCAGGTATGGCAACCATAGAGTAGAACAGAGTCACATGTACATATATATCGACTATAAATGTTAATGAGTCTTCACTGTGATCACGCCATTGTTATTTTAATAAACTGTATAAAAAATTTCACGCTCTTCATTAGGCAGCGAGTGGGACGCTAATCATTATTTATAGGCAATAAATTGTTATATTCATGGTGTTTGGAGCGGAAGACGCATAAATTTGACGTGCTAGTAGCAGCCTGACACCTGTGATTGCATTTACAATGCTAATTCACGGTACAAAATAACGTCAACGGTTTATGCGCGCCTTGTTTTCGCAATCGCCACGCGTAGTGATCACAGCCTGCGTCCGAGAGGCCCACATAAAAATTGTTGGGAGTTAGTTGGCAAGTTATGATATCTTGATCGCTTTTATGTTTTTTGAATTAAATTTTTATTATTATAACGTCTTATGCAAATAAAAGTTATTAAGTTCCGTAATAAAAAGTACGGTCTGTTGTGCTCTTTTAAACTACTTTGAATGAATGTTCCATTTTTTATAATTTAAATACTTCAAATCGTTATCTTGATTACGAGTACTTAATTGCGTTATTACAATTAGATTAATTTATTTAATTTTTTCCATACTAAAGACAGTTCTAACCTAACATAATATATAAGCGTTCTTGTGGGAAGTATTTATGGGTTCAAAATATTTCTACGGTTTACCTTTTTGATGGTGTGGTAGCGTAGAGGCTAAACATTTTAATGCGATGTCGCACACGCGCTTTAACAGTGAAAATATTATTAGAATGGTTGACAAATATTTTTCATACATTTTTTCAATTGATAAATATTTGTTTTGGGTTTCTTGTTATATTTTTTATAGAATAAGGGTGCCAAACTAATGCTCAGTCTACCTGATTGTAAGTGGATGCTGTAGCCCAGAGACATCTACGTCTATCCTCATTTAAGAATCAAAATGCGGAATGCGTTGTCACCCCTGAATATAGACACCATATGTCAGGATTTGCCCTGACATTTCAGGACTTCTGGACTCTTGTCAGGATTGCGCAGATTTTTAAAATGTCGGGCTTTTCCGATTATTTAATAGAATACAGTGACGGTTTTTGTATGGGATAGGTGTAATCTGTGACGGATTGCTCGCAAGAATGCACAAAATCCACACAAAAAATTCACGTTTGTTAATTATGTTTTGGGTTATTTGTCGTAATTTTAATTTTCCATATGGTACCCTACCTGTGAGGACTAAGAAGTCACATTTCTAGTAAAAAGGGTCTCCGTTTCTCTACGCTCACCATACGAAACACAGCAGTATTAAGCTGCTATTTCGCGCTGGTATTCTGTGAGCGCGTGGTCCTTCCTCAGTCGAGTCGACCCATTGTGCATCCATACTATAGCTGCAGCTCGGCTTTATCACGTATTAATTCCCAGTATGTTGTTTTTTTATATTAAGTATAAGTGGATGATGTGTCCTACAAGTACCAGCACATCTTCTCGTATATTCGATTAAAAGTCAAAATGCAAGTACGTTCTCACCCCAAACAATAATAGAATGCATAGTAACTAGTAAAAAAAACACAGCAGCATTGTGCTTCTATTTCAAGCTTCAAGCTTGATGGTACATGGCATTATTGTACAAAACAAGCGTGTTGGTGGTAATTCGGATTCATTAATTCGACTTACGCATCGATTACAGGAATGTGAGGTTAGGATATCGCCCCATCTTTGCGCTTACATTTAACGTACTATTAAATAAAAGAAAACGATGGCGCATTTAACCGCGACTGAACATACCTGAAACCAGCTGCACGTGATATATTACAGCAATGTTATTATTAGAGTAGCTCATGCACAAATCGTCCTTATTCGATACGTATCATCCTAAATATCCAATATAATCCCAAATATCCAAAAGCCATTAGTTCGTGTTGTTGTGAAACTCAACCCAGACACTGATGACTAGCAAGATAGGTACGGTATTTAATATTTTAGATAGTCGTACACACAATAGAACAACTCTTTAACCTTTAACCTCACTAACCGCTGGACGTACGTTTTTTCAAAAATACGTCAGCTGAAATGCATTACTTGGAACATTTACCCTTACTTACTACACTTGACAGGCGAGCTAGTGAGCGCAAAGCTGACATTCTTGCGCTTGTAATAATGTTATACATTGACAGTAATATTTGAGTACAGCGTTTTTGGATAGATTATGGAAATTAGCAGGTTGCATCACGTTCAGATGTATTAACCACATTATTTTTGGCATATATGACAAGCGAAATTAAAGCCTTATAACGTAAACGTGATTCACCCTAAGTCAACTGCTACCAACAAGATGATTAATGGCACCTTGTAATCAACAACTGAAATGATGAAATCGGGGGAACGGCCCGTTACACGTCGTGATAAGCCGTGGGATAAGCGGCCGCAATCCATTATCGAGCAGTTAATTGATAATTACTTTCTTCCATTACGGAACGAAAAACTCGGTGATTAACACTGAATCGCTTTAACGAGCACAATGGGTCGGCATTCAATTAAAAACCCTTGTCGAATGTCGACGGCTTCACAGAAAGACGGAATCGACGCTGACTCAATCTCGTATACATGGAATAAGGAATTACTCGCGTGCGGAAAGTTTTTAATTAAATATTCACCCGTTTCGTAATTAAGACGCGATTAGACTGAGCACAATGGTTTCGTGTGGCGCTTTCGAAAGAAATCAAAGGCTGCTTTAGCGCTTTCAATGTCTTCAGGAAAATAGCTATTCAGTGGAGATACCCGATTTCATTCATTTGTTATGTTCTTCTTTCCTTATTCTTTCTTTCTTCTTCCAAATTCTCTATCCATGAGTTGATTTTCCATTTATAAAATAAAAGTTACAGAGGTTTTTATACGTATATTTTTTTTGTATAGGTACAGCAAAAAATATAAATTCTAATATTTTTTTACTTACCTAATAGGTATATTTTACAGGGTTAATTTGATATAATATTATAAACTTAAGTAACACATTATAAGACGAATATCTTTTCGTCGTGGTATAAATACCAAAGTATAATTTTTTTTTCAGTCATAATTTTAGACTAATATCTAACTTTAATGCACTATGAACGAAACTACCATGACATTTTCTTCGTAAATAACTAGTCAAAAGTGTTTTGAGCTTACTTAATAATAAATAATAATAATTTGCTTGATTTTACCTCACCATATGTACTAAATTGCATAAAAATAATCTGGTATAAGCGGGCTCCACATTTTTAATTGATCTGAAACCGCTACCTCGCGAAACCCATTTAAAAATAATAAGATGCTACTACAACTAAAGTATATGTGATCTAGTAGATCTGATCGAGCGGCAACAAGAGTGTTGTCTTGTAAGTTTAACTACTACGCCCGATATACAGTGTTGGTACTAACGTAAACATAGAAGGAACCTATATCTCTTAACATGTCTGTTCCTGGTGCAACATTTACATGATAGGATCGGAGGATGATAAAAATACAGTATCAGAGATCCATCACATGTCGTTTGCGTCCAGATTCTAAACACCACGACGGTAATATAAGTAATGTACGAACAATGATTTTTATCTCTTAGTTTTCTCTACATTCCCCTCAGAATTATTGTAGCTTTTAATTAAGTAAGTGCGCATAAAATGCATTTGGGATTTGTGTAGAAAATAATATAAGTATAATAAAATCTGACTAAAACTTGTTCAAACTATAATTATACGACGTTCAGAACAGTAATTCAAATTTAAGATATTAGTTTATATTTATAGGGCACAATTTTTTTATACGTACAATATGATTATATGATTACGCTAACTAATAATTAATCGTATAATGATAATTCAGTAGTTATAAAACGCTTGTCAATGCTCATTTTGGTCGTTGACGATGTAAAAGCTAATCCGACGAGCATGGCGCCGGGCTCAAGTGGCGCACATGCCGCATTTGAGTGTAATTTAAATGCATGTATATTACTCGTACACCGCACTCGCATAATACTTTAATTTAATATAAATAGCTTCATTATTGAATATTACACTTAACGTCGCGCTTCGATATAGAATTGCTTCGTGCTGGGTAGGCGGGTGGTGTGCTACACCTTCGCGCTGATAATGCTGTTCCCCGTCACTAGTCTTTCAAACAAATTTCACTTGTGTATTTTCTGCCTTGTGCTTTCTTAAGAAAGCCGCGATAGAGCAGGGGATAGTCGATATATTATAGTATAGATACTATAGTAGAGATGTCCCAAACATAGTTTACGAACAAACCACGTCAGATACTAGCCCACCGCAAAACCGTCACCACCGGAAGTGTTAATTGCAATTTTAATTTCTGATTTACGACTAGCTCTTCACCAAGAAAAACTTCGTTAAGCAAACTGACTGTCTGAGAAATTAAATTAAAGTTAGCGTATAAGTGAAGTCTGCCAACTCACATTGCGGCGACCACCTCCGGAACTTTAGGATAAAACCTCAGGAACGAGGAGGCCTGTGCATAGCTGTATGAGGTATGTCGGATGTCACTTTATTATACTTTAAAAAATATATATAATGTTGCACTTAATATATACCTTCTATTCAAAACTAGTTAGTATGTGTAGTATGTTTCTCATAAAAATAAAAGTAAAGATATCTCATATTACACACACACACACACACATATATATATATATATATATATATATATACATTACATATATATATGTGTGTGTGTGTGTGTGTGTGTGTGTTGTTTTTTGTATATATCAAAATCTACGTATGAAAAGATATAGATAAAATTAATTAAAAAAGTTATAGATAATATAATTACACATCAATATATTTTCTTGCAAATGGCACTACTTTGAATTTATATTTATATGGCTGTTTTATTAGCATAAAACGTCGGCTTTATAAAAGTAGGTAGGTAAAATAATGTTAATAGTAATCTCTAGACATCTTTATTAATGATTTTACCAAGGCGTTTAATAATAGTTATCTTCGAGCAATAAGCCCTAAAATACCGCAGCGTAATCTCCTAGACATTTAATTTCGTTTTAAATGAATCGCTGAGCTCATATCCCATCCGAAATCCTCAACGCAATTGGTTCGTTGCGTCCGTATAAATTCTGAAGGAAAATCATCTGCAGAATTCCAATAGAGGGCGTTGATGTCCAAATTCATGATATATCGTCTCGGAAAAACGTATCGGGTGCGCTTCTGTTTATGAGATATTTCATATCGTGCATAATTCTAAGACTATTAATCACAACTTGGTATGATATCGAAAAAATGCTGTTTTTCTTCTCATATACTTCGTAAAAAGGCATTATTTAAACTTGGCAACTATGCCAAATATCCCTTAAAGGCAATCTATGGGAATACCTATCTTCAACAGGGAACTTTAATAGGCAGTAATGATAATGGTAACGGCATAATTTGAGAACTGTTTATAATGGCCACATAGAGCAAATATTCAAATAAACGAGTTCAAAAATAAGATTACATATCTACACTTAATTTGACCCCTTTTATGAGGCCACATAGAGAAGTTTAGGGCCATTACGGACAGGAATTTTGTAATTTAAATGCTTTCTGTTTAAACAATTAATCGTTATAAAGTCAAAACATAGCAATGTTATTTCTACGAGAATTGAGAAATACCTTTTATTATCTTATTATTTTATTAAACAAAAACCGTATAAGAAAAATTAAAAGCTAAAGTTAAAGTTACAGCCTATGTATATACGTCCCATTGCTGGCATGTCTGAGAGGGTTTCAGGGCAAGGTGGTGTCCGCCGCGCTGCCCCAATGCGTGTTGGCAAACTTCACGTCTTCGAAATATTTTTTTCTTATTTCTTGGACATGCAGGTTTTCTCATGATGTTTTCTTTCACCGAGGTAAATCAGCACTTAAAACTGCAATTAACAATTTCATTGATGGCAGCGGGGATCGTACCCAGGTTGCTCGCGTACTGTTAAATTTACAGCGAGCGCTAACCATCTAAACTACCACGGCTCTTATATATAATAAAGATTATTATAATATAAATTATAAATGAATACATGGTTGATAATAACCCCCGGGAAAGAGGTGTTCGCCTAAAAGCTTTATCTTAAATAAGTTTTGTAAGTAGTTTGTACAACCTGTTCTATATTGTATAATATTACTTTTTATTGTATAATTAACTTAAAAAAGTCCCGCTGGGTTTCTTGCTGGTTCTTCTAAGGACAGAGGTTTTTTCCGAACCGGCAGTAAACGATCAAAAAACGATTTTGAATAAGAATAACTTTAAATCGATATTGAATAAGAAATATTGAATTCTACATTATTCTATTTCAATTCATCAATTCGATTAAATTTTCTGAATCTTATGTTTCTGAAAGCCTATTAAATATTTTATTGAAAACTATTTTAATTTAAACAAGAAATAAACCTTTTTTTTCTTGTATATATATGTATACTTGTGTTATACGTTATTTATCATAAATATTTTATCACTGCAACGTGCTTCCACAATTTAAAATGTATTTATTTGTGTATGTATTACAGTGTTCTATGGTATTTATTACAAAATCTACCCAATTGTCAAATACGACAACGTGTGAATAACATCTGTCAAGTAAAGCCGCGCGCGTATACCGCGCGCTAATTACACGAACAAAATGTCGTGGTGTCGTTAACTAATCAATTCTAGCAAAAAAGTGCCTAACAACGAAGCTTTTGTCATCCATATGAAAATTGCTTTTGGTGGCATAAAATATTAAGCAAACACATACGTATACGTAATATAATCACGACCTCTCCGAGCACTGTGTGAAGTAGTAAGAGATGATACGAGTTCGAAAGTAGACAACGGATGAATTATTCTATTTCGATTCTCGGATGTAATGACGCTTACCCGGAGAACGTCTTTACAGTGCAAGTGATATCGCGGCCAAAATCCTTAACGCATGAACCCTGTTAAAATAAAACAACTTACGTAATTAAAATACGGCGCATCGTATTAGCCAAAGAAGAAAACACAACTTACCTACGTTATTAAAATATGGCGCATCATATTATCCAAAAAAGAACATATCTGTAGAATCGATTTACATTGCGTATTTTTCGTTTCATGCAATGCAGTTCATTGCAATAAATATGGCGAACAAAATGTATTCACTATAATTGTACCTATCACCGTATGAATTTATATTGTCTAGTCGTCTTGAGCGGCAGTAAGTGTGACTGCTGATTATGTGGTCCCGTTCCGGGTTTAAATACCAGGTCGGACAAAAATCAGTCATTCAAGTTTTGTGTCAAGAAATTCTCAGTGGCAACTCAAAGCAAGCAAGAGTCAGGAATTTGACGTTTTTTCACTCCCATGCCGTTGCCTTTTACTCCGTCCGTTTAAGCCGCTGATTCTGTGTGGGATTTCTCTCCGATTATTTCGAAATGCCGTCCTGTCGGACTACGAGAGTGAGGAAGTAGAGAGCACACCTGCTTTTGCACACACACTCGTACACTTTAGTTCTGTCCTGCACAAAAACCCTCACTGAGAGTATTAACAATTATATCATTTTTAATTATTTTATCTTCTTCGTTATTTTAGCTATAAACGGAGAATGTTTTTAAGAAAACAGAAAATTGATTTATATCAAGCTCATGCATGGCAGCTTAATAGTCACACGAATGTTCACGTGTGTGTAAACACACTATAATGTGTAAGTGATGGAACATTAGATAAATTGAATAAAATAAGAATAAATAGTGCGCGGAACGACACATACCGGGGTGGGAGCTCACTTGCTCCATAAACAGGCTTCCGTATTTTTCAATCAGAGAGCTGTCAAAGCATTCTGACACCCTCATCCCATTGGCTCGCACTCGCCGAACGCCGAAATTGGTTTTCTACATTCAATCCATACAAAGTTTAATGTTATTCGTTTGCGATATCACCGGGATGCCGCCGATGTTTACCGACGCGCCAAATCATATTGGATTTGCAAACTTTTGTTTGTGGACTTTATTTCATTTCACTGTTAGTTCAGGCCGAAGGAATGTAATTTTAGATTCTGTCCTCCCGCCTGCGTTTAGAATAACTCTATGATATTGTTGACTATTGCAAAACAAATAATTTTCATTAACACTTTTTATTGTTAAGAAACCTTTCTATTACTTTAGTTGTGCCTATAAAAAATCAACAAACGGCAAATCATAGTTAAAAATTATGTTAGTGAAACGCTGCTCACAAAACTCTACACTCTCTACTCTAATCTACATTCAAAAATAAACCTTGATTTCTTTAAAAAAAATCCTTTTATAATGGGTCAGCAAACATTTTAAATATGATTTGCATTTGTATTTGGAATCGGATACAAGGAGTGTAGCTTACAAATTAACATTACCGGATATCTACAAGAGTTCAGCAACAGTGAAGAACGTAGTGCGGCCGCGAGCGTTTGTAAATTGAAGGGCTGCTACCTGCGGCTTAATACACTGCTGTTTCCGGTTCATTTCCGGACGGCGCGCGCGGTGCCGGATATTGCTTTTAAGGTTGCGCCGCACGCTACCGTCACGGCGCCACCTAAGCCCCTTTAACCGCTCCACGCTACTCTATGCTACCCGCTGTCACTCGCACAGCGCATTTTATATGCATACGCTTCACTAGATACTAATTTTCAACCGTGTGACTTCAAATCGATATATTTTTCTAAAAAAACGGAATCGTTTAATTTAGCATTTAACAGGGATTTGTTTTTGAAGGACAAATACACGTTTTCATAAGTTTGTTTTGCGAAAAATAGTGTCAATTCCATTGATATACATTAATTTTTGTAATAAGAATCTCAATAAAGGTTAAAGAAATGAAAATATCAAAACGAATTTACTTAGCTATGAAAATACTAATATCCAAATAGTAAATATAATGTTTGCCATAGTTGCCATGTTATGCAAGCGAGTTGCCAACTGCAGTTTCATATTTACTTTTAGTCGTTATTAAGAAGACACTGCATGCTTATATCCTGATTTGTTACTATGGGGCAGTGGATATTCTCAAACCGGTATTACAATACCCTGGCGTTACACGCACATAGTAAACATATTCATTTAAAATTTAATAATATGGTAAACATGCTACTTAATAACCACATACCCAAGTAAGATAATTAAATAAAAGCAGCTGCTTAAGAACCGCTTCATACGGCTGCCTCGTAATAAATGAAAGGAACAGAAACCCAATCCGAAGCGGCGCGTCCGGAAATTAAATTTTCTTTAAGCTTTAACGTTAATTAACAAACGTCACGCAAATGTGCATTGACCGATGCTTTGCAGATGAATCGAGATTCAAGACACGTCACTAGACTATCCGCAAATGAAGATTTATCGTAGACCGTACGACTTAAAGCACGAATCGAATTGATATAGTCATAGTGTGTTAAGTGTGTTATTATAAAAAACTGCCTCGTGTAGAGGCGAAACACGTGTCGTATTATCGTCGATTGTGTGTCTTACCTGGAATAGTGGTGTTGGAAGTAGTGGTGCCGGGAGTAGTGGTGTTGGGAGTAGTGGTGCTGGGACTAGTGGTGACGGAGTTAGTGCATGCGATTGAGGGAGAGCGGGAGGTGCTCTTCAATCCAGGTAAGACACATCATTGTATTTAGTTAGCGGAAAGTTGTAAATTAATTAATATTTTTATTTCCGCAAAGTAACGCCTGATTCTATCAAGTGTGTTATTGCGACAAAAAGTCTCTGAGTTTGCTCTATAAAACTACGAATTATATTTTGATATCAAACACTCTGATAGTAATGACGCATATCAACTCTGAACTTTTTTAACTTTATGACAGGCCTGGTTATAACAGTGCGCTCGCCCCCACGAGACACGACCACTCCGTGATGGACAGTCAATTTAGGATCAACGCCGCGCCGCCGGAGCGATGACGCTCATATCTCTCGTGCGGATAAGCTACAGTTCATTCAAAGTAATTACGAAATGGAGAAAATGTGCCCAATGGTTCGCCGAACATTCATTGCGTGCGCTTTTTAATTAATATTCTTATATAATCTACGCATAGTTGTAAAAATAGTTTATAATAGTTACGTGTAATGTATATAAAATGTATAATCTAAATAATAATAATATTATGATTATTATTATGGACGTGGGAGAGCCGTGGTAGCTCAGATGGTTAACGCTCGCTGTAAATATAACCGGACGCGAGTAACTCGGGTTCGATCCCCGCCGGCACCAATGAAATTGTTAATTACAATTTTAAGTGCTGATATACCACGTGCTCGGCGGTGAGGGAAAACATCGTGAGGAGACCTGCATGTCTGAGGAATAGGAAAAAAATATTTCGAAGACAGGTGAAGTTCGCCAACACGCATTGGAGCAGCGCGGCGGACACTTCCTTGCCCTAAAACCCTCTCAGAAATGAGGGGAGGCCTGTGTCCAGCAGTGAGACGTATATAGGCTGTAACTTTACTTTAACTTTATTATGGACGTGAGGTGGTGGCATTACCATTGTGTCTCGTGAAAGTCGTAAGACGGGCCAGAAAGGTCTTATGGCTTCTGATGTATGGCAGTATTTAAATCGTCACGTACCTACATGCCAGAGCAAAATTTCCAGAACGGTGACAGACCACGCCGTCAAAGATCTGGTACAGCAATCCAGTTCGATTTCCAAGCGCAGTGATAACAGTTGATTTATTTTAAAAGCGGTACCCATATCTAAGTGAGAACCGTTAGGGGCTGGCAAAATTAATGAAAATAGAATAAACTTTTTAATTTATAGCTTTTTTAGTCGAACATTTTTTTAATCTATTTTTAGCAATCACGTAATAAATCGACAGTTTATCTAATAATTTATACAATACACATTAGGGTTATGGCAAGTGATTTAGCACAATTTATGTACCTAATAATTTTTATTATTATTTTATTAGCTGGTTACTGGCTGGTTATATATATATATATATATATATATATATATATATATATATATATATATATATATATATATATATATAAGTGGATAGATAAGATTGAGATAAAATTAACTCATTCAGAGGCCAATAATATTGTTTATCGTTTACATTATCATTTTTCAATCGTCGATCTAGTATAAAAATGGGGTAAAGGGTTTTTTAGAATTTGCCATGTTTTTTTTTATATTTATTTGAAGTTGAATTTTTTTTCTTCAAAGTTACAAGTATGTCAACAAAAATTTTGATAATGTAAACGATAAACAATATTATTGGCCTCCGAATGAGTTAATTTTTATCTCAGTAAGACTAAAACTTTCAGAGATATGACTTTTTTCGTAAACGCGTAGAGAATATCTCAAGAGAAAAACAAAATGGCTGCCAAATAGAGGGGGGAGGGGATTAGACCTCAGTGTGTAGTGTATTTTTATATTAAAATAGCTGTATTATAAGTACCTAAAATATCGCTAGTCCGTGACCGGACACACTGTATATATATTACGTTTATTGTTTATTCTAACATTAGCCGTTACATATCCATTCCAACAGGTAAAGCATTTCTCCAAAAGAAGACTTTAATTAGGAATCAACATCAACCCGACTGCACTAAGAATATTTTTAAGTTGGTTTTAAAACAAGTTGAAAAACAAGACACATGTTTGGTATCTTGCTCTAATGCAGTAAACGTGTTTTTTGCGCAGTAATGATTACCATATGTTTTTTCTAGTCTTTACGGCATGTAAATGTGACTAAAGGCATAACCTTTTAAAGCTATTTTATAACGATGAAGCATGCTGCTTCAATTAGACATACATTATTATTTTTTACAGTTGTATTCCCTGGAGAACTTCGATTCTTAACATGTACGCAGTTTTTCTTAATTGAAGTAACATCTAAGGATCTCATACGAGTTCGTATTCCACACCCGCTACTCTCAGCGTCTGGCTTCGCGTTTTATTGATCATAGTATAACATCAGCTTATAAGACGACTAGAAACTTCTGTTTATAATTCGGTGATGGGATACAACCACAGAAATAGTAATAATAAGACATTTTGTTTTATTTTAATTGTGTATGTTTTATTTTTAATTGTCTTATTATTAATTTCTGTGGAAAAAAATTTTAAATGCAATGTCGACTGCCTATCTCTTTCTTCTTCTATTTTTAATATGGATTCAATAAGGATTAAGACATTAATATTAAAAGTTTTACAATTTTACACAATTTTACGTACATTCAATCGGTAATGGTCAGCGTACGCCGATAAAGCAGTAAACTACGAGGGCAGCTAATGCTGACACAACATTAGCTATTTAAAAATGTATTTATTGCTTTTCGAAGTATTCTCCGCGAAATTTGACATATTTTTCCATACGATCGAACCAACCATTGAAGCAACCATTCCATTCGGAAGTTGGGGTCTCCAAAATGGCCGTTTTGTAGGCGTCCACAGCTTCTTCAGGTGATGAAAATCTCTGTCCACGTAATTTATTCTTTATTTTAGGGTAAGTATAAAAATCATTAGGACTTAGGACAGGGCTGTACGGCGGATGGTCTAATAATTCTATGTTTTCTTGCTCTAAAAACTCTTTTGTTCTGTGTGCGGTGTGAGAACTCGCATTGTCGTGATGGAGGATGATGAGGCGTTTGCAGTTCAGAAACGACCTGTGGCAAACAAATGCTAGCATACCGTTTTGCATTAACCGTTCTTTGTCCCTCAAGAGGAATAGTCGTAACATGGCCGGTTTTGGATACAAACGTGGCCACCATTTTTTTTGCAACACTCCGTGAACGAACAATTTTTGTTGGCGTTAACTCATTTTCGAACACCCAAACTCATGACCGGTTTTTTGTTTCGGGGTCGTACGCGTATATCCAGGGTTCGTCACCTAATACGATATTGTATACAGCATTTGAGGATCCTGCGTGGAATCTTTCGAGAGTTCTAACGCATCAAGTAACGCGATCCGCTTTTTGCTCTTCACAGAGCGAATGCGGTATCCATCGCGAAAACAACTTTTTTACACCTAATTATTCATGCAAGATTATTTGTATTTGACTCATGCCAATGTCTAAAGTTACCTGAATTTCGCGGTATGTCACATGTCGATCTTCCTCAATCAGCTTACGCACAGCATCAACGTTTTCTTGGGTGACTGCAGTTTTTGGACGACCTTGACGGAGATCATCACTGAGCTTGACACGTCCACGTTAAAATTCAGCAAACCAGCGATAAATTGAATTGTGGTTTTGGATGGGGCTTTATCACCAAATGCAGAAATCATCCGGTCAACACACTGTTTTTGTGTTAAACTACTTCGAAAGTCATAATAAATCATCGCTCTTGAATTTTCTCGAGTCAATTCCATTTTCTCAACGACTAAACAAGTTTGGCAAAACCTTGTGACAAGACCGAGAATCTTTTTTTAAATAAATAAATGGTATTCGATTTTTAAAACCAAGGAGTTTTTAATTAAAAAGATTATAATATGACAGGAACAGTGGAAATATTCCATTCCCGATACTTTTAGTGCAGCCTAGTATATCATAGGACTTATGCAAGCGTCACGTCAAACGCGCACGAGAATTGTTACTATAAAGTGCTTAGGTATTATAATAATTTTTCTTTTCTCCTCTTCATTGACCCGTACATGTGCCTCTCCCGTTGTAGGTAGATTTGCTACGGTTAGCTTGCCTTGTACTAACGATCACAGTGCCAACATCTCGCACCTTTGACACTGCAAATGAGACGGTTCATGTTCTCGACATATGCCATAAGATTTTTTTGGCATTACCCACAGTTAAATCTAACGACACCTACAGGACGAATTTGGAGGACAAATTCTCTTGTGTCCCCAACATACGCCAAATACCACCACACGCCTTTTGCACATTCGGGTCAAAAATCATTTATCAATAACAAATAATGTTTTTATGTGGCTCAATTTGTGAAACGAATTAAATTTATTTCCCTTTTAGGAATTTACATGTTATCTATAAAAACAACAATATGTTTTTTTTATTTGTCAACCGATTTCAATGATATAAATTTATCTAAATTAAAAAATAATAATAATAATAAATTTATCCTGCAAACTTCATCCAAATTGGAGCTATTGCAGTAATTAGAGCGCAAAAACGTACAAAGAAACAGAAGAAACTTCGAAATGTTAACGATTTTAGTATATTATATTTTATACCGGCTCTACCGGGGAAGCTACGCTCTCACAGAATACCTGAGTAATGCTGCTGTGTTTCGTATGGTGATTGTAGAGAATCGAAGAAATTTTTACTAGAAACGAGGCGTTCCATCTTAGTTCTAAGGAGTGGTAACGTATCTGCATTTTGATTCTTAATCGAGGATAGATGCACAAAGTAGATGTTTATAGGCCACAGTATCAACTTACCGTCAGGTGAACTGTGTGCTCCTTTGTCACCCTTATTTTATAAAAAAGACATCATTATCGATACACCTCCACCGTTTAATAGAAGTTTATTGATGATCCTTCTAACTAATCCTAATTGATATTTCTTTAATGGCGCTTCCAGCACATCACTGAGTTTGAAATTTTTCTCTTTGAAAATCATAAAATGTTAGGAAAGATTTTAGGCCAGATTTGGCCTATAAAATAAATATCAGAGTTTTTAGTCGTAACACCTATAATTTTAAGACAGACTGTTGACGTGGAACATATATAGAGAAGCAGTGAACTAGCACTTGACAAATCGGTTATTTGGTAACCACATAGTCTATCATCGTTCGCAATTCTTATCAATACAGCTTGCTAGTATTTTTGTGCTCAATATAATATGTTGGTTTTTCTTGCTTTTCATCACAAGTGATAACTCGATTCAGAATAATCTAATTTGCATGCGTTTGGTATGGATGATTTTCAATTGGCGAGCTTCTTTTATTCTAATTTGACACAAGTCAACTTGTGTTTTTGTCACTTACGTTAGTACTAATTGCTGTTAATTTTCAAGTGGGTTGTAATCGCTTATACCACCAATTCCAGTAATTTTGATGTTTGTAATTAACTACAAAAAACAGTTTTATGGCGTGAAGCATCGAAACAGATTCAAGTTTTTATATCTTATCAGTTATCAATAATTACACATTTCATATACCCAGTACAAAATCTTATAAAATTATAGATAATTACGATTCACTGCTACAATCTGATCTAGTAAACGAACAAATCAAAACAGGTCATTTCATCGCCCGCACCGATTCTACTGTTTGATTAAATCCTTCCATTAAGTAGATTTCGATGTTTATGTCAAATATTGCTGCGATAACAGCAATTTATTATAATATTACACACAATCTGGTGGAGTCAAGTGATGTATTAGATAAGGTAATTAAATTTTATATTTATTGTTTCACTTAGTGATTTGCGAAATTTACTAATGGTTTTGTGGCCGTGGAAGGAAAAGGGGAGATCTCCCGCCGGACAAGGTGTTCTGCCCGGGGAGCGGCCGACACTCCGTATGATAGTTCGGAGATGTTCTATATATACTGTTCATGATTCGGAATGTTGATAGCGTGATTTAGGCTTCGGTGTGTTTCGGTGTGCTAGTGGCGCGACGACAGCGCCGCTACATCACCCCCTGCTCAGACCGGAGGTCGATATTGCAGCCTCGTTGCCGACGAATGTGCAAGTGCCAGGAGATTGCCTTGTAGTCTGCGGTGAGTCGAGAAGAAGGCAAGTAATCTGCGAGAGTGCCGTGAAGCAGAGGCGAGCAGTAAGGCTCAGAGCCGTGCCGAACACTGTATGGCGCAGAGAGTAGCTTGAAGGAACAGGAAGCATTATTATTCCAATGCTGTGATGAACCTTGTGAAGCTAGATGGCTTGCAGGATATGAAGACTGCAGACGATATCTGTTCGGGAGCGAATGGGTGGGGTATTCTATGACGATGATGAAGCTTGAAGTTTCCGAAGGTTGTTGGTTGCCTGTTCAGATCACGTCGGGGTCACCACTGTGGCCGTGGAAGGAAAAGGGGAGATCTCCCCGCCGGGCAAGGTGTTCTGCCCGGGGAGCGGCCGACACTCCGTGTGATAATTCGGAGATGTTCTATATATACTGTTCATGATTCGGAATGTTGATAGCGTGATTTAGGCTTCGGTGTGTTTCGGTGTGCTAGTGGCGCGACGACAGCGCCGCTACAGTTTGTATAATGGCGCGTGTGCGAGTGTGTGTGTGTGTGTGTGTGCGTGTGTGCGTGCGTGCGTGCGTGCGTGCGTGCGCGTGCGTGCGTGCGTGCGTGCGTGTGTGCGTGCGTGCGTGTGCGTGTGTGTGTGTGTGTGTGTGTGTGTGTGTGTGTGTGTGTGTGTGTGTGTGTGTGTGTGTGTGTGTGTGTGTGTTTATGTGTAATCGTTCGACATCCCAATATCATAGTTAACCACAGCTACCTCCAGATTTAAATCACCGAACACCCCAGTAACCCGGGGGGTTACTCGATTCTTCATGACCATGAGTGTTGTAAGGTGCTCGAAACGTCGGGAATATAAAATAAGTTAATATACGCGATAAAATCTGTAAAAACTAGTTTTATTTACATATCAATATTAAGTTCAAGATTAAATATTTATGCTTGAATAACTAGTAGATACTACTTAGCCGTGCGCAAGTACAATCGTGCCGTACATAATGGAATATCTATCAATTTATTATTGACGGGCATCTCCGTCGTTAGCATTTATTTGCCATATTTTTTGGGTATATAGGTACATACATAATATTAACACATATTTCAAAGTAATAAAGTGAGTTTTTTTAAATAGAATAAGTGTGAAACGAGCACACAGTCCACCTGATGATAGTGGATGCTGCGGCCCATAGACATCTACATCTATCCTCGATTAAGAATCAAAACGCAGATGCGTTGTCACCCTTGAGGGCTAAGATGGAATGCCTCGTTTCTAGTAAAAAAGGGTCTCCGGATCTACACTCATCATACGAAGCACAGCATTATTAAGCTGCTATTTTACGGCGGTATTCTGTGAGAGCGTGGTCCTTCCCCGGTCGAGCCGACCCATTCTACTCTGCTTCTGCATAATATGCTGCAGCGTGGTTCTACCGCGTATGAAAAGTGAATAAGTTGTTATATTTCATTCAAATAAATGTGAAATTTGTTACGAATGCTCTATTGAATATTATTATGGTTCTAAATTTCTGTAAGGTAAATCATTCCTATATTCATTTATTATAGCCGTAATCCCGCCGAGCCGTGGTAGCTCAGATGGTTAGCGCTCGCTGTAAATATCAAAGTATGCCAGCAAACCGGCTTCGATCCCCGCCGGCACCAATGAAATTGTTAATTGCAATTTTAAGTGCTGATTTACCACGTGCTCGGCGGTGAAGGAAAACAACGTGAGGAAGCCTGCATGTCTGAGAAATAAGAAAAAAAAATATTTCGAAGACATGTAAAGTTCACTAACACGCATTGGGGCAGCGCGGCGGACACTTATCCTAACCCTCTCAGAAATGAGGAGAGGCCTGTGCATAGCAGTGGGACGTATATAGGCTGTAACTTTACTTTACTTTACTTTACTATGCAAAGATTTCTTATCAATAAAAATATTTAACACTTTTTCATGCCACTTTTTGTGGGTCTCATACCACACGTACGCTCTCCCTGAAGAGCGTAAAGTTAGGGCCGTCACCAGAGGCGTCCCATTCGAATTCTCGAACGAGGAAATCCTCGAGGACCTTAAGTCCCAAGGTTTCCCCGTAGAAGCAGTGCACAAAATGCACAATAGAACGGGCAAGAGATACAACCTTGCCCTAGTAATCCTGTCAAACGTGCCGGAGGCTAAAGCCATCTTCCGGCAGGTACGCACAGTGTGCGGCCTGTCAAGGGTGAAGGTAGAGCCCCCACATAGGCCCGGTTTCCCGGCGCAGTGCCACCGCTGCCAACTTTATGGTCACGCGGCGGCCAACTGCTCCGCCCCACCCAGGTGCGTGAAGTGCCTGGAACCTCACAACACAAAAGAGTGTCCCCGGCCCAAAGACGCCGAATCCCCGCCCGCCTGTGTCCTGTGCAACCAGACAGGACACCCGGCGAACTACAAGGGTTGCCCACGCGCACCTCAACCTCGCCCCAGTAGGAAAGCTCCACCGCCGGTGAATGACCGATCTTTTCCGGCCCTCCAACAACGGCCCCGTCAGGGCCCTTCTCAGCCTATCCAGGGCTTCCCTCGACCCTCTCAGGGTCCCCATAGGCCCCCTCAGGGTCCCCCTAGGCCCCCTCAGGGTCCCCCTAGGCCCCCTCAGGGCATAATTCGGCCCCCCCTCCGGGCTTCTCCAAGCCAATGCAGCCTCCAGTCTTTCCCTGGGGGCCCAAAAAGGCAGACCCACCGCGGACAACCTCGTACGCTCATGAAGCAGAGCCCACAATCGACGACTACAACACGCTATATTCCGCTATTAGGAATATCGACGTTAGGGAAATAACAGTTGTATCACGCAAACTGCGCGCGGCCAAGTCCCCCCCAAGAACGTCTCCTCGTTCTTGCGGAGCACAATAACCTTTTGTTAGCGTTGTAAGTTAGGTTAACTTAATTAACTTAACTTCAATGACTGAGAGAATTAACCTACCTAGATCTCACGGTCGTATCAAACCTAAGGGTTTATCGCTTGTATCATTTAATATTCGCGGCTTGCGAAATAACCTCCCAGAGCTCAAGCTCTTTCTTCGGAATCGTGAAGTCGATTTCCTCCTCCTACAGGAAACTAATCTCAAAGCTAAGGACACTAGAGGCCTTTCTATTAAAAACTTCTCTCTTCTTCGTAACGACAGACCCGACCGCCGAGGCGGCGGAACGGCCATCTATTACAAGAAGACACTTCATTGCTCGCCCATTTCTACTCCGCAGCTTACCAACATGGAAGCCACGGTATGCAGGCTAGCTATGACTGGACATCAGTCCATCCTCATAGCCTCCTGTTACATCCCTTCAGGAACCTATCCCCTCAAAAAGGATTTTGAGGCCATTTTATCTTTAGGCAATTCAGTCATTATGTTTGGAGATTTTAACTCCAAGCATACTGAATGGACATGCCGCACTACGTCCCCTAGTGGCAAGATACTGCTCGATATCACGCAGTCTCTTGATATTACCGTCCATAGTCCTCTCGGTGTTACTCACTTCCCCGATAACACCGATCACGCCCCCGATGTGTTAGATTTTGCGTTACTCCAAGGAGTTTCTCTCAACCTCGGAGCAATCGAGACACTAGACGATCTAGGATCAGATCACCGACCGGTCTCCCTCATTCTTGGCCATCAGCCACCTCCCCCAACACACACGAAAACCTTCACTAACTGGAAGGGATTCAAGGAGTCCCTAGCTAAAGCTTTGGACTCACAGGACTCTACCATCTCCCTACCGTCGGACTTAGATAGTCCCGAAAAAATCGACACCGCGGTCGACTCACTCTCCACCCTTATTAAATCCTCCCTTAAGGAGAACGAAAGGGTCGTCCCGGTTGCTAACAATAGTGGGCTTCCCCTACATATTAGCAACCTATTAAAAGCCAAAAAAGCTGCTTTCCGGAGAGCAGCAAAATATCCCACCCCTGAATATAGGCGCGCGGCCAATCGTCTTCAACGAGAACTCCGCTTCCGCCTCTCTGTATTTCGAGACCTCGAAAAGAGTAAGCTCATGGAGAATATCTCTCCATCTCACACAGCGTACTATCAGATGGCTAGAGCCCTCCGCATAGACGCTATCACCCACACTCCCCCTCTCTCCCGTCCCGACGGCACGGTTGCCTTCGAGGACGAGGAAAAGGCTGAGTGCTTTGCAGATAGCATTGCCGCTCAATGCTCTCCCAGTTCTCAACCCGTCGACCCCTCACACGTCCAGGCAGTGGAGGATGAGGTCCGCCGCCGGAACTCACCCCCCCACGGCCTCCGAACCTATCTCTGTGTCCAATGATGAGATCTCATCCCTCATCAAAGGACTTAAGCCTAAAAAGGCTCCGGGCGCGGATGGCATCTCCAACCAAGCCCTAAAACACTTTCCCGAGCAGGTGTTAACCTTGTTATCTATTATCTTCAACGCCTGCTTCAACCTTAGTTATTTTCCCACTACGTGGAAAGAGGCTACTGTGATTGGAATTCCCAAGCCAGGCAAGCCTCTCAACCTCCCCCTCCAGCCATCGCCCCATTAGCCTCCTCAAGGCAATGGGCAAGCTCTTCGAAAGAGTCATCCAAAGTCGTATGAGGCGCTACCTGTTTCCCACAGACGGCGACCCTCTTATCATTCCCCATCATTTCGGCTTCCGAGCCAAACACTCATGTCCCCAACAAGTTCACCGCATTGTGGAATATATCCTCAGCGGTTTCTATCCTCGTCGTCATAAGACCATCGCGGTCTTTTTCGATATAGCCAAAGCTTTCGATAAAGTCTGGCACACAGGCCTTATCTACAAGCTCTATAAAATAGGTCTCCCCGATCGTCTAGTTCGTCTCGTGGCCTCCTATTTAAAACATCGTACCTTTCGTTTCAGACACGAAGGCACGCTCTCCTCACAGCGAACTATCAAGGCTGGTGTCCCTCAGGGCTCAGTACTTGCTCCTCTGCTGTACATCCTATTCACCAACGACATTCCCATCCCGTCGAAAGGTGTTCAACTCTCCCCTCTTTGCAGATGACACTGCCATCTACTGCAAAGGTGTCTCACTACCCCTTATACGGAACAAGATCCAAAAGTCAGTTGATGACCTAGGAGCTTGGTTCAAAAAATGGCGCATCGATGTGAACCCGGAGAAGAGCTCCGCCGTCCACTTCGATTATAAACGACGCCGTCTCAAAAACACTCCAGCAATACGTATGCTAGGGACCCCTGTCCCCTGGCATACGTCCGCCAAATATTTAGGTGTCACTCTAGACACAGGGCTCACTTTCAAGCCCCACGTCAAAAGAGTAACTCGTCACGCACGATTTTATCTGAGTAGGCTCAACAGTATGTTGGGCCGACACAGTAAAATGTCCCTTCGAAACAAGCGTACACTCTACAAGGTATGTATACGACCAGTCATGTCCTACGCGGGCCCCGTCTTTACCCACGCAAACCCTAACATTTTAAATGAACTCCAAATAGTTCAGAACCTATTCTGTCGTCGAGCTGCGAACGCACCGTGGTACGTCCGCAATGCCGACCTTCATCGGGACTTAGAGCTCCCAACAATTCAACAATTTCTTAAAAAACTCTGAGAACTTCTTCAAAGCCTCAGAGTCGCACCCAAACCACTTAATTCGTGAGGCAGCTTCTTATGCAGCCCCACCCCCCTCTCGCTATCGTGTCCGCAGGCCGAGAAACTCTCTCTCGGACCCGCCTAATAAACTTTCAAACGACCTGAACTGTCTCCTGGCAGCTCAGGCCAACTCTAATTAAATAAAATTATTGTAATATCTAACATTAACTTGCCTTCGTAGGCACTCCCTCAGCGGCACTTAGCCGCCTGCGCCCTCTTTTCCCAAAAGAGGGTCGCTCATGATAAGGCACAATAGAGCTTAATCAGCCGGTTGCCTGTCCCCAAAGGCGGGTTTTAGAGGGTATCACTTAGGGTCCCCGGTAGGACAGTGAGCCCCTCATAACCACGATAGACCGGCTATCGTGGTATGCGTAATGCATTTTCCGCCTCCCTACGTATAGGGTAGCCCTTTAATTGCTTCGGGCGCAAAAAAAAAAAAATTTACTTTACAGTCTTACTCTACATATTCCACTGCTGCATATAAACGGGAGACCCTTAGATTGCCACAAAGGCGGAATTTGCCACAGTTGCTACGTTATGCAGACGGATTGGGAATCACAGTTTTTTTATTATAATCAGTTCTTTCAGATACTTTACCTCTATCCTGCTTCTTACGACACCCGCGGAATAATACAGAGTAAAGGTTGAGTTACACCAGACCGAGTCGGTTCCGAGCCGAGTGTCGGCCGTAGCACGATCGACTAATATTACATATATTTTGTATGTACACACTCACGCTATACCGAGCGGCAACCGAGTGACGACCGAGCACCGTACAACGCTCGGCAACAACTCGATCCCGGCTTATAGCTGAAGATTTATCTGATTCTTCATCGTCCAGAGCGATCGCAATAGCAGCTAATTCCAGATCATCAAACTTCAACATGATTTTAGTCTAGTTACAACACTATTTTTGCTCGGACGAGTATACTGCATCACGGCGCAACGGTAATTGCTCGGTCGAGACCCGTCTTTGTAATTTCAGACACGGGACCGGCTCGGTGACCATGCTACGGCCGATACTCTGCTCAGACCCGACTCGGTCTAGCTTAATGGTCTATTTTCTGTGATGTTAGTGCTGTTAGCTTTTGGCTTTTATAGTTTTATCGGACTCAGTGCTCGAGGCCTGTTAGGTGAGCTTACGCTACACCTAGCGTACTGCAACTGGCACCTGCGCTTACGACCTCTAAGTACTATTATTTCTTCTGTGCCTCTAGCTCCAGACCAACGAGGCAATCGTAAATGCAGTGACGAATTATTTATCGTATTATTTGACGTATTATTATAGTTACGTTCAATTGTTAAAAGAAAACATGATGTCACGTATGTATATACATATGTATAAGTCGTATAATAGTGATCATGTAGAAGTAATAATAGTAATTTACTTATTGAAACGTTAATGTACTGG
Source organism: Parnassius apollo (assembly GCA_907164705.1). Classification (NCBI taxonomy): domain Eukaryota; kingdom Metazoa; phylum Arthropoda; class Insecta; order Lepidoptera; family Papilionidae; genus Parnassius; species Parnassius apollo. The sequence goes on along the minus strand of CAJQZP010000501.1, from coordinate 1,441,466 downwards.
TTGTCGTAGTACATATAATAACCCTAATAAACTTATTGTAACATAAATTATTACTAACCGATAAATAAGCAAAGATATTACAGTTTTTTTTCATCGTTATTGTGTTAAGATAGACACGGTGTCTCCCAAGATAATCATTGCCGTGAACGCTATGGGGGGCGTTATATAAATGTAAAAAAAGCTAGCTATTGAAACTTTAAATTGTGACACCATTTTATGGATTTTGTACGATTTTAGAATTGCTAAGATATTTATCGCTTCATAGTTTACGCATACGCCGGATCATTTTAAAATGTTTCCGAGGTGCAGTTTAGCATAAATGTTTATCATAGAACTGAGTAGCTTATTGCGTTATACTTTTTATTTCAACTCGAAGCATCATAATTTATAAAGCAATATAAAAATCGGGAAGAAATACGTTAGTATAAATTACTTATAGTTGACTATTGTGTATAAGCTTCGCTTTAAAGATTTGCCCGCTCCCACCATGTTGGCAAGTAGATAGGTTAGCGCAGAGCCAATACTCTCACACCGGTAACGGATAAAACCAGTCGCTGTTACCAGTCTGTAGAATTTAGTTTCGATTCAATTGGGTTTCCGTCGTCGTTGTTAGAGCGTCATCCATCAATCAGCAGGGTACCACGTGCAGATAAGGTTTACACTTCTAGAACAAGATGGTATGAATATACAGGCAGAATTGCCTTTCACTCCCTGCTCGCCAGCTGACGAATTCTTAGAGAGGCTTTTGTCTAGGCTAGCATTTGACTTAAAAAAGGCTGATAAAAAAGAAAAATATAAAAACAACAATATGGCACCTAGTTGGCTCATGGTAAGATTCATTTATCATCAGTAAAACTATTTGAAGAGAATCACATAAAAAAATTGAGACGGAATAGTTTTCGGTATTCATGCGCCAATTCCTCGTGGACTAATTAATAGTGGTTTATATCCTAAAAGACTTTAGTCGATAGTAAAATCTAGAGCAAACTTAGTCTTTTAGTAATTAATCGGTGTTTTTTGTTTTTTAAATAACATTTATTTATAACTTTAAAATATGTTTTAACAAACTTCAAGTTTGCTCTTTTATCAGTTGCTGTGATAAAAGAGCAAACTACTACCCTGGTAATAAAACTTACTAATCTTGTAATAAAAGTAAATATTACCTTATTAACAATAACATGTTTTAATTTTTCCGTTTAATCACTATAACATAACATTTTTATTTTTTTTTTTACCTTGGGTTGAGGCTGGAAATTAATACATCGATACTTGACATTTAACTTTTACTGTACATATGTAAAATTATACGTAGTATCATATAATGGATCGGTTTATTATGATATACTTTAATTAATAATGATAGTTTTTATCTAATCTCTGTACGCGTATTTTCCATTAGTTGTCGTGCGTAATTTAAAAAACTCACATATTATTAAGATTGCACTTTGACTTATGTTGTATAAATCGAGTGGTTTCGATAAGAGGTTTAAAAATATGTTTCCTTATTTTAAAAACATACTGGCCACTTTATTCTTAATATGAAAATTTTACTAGTGTCGCAAAATAGACTCACGCTGTCTTCTTTCACTGAAAGTTAGATACTTTTCCTGCCAAATAAAACCCAACGATCCCTTTTAATACGATAATGTACTCTATCTTTCGTTTGCAGTCACATACACGACCCTCGTGTGCTAATTGAATTTAAGGAATAAAATCCAATCGCCCCGATTCTTTATTATTCAAGATCCAATTTGGATAAGGTCTGATCGGTCCGCGGGGTGCGGGCAGGAGGGGCAGTCGAGAATAAAATTGGATTTGTCACTCAAAACATAAGGCAGCCTGTAACTTTAATAAGAAAGTATTGTATGCCTGCAAAATAAATTTGTTGCATACCATATAAATAGCTGAATCGCGTCAAATCCCTTAATATTCGTGTGAAGAATAAATTTTTAAATTACAAATGTTTTCAATAAAAAATAAAGGTTCATAAGACGAAAATGAAATTAGGATAACATTCTAAATCATTAAAAGCATTGTCTGGCCAACAAACACAATAAGTGGTCACACAGTAGTTATAAGCATATTGCTAACTTAGCTTCTCTTCACAGAAACACGACTTCTGTTTAAATATCAAAAGCAAAACTAAATATAGAATATTCGTTAATAATAAAATCGTGGCGATGGCGTTTGATGTATAGCAATATCAAACTAAGCGGACTTTAACTACATGAAATTATTATATTGTAGTGAAAAATTTATAGGAGTATTTTTAATCTTGATTTGAAAACTACATTTTAAAATACCATGACTTATCAAAGTTATCTACTGTTAGCATATTTATTGTTTTTATTTTGTTAATAAGTCATTTATTTACTGCACAGAAAAATTTCCCGAGCGCACTGTTACATACACCCTCTGATGAATGAACTCTAGGCAGTTTTTAAGCTCCTTTATTACAGATTCAATTTGTTATAAACTGACTCCTTCCAAGACGATAACTGCTTAAAAGAAGAATATTGCCATACTAAAACCGACCTCGACTTAATTCACCAAGGATATATGTGTTACTTCAAAATTACAATAATATTTTTGGAAAAGCCATAATGTAGAATAAAGATAACGCAAGGCGATAATACGAGTATCTACAATTTCAAGAAAATTTGGGAGCTGACAACTTTCGTAATATAGTATTGTGTCACTATTACGATTTGGGTTCGTAATACGTTTAAAATAAAATATTAATACAATAAATCCTCTTATTATTGACTAGCTGTTACCCTGAACCCTATTTAATTTTTAATTTTTCTAAAATAAAAATCTAAGTTAATCCTTATAATATCAGCTACCTGCCAGTGAAAGTCTAGTGAAAATCAGTCAAGGCTTTTCGGAGATTAGCCGGAACAAACAGACAGACGGACATATTTTTTTTGTTATAAGTACCGTATACACTTTCATATGCATTTAGTAAAAAGCTGTTGCTATATATTTGTATAGATATAGACACTGATTATATCACAACAATGCAACGGAATCAAACGTCAAACCGAAGTCAACCACAATTTCCACTAGAGTTACACAAACACACTGCGTATTTGATCCAGTAACGAGCTTCGGCATTTATTTAAGTGAAAACTTTGTAAAAGAAAATAGCTGAAAATAACGAACAAATAAAGAAAACAAGGCATCTTACAGCGTAATGAATGCACTGCCTCAACTCGAGGCTGCAAGACAAAAGCAACACGACGCCTTGTGAAGAGCTCACCCAAGCAACGACAGTATCACATCCTCGAGGAGGGCCTCGAGGTATGTACCTTTGCTGGCATAATAGCTACATATAACGTAGTTAGTATGCATGTGCTGCGTGCGTTTATATCTATGTTTAATTGCCTCTGTGTTTATATTTATTCTATGTACTATATTGATACATAACACAAAAATGTGTTAATGAAACGACCGCCACGTTTTTCTATAGAGTAAATTATTTATAGAGAAGCCACAGTCACACAGATTATATTAGGTTACACCTTAACAATAGATGTCGTTACTTATGTTATACCTCACATGTATGAAATTATTTTAAGTCTTGTACGCTTCATCTTTACATAGTTTGATATACAATCAATAAAATTTATAAAGGATAAAAAGTAGAACTACAATATAGTTGGAGTAAAATAATGTGCATTATTTACTAATGCAGTTTAGTGGCGGCGGCGTGAGAGTATCCGCTACCCCATATCCCGTGAGTATTATAAAACGCGACGGAAGTAAATTGAAACAGGAGGTGGGCAGTACCATTTTCCTATAAACAGTTCAAAATAAAATAACTGCGTTTGACAAACCACCTGCTAAGGAAAAATTTGCCAATTTTGCCATGCTTACCTGGCAAATATGGCAAATATTCCCCCTATGTACGTTCGATAGGCTATATCGAATGAATTAATGAATGATTTTTCTTCATTCACTTTATTTTGACTTGAATATTTTTTGAAAGGGGATAGTAACAGCTGATTTTTTTTCTGAAACTGCGTTGTCAACCATGAGAACTGTAAGTGAGTGTCTCGTTAACTGTAAAACAGGTCTCCGGTTCTCTCCAATGACCATATAAAAAAATAATGAGTGGAGTTCCTGCATGCCGAGAAGAGATCAGCCTATTTTCTACTTTTCTATTGATTCTCGTAGAAACAGACAAGGCAAAGGGAATAATACTGCTGCACTTTAATTAGGATTAAGTGGGAATACATTGAGAGTGCAAATAATTGGCTAACTGAGAAGACATGAAAAGCACCTATCAAAGTGAGTATTTACACGGCTCTAATTACAACTCTCGGATCTCGTTCGAACGTTTGAGTCACGATGACTGTGCGATGCTAGTTGTGCTTGCCTAATTTGCTTTTATACAATTACTTAATTTTGAGTTCCCCAACAATTTGTTTTTGTGATTCACTAGCTGGTACCAAGTACTTTGTTGCCGCAGAAGAAATAATTGTGCAAATATAGTTTTAAATTTGGAAGGGTTACATTGTTTAATTAGGAATGATAATACATTCATTCAAATTGAATCATATTTAACTTTCAAATATCGGTACGATACGCGCGCCATCTACTGTATGTTAGTTGAACTAGGCCTATAACCTATAAACTACCCGCAAGTGCAAATAATAAGTTGACAAAGTTTTACCGCAATCTGATTAACGGTATTGATATACGATTACGAATTATTATATTAAGATTATTAAACCAATTCAATTGGCTTCATCTTTGTATTGTCTTCGTATTACCACGGCCGGCATACTGATCAGTTAGATTATTTTGGTTCTACTGCTGCTATCCTCATTACGAATTCTATCACACAGGAAAGCTCTGAACATACCCATCTCCACAACTGATGAACGAATTTCAACTTCCTTATACGGCTAGCAGTTAGCCGTGTAGTGGCGGTTGAGAATATCCACTACCCCATATCTTCCCGTGGGTGTCATAAGAGGCGACAGAGGGCCACAGAAAGGAGATGGGCAGCAGCATCTTCCTAATAACAACAATAACATAATAATAAAACTGCGGTTGCCAACCCGCTCGCCAAGCGTGGCAACTATGGCAAATATCCCCCCATGAGCAACGACACAAATAAACGGCCCCCAGTCCCCGGCGGCCCCGCTATTCCTGGCTACGGTGGCGACCATGGTAACGGCGGGGCAGGGGGTGCTAAGAATCTCCGGTGGAGGTTCGGTTGCCACCTACGACGACTCGACCTGGCAACGTATAACGCACGCACCCTGAGGACTGACGAGAAGATACTGGAGCTGGAAGAAGAGGTAGACAAGTTGCGCTGGCATATTATTGGATTATATGAGGTCCGAAGAGAGGGGGAGGACACGGTAATCCTCGAGTCCGGCAACTTGTTCTATCACTGGGAGGGCGACCATCTGTCCCAAGGAGGTGTCGGATTTATCGTCCACAAGTCTCTCGTCAACAACGTTTTAAAGATTGGGAGTGTGTCGACGAGGGTCGCGTACCTGATACTCAAAATCACCAAACGGTATTCGCTGAAGGTCATACAGGTCTACGCACCAACCTCGGCACATCCCGATGAGGAGGTGGAGGAAATGTATGAGGATATTTCTAGAGCCATGCATTCCTCCAAAACCCACTACACGGTTTTGATGGGAGACTTCAACGCAAAACTAGGCACAAGAAAAGGCGGTGAGCTGAAGTTAGGGAAATTTGGAGTAGGGCAACGGAACCGTAGGGGCCAGCAGCTGGCTGACTTTATGGAGAAAGAGGGACTCTTTATGATGAACTCTTTCTTCCAGAAGCGGCCCCACAGGAAGTGGACCTGGTCGAGCCCCGACGGTTTGACTAAAAATGAGATTGACTTCATTATGACGACCAGACGCCAACTGTTCAGTGATGTCTCAGTGATCGCAAGGGTGAAAACCGGCAGCGATCACCGAATGGTTAGAGGCACACTGAACCTAAACGTTAAGTTTGAGAGGTCTCGTCTGATGAAGTCAACGCTCCGTCCCCCCTCGTGCTCTAATCCAGAATCCCGAGACTTTTCAGCTCGAGTTACGTAACCGCTTTCAGTGCCTAGAAGATTGCAATGCAGTAGACGATATGAATGACAAGCTCGTGGAAACTGTCCATGCGGTCGGAACTAAGTTCTGCAAGACCCGCCGCAGAAGAACACAAAAACTCTCCGATCACACTCTTAATCTCATGGCTGTTAGACGGGAGATGAGGCTGCAATCGTCAACAGATTTGACAGCATACAGGCAACTGAATAGACAGATCTCCAAATGCATGCGGCAAGACTTACGCAACTTTAATACTGCTCGTATTAAAGAAGCGATCGAGCGGAACCAGGGCTCCAAAGTCTTAGCCAGATATCTGTCTGCCAAAAAGAGCCAACTGTCAAAGCTGAAGACTGAGTGTGGCAGCATCGTTTCCGGGACACCTGAGATTCTGAATGGAGGTCTATGGGCAGCTGTACACATCATCGTTGGAGCCACACGCAAGTGTGAGTAACGATACAAGAGCAAGTCTTACCCGACACTATTCCGATGATATCCCGGACGTCAGTCTGAGCGAGATTAGAATGGCTCTTCAGCACCTTAAAAACGGCAGGGCCCCAAGCGACGATGGAATTACAGCGGAGCTTCTGAAAGCGGGTGGAACACCGGTACTTGAAGTCCTTCAGAAGCTCTTCAATTCCGTCCTCCATGGTGGCACTACTCCGGAGGCGTGGAGCAGAAGTGCGGTGGTATTGTTCTTTAAGAAAGGCGACAACGCTCTCTTGAAGAACTACAGACTGATTTCCCTTCTGAGCCGCGTCTACGTGCTGTTTTCGAGAGTCATTACGAATCGTCTCGCACGCAGACTCGACGACTTCCAGCCTCCCGAACAAGCCGGTTTCTGAAAAGGCTTCAGTACCATAGACCACATACATACCCTGCGGCAGATTGTACAGAAGACCGAAGAGTACAATCTGCTACTTTGCCTGGCGTATGTGCACTATGAGAAAGCCTTTGATTCCATCGAAATTTGGGCAGTGCTACAGTCCCTTCAGCGGTGCCAAGTTGACTGTCGGTATATCGAGGTGTTGAAGTGTTTGTACAGTAGGGCTACGATGGCTATCCGAGTACAGAACCAGAGTTCGAAACCTATCCAACTGCAGAGAGGTGTAAGACAGGGTGACATTATATCCCCGAAACTCTTCACCGCTGCGTTGGAAGACGTTTTCAAGCTACTGGACTGGAAAGGATACGGTATTAACATCAATGGCGAGTACATCACTCACCTTCGATTTGCCGACGATATAGTCCTTATGGCAGAATCGCTGGAGGACCTTAGCACTATGCTCAATGACCTCAATGGTGTCTCCCAACGGATAGGTCTTAAGATGAACATGGACAAAACAAAGATTATGTTCAATGTCCATGTCACACCTATGCCGGTAGTTGTGGGGAGCACTATGCTCAAAGTTGTTGACGAGTACGTTTACCTGGGACAAATAGTCCGACTAGGTAAGTCCAACTTCGACCGAGAGGTCAATCGACGGATTCAACTCGGCTGGGCAGCGTTCGGGAAATTACGACACATCTTCTCGTCAGATATACCTCAATCTCTGAAAACTAAAGTGTACAACCAGTGCGTGTTGCCAGTGATTACTTACGGATCAGAGACGTGGTCCTTCACTGCTGGCCATATGAGGACGCTCAAGGTCGCTCAGCGAGCTATGGAGAGGGCTATGCTCGGAGTTTCTCTGCGTGATAGACTCAGAAATGAGGATATCCGCAGTAAAACCAGAGTGACCAACATAGCCCAAAGGATTAGTAAGCTGAAGTGGCAATGGGCCGGCCATATAGCTCGAAGAACCGATAACCGATGGGGAAGAAAGGTTCTCGAGTGGTAGCCTCGTACCGGTAGGCGTAGCGTAGGGCGAACCCCACTAGATGGAGTGAAGACCTGGTAAGACATGCAGGAAGTCGTTGGATGCTGGTGGCTCAGGACCGTGCTTTGTGGCACTACTTGAGGGAGGCCTATGTTCAGCAGTGGACTTATGAAAGGCTGTAACGATGATGATAATAAATCCCTCTTTCTCCATGAAGTCGACCAGCAGCTGGCTGGGTTCCGATGCCCTATCCCGAATTTCCCTACCTTCAGCTCACTGCACTTTCTTCTGCCTAGTTTTGCGTTGAAGTCTCACTTTAACAATGTATTATGAGTTTTGAGGGATTGCATGGCTCTAGAGATATCCTCAGACATTTCATCCACCTCCTCATCGAGATGTTCCGAGGTTGGTGCGTAATCTCAATCTTTACAACGTTGTTAACGAAGGACTTGTGGATGATAAATCCATCGCCTCTTTGAGACAGATGGTCGCCCTCCCGGTGCAAGAACAAGTTGCCGGATTCGCGGATTACCGTGTTCTCGTCCTTCTTCGGACCTCAGGTAATATTATGATATCCCAGCTTGACTTGTCTATCTCTTCTTCCAACTCCAGGATCTTCTCGTCAGAGCTATCTTAGGCGGCAACCGAACCTCCACCCGAGATTCTTAGCACCCCTGGTCCGCCGTTACCATGGTCGCCAGCGTAACCAGGAATAGCGGTCTTGCCGAGGATTGAGGGCCGTTTATTTGCGTCGTTGCTAATGTTCGTTGCTGAACTATGTTTGTCATAGATGCCACGTTAGAAAAGCGGGTTTTCAGCCGCAGTGTTTTATAGTATTTTTTGTGTTTTCAGAAAGATATCTTCTGCCTCATTTTCCCTTTGTCGCCTCTTACGACACCCACAGGAAGATTGTTCATACGATTGTGTTGATATTAGTTGTATGATATAGTTAAATAAGCTTTATCCATTAAAAAGAAATTAAAGCTTATAAGATTGCCGAGTTCTCCATTTCACACCCAAAAATTTAACTTGTCGCCTAATTTGATTTTCCCTCCGCTAGTTGAGGTCTAAGAATTTAAAATTCACATTGAGGTGACGCGCTAAGGTAGAGAGAAAAATTATGTTATATTATTAATATTGTTTTTATTTTTTGTTTGTTGCTACCGATGCCATACCAGCATTTTATTGAAAACAATGTTATATCCTTTATTTGCATCCCATATCCTTTATTTAATCATATAAAATCCTCTAAAACGTGAATCGGGAGCTGGCAGCCCTGGCCATAATGCTGTCTGCTGTCCATAATGCTGCGCTCGTTTACAAGACTGATCAATCATCTTTGAGACTGGACGTCGAGAACGAAAGTCACTCGGAAGTAGGGTTTCCACGTGGAAAATTGAAAAGTCCTGACATTTTGTTGCAAACGTATTGTTTTTTTTTTTTATCGGATATACAAACGAGCACACAGTTCCAGAACCTGATGGTAAGTAAGGGTTGCTGACATGTTGGGACAACCCCATAGACATCCACAGGCCTTATCTATTCGTCGTCATTTATTTATTACGAATCAAAATGATATGCTTGTCCGTGAGGCTATAATATGGTACAATGCCTCGTTAATCCAGTAAAAAGGTCGGTTATCTACTGCACATACTGAAATGTTGTCAAATACTTTCAGACGACGTCAGAAGGCTGTTACGTTTAGAGCAAAATTGATAGATAAACATAGAGAGTGGCACGTTCATTGAAAGCGCGGAAATTAAATAGCCGCTCATATCCGTTGTGATGCAGTGACTACGAGCTGTGTAGAAAGCGCCACTCCCGGCTCCCTGCACTCCAGAACCACGTCGCATTACTGATGGCTTTCACGTGTCGGAAAAATCTTAAAATAAACCATCTTGAATTTATTATACGAATATTTTGCAATGTCAGCAATAAAAATCATCACATACTAGAAGAGCTACAGTTCATATGATTGGGTAATTTCTTTATATTATTTATCGAGACAAAAATGAAATTAAAATCAATCTTTAGGCTGTCTAAAACATTTTTATAGAAGAGGGGGCAAAGGAGCATGCGGCGCACCTCATGATGAACGTCGACCGCTGCCAATGAACAACTGCGGGGGAATTACAGGTACGTTGCCGGCCTTTTAAAATGGAGTAAGCTGGTTTCTTGAACAGTTTTTGATACTTTGTTCATATAAGACACAATAATATCTACCTTTTTATATTAAACTAATATTGGTTGGTCGAGCAAGTAAATGAGTTTGTATATTTGGGATGTATATTCAGCAGTGATGGGAGATATGATAATACAGAACGACGAGTGAACGCAGAAAATAAACTCAATGGGGTTCTACACTCTATTTTGGAAAGTCAAAATGTGTCAAAAAAGGCACGTATAGCAATTCACAATGCTGTGTTAGTTCCTACTTTAACGTATGACACAGAAAGTTGGGTGTGACAGAAGAAGCACGAGATTAGAACAAACGCAGTAGAAACGCGGTCATTAAGGAGTATGTTAGGGCTGGTCCGTATTCTCTGCCTACCCCTCTGGGTGACAAGCGTAAGTGTTTGTGTATATGTATGTATGTATGTATATTAAACCGTTCTAACTACAACTTTTGTTACCTGATAAGTGTTTTCATACCTTTGACGAGGTTGTAAAAGTCACAGTAATTTAAATTCGGACACCACACTTAGTTTGAGCCATAAATTTATCGAATATACATTAATTTATCCAACTAAAATCAGCTGCACCTAGTTATAGTAGGCTAAACTTAGGTGTAACCGCACTTTTAAATCGTTGGTGCATCTGTTAATGACTGTACAACTTATGAAAAATTTAACCGAATTTGGTCATATTGACACCTTATATTTGTTTTATCAAGAAGATGATTTATAGAAATGCTAGTATATTCTATCGTGTGGGGCATTATTGAATAGTCCTTTTAAAAATATTGGGGATATATTCAAATTTTTGTCGATTCAGGGGTCTGTTTGCGAAATATTCAACTTTAAAGTGGTATTTTCATCAGTCACGTGTCCGCCTACCTACCAACTAAATCCCTGTTTTGGAGATGTGGAAAAAACGCACGATAGTAGTATATTATGTAATCAAGTTAAAAAGAAAACTATTACAGCTATTTAGGCTTAACAAGATAACGATTAATAGTCGACCAACTTATAAAATGCACTTGGATTAGTAAAAATTACGTTACAATTCTACAAATAATGATCAAAATTTTGCTATATTATAAATTTGTAATGTTATTGAAAACTGTAAAAAATAACTATTATATATAACTAACATATTTTTGAAGAACACGACGACGAATTACGACTATAGTCTTACGTTTTTCGTTGCGGGGTAGGCAGAGAGGATAGATCGCCAAGAGTATCGGGTCATGTATATCTTATGATTGCACTGCCGGGAACTAGTAGATCTATAAGGAAGTATGACCATTATGCACGGATTTGATGTAAATTATATTATTTTCAAAATAAAAAAGATTTTTTAAAACCATTCCCTGTAAGTCTACTTGGAAAATTTGTCCTTCAGTTACTATCGTCCTATTTGGGCCCATTTTTAGTTGTAAATAATATCAAAATTGCGAGCTCACTTAATATGCTCATAGTATCAAGAAGGCCCCTCCCAAGTTCACGTATTGTGACGGACAACTACGAATACCTCAACATTGTGCATAGCTGGGCACGCACTTGGCTGTTTTTTGGGCAAAATTGCAAGTCATTTTGTTCGAAACTTATTTTTTTTAATTTTGTGAGATAATCATTAAAACTATTAATTTTATTAGATTTTTCAATTAAAAAAAAAACCAAATGCTTGTTTTTCGGCCAAACGTAGCTTAGATCACTCCTAAATTTGCTCTCTATCTGTGCGTTAAGTTTTATTAAAATCAGTTTAGCCATTCCAAAGTTTAGATCGCATTGAAAAGCGACAGATATACTGACAGACATTTTAAAAATGATTTTTGATGTCTTAATGTTATGAAAATAATCCCCTAAAGTTAATAAAAGTCAGTTATTTTGATACTAAAGATGAAACCTCCATTTTGTTTATAAATATGGAGTATAGATTTAAACTGATTTATCAGAAATAAGCATCATGAGATGCCTTTAATAGTGATTAAAACATTGATCACCTTTTCCTTCAGTGATGCTTTTTGAGGTATTATTTCAATCAATCTATGGGATGAAGACAAAAATATTGAATTAGAATTTGCTGGAATATTTTATTCAAATTACTTGAAATAATACATTTTGCAGCAGTATTGTCATCGCTCTGACACAAATGAAACATATTTTAACTGGCTCGTGATATAAAATTTGTTTACCATCTCAATAATAGGACCTGTTGCAAGCAATGAAATGATACAATCAAAAATATTTTGTATTATTAAATATATAAAAATGTTATGCTATTGGAATTTCAAAGACAACAAATATTACGAAATATAAAAATATAATCCAAAAACATAAATAGACGTTACAGCAACATTTTACAAATGTTTACAATATATTCTTTATTTAAATGCAATTTTGTGTTTAGGTTAAATAAATAAAAATATTGAATTTTCAAAATAATTTGGATAAAAACTGTTTAAGATTTTAATTTTCATTAAAATTTGACAACAAGACAAAATTTAAGCATTTTGCTAACCGAGATCAAATCGATTCCATTGAAATTTATATATTTAAAGTCGTGTTACGATATTTAAAAATCTCATAAATGTACATAAGCCTAATTAATTATAAGTTGTTATCTTATGTGATTAACTTACTGCTTGCAGGCAACTTACTGTCACGAACTCACGCGCAACATGCGTGGCTCGCAGATCAAGTACCTATGTTACGCTAATCGTTGCAAGAATAACAAAGACAAATAGTGAAACGAATGGTTGACGAACCACGCTGTCTGTCCTCACTTTATACTTCCCATTTAGTGGCTAAATGTAAATTCAAAGTTATTGCTACTAATCATTAATTACATTAATCGTTAAAATTAGACATTCATTATGCTATTACGCGTCATATAAAATAGCTTTTGAGCCTATATTTCGATTTATTCTTAATATAATATGAGAAACTAAAAAGTTCACTGACAGTGAATATACACATACGCACGGATCTCCTTGTATAAAAATTGAATGGATTACTACAAATGAGAAATTAATAAGTAAATCATTATTTAAAATAGATTAAAATATATATTAAGAAAACCTGATTGCGGTGTGGAAGTTTTAAAATGCACTTCATACCGCATCATTGCCATCGTTATTTTTAGTACAATTCCCTTATAATAGAACTAATATAACTCTTTGGAGATGATATCGAATAATCAAACTGAGCTGAACTGAGCAACATAAGACCAGAACACAAACTTAAAGCAAATAAACGCACAGATGTGTCACCTATGTCACCTATTATGTAATGAAATTGGCTCATATCTTTCATTATGGCGGTTATATCATTCATCAAACCCAAACGCAGTTGTAATTGCACAGTTGCTTGGTGACAGAAATATGTACCTAAAAGAGTGGTGCTAACTCAAATGGCATCCTTGCAAGAAAAGAGGAACAAGGGGATCCCCTTCTTCTTCCTTATTCTTTGTGAACACCAATTCTTGCGTAAAAAAGTTGTCTGGCAGAAACCATTTTCAGAGCGATGAGATATCCTGTTGTACCTTCTCTATTTATTTATTTATTTAACAATTTGTGTACACACAAACACCGGAGAGGACACATTATGATGTAGAATTTGAACAAGGGCGCTACCTATTTTCTGTCCACTATAATCCTGTCCTGAGCCGATGGCAAGCCTCCGTTGAGGCAGGCCGCCGTGGCCGAAATTCGGTCTGGAGGACATTATTATAACATAGAGTAAGAAATACATACATACCGGAAGATATTAAATACCATGCAATCTGGTCCAGAATCTGTGAAAGGCGGGGAAAGAATATCCACTGCTCCGTTTGTGACGTAAGAGGCTACAACGGGAAACAAACTAGAAGATTACCTACAGCGCCTTCCTAATAACAACTTTTTTTAAAAGAATCGGGTGACCAACCGAGAACACAGTCCATTCAGTAAGTCTAGTGATTGTAAGTGGACGCTGTGGTCCATGGACATCCACATTTATCCTCAATTAAAAATCAAATTGCAAATGCGTTGTCATCCCTAAGGACTAAGATGGAATGCCTCGATTCCACCAAAACGAAACACCAGAATACCAACGTAAAATAGCAGCTTCATGCTGCTATTTTACGTTGGTATTCTGTGAGATCGTGGTCCTACCCCGGTCGAGCCGACCCATTCGCGCTACAACTATAATATAGTTGCAGCGTAGCTCTACCATGTAAAAATTGCAACAATATTACATATGGATGTATAAAGGAGGAGAGAGAGGTGTGTCAGGATCGTGCCAAATGGAAGTTCGTAGTCTATGCCCGCCCAAATAAAAATAAACAGCGGTTCCCCAAATAAAAATAAACCCGCTTACCAAGCGTGTCAACTAAATCAAATACAGGGGGGGGGTACTATATAAGGCAATCTATGGGAGAAGCCTATGCTTACGTTAGATCCTGTGACTGCCGACGAAGTCACAAAAACCACCAAAAAGAAATCAGCAGCCGGCCCTGATAGTATTAGCAACAGGGTGCTGAAGGCAGACCAGTGGCGCTGAGAGGGATCTCTGAGCATCACTGGTCTGCCTCCTAGTAGGCATTTTCAACGCTCTTCTTCTCTCTAGCTGCTCCTTCCCGGTCGTATGGAAAGAAGCGAACGTCATAGGAATCCCATAACCAGAGAAACCACTCAACCTAGCCCTTAGCTACAGGTCCATCAGTCTCCTCAGCACACTGGGGAAAGTTACTAACAAGCTTTTTCCTGACGAGCAGTTCGATTTCAGATCCGAATGTTCATGCACAAATCAGATCCACTGCCTTACGGAATACATCCTAGAGGGCTTCTCCCACTCAAGGAGTAATGGAAACCGCGTAACAAAGGTGCCCTCTTTTTTGATGTCACCAAAGCGTTTGACTACGCCTGGCACGACGGCTTGCTTTACAAGCTGTTTTGAACTTAACGTCCCCGATAGGCTCACTCACATCATCAGAGCCTTCCTTGTCAACCGCTATTTTCGTTTTCATATAGAGGGAACTTGCTCCTCCAAGCGCCATCGCAGGGCTGGAGTCCCACAGGGCTCCGTTCTCTCCCCGCTTCTCTTCACACTCTACATGAGTAACATCTCAAAGGATCCAGTTGTTAACACCGTTCCCTTTGCAGATGACACAGCACTCCACGTCTCTCACTCCCACAAGAAATATCTTACAGCGATGCTCCAAAGAGCCGCCAATCGCTTAGGCAATTGGTTTCGCTTGTGGAGAATGGAAGTAAACCCTGAAAAAAGTATAACAATATACTTTCAAAGGAAACCCACCCTCAATCGTCGGAACCTAAATCCAAAAAATACTCTAAGCATGATCACCCTATTCGGCCGCCAGGTCCCGTGGCAAACTACCACCAAATATCTGGGGGTCACATTCGACCACTCCATGACCTTCGCGAAACACACAATCGTGCCAAATTCGTCATTAGTCGCCTCCACCCGATAATTAACAGTAATAGCAAATTGTCCCTAAGACATAAGAGTTTTCTTCTTTCTGCGTTCTTGCGTTAGACCTATCATGTCCTATGCAAGCGTAGACTTCGCAAACGCAGCTCATAAACATTTGAATGACCTCCATATCATCTAAAATACATTTCTACGTATCGTCACCGGAGCTCGGTGCTACCAGCGAAAGTCAGACTTGCACAGAGATTATCACCTCCCGACGATCTCTGAATACATATTTCAAAGAAATGTCTCGGCGCTACTATGAGAGCGCTGTGACACATCCCACCCGCTAGTGGTAAGCGCATCAATATACGCTTCGACTTAAAACGTTAAGCAAAGCCTCCGGAGACCCCACAACGTTTTAATAGAGCCTCCAGTTTCGCTAGACCACATAGACAGTACAAATTCATCTAAACTAAACTCTAAACACTGATAGGACAACGGATAGGAAACAGCGAGTCCACTGACGGGCGCGCCGTACACCCCTCCACACCGCGTACACACCATACACCAGCGTCCCTGGGCGGTTCTCACCGCCCAGAACATCGAACGACACGAGTTAGCCGTCAGAGCCGGGGCCCGTCACCCCCTGTTCGGACGGCCGTTAGCTAACTCACCCACGTGCACTGTACACTGTCAGAGGAGTCATCGTTACGCAAATAACGATGCGGAATGTTTGAATTCACTTTTTGAAAGCCCTGAAGGTGTAAGAGCCGCATAGACTAACAGCACCAACATCATCGAAACCAGAGAGAGCCTATGTTTATTAGTGGACTTTTTATGAGCTGTAATGGTGAGTATAACTGGGTCCAATATTATACTATGTATTAAGTTCATGTCCGATCCAGTATCTAATCTATCAGAAACTATCTAACTTAATTTACATTTAATGACTTTTATAACATGTAGTCAATGTTTTGTAAGTTGTTTGTTATTTTTTCCTCATAACATTGCTAAAAAGTTTCGTTTAAGGGATTGAGATCAGAGCAGGTGTATTCGAGAAGTCAAACCCTATTATAAGTAACGACGATGAGTAAACATTTTAGAGAGAA
The DNA here is from genome assembly GCA_907164705.1 of Parnassius apollo. NCBI lineage: Eukaryota > Metazoa > Arthropoda > Insecta > Lepidoptera > Papilionidae > Parnassius > Parnassius apollo. The sequence continues at coordinate 1,424,886 of CAJQZP010000501.1, read as the reverse complement.
TCGCTCCTGTTAGTGTTGCGAGCCAATTAGAAGTGTTAGGGAGGCGGCGAAGCTCTCGTGTCCCGCACCGCGCTTCGCCCCCTGTTGTCCAATTAAACTCGTACTCGCAGCCGACGATCTACCATCGCCAGCGAAACCAACCTTAATATTATTGGTAAGCCACTTCTAAGTAACGCCACCGCTTTTTGCACCGCTGTGTTTAACAATGGAATCATGTAAGACGCCGCAAGAACCCCCGCTCATTCTCTGTAACTATTGAGTTGTTAATTAAATTGAAGCAAATTTATCGCCCAGCTACTAACCACAACACCCTCGCCACTATTACAAGGGGATAGAGACCATTTCTAAATTATCCATATACAGCTATCTGAATCAATGTTACTTGTTGTTTAATTACAACAATAGTGGCCCCTAATGAGAACTTGCGTTAATAAGCACTGCAGAATGTAATCAACATGCCTCATCGGCTTAATGAGCTGAGTTCCTGGCAAAACAAGCAACGTCGACATTTTACTGAAGATTAATTAGGCGTTCTGCCTATAAAGAGACTGCCTACCGGAAATCTCGTTTCTAACTCAACATAGATTAACATATTCCTTTTATGGAGTACACTAGTTAAAAAAAAATCTTCACTATGCACCGCGGTTGTTCTATTTTTTTTGTATTCAGGCAGAAATAAGCAGTCGGGTACAAACGATCTCCTTATAAACAACTCCTATTGACAACAAAGTACACAGACTTGTAAACGTCGTTAACTTAAATAAGCACGTTTGATTACGTCGTAGCTAGCTACCCCATTAAAACTTAACGAGGGGCAACCCCGGGGAAAATAACTAACCCAATTTCCCTTTGCCGGGGAAATCATTAAAAGTCTTAAAAGGGCCTTTTCATATATTTTTAACCCGGGGCGTACGTGCAAATAAACACATTTTTACATACTCGAACAAACAATTCTCCTAACGAGGCGGGAGGGTAACGAGCGCCCGCAGAGGTGTCCGGCGCTCCGCTCTAGCCTCGCACGCTAATTGGAAGGATATGCCCGGAAATGTGTCTCGTTACACGGAGCCTACCTGTCCCGACTCACCACCACGCCACCTCTGATTTATTGCGACCCATACATTTAAATTGACAGCATCGGCCCCGTTATCTGCGCGCGAAACGATATCATGCGATCTAACGCGCCCTAGTAACGACTTTGCAATAAACAATACTAAGCGACTGTTTAATTTAAACTATAGTGATCTTTGTTTAGTAGTGTCAAAACTTACAGTACTATTAATTCGTAGAATACTATTAAAATTTTCAAGATTTATAAGAAATTTTATTTACAAAAGGCTTATTTTACTATCTTTCAAGCTATTACAAATGATGATGAATGCGCGATGTACCATAAGCTACAGCTAAGTTTTATTTTCAAAATTTAATGCCAATATTTTCATTTTGACATGGGCCTCTTCTACAGTAGCAGATTTATGCAAAATAATCACTACGTTTGGCCGTCAGATTGGGGGTCGGTTTTCGAGACGTTTTGTGCTATTCTCGCTATTCTCGTCACCGTAATTGCGATGGTTATATTGCCATCTATAGGAAGAAAGTCGTGAGATATTCCTACCATTTCCCAGTCGCCTCTATGACGTCCATAAGATGATATGCAGTGATGGAATCTCTGAGGTCGCTATTGTACGGTAATTTGAAAATTAAATCATGTAATTTATTAAAAAATCCATCAATATCATCATCTCATTGCGGCGATTGGTGGGAAGCTTACTCCTTCGCTCATTTTCGAGAAGGTACAGCTATGGTGAGAATGCGTTTCATTTTCTTAGCGTAAATTAGAGTAATTTACGTAACCTCCTTATAATCTCTACTTTTTTCAAAATGTTAACCCCACAATGATTTTGCCGAATACATAATTATCCATCCAGCATTAAAAATATGTCTATGCCTATTTATTATTATTATATCATATATTATTGTCTCCATATTTGCGGGCCTGTCAATAGGAATCGTGGCAGTCGAGTATTGTGAACTTTAACATATGATAATTATTCTTTTCCGAGTATATCTCTGCTCTCTGCAGCAGTTTAAATCCCTGTCTCTGCTACCACTACTCGTATTTTATAATATGACCTTATCGCATAATTATTTTAAAAATTAAAGACGGTGTTTATCAAAAATATGTATTCAATTTAAATTATTATAATTGGCAAATATTGCTCGAATCCTTTTATAAAACGACTGTAGCTCATTGGTTAAGGGTACGGAATACAAAACTGGAAAGTCGTAGGTTTGAATTCGCTGTTTGAGTACTGCCGCAAAACCGCCCACAGCACGAGCATTTTCAAGTTAGTTGGAATGATAGAACAATTAAATGAATATTATGGCGGGACCGTTTGAAATAGTTCATTCTAATCGCGTAGCATTACACACCTTTATTGATCAATAAACTACGTGTGCTCTTTCGGTAATTAAATTAATTACGAGATTTGCCAATTAGCTCAATGTTTGTGTTCGCTGTTTTAATTAATGAATGTGTGTTGTATTAGCGTCGGATACAATCTGATTCGAGACTCGTCGGTAATTACCGACGTCTACAAAATACATCGAATTCCACGTAATTGCTGAGAATATTACGGCAGTGAACTTAATTGTTCCCGACTTAATTAATTAAGCTTTTGTTTGAAACTAACAGCGAAGTGTAGAGTTGGCAATTCTAAATTGGATCTTGTAATTACCTTACCCTCCCTTGTACAGAAACTGTCTACTTTCAATTATGGGCGAAGCTTAGTTAATGGAATCAATTATAATTGGGAGACAATACATTCTATTCTCATTCCTTAATTATTAAACGTTAATTAGTTTCTTCTGCGTCCGTGGGCACTCAGAAATAAAATTACGGGCTTCTGAGAAACTAATAAGGATTTCGATTATTCATGAGAAATACTTTTAATTTATTTAACTTGATTATAATAACTACAATGCGGTAACAAAATAAATTTCACTTATTGTTTCATTTTTAGCAAGTAAACAGATGGTGGAGCCATTTTAAATATAGGTTACTAGTACAATAACCGGCACGATGATGGAAAGTCATGAGTACTAAAACGATACTGAGAATGTAATTTTTAAAGCTATGGGCATAAATTTAGTATCAAAAAACCTTGTGAGGCAAACCTTGCTTATATTAACCGCTTATTAACAAAATAAATATAATCACTTCTTTAGGATTTCTAGATATTGAATCGTGTATTCGCGTAACATGATATAATAACCTGCCAGTGTACCAAATTATTTCAATCTTTATAATATTCTGTAGGACTAATAGTCGCGTTCTAAGTACATACTCATTTAAAGCCAGATTCTTGATCACTTTGTACTTAAATAAAGTGTATGTCATAACAAACATTACTGTTTTTTTATTAACTTCTATCTGATTGATATTTTATTCAAATTCGAAATAGTATTAAATAAATAGTAATTAATGAAAAGTATGTACTAAAACAGGTATGTAATATATTTAATATATTTGTTTTAATTAAGTACATTGGATATTAAATTATCGACGCATAATGATACTGAAAGTGGAACAACGTCCACATGATATTTAAACTGACTCGCCGTTAATTAAAATCTTTACTTAGAATAATGTTTTAATTTAAAAGAAAATTATTATAATTTTATTGGCTATTGTATAATTTATGAATTAAATATATAAACATTATTGTTAATTTTTATTTTGAATTCTCATACATATATTTTATATTCTCATTACATGTTTAAAAAAAACTTCTTTAAATTTTACACTGAGGTTCAATACGCACTTCCATAGAAAATAGTCTTCTAAGGCAATGTATTATATGAAGAAATATTAAACTTTGGTTGTTATAAAGTTGCTCGGTTGTTAGTGAATATTGAGTCTAAAATTATCTATTATTACTTTTTAAGCAACATATAAAAATTTTAAGATCCTTGGCTTTAATTAAGACACAACAATTAAAATAACAAGCGATGAACGCGGGCCATCATTATGCAAAGTCGTGAGACTGCATACGACAGTGGTAATACATGCTCTACAAACTCTACACACCGAACTCTCGATTTTAGGAAAGTATACATAACAAAAAATAAACACAGGATTTTTTAGTTATGTCTTCTTCAGAGCAAGAGTTGTTTTTAAATATAAATATATCAACGTAATTTTGCATTCCTCATTCTATAGTTTTATAATGTAGTTGTTAATATAATAAAAATATTGATATTTTTTCATAATAATTATCAATTCAAAATTATATAATAAGTATATATTGTACTCAATACTATTTTCAAGCTCAATTTTTATTTTTTATAAATATCAAAACTGCTAATAAACCTACCTTTAATGAATAAAAGTCCTTAACGTCCAAGGCAAACACTAATCAGAAGAAATAAATCTACTGAAAACCCTTGTCTTTACACTTGTACACAGTAATGTTTGTAAAGGAGCACAGAACTAAATTTCCTTGTCCACTTCAATTGTCACTTTCTGCAAATTTACGACTACCGTATCCAAATAATAAAACATATAGCAGATGATTTTCCCTTTGAAATCACAGCGTGAAAGCTTCGTACTGCCGAGGCAAATGATCAAAAAATTTTACGTCAGTTTAATTTGACGAAGCGTTTTATTATTCGTTGACAAGACTTTTATATCGAGTAAAGTTTGCGGTTCGGAGGAACAATACGAACACGTCTACATTCAGACGGGGCTCGCGGCGGTATGGGCCGATGAGCCGACGATTGACGAATGCAGGCGGCGCGGCGCACGGACCCGAGGGCGGGCGTCGCAACACGGGGTGGTACAGAACAACACTCTAATATAATGATGGGCTCGGAACACTAATGCTCTAATTAAAAAAGTACTCTCGTAATGCTAAAGAAACAATCTTGAAATTGACTACGCTCTAACATTTATAACATTTAATGGAACTGATATACAACATTATGACGATGAAACCGATATTAATAACAATATATATATATACAACCATATAGATATAGGGTCATATCACATTCTTTTACGCTACATAGATAAGAAATATCACAAACTCTTTCTCGCTAGTAGATTTCGGCCTAAATTCAATTCCACCCCTTTCCTTCGCACCCCTTTCAGAAAGCAATCTTCTTTACATTCCCTCGCCGACAAATTTATATTCCTCCATACGTCCTCCCCGTTGGGAGATGGCCGTTCGGCGGTTGACTGTCGCCGTTCTCTGCATACGGTGGTTTGTAAATTGTTAAGTAAGCAGAGGTCAACGTCGGATTACAAAGAAACGCCAAGTGTGTGTGATGATCGTGTGCTGTCGCAGGGAATTTAATTTCCACGGCCCGACCGCCCTCTACGCCATTGTTCGCTCAGTATTTCATTACGGCTCGAGCTTTTCTATTAATAAATCACTCTTCGCCTGCGCCATTTAATTACGTCCCGGATCCGGCCAACGTCTGATTACATTTTCATCGAACATCTAATTAGGAGTGCAGTGATGGCGGTAAGTGAACGTATGTATTCTTTGTTCCAATGAACACACTGACACCGCTATTACTACGAGCAAAGCCTGCTCAAAAAGTTGGGAATGAACGAACTTTGATTAAAACCGATCGCCTAGACTAGTTAATCCCTAGTCTAGTTAAATATATAGTAAGTCACAATAATAATAGAACACAACTTATTATTGGGACATTTTTTTGTTTATTTTGTTAGTTTAAGTTAAAACAATAAATTAATAATTACGATTCACCATAAATCTTTTCGAAATTTTAACTTAACACATTACCATTATTACTAAATAATATAACTTAATTTTTCTAATGCGTATTGCATATTAAGCGCATAAAAACATTATATATATTTAATATCTGTTAGTAGAAATCTAATTATTCACGAAGCGATAATTTGCTTTAGTAAAGACAAACAAAATAACATCACAATCGGGGTAATACATTTAAGCCATATGTTTAGCATTAGTTTTATAATTATGGTTGTATTTTGCATGAGTTTTGAGGATGCTTACTACATTTCATAAAATATCCGACAAACATCTAAATAAACAAATACTTATTCCGTGCAGGATTTGAACCCGCGACCGTTAGCGCTGCAATTCATAGCTAAGCTACTGCACCACAGCGCCGTCCAATATATATGAAAACTTGTCTAAAATCACTGATCATAATTTATTCGTAGACAATGAAGATCGTGTACAGTGGACGGAATCCATTTGCCGCGTGGCCGCGTGCATTGTTGCTCAAACCCCATTAATGGAACCCTAACGGCGTTTCCTTTTAAAGGACACGCGCAGTAATTAGTGGTTTTCGAAAGCGAACTTCGTGCAATGCGTCGTAAAAGTAAGTTCGGGTTTCTTTTTCAATTGAATTATTGCCTGATGAGATGGTTATGGGGGTGCAATAATATTCCAATGTGAACATTATTTGTGAAAACCATGATACCTTGAGTAAAATAATGCCGATGCCTGAAACTGAGCTATTGTCGCTATGTTGCTTCCTAAGCGATACAACCGTACTTGTTGATACAGTAAATGCATTGAATTGTATTTCATTACACGTAGTTCGTAAGCAAAATCTAAAGGTCATATATTTTTTCTTTACGGAACTGTAATATGCCCTTGAGTTTGTCTGTTTGGTTTGTTTTCTCCATTCTTGTGGTAATTGTGTTTAAAATTAAGAGAATGGTATTAGCTTCGTAGACTTTTGTTCTCTAAAGAGAGTTTTGTATACCAGTAAGAATGACAGTTTTCCATGTAATGGCAGCGTAAAAAATTTTGTGGATTGTTACCATACTCATATCATCCCGTGGCTGTCGTAAGAGGCGCCTGGGAGAAATTAAACTAGAGATGGGCAGTAGCATCTTCCTGATAACAACTCAAAGTAATAAAAAATGGGGTTATCAACCCCCCTGCCAAGCGTTAACTACGGCAAGTATCCCGATTATAAGGAGATCTATTGGGGAGGCCTGTATTCGGTGGGTTCCATTATCCATCACAGCCTATAAAAGTCCAGTGCTGAATATAGGCATCCCTGTAACCACTTACCATCAGGTGGACCGTGTGCTCGTTTGTCTCCTTATCATATAAGAAAAGTAGGTTCGAATCCGCCATTCGACTACTGGCGTGAACCACTCATAACACAAGCAATTTAAACTTACCACGAGCGGTTAAGGGGAATATTAGTAATGTTTATAGCATTGTTAATATTCTTTAAAAAAAACGTAGTCTTTACTCAATCGTGTCGACCTATTCTTTCAGGAACCATAATACAGCTCCAGTGTAGCATAGTGTAAGAGTATCCACTATCTGATATCGTACCGTAAGTGTCGTAAGAGGCGAAAGAGGAAATCTGAAACAGAAGACAGGCAGCTTCATCTAGATAGCAACCGAAACTTTTTATTTTATTTTATTTTTTATAGAAAAAGGGTGACAAGCGAGCACACAGTCCACCTGATGGTAAGTGGTTGCTGTGGCCCATAGATATCTGCATATATCCTCGTTTGCGAATCAAAATGCAAATGCGTTGCCAGCCTTGAGAACTACGATGGACAGTAAAAAGGGTCTCCGGTTATCTACACTCACTATACGAAACACAGCAGCATTAAGCTGCTATATGACGCTGGTAATCTGTGAGACTATTAAAAACTCAGCGGTTGCCAACCCGTCTATGAAATAATCTATGGGAGACCTATGTACAGTGGAATGTATGATGACTTTATATGTGGTTTTACCACATAAACATCTAAAAATGTATGCCATTGTCCTGCGAGTGCAATAGCTAAAAGTCGAAAGCGACATGGAATATTGTGAGAGTCGGGCGTTTCTCTATAGCGACTCAAGACCTTTTTTAATTTCCTGAAGCGAACGCGGGCTCGGCCAACGCGGGCAGCGAGCCCGTTTAACTTATTGCCACGGTTAACGAGAATACGCCGCTGTGTGCCGGCGAAATTGAAGGATTTACTCCGCGTCCCTCCTTTATTAAACGTATTGCACACAGGAGGCTGCGTGTGTGAGTACTCAACTACACGCATGTCGAAATTACATTTCACATGACTCGTAATAACAAGGGTGGGCGTAAATCACGGGCATTATTAGTTTCTGCCGTTACTCACGCTATTTGTCACCTATGATAGTAGTTGTACTCGTATGTAGTACAATAAGTTCAATAATCAGCATAACGTTTTTTATGGGTGTTGATACTATGATAAAATGTTATAAAAAATGCCTAAGATATTAGGAAGTAGGCAGCTACATAAGTAAGGTAGCTCAAGAGCTGAGTGATCTTCTCAACTTTCATAATACGTTAGCAACCTGAGTTTAATCACCACCGGCATCACAGATAAAATTTTAAGCGCTGAAACAACACGTAGTTACCTGAAAAAACCTTGCGAGAACCTACATATTCGAGAATAAGTGATATCTGGATAACGTGTGAAATGCGTAAAAACACGACCCTTCTCTACACTAAAAACCTCTCAGAAATGAAAGACCTATGCCCAGCATAGGAACGTGTGTGTAGTCTTTACTTTTCTGCTTGCTTTTTCAAATAATTAGAAATAGACTAGGCATTGAATTATTCACATCATAATGTCTATCGAATTACAAAAAATCATTAAAAGTTAAAAAAAAGTGTATCACAGAGCCAGAAATTCCCAAGCATCGCCAGATTTAATCGCTGTTAGCTAAGCATATCGCTTAAAGTTTCGCAATATACGCGCACAGAGCGCGTCCTTTATTAAAAACTATTCTCACATTTTTAATTAAAACTTGTGTTCCTTCACTAAAACTTTATTTAAGCAATAAAGGCGCTGCAATTAGCGGCGCTGTCCCCGCCGGCGACTTTACCTACTTTTCCTCCGCTTTAATGAGTGTTTTTTAATAAAGCCCGAGACTGCTGCAAGTTTATTAATTTAGTTTAACTCGTGTCACGGCATCGGACCACTACTTCGCCCCTCGCACGCTATATCCACACTTTTTAATCCAGCCGCCCTATAATCGCTTCACCTGACACGTAAAAAGCTTTTAATTATGCCCACTAAAATGTCGTTACATGACATTGCAATATTACTAAACTCATTATCATATTCAAAGTACGTTTAATAATCGTGAAATAATTGGGTAAAGTAAATATACACTCTGCTCACAGTCAATTTAAACGCATAAACCAGTTTACATTTACCTGCAGAAAAAAGGAAATGAGTTAATTTTAAAAGTTGATTACTACACATTTCTGATTTATCCACTGGTAGAACCTGTCGTTAATAATTTCCTTTAAAATTTAAATAACTGTGAGGCTCGATCAAAACTGAGCACTGTGGTTATGAGAACTTTAAAATAATTGGTTTTAAATTAAAAAAGGCGGAAATGAAATTATGTGCAATAACATGCACTTACTTTCAAAAAGTTAAATGTTAACATATCAATTACAGTGCATTTGCTGTAGAAGTGTCGCCTTTTTACAGTTACTTTATTGAGAACCCTTTTTTGCACGACATTATTTCCCTGTAAACAATTCAAATTTTATGGTAACAAAAAACCATAGAAAAATTCGCTGGTCTTCAGATCCTTGAATCAAATGTAACCCTAACGGTAAGTAAGAACTTTGGACCCTACATTAAGATTCGGATGCGGATGAGTGGTATGTTTTATGAAATGCTACAATTAAAAAAAAAATCCCCGGTTCTCGTTAGTTACAATACAAAACACAGCAGTATTATGCTACTATTTAACGTTGATACCTTTTCTGTACGAGTGTATTACCTCTCCGATCCAGCCACCAATTTATAACATCTTGGAATCAATGACAACTTAAGGTCAGATGGGAGCATGGTCAAACATTTGCCTATTAGTTATTAAAAACACATTGTAAATCGATGGAAAGGTGTGGTGAAAGGGTGCAATATCATAATATATAAACACTCACGCCTGTCATCCATTTGAGCAGGCATAGACTATGAACTTCCATTTGGCACGAACCTGACACACCTCTATCGCCTCCTTTACATCCATATGTAATATCGTTACATTTTACATGGTTCAATTTCTACATGGTAGAGCTACGCAGCATCTGCATAAAATAGCAGCTCCATGCTGCTTTGTTTCGTATGGTGAGTGTAGAGCACCGGAGACCCATTTTACTGAAAACGGGGCATTTCATCTTAGTCCTTACGGGTGACAACGCATTTGTATTTTGGTTCTTAATCGAGGATTAATGTATATGTCTATGGGCCACAGAGTCCACTTACCATCAGATGGACTGTGTGTTCGTTTGTCACCCTATACTATAAAAAATTGAAGAATGAATTATTCGTACATGCCATTAATTATTAATTCTCACTTATGAAAAAAAAAACAACAAATTAATCAATGTTGTGCTGTGAGTATGACTGCAATACATTTCAATCAATACTTTCAAACTACATACTTCCCTAAAAGCACATTATGAGCCCAAAGTAAGGATCCCTGTTGAACTGCGAACTAAAAGCTTGTATGACGTGAGAGCCCTCGCTGCAGCCCCGCCCCCCGCCAAGTGTTCCCGGCCATAATTACATTCCCGTGTCTAGCAAATGGAGAATCGGTGTTGATTTGTGTTTAGCGGAGCCCACGCGACCCACGCCTCTCGCTCCGTTGACAGAGTCGGGATGGACCTTGTCCCGGGCATTGCTGTAATTAGTTAAGTCATTGGTAACCCGAAGCTCATCCGATACTCTATTAAAATTTAAGTAAAATATTTTATTGTAAAAACTTTTGGATCTATATTCTAATAATAATTAAATCATGTATTAAAGTAAAAATATATAAATTCGTCGCCGTGTAGTAGTGGTGTAAGAGAATCTCATAATCAGACTCAGAGTTTCGTAAGAGACGGCTTCGGGAAATACCAGAATATCGCATGTCTTCCGATATTAGACTGTATGGCTACATTATGCTTACGCCAGACGTCAAATACATAGGATATCCCATAAGTATTATTTAGTTTCATATTTAAAATTTTATAATTTATTTATCAATTTAGCTGCGCAATTTCACTTTAGATTTACCTTTTTAATCGAAATGTATATTTATCGTAGGTGTAGGATGTTTTCGTAAAAAAGCATTACGGACGATAAATACGAAATTCGTGTAGTGTTAAGATATTTTTGAAAATAAAAGTTTCAAGCAGCTACGTTATTCAGAAATATGCGAAAATACGGAAAAACGTGATTATTTAGCGAACAGTTCAGTGTACTACTAGCAAAGCTAGGGATGAGGTAATGGGTAAATAAAACTCCTTGATACGTATCGTGAACTGACTTTTTAAAAAATATTTTAGTTTGTCCTTACTGTATTACGATGCGCTGATGATACCGTGTAAGAAAGTACCACTTCCGCTATCTAGAATTTACAAAATAAAACAAAATATTTTAGATTTAAAACATTGCTTTTTGCTCTTAAACACTCAGATTTAATTATTTTAATACATGTTTAAACGACGACTCTTGCGCAGTGGCTTGACAATGAGTTGCGGTGCTTGAGGCCGCCGGTTTGAATACTGCACGGAACATGTATCTGTATGACATACATATAATTGTTCCGATGGTGGATGTTCGTCTTTGTGAAATTTATGTATATAAACTGCTTCTATGACATAGGAGAAATAAAAGTTAAATGTTTAAAAAAATAAGAGAAATGTGGCGATTTAACCCTTGAAGATCGATCGCACTCAAGTTGAAATATCAGCGCGCCCGTATAACCTCAACCTGTGATATCAAAGCTACAAAGGAAATAGTTGAAAACGAACCCAGTATCAGAACTCGTCGATTATCGGAATCTCCTGAACCTTCAAAAACATCATACTGCGCCACTTAAAATGATTAGGTAACCTATAAAAGCTGTCTGTTGGTGTCCCATGAACAAGAAGAGGATCAGGTGAAATGTCTAGTAGAACTTTATTAACTATGTCTTACTCTGTCAAAAGGTTAGCCAGTTATTTAGTAAGTTTACTCAGTTAGTTTATGATAAAAAATGTTTTTATCTTAACAACCCAGATGTGGGAAATCTGACCTAAACTAAAAATATCTGAAACCTAAACCTGTGGAAAAAAGGTCGAAATTATTGTTATATTTCTGGTTGAATTATAAAGGTTTTGTGTGCTTCAAGATAATTTAATATGGTCGACATATCATTGACGTGATATATTCCGAGCAGCTGACATGAAAATATGACGTTTTATCACAGAAATATCCAGGTTTAGTAAACCAAACTTGTTGCATGCGGGTTTCGAATCTGCGGCCCTTAGCAGCGTAACTCAATGCTAAGCCACTGTGCCACGTAGACGTTGATTTTTAGAAGAAGCTGACGTTGAAAAAAGAAAGTGTAAATTTAAAAACAAACGTTAAACAGACACTATCAGTAGGTAGTTAGACTATAAGCTACAGTACGAGACGTCGTAACTGCAACAATTCTTTTTCTTCTTTTATACCAACTCGTCGTTGCTATACATAAGCGTCTTCAGTTTTAGGGAGAATTTAGAGACATCTCAATCCTTTTGACGCTATTGCGCGTATTTCACGTCTTGTGTAATCAATATTGTGGTTATACCGCCATTTTTGCAAGCCGTAAGATTTTTCTGACCTATCTAACATACAGATATATCACTATGATTAAGCAAAATAATTCCAATCATGAATACTGCACACAACATCCTCTACAAAAAAGAACACAAGTAAATAATTACTATTTTTCATTTGTCAAAATTAGCTATTTTGGGAATGGCAACTACTTTTAGTCTTTTTTAACTGCATCGCTATAAACTATTAAAAAAAATTAAGAGCAAGCGCGGGAGCACAGTTACTAAATATTACTACTTCGAGCACTAAGTTTTATAAAGCTTTCTTGGTGACTTTTACTATGTCGATGCTCATTAATAATATAAAAAGATGATATTGAGATAATTCGGCATCCATAAAATATTACTAGGTAAATGAATTGCACTTTACTCATTAATAACTACCGAAATAGAAAGACTGCTGCGACAAATGAATTCTATGAAAACCTAAATCGTCGGATATCGAGCGAACCAGTAATTGCTCGCATATAAACTAAGTGTAAAACGAAGCACTCAACAAGTCGGCCTAAAAGCTTCGCGGCAGATTGAATGAAAAATGAAAAACCACATGGATTTTCCATTACGGCTACTTTTCGCGTGTTTGCCGCTATTACACTGTCGTTGCTATTGAACATTTTACTTAATTACTATTTATGTTACATAGGTATAATTTTTAAACGCGGTAAAGACTTAAATTAAAAAAAAAATTCAAAAAACTGCGTTAGATTTTTCCCCCGCACTAAATTTTCTCCTGTATCGTGAAGGCGTTCTACATACACAAATTACACAACATCCAGAGGAAAACTCAGACAGGAGATGGGCAACATCATCGCCTTAATAACAACTCATCATTGTTAAAAGCTATTGCTACACCACCTGCCAGGCGTAGCAACTATGGCAAAATCCCCCTATGGGACAATCTATAAGGAAGGCCCATATTTAGTAGTAGACTTTTATGGAATGGTTAGCCAAATATGGAGTTTACGCATTTTACGTAAAGTCCGTAAAAAGTATAGAATAATGGTCCCAATGCAACGGTGCCTGGTGCACTATTATTTTTCGAGACAAATTTATTCATATATTTTTAGTATAAATTACACTGAATAGCGCATATATGCAATGTAATTTTATTAATACGTCAATTAGAACCGAAGAAAACTTTTTGATAGTCATGAAAAAAATGGGTACCTAAGTTTATATGAACGACTTACACTGAAACACAAAAAAAATTCTTTGGACAAACATCCAGTTAATTAATTTTAGGTCATACGAAACTTTTTTGGTGCGGAATTTGAACCTTATTCATCAAAGTGCTATGCAGGAAGCATTTTACCTATTACACATAAATATCTGATGCAATTAGCAAAAGAGTACCGTCGTCTTTAGTTATATTTAAGGCATGGGAATATCAGACGTTACCTGCATAATAAATGACCCGGAAAAATTATAATTTTTCTGGGTCTGAATGTTTTTTTATAAATAAACAAACAACAAACTGCCCCCAAGATACAGAAGAAATCCTAACGTGGAGGTAACGTTTTAAAGAGGAATAAAAAAAGGATTTTATTTTTCAGAATTTTAATGTATGCGATTTAATGATTTTAACTTTCACCTCTGAGTAACCTACGTGGTAATTCAGCACTTAAAAATGCAATTACAATTTAATTTGTGTCGACGGTGAGAACTGTAAAATTTGCGGCCATCGCTTAGTCTCCGCTATCAGGACTCTAGATATATTGCACAGCCGTTTCTCAGTTAAACCATAATTTAGAATATGTACACAGCCAATAAAAAGGAGAAGACGCCGAGGACTACTTAGTATCATTTTCATGGCTGCAGCATCGTTAGCACAATGGTTCACACTAAACTGGCAAGGAGTCGTTAGACCGGTCGTATATCCTCGGATAACCGCGAATATTGGCCCCACTAACAATGCGCGTCTTTATAAGTTTTTAACGAGCTCGGACGGTATAAATTATGTGTGCGGCGGGCACTGGGTCTCGTTATCTCGCAAACGGCGTACCAGCGGAAGCTTAATGTAGCGAGAGCTTTATTGTAGCCACTTACGGCAAGAGCACTGCTACATGAACTACTTGTATAACACTATTGTCGTTTGTACAGACTGAACCATATGTAATACTTCCAAAATACATTTGCTTTTTAAAATTTGTTTTGCATTAATTGCTACATATAAGTTACTTAAAAAGTTTCATTAAAATTAATGAAATCTGTACAATCTAAAAAATGGGATTAGAAATGGCGCTTCATCGAGCCCGTACTGTCTACATACTAAAAAATTAAAATTAAAATTAAAAATTGTTTATTGCGTTTCAAAAGGTAGTAACAAACATGTGGCAAGGGCCCCTGTACTGGGTTGGTAAAACTGTGTTACGGGGTACCCCGCTCTTCACAGATAAATTTTACAATGAGGATATTACATATTATATTAGTGCTAACAATCCTTACATGAATGATGTTTGATACTGAGAGTGAAAGTGTGTGTATGTGTGTGTGTGTGTGTGTGTGTGTGGGGTGTGTGTGTGTGTGTGTGTGTGTGTGTGTGTGTGTGTGTGTGTGTGCGTGCGTGCGTGCGTGCGTGCGTGCGTGCGTGCGTGCGTGCGTGCGTGCGTGCGTGCGTGCGTGCGTGCGTGCGTGCGTGCGTGCGTGCGTGCGTGCGTGCGTGCGTGCGTGCGTGCGTGCGTGCGTGCGTGCGTCGTGCGTGCGTGCGTGCGTGCGTGCGTGCGTGCGTGCGTGCGTGCGTGCGTGCGTGCGTGCGTGCGTGCGTGCGTGCGTGCGTGCGTGCGTGCGTGCGTGCGTGCGTGCGTGCGTGCGTGCGTGCGTGCGTGCGTGCGTGCGTGCGTGCGTGCGTGCGTGCGTGCGTGCGTGCGTGCGTGCGTGCGTGCGTGCGTGCGTGCGTGCGTGCGTGCGTGCGTGCGTGCGTGCGTGCGTGCGTGCGTGCGTGCGTGCGTGCGTGCGTGCGTGCGTGCGTGCGTGCGTGCGTGCGTGCGTGCGTGCGTGCGTGCGTGCGTGCGTGCGTGCGTGCGTGCGTGCGTGCGTGCGTGCGTGCGTGCGTGTGCGTGCGTGCGTGCGTGCGTGCGTGCGTGCGTGCGTGCGTGCGTGCGTGCGTGCGTGCGTGCGTGCGTGCGTGCGTGCGTGCGTGCGTGCGTGCGTGCGTGCGTGCGTGCGTGCGTGCGTGCGTGCGTGCGTGCGTGCGTGCGTGCGTGCGTGCGTGCGTGCGTGCGTGCGTGCGTGCGTGCGTGCGTGCGTGCGTGCGTGCGTGCGTGCGTGCGTGCGTGCGTGCGTGCGTGCGTGCGTGCGTGCGTGCGTGCGTGCGTGCGTGCGTGCGTGCGTGCGTGCGTGCGTGCGTGCGTGCGTGCGTGCGTGCGTGCGTGCGTGCGTGCGTGCGTGCGTGCGTGCGTGCGTGCGTGCGTGCGTGCGTGCGTGCGTGCGTGCGTGCGTGCGTGCGTGCGTGCGTGCGTGCGTGCGTGCGTGCGTGCGTGCGTGCGTGCGTGCGTGCGTGCGTGCGTGCGTGCGTGCGTGCGTGCGTGCGTGCGTGCGTGCGTGCGTGCGTGCGTGCGTGCGTGCGTGCGTGCGTGCGTGCGTGCGTGTGTGTGTGTGTGTGTGTGTGTGTGTGTGTGTGTGTGTGTGTTTAGCGAATAAGCAGTTCTGTTTCTTCATAGTTTCTTGAGGCTAAGCAGAGTAGTTGTTAGCAATTTTTTTTAATTTAGTACAAGTGAGGGGATACATATTAAGCCTACTATTTAATTTATTATATAGATGTTTTGATTGATAGGCAAATTGTTTTTTCTTAAATTTAGTTTTACAATATGGAATATTGAAAACAGGCAGAATTCTACGTTTTAGTGTCTGAGGGGCAGTGTATGGTAAAGTGCTGTGGATTCGAATAGCATTCTTTAAAATGTACATTTGGCGGGTTGTTAAGATTTTGTAAGATTTGTGTAGTTCATGAGTTGGGAAACGGATTGGTTTAAAAAACATCAAATCAGTAATGCTCTCTGAGCCCTTTCAAGAGTTATTAAATAGGACTTAGCTGCCCCACCCCAAGCTGTAATTCAGTAGCTTAAGACAGATTGGGCTAGTGCTTTATACGTACATATAAGGATTTTATTATCTGCGACATGTCTGAGCCTTCTAAAAACCCACATAAGCTTTCTTACCTTGTCAATGGTACACTCAATTTGTTTGTTCCATATAAGATGCTGGTCAATAGTGATACCTAGATATTTAATAGTAGACGATCTAGCAATATCAACACATTGACAATTTTTCACCTGGTGTTGGGAGCAGCTATGAATTTTGAGAGCAAAGTCCGAGTATGGTAAGGTAGATTTTCATATCGCAAAAGGAACAAATTGGGTTTTTGATACATTAAGTGTTAATAGATGTGATCTTAAGTATTTGCTATTGATACATACATTGTACCAATAGCGAAAACCCGCTAATAACGGTATTTGTTTAAGTATAATGTTCTATTATTCGGTTAAATGGAAATTTTCTAAGTATTGTATACGCAAGTAGGAATATTAATTTTAAAATAACATTTATAACTAGCGACTCGCCTGGGAAGGGTTTAGCGTTATTTAGACTTAAAATAATCATTAAAAACCATTTATTTTATCTTATTGTTACGAGCTTGGGGTTCGAGACAATAAAAACTGCCGAGTGAATTGCCAAAATTGACACTTTAATTACAGAACACTAATTACAACATTTAACTTAAACCCACACTTATACCAAAATACAATTGTACTACTGATTACTTTAGTTCGCAGTTGTATCGTTTCAAAGTATTCGCTTGAATCGCCAATTAAATACCTACTGGCATACCGGCCTTATATAGGACCTCAGATAGTTCCAGAACCTTCTACTGTGTGAAACATCTAGAATGTTCGAGTACATACCGGTCCCGACTGACTAGATTTCGATAGTTTTAGAAAGTTCTAGCATGTAAATTTCTAGAAGGATCTTTACTTTCCTAGTTTTGCTACTCGATGCTAGAAGGCGCTAGTGTAATTGTGGTGCGCAACACTATCAATATTTCTATTTAAATAAAGTCTTTAAATTTTTCGAATAAAATTTAGTCTCGATCACTCCTGGTTTTACTTTTTCTTATAATCGGTTCAGCCAGACCGAAACGAAATTCAAAAAACGATTACTCAGGACTCAATAGAATGTAAATATTATGAAGAAAACTCTCAGAACGCGTCGTAATTCACAAATTAGCGAAACCAGCCTGATTTTTTTCTAGTTTAGTAAATTTCAATGACAAGTTGGCCTGAAGTTATAGAACGTATGAAAAACGCATATCGCAGCGTATTTTTTTTTTGCAGTCTTTACCATCGAGTTTGAGTAGAGATAGCGAAAAGTGTGCGAGTAAGAGGGGAATAGGTAGTACATTCATCTCCTTCATCATCAGTCCTTAAAAGTTTAGAGCTGAACCTCCCTCGTTGCAGGGAATACTGACTTTAATCATCATGTTTGGCAGGCGAATCGACGGTCGCAGTAACAACAGGAAATATAAAATTCCACAATACAACATAACATAAACATTCACGCTTGTCACTCAGAGGGGTAGGCAGAAACTACGGACTTCCATTTGGCACGATCCTGTACACACCTGTCTCGCCTCCTTTACATCCACATACATACGCATATATGCTCGTCGTTGAAGAGTGCTCTTAATCTTGTCTATTTATTATTATTATTAGAACGTCCCTCGCCGACTCTGCCGTTCACTTCTGTAACATACATTTGCATTGTCACTTTTTCTTCGTTCATTATTTCTTGATGAGCAAAACCTTCCTTTCTTAATCCTGGTCACAACGTCATCTTGCAAAACACACTTTTATATGGACTAACACATCCGTGTGAATTATCACACGTGACTTTTTGACACAATCTCACTTCCCAATAATGCAAAAAATATGCCTCAAATCGAATATGTATCGAATTGATACCACATGCCGGCAGCATGAGAGAATTAATTGTCCGAAATATCGTAAGAAACGATTTAGGAAAACCCTCGCCAAATCTTCTGGTCCCCGATATTGCCTCCTCGGTATTGCCTCCTCATTTCATAGACTCCTGGAGCTGCGATAGTCCATGCGGGGTGATAAGGAAGGTGAAAATCAAAGGTATCATCAGTTAATGGCCATAAAATGGATATAGGATGATAATAATTATGATGATAATACATTATAAACTCGCCTCTCTTCTCGATAAAAGAGTATGAGAAAAAATAGTGTTGCCAACACTTTTTTAAATTCTAAATTTTGTACTCGGTGTATTATATTGACAAGTACGTATTATACAATTTTATGTAGAGTTTTTAATCATAAAATATCAGCCCTAAGAGGTAAATAATTTAATTATCACAATTTATATAAACGAGAACGTTGCATATTTTCAAAGTATTTCAGCTTAAGTTGTAATATGGAAACCATTAAGGTTGGTTGAAAGTTAATAAGTAATAGGTTCTGTAATTACCTGCCAGAGCCGCATTCAGGTCGCCAATTAAACTGGCGTCGTTAATGACGAGCTGTACAAATATCAGCTAGGCCTTTGTGTTGCGTCGTACGACACAGGTACTCCCATGAGACGCACATAAAGTGTATTTATTCGGTACTAAATCCATTTGAATATTTAATTTGAGTAAAATGTACAAAACAAAATATAACATAATAATAGTCCAACTGGCTTTGTAAAGATAATCACCCAATTCGTTGTTTTCCAAAACCTTAATTTTTTGTTTAATTTTACTTTCAATTTGAATTTCGAATTGTTTTCCATTCAGTAACAAATTCAACAACCTTCATTAAATTTACAATCATAACAAAGTACAATTACTAAAAGATTAAAAACTCAATTTTCGCAACACTGTATCACTACACAATATATTGATTTTAAACTATTATAGTTAGGGTTAAAGCAAATCGAAAAATAAATGCTTACGTCAATACGTGGGAGTAATGCAAAAATTAATAAATGATAATTCTTATGCCAATAGGTAAATTACAAATAGTTTCGTAAATAGTGTTTAACCTTATTTACTACTAGATCAAAGTATAATTTTTGTTGTAAGGTGCAGGTCAAACAAGTCACTCTTCTCCCGTGTACTGTACTTTTTTCAAGATTTTTTTATTAAAATATTTGTTACTATATTTAAAATTATTTTATATTTGCAAAACAAAAAGACGCATTTAAAGACATCTGTTGTTAAAATAAATTGTCAAAATTCTAATGTGTAAAACAGTTAAAATTAAAAACCTTAAAAAAGAAATATCACGGGGAACCCATTCACTTAGAATAACAATATTCATTTGTATTATTATAATAATTACGATAAAGGTCGTATATTTCCTGCGGCAGACACGAACTTTGCTATCTGTGGCGACGTGTGAGGTGGATAGACATTTCATCTGGATGATAATGACATTTACCGTTGCCGTTACTGCAATTACTGATGTGATACATCAAGGGACACGAGAAACACCAGCTTACAGGTAAAAAAAAGGAATCATCAAAATCGGTTCACCCAGAGAATAGTTATGAGGTAACACGTATAAAAAACATACAGTCGATATGAATGCCTACTCCTTTTTGAAGTCTTTAAAAAAGGATACGGTGTAGTGACGGTGTAAGAATATCCACTATTCCATACCGTCCAGTAGGTGTCGTAAGAGGCGACAGAGGGAAAGTGAGACGTGTGATAGGCAGCAGCAGCTTCCTGATAACAACTCAATATAATAAAAACTGGGGCTAACTACCCGCTCGCCAAGCGTGGCAACTATTGCAAAATCCCCCCTGTGTGGAAATCTATAGGGGAGGCCTATGTTCAGAAGTGGACTTTGATAGGCTATGATGGTGATGATGATGATAATAAAAAAGTAAACATAGAACATACAATCGAATAGAGAACCTCCACCTTTTTGTAATCGATTAAAAAGTAATATTACTAAACCGGCATTGTTTTGCCAAAAATTTTTTATGAATTAATTTTTATGTATTGTAAAACTTATGAATAATACTTTATAATTTGTAGTAGTTGTAGTAGTGAAATGTGATCACGAAAAATTGGAAAGCGAGAATGAGCAACAGTAAATATCTCAGCCGGGTATAAAAAGAGTGACGAAATTCTCGAAAAATTTGACACGACGCTACACAGGTGGTCCAGCAACAGTGTCCCCATCACCAGTCTGTAAGATTTGAGTTTCTTCTTTATCTTCTCCAGCTCAAAGTTGTAGTTGTAGCCCAAATAAACATTCTATTCCATTACAGCCTATAAAGTACACTGCTGAACGTGTATATCCAATAAAAAATTTAAAGGTAAGGTAAGAGTTTTATAAAGTAGCGTCCAAGAAGCTAGGGTGGCGAGCTTGATCAGCAGCAGATCGATACACCGACATATGAACTGGCACAACACTTAGCAAAAATACTGTCACCTCTGAGAGGACATACCAGAGCACACACAAAGGATTACAGAAAGGATACATAAAGGATACATTCTGTTAGTGAGATAAAACACTTACATCTCGCTGACAATGAAACTATGGTCAGTTTTGATGTTCAGTCAAATCAGTTTTGATATTCAAATGCCTACCTATTGAAGATTGCATCTTAATTGTAACTAGGAAGCTGGAAGACAACAACGTGCCTGAGGAATATGTAGTATTACCTAAACACTGCCTCACATCTGGCTATCTATTGTGGAAGGAAGAATTCTACAAGCAAGTAGGTGGTGTGGCGATGGGCTCACCTGTATCTCCCAAAGTCGCCGACATATTCGTAGAGGACTTTAAGGAGAAAGCCCTTCTTACTGCTCCTGTAAATCCAAGATTCTACAAGAAGTACGTAAACGACACTTTCACAATTTTACCATCTGACAAAGTAACTGCATTTTTAGACCATCTTAGCTACATATATACTCTAATACACAATTCACAATGAAGTTAGAGGCAAATAATTCTTTAGCTTTCCTAGATGTTTTAATCGTCCGAAATCCTGATAACACTATTAGTCACACTGTGTATAGGAAAAAGACCCATACCAAACAATATTTAAATAATGAATCTCACCATCATCCATCACAGTTAGCTACCGTAGGTAAATCTTTGTTTCAGAAAACATTTGGCCGCCGCGCTTCAGCACGTATAGCAAGTATTGCAAGACAACAAGCTTCGGGTCCCGCGCCTACCTTACAGTGACCGAGTGAAACCGGCCACAGTCGACGTTGTACCAGCTGTACTACCTTATGTCAGAGGAGTCACAGATAAGGTTGGCTACATCTTGAATCGAGCTTCCATTAAAACATACTATAAGCCGACGAAGAAGATTAGTCAATTTTTACCATCCATCAAGTGTAATATTGCTCTACAAGATGCAGGAGTGAACAAGCTAGATTTTGTATGTGGTCTCTCTTACATAGGTCAAACAAAAAGATCTATATAAACACGCGTGAAGGAACATATAGCTGACGTGAAGCACCGACGCTCCGGGAAGTCATATCAGTCAGTCAGTGAACATGTTCAAGATCGTCCCCACCATTACATGAGATAAACCACAAATCCTCGCAAAAGAACACCGACTCCTACCAAGGTTGATACGCGAGGCTATTGAAATTAAAAAACATACTAATTTCAATAAAGAAGATGGATGGGTGATTCCATCTGCTTGGGTTCCTATAATTAACAAAATTAAATCCAAGTATAATAGCCAAGTATACCACTTGACAGATCGGACCAAAAATTAATATTCAAAAAAACTGAAGGTAGCCGGACTAACTATGACAATGGGACGTCAAACATCTCAGTCCTCCCATGACCATGGGTGCTATAAAGCACCCGAAACGTCAGTAATTAAAAATAAGTTAAAATAATTAATTAAACGCGATAGAATCCGTAAATATAGTTTTATTCAATGCTCTTAATATTTACGGAACAATTACAATAACAATAGGTTATGATGACCTATTTTCGAGTGTTTCGACATTTTACCCAGCAACTGTGCATAATTTTGTCGTCTAAACCTATCCTAAAATTTATGAAACGTATGAAATAATCTCATCATCTACTTTTATCACAATAGACCATCCTCTTCTGCAGTTATATTTTTTTTATTTATTAAAAGCCAGTGCTTGACCACAGTCCCACCTGGTGGTTAGTGGTGATACAGCCCTAGATGGTAAATCGCACTGTCTTAGTGTAACAAAAGCCTATTCACTCCTGCTAAGAAGACGCTCAGATTGTATTCGGAAGAAAAATAGACGCCGACAAATTATTCTACTCTTTTGCCGTACGCATTACAAAAGATGAAGCAAACCGTTTGGTTCAAATGCGTGGGTTATCGACAGCAAAAGGGTGAAGACCCGCCGACCGCCTGGTTGTTACATGGTGGAAAGGAGAAGAAGGGATTAGAGCATGTAATTCCTGCGCATACTGACCGAAATGCATACTTTAGAATACTGAGAGGCCGACTACTCTGCATCTGAGTTCGAGACTGACAATATTGGTTTCAACCAAATCAAGGTTACCAATGAGCCTCTTAGTCTACTCTCAGTCACGTCTCTCCACTGAGTCCAAGGCCGCCAGGTGGCATTTTGCAGCACCAGCACATGTCAGCAGTAGTCTGTGTACGACCGGACTTGCGCTTTGTATAAGGTGAGGTTAAGCTGACCCGGCCTGAAGTACTGCCACACCCTGGCAAGGACACCTAGCTTTACTTACGTCTGCTTTGGCCCTGGACTCAATGAAACGCCCATAGTTGAGGTTCGAAGAAAATTCAACCCTTAACAACTGAAGGCGGTCAGTGTATTCCAAGGATACGTTCCGGAAAGTAGGAGCCAGGGTGAGCGGGCTCCTTTTAGCGGTGTCTACTCCCATATAATTTTAATCAACATTTGACAAGTAGTTTTTGAGTTATAGTTATAGACTTCGAAAACATTGATTTTGTTCTCATTTTAATTATATTGAAATCGGTTGCACAAAATTTTTAATTTTACCACTTGCAAAGTTTATTTGTATGTATGTTACGCGATATCTTCGTCTATCGTAAACAAGTTTTAATGACTATCTATTATTAAACAGGTTATAATTTAACTTTGGTCTCATATAAATTTGGAGAAAAAATTCCACCTCTAAAGGTGCATGGAAGGAAAGGGATGCAGTTTCATTGTAAATATTTACACAAAATTCTATTTGTTTTCTTAAGCATGATTTATTCCTAAATAAACACAACGGGGTCAAAAATTTAACTTTTTACAAGTAAAAAGCAACTTTAAAGAACTATCAAAATTAAAATAATTTCTACTCTACGGTCGCGTCGTCGTGAAATCTTTTGTTTTTCTATACACTACATCTTAGCACCGACTTCTGAAGCTGTTAATTGGAAATTATTTCAATATTTTCAGTTCTTTTAAGTTGGCTTTCACTTTTAATTAAAAGTTATTTTTTTTAGATTTAATTAACCACATACAGCCCTGGCTGGTTTCTAGTGGGGACGTCACGACTAAATAAAGATACCCAGTAATCAGTATTCTACAATTTAAATAAAGAATGCCTTAATTCCTCATTTAACAAAAAGATTCATTTGAAGTTACGTTCTAATGTAGTGTAGTATTCGCGTAAATTTAATAAATCATTACGTTCTAGTGTAAAATCATAAACGTAACTAACTGATAACATCTTTATTACCATATCATTCATTAGGTAAAAGTCACTCCTAATTAAAGAGTGTAAAATGTGTCATGAAATTTGATAAATTGTTACGGTACTCAGAAAATTGTAATTAACATTTAATTAAGTTCTTAAAAATCAACAAACATTAATGTTAAACTCACTAGAATAAAAACGGAAAATTCAGAGAACTTTGATTAAAGTACCAATTACGATTACGACCTTTTTATTTAATTCTAATCAAATAATTAATTAGGATTTAGCGTAAGCATCGCCCGGTTCGACCCGATCCGTCCTTCAGCGGTAATGTTTTGATAAGAATTTCTACGTCCTAATAAACTAAGCTAGGCAATTATACACAACAGCTTTTAACACCGTATTCATAATGAAAATTCAACAGATAATATTAATAACTTGCCAAAATTATCTCATAAAATCTATAATAGAACATTTCTATTTCAAAAGGTGCCCCCACCTTGCACTCTCTGTGAAAGCAGATGATGAACAAGCAGCAAAAGCAGAAGGTAGATGGGACACCTTGGCTACAGTAAGCTCACTCACACTCCTCTGGATCATCAAACCAAGTGTCAAACTATAGAATATTTAAATGGCTTAACTACCCAGTTTCAATTCCATTTTTCTCCAGTTACTTCGGATGAAATCCTCGTTAACTCAAATGTTGCGGACTGTAATAAAAATCAGGCGTCGTATTATTGTTTTCCTTTACGTACTTGTGGCCTACGTTACTCCATTGCCTCAAACTTCCAATCCTACATAACCCAATCTCTTTCGACTTACATTCCTCCATTCGATAAAGAAAAGACTTGTGTACAAAAAAATACTCGAGGCGTGTTTCATTTAACAGAAGGGGAGCTAACGTACATGCCACTCACCTAATGGTAAGTTTTGACTGTCACACAACTTCAACACCAGGGGATTGAATTGTATCGTTCTGGATAAATCGCCTATATTAGCCTATTCCACAAAAAATTGTGCGGTAAAGAAAACTCCTAATAAATCACTCAGTGGTGAACTGCCAAATTTACCTGTGTAGGCTGCTACCTCAGTTTGACTTTAAAACGCTGCAGCAATATTATGACTGTAGCACGAATGGGTCACTTTTTCAAAAATGACATCGACTTAATCCGTGTGAGTGCAAGCAGAGCGAGCTGTATTTTTGACATCAAAATTTCCGAAATGAAAACGCTTGCACCAACTTTAGGCTACTCTTAATGACACTGCATTAGGTCCGTAAACGTCACAATTTTTTTGCGGCTTGACACGCATTTTTACCTTTTTTGTAATAAAACTTCAGAATGTATCGAATTTCTTCGTTATTTATACTTATTTAGGCGGACATAAAAACAATTGAAAAATGGCGGGTAAGTGTTTTTTTACATTTTATTTTTATTTTTCTTAATGTCCTATGTGTATTGATATTAAAACCAAGCGAGATACAAACTGTAGAACTAAAGATATTTTTCTTCAATTTAAATAAACAAAATACGAAGAAACTTTCTTCCCGACCTATATATTACTAGCCCACAGTCTCTGATCTAAATTAAGAATATCATATTACATTGATCTTTTTCGTTATTTATACACAATAGTATTTAAAAAATCACTTTATTTAAAATCATACACCTACACCGATACGAAGAACGTCTCTCGTTTTAGCAACGACGAAGTAACAAATCAATATTTGGTTTGAGTGCTTTTTCGTGCAATGTAGAAGCTTTTATCTGGACAACGGCCGCGACAGAGCAAACACTTAAGAACAGAGACATTCGCTTTGACATGACTGGGCTCTTCCACCGATGTATCTGGGTCCAGCACTCGCACTTAATTGTTAATAAATCATTGTCCAATAATAAATTGATCAATTTATCATAGTTGGCACTGGTGTTTTTTTAACATTTTGAATTTGATATGATGTATTCATCTATATATAAAAATTAATCTGTAGAAAAATCATTTCTGCAATTCTAATATTTTCCGGAAAATACAAGTCCAGTGAAGTAAACCATAGAATACTATAATACACAATAGAATGGCTCAACCTTATTTTGTACGAGGAATTGCGTCTCCGGGAGCACACATACAAGCAATTACGTCGTATTATGTTAAAGTGTCACTACTACAACACACTACTGACGGATTTTAATATATATATATATATATATATATATATATATATATATATATATATATATTTTTTATATATATATATAAAACGTCAAAACACATCTCGTGTTTTTCACATTTTTACGTGTGAATTGACGTGTTAGTGGCATTTTATTGGCTACACGGGCTCCGCGTTCACTGCCCCGTTCTAATATGTATGTGTTATGGTATTCTATGAACTAAACCAAAGTTACTGAAGCCAAATAAATTGCTTTTAGAATTTTTGTAAGTCTGTTTGTCTGTCTTTGTGTGTATTCACGGTTCGCGCAAAAACTACTGGAAGGATTTTCATGAAACATTGTGTGTAGGTAGTTAGCAACCCAGGACAGCTTAAAGGCTACTTTTTATCCGATTACGGAACTTCAAAAAGGAGGGTTAAGTATTTTCTTCTTTTACATGTTAATTTCTATTTTAAATGCTTATGTTAGTTAAAAGCGGGATAGCGTAGTGTTTTGTTTAATAAATACCATATTTATAAATAAAGAACATATTTATCGTTAACTGCAATGTATCTAACAATTAAAATATGCTAATGATCTACGTATTACTGTTCAAAACAGTGTCATCGTCCTAAATTAGAAAAAGTAGTATAATTTGCCTCCAGTTACTAGTAAATTAAATAATGTAATGTTTAGACGTGTTGATGCCACGCTACAGCTATATTGTGGTGAGTGTAGAGAACAGGAGGCCCATTTTACTTGAAACATTTTGTAAATATTTATATTTAAAAAATATTTTAAAATCATAACTAAGGTTAGCAACTGCAGCTCTTTATTACTTTGAGCTGTCGCCTCTTACAATACTCACAAGACGATATCGACAGTTGATTTACTTTCGACGCCCCTTCGAGGCTAATATATTCCTTCTCCCGTTCATCAAAGTAGTTTTTCTCATATTTAACTACGTTTATGAAATTTTGAAGTCTACTAAAAAGTAATAAAAATATCGGAGACATCGGAAGAAATGTTCGATGTAAGAAAGTGGTAGCTGTTGCTAGACTAATATCATTAATGCGATTCTGGATAACTCACATAATAACCTGTGCTTATAGTATATTATACCTATTCCGATTTCAATTATCTACGTCTAATAGAGACAATGAGGCGTAGGAATGCAGACATCGAGGTGACTTTACAAGTGATCCAAATTTCATAAATTTGCGACGGTAGTATTAATGTTTTCTTAAAGAGAAGCCCTAGCAAGCTAAGCCACGGGTAAAAAGCTGGTTTTAAATATAATGTAAGTTTCAATTAGACCTACAAAGAAAAGTCTGAAAGAAATTAGATTGCCCTTTCATGGTTTCGAGGTTCCAATACCAATACTATTACATTAAGAGTATTATCCGTAGGTACCTTACTCAGGATTGAATTATCGTAGCCAGTTCTCATAAATTGCGGAATATAAGTAGAAATTTTAATATAGCTTCTTAATTAATTTACATAACATATATTTTATACACTTAACGATAGTAACTTTCAAAGGTATATCTTCTTCGACCCGTATAATTTCACCTATATAAGTCTCCCATTGTAGACAGGGTTATAATTTATTGAATAATTGCCACATTACAAAGTGTATTGGTGACTTTAGATCCACAAATGGCGTCGCAACTATGACGCAGCTCCCTGTAACCGGTCTGGTCTTGGTAGGTCTTATATCCGGCGTAAACGAGATAGTTATACCCATCGGCCATCTATCTGAAACCATGAGATGTTTCTTCACAATGAGTGAGGTCTTTGTACTGTACTTCAAGAAAACTGAGAAAAAAATGTGTAATTCGAGAAAAATACATGTTGCGGAAGGAAGGAGAATCACCTCCGTCACCCTCGCGTGCCACGACTTCACGCCATGCATCGCGACCAATCACCGAGCTCCGAGCGAGCGAGAGAGAGGACATTAGCGGCTCAGAAGAGCTCTAGACAAAAGGAAGAATAAGAAGACTAAGTAGAAAAGGAAGAGCCCTCTCATCATCACCATCATCACAGCCCTTCACAAGTCCACTGCTGAACATAGCCCTCCTACAAGTAATGCCACAAAGCACGGTTCTGAGCCACCTGCATCCATCGACTTTCTGCATGTCTTACCAGGTCGTCACTCCATCTAGTGGGTGGTCACCCTACACTACGCCTACCGGTACGAGGCTGCCACTCGAGAACTTTTTTCCCATCGGTTATCGGTTCTTTGAGCTATATGGCCGGCCCATTGCCACCTCAGCGTACTAATCCGTTGGGCCTTATTTCTGAGTTTATCACGCAGAGAAATCCCGAGCATAGCTCTTTCCAAAGCTCGCTGATCTTGAGCGTCCTCATACGGCCAGCAGTGGAGGACCACGTCTCAGATCCGTAAGTCATCACTGGCAACACGTACTGGTTGTACAATCTAGTTTTCAGAGTTTGAGGTATACCTGACGAGAAGATGTGTCGTAATTTCCTGAACGCTGCCCACCCGAGTTGAAGCCGTCGGACTATTTGTCCCAGGTAAACTCTCATTGCTAATTAATTAATATAACAACAGTGCCGCCTTTTGCAAATAGTATAACAAATTTGTTTATAGTTGCATCCCCTTTTTCAACTATTTAATAGAACCGTCAGCATATAGTGAAATCAGGTTCTCATATAGCCATATTCACACTTCATAAAATG
The DNA here is from genome assembly GCA_907164705.1 of Parnassius apollo. Lineage (NCBI taxonomy): Eukaryota > Metazoa > Arthropoda > Insecta > Lepidoptera > Papilionidae > Parnassius > Parnassius apollo. The sequence continues at coordinate 1,395,746 of CAJQZP010000501.1, read as the reverse complement.
TACAGTCCATATATACATATCGCCGTCGGATTATCGCCAAGATAATCAAAAAAGATGAGCTCATCGCGACGAGTAAGAAGATATCTGAGTATAACCGAGCGAAAGAAGTTTCAAGAATGAAGAAAGAAAAAGGATCGTCTGCTTCGTTCAAAAAGATTGAGTTTCTGTTAGTCTTTCATAAAACGGTGGTGTCATTTTAACAGTGGTAGAGCCACGTGGCAGCTGCTGCGGTTCCATGGATTGGCCGTCTTGAATTGGGGAAGTACGACGACCTTACTGAATACCAGTGTGAAGTTAAAGCTTTGCTTTTGCGTTTCGCTTGGTTAGTTCAGCTGACCGGAGGACCAACACCTCATCCCTTCATAACGTCGTAGCGGAATTTAAAAATAAAAGACTACCATAGGGGAGTACCAGCACCCCTGTAGAGTCACGCTGCAGCTATAATAGTTGTAATACGAATGGGTCGGCTGGACCGGGGAAGGACCACGCTCTCACAGAAACCAGCGTTAAAAGACTGCTTGCTAAATTTATGGTAACGGAACCGGTAACCCTTTTTATTGAATGAATGATGCATTTCATCTTTTTACTCTCGGGTGACAACCATCTACATTTTGATTCTTAATCGAAGATAAATGTAGATATCTATGGGCCACAGCATCCACTTACCATCAGATGGACTGTGTGCTCGTTTAGCACTCCAATTCTATAAAAAAAACTATCGTAGTAGTGTCCTCTGTGTACGTTTTGCGACAAAAACGAAGAGTCGGTTAAACAAACACAGTTATTATTCCTTGTGAAACCCATGCTAAGTCTAAGGATGATTTGGCGGAAATATATCTGCTGAATTGATGCAGATTTCATAGTGAACTTTTCACGATATATTTTAATTTATAGGAAGGACGTTAGTACAAAGTTTCGCATTATTCGACTACGTTTTTGTTATATGATGTCAGATCAAGCTTCCGTAAATTTGCATTGATATAAATAAGTATTACGAACCAGATTAATAAAAAAAATAATTTTACTAAGTCATAGACTAAATGTTTCTTATATCGCTAATCGCACATCAATAGAGGTGTCTATGGAATTAAAAAATGGCAACAATCTTGTAAAAGAAAGGAGGTACCTAAGAATATTATAGCTAGCTTATTTTGAACTATGTCAAACGTCATATGTATAATAAAGACGTTATAGCTATACGTACACATAGCTATACGTACACATGGCTATATATATACATAGCTATAACAATTGTGTTCCTATTTTAGGACTCTGTCAATGCTAGTAATTAATCTGAGTATTTGGGCAATAGAGTCATAAACATAAAGTGCGAGAGTCATGAATTAAAACATCACTTACTAGACAGTCCGCGGTGTCAATAAAACGTTAATCTTATTACGTGAATAAATAAAGAATAAATCTAAATAATGGAACACTTATTTTTTAACCAGCCGACCTGCGCATGCTCGTTCTCACTTACAGGGCGAAAATTAACGAGATAATACGGACACCGATCAAAGCGCTGCTCGTCGTTTTTGAGCGTCATGTGCCATGTTTCATTTGGTCGAATCATGTGTAATGCTACAGTATGCGGTCGAGTTATATAGCGTGTAATGCAACAATCGCATTACGTCGGCCGCGATACACCCGCCATGTAAATAATGTGAATCCAGCCGGCGGAGGAAATCATCTCATTCGTGAGGCAGCTTCCTATGCAGCCCCACTAACCTCACGCTATCGAGTTCGCAGACCGAAAAACTATCTCTTGAACCCCCCCAACAAGCTCTCGGCCGAACTGGACTGCCTTCTTGCAGCTATGGCTGAGTCTTCTCCCATTTCGTAAGCTGACTTAGGCGCGTTTCTCAGCGGCTACTCGCTGCCTGCGCTCATTTTTTCCAAGGAGGGTCGCTTCCAATACGGCAATAAGGCCTTACCAGGTCAAAGCCAGTCTCAGGTGGTGTTTAGTGGGTAGGCACTTAGGTTTTTACCCACTAAATACCACCTAAGACTGACTTTGACCTGGCAAGTTGGCCAGGCTAAATATATAGTCACTGGCTTCTATAACTTTTAATAATGTTATTTTCCGCTCCCTAGAACAGTTGATCTTGATCGAAAGTTACGGAGGTTAATAAAAAAAGTAACAAACACTGTGTTATTTGTATCGTGCAAAATTTTTCTGGCAATAGGGACAGAGGCAATACTAAAATGCAGTCACAAACGAAAACCTTACAGAAACTTTGTAATAAACTGGTGCTCCTAAAAAAATTGTATAAAGTATTTGCATAATAAAATATGTATACTTAATGAACACTTATGACGACAGTTAAGCTTATAAGATTAGAAATAAACAAAATGTTTTCGGCTTATTAGTATATGAAAAACGACATAAAATAAAGAAATTCGAACGGAACGCAATATATTACACATAATAGGCCGTGTGTCTTATTAAATAGTAATATTCAAGTTATCAATTGATAAAAAAAGAACAGAATTATTCATACACCCGTCAAAATACACTCAATTAACTTTGTGCTAGATACTAGTACCACAGCGGGCCTCAACCGGCAGACTTAGTGGAACTTTACCACAGGCGTTAATTATTATCTGCGAGGAGTGCTCTTTGTTTAGTTGCCAACTCTAAATTAGTTTTCGAAATGGATCATTCGCACCCCGGCACACTCCCCTCATAGTACCGCGTCCCTCCTCAGCTGCCGGTAATTGGAACGTTCCGAGATGACACCACTCGGCTGCCTCAAATCAGTTAACAAGAAACTCGCTACATGCCATTGTCATTCGTAAAAAAGAAACATTAATTAAATTTAATTGGTATTATGTTATATTATTACAAAACTACCCAAGTCGTTTTTATTTCAGTAAAGGCGAGAAACAATCACATCAAGCCACGCGATGCAAATAGAACACTATGGCATAGACAATGTAGTTGTGTTCGCAGCATTCTCGAAAAATCAAGGTATAAAACAAACAAATTTTATGATACTTCTTGCTTTTTGATCTCCACCTGCATCACAAAAACTTGAAGTGTTCATTTACACATTATAGAAAACACGTCAAAATCCGTCCATCAACGCTGAACCTAAATTTTACGAACTATTAATGGGTGGAAGCATTACCTGTGCGAGTATATCAGCTCTTACTCGACTGCCCAACATCGTATAGGCAAATTCAAGAAAAAGTAGTCCATTCTATCTAGTATATTCTAGTACATTCTTGGACAGGCAGGCTGTTGATATTATGATGTGTATTATTTATATTGCAAATTATTTTGCTGCTTGCTTTCCATTGCTGAGCACAGGCTTTCTCTCATTTTAAGAGGGTTACGGAGTAAGAACCACGGTAGCCCAGGGCCTCACTTTCGTCGTAAATTTCACAGTACGCGATCCCCGCCGGCACCAATGAAATTTGTCTTTGCAATTTTAAGTACTGATTTACCACTAGCTCGGCGCTTAAGGATTACATCGTGTGGAAACCTGCATGTCTAAGGAATTAACTTATTTCGAAAGACGTGCTAAGTCCTCCAACAACACACTGGATTGGGGTAGTGCGTCATAAATGTGCTCCATATAAATATTAACAACTGTAATTATATACATGTAATATTGATGTCTATTTTAAAAGTAAGGTACGTGGGGGTAATATGGATAATATGGGGTCACCTTAAGCTTTACCGCCTATAAAACCAAAACTAGGAGTAGGACAGAGACAAAAACACAGTCTTATACTATAACTAATATTTTAAGAAAAAAAATAGCAAACAAGCTCTGGCAATAATTAGGAACACTTCGAAAAATCAACCTAAAAAAAAACTAATGACACTACGCAATATTAAAAACGACTAAAATATTTACTAACGTGTCACCTGTTTAAATGCCGTCCATGAAGCAGCGCCCTTTTGACCCTTTAATATTTGTTAATTGACTGATGAAGAGCTATCGTATCACAAAGCCATCTATGCAAACAAGGCTGTAGTTTTTGAGTTATAAGAAAGTGACCATATTACCCTCACGTACTATACGTATAAAATACTGAATAGTATTACTTATATTATAATTAACGCCATATATTTCACATTAGGCTTATACAATTTAAATTACTTGTTAAACAGGTTCTGTAATATGTCAATAATCAAAATATAAAAGACGTAAAAACTGCACCAACAAACATTATCTTCTGTATCAATGATACAATGTTGGGCACTCTATGATGTACATGACAAAACCTTTTAGCGACGCAATCGCATTAAAAGCTTACATATAAAGAAAATACAGACGATGGCACACAAAGGAAAGCTCGCTGTAGCTTATATCAGTGAATGGGAAAGATTCTGAAGTAGACAAGCAGGCTTGTTGTTTGTTTTAGGTGCCTCGATATTTGTTGAAGTCATCGGAATAGTTCTTTCATTAACTTGTCAACAATTAAGGCTCATTAAATTTCATTACAATGTTGGTTCCGTGGCGGATGCGCCGACCGGCCGTCGTCGCTTAGATGGATAATCTCCAGCTGTCAAGTGCTAATGCGTTTTAGAGTACGTAATTTGAACCGGCCAGATCGACTGTAATTAAAGCCGTAATTAAGCTAAGTGATTATTAGTAGTGGTGAGCACAACAGGCTATAGATATATTACTCTTTTCGTTCTGTATTAATGTTTTAAATGTTGATTACATTTATTCTCTACTAGCTTTTACCCGCGACTCTACTTACGTTTAATTAAAAGGCGAATTTTTTTGCATACCTTAAGGTATGTTCTACTACCGCCTAAAAATTAAGAATTCAACGTTTTCTCGCATCGTATCTAACAAAATCGAAATCGTATCTAACAATCATAGTGAATATATAAATGATATAAAAAGCACATAGTCCGAAATATAAATGATTATAGAAATTATTTTTTTTACATCGATTAATTGCTATTTTTACATTAAAAAGTGGTTTTATTGATTTATGGTGTAGTTTTATCAAGTCCACATGGAGAGGTGAACACTGTTTCGCGCCATAATTAACGCCGCTAGCGCCATCTAGTATCGAATAGCAGAACTAGGAAATCTTTCTAGAAAATTCCATACTAGAAATTTCCCACTAGCGCCATCTAGCATCGAATAGCAAAACTAGGAGAGCTTTCTAGAAAATTCCTTACTAAAACTTTGTACACCTAGTCGGTCGGGACCAATATGTACTCGAACATTCTAGATGTTTCTGTACAAAAGTTCAACTTAATCAATTTTTAAATCTCTTCATCTATGATGTGGGAAGCCATGGAATGTAAATGGCCGTTCAATTTTGTTTTTTTAATTGTAATTATTTTTTGGCTGAGAAATTCCAAAATTTTCGATGCTTGAGCAGTATAGTTTACTAAATACATATACACTTTGACTCACTCAAGGCTCGGTCACCGTCTTGAGTGGGTAACTGAATCGTATGTTTACAGCGGTTATTCATAAAAATATCGATCGCTGTAGAAATACAAAATATTTCAGAAACCTTTGATACACATACTTGACCAAGATAAGATATTATTATTATTTTTATAATCACAGATTTTCATTACGATATATTGTTTCGCTAAAAGTACGTAGGATTTCTATACAAATATACTTAATATACTTCTTGGACTTTATGGAGTGACCTGAAGGTATAATAACTTCGTAATTATACCTTCAGGTAAGGTCCTGATAACTTCGTTATCTGCTACTGGAACTCCTCGAAGAGTAGAACTAGGTGTGCCGTGTTCAGCTTCGTTTTGTTAGTTATGATGAGATCTTACCTCCGGACTTGATAGAGTGACCCGAAGATGTACTTTCGTACTCGCTCGTCGCTGAATTGAAATACTGGTTATAACTCGAAAAACTTTTTTAAAAGGAAATAAAGTTGGTGGGAATAAATTATTAACGAGTTAGGTAAAAAAGACCAATTTTTACGATAGTGTCTGAATACAAATACTTAAAAATTAAAGTAATATTAAAGTTGATTTCTGATCATATTAAGATAATTCTGTAAAAAGATTTTTCAATCAACAATAATAAAAAAAATTGAATCCTAATAATAATAAGTAATAACATACTAAAATTAAAAAAAATGTTCTCTATTGTTGATTGAGATTTTTTCTACATTTTTTCTCTACCATATGAGCATTATGAGTCGTGCACTTTTGGATTTTCCAAACTATATTTTATTGACGTATGACATAAAATTATCGAAAAATTAGAAGTAATAGTCATAAGGTTATTTGTGAAAACTCGTTTGTATTTAAAATATTTTAAAGAATTGATTTATTTTATGAGCGCTTTAAGGAATGCATTGAATTTATCAAGAGTTTCTTATTACTGAAATCATTATAATCAAAAGTTGTAAAATCCACTAGTTAATTATTAGAATCAGACGTTACTTTGTGGAAATCCATTATATCAAAGTTGGTAAGAATTACCTCGCACATATCCGCCAGTAAAACAAAATGATGTGTCTTACCAAGTTTGAAGAGCACCTACCGCCCTCCCAATAGCGAGACTGTCTTTTATTAGAGAGCAAGCTTGCTCTCTAATAAAATATAGTCTCGCTATGGTCATTCATCACCATTACGGTGATCAGCGATTGGTTGCGTTTTTGGAGGCTTTCCCTTTCTATGGGCTTGCCGAGAAATTGTGCGATTGGATCACCAGCTTTGTTGCAGATCGGAGCATCAAGGTCGTTGTAGACGATGCAAGCTCCGATTACAAAGCCCTATTATATTAAGGCTGGTGTTCCACAAGGCTGCGTGCTATCGACAACGCTGTTTCTTCTGCATATCAATGATAAGTTGCATTCATTGTTATGCAGATGACGATGGTGATGCTCTGTACAGCGGTTGTGCCAATATTTCTCGTCTCCAAGTACTGGGACAAACTAGTGTCTGAAGTCGAGTCTTTGTTGAACAGAGTCTCGGATTGGGGCGACTAAATCTAGTCCAGTTTAACCCCCAGAAGACACAAGTTTGCGCGTTAACCGCTAAAAAGAACCCCTTTGTCGTATCTCCCCAGTTTCAAGGCACTCCCCTTGTTGCCTCAGCCAGTATCGGTATCCTCGGCGTCGACATATCGAGTGACGTGCAGTTTCGTGGTCACTTGGAAAAGAAGGCCAAATTTGCCTCTAAAAAGCTTGGCGTGATCAGCAAAGTGGGACAGTATTTCATGCCGGCACACCGCCTGCAACTTTACAAGGCGCAGGTTCGGCCGCACATGGAATACTGTTCCCATCTACGGGTTGGAGCTCCCCAGTACCAGCTCCTTCCACTTGACCGCATCCAGCGTAGAGCGGCTCAAATCGTCGACGACCGAGTGCTTTCCGATCGGCTCGATTCACTGGCGCTGCGAAGAGATGTTGCATCTATTTGCATTTTATTTCGCATATACCATGGGGGAGTGCTCTGAGGGCTTGTTTAGATTAATTCCAGGCGCCAAATGTCGTGAACGCACTACGCGGCAAACGTCTCGAGACCATCCACACCATCTGGATGCCTGGCGGTCCACCACTGTACGTTTCACATGGAGTTTTCTTCTGGTTGGTGCGGCGATTTTTCCGGACCGATACGGCCTGGGGATCTTCAAGAAAAGAGCTTACTCGCTTTCTAAAAGGCCGGCAACGCACCTGCAATTCTTCTGGTGTTGCGGTTGATCATGGTTGGCGGTAGTCACTTAACATCAGCTGAGCCGCATGCTCGTTTGCCCCCTCTTCAAAAAAAAGAGTAGGCGGGCGTTTCGCAGCGGTTTGTTTTTTATTATTTTTACGGCACCCTAAGTCAGGTGGTAACTGGTACCATGTTTTATCGCATGATTAGATCGCTTTAATGGGGAGCGGTTGCGTCAGCGAGCTATGTAAATAGCAGCTGTTTTGGCTCGCAGCTTACTTAGCGGCCAGCCAACACAAAGTCTACATCACTTGAGGATGCCTCGTGTAGAGGCGAAACACGAGTCGTATTATCGTCGGTAGTGTGTCTTTCCTAGTGTAGTTTTTTTTATAGGATAGGTGACAAACGAGCACACAGTCCACCTGATGGTAAGTGGTTGCTGCGGCCCATAGATATCTACATCTATCCTCGATTACGAATCAAAATGCAGATGCGTTGTCACCCGTGAGGACTAAGATGGAATGCCTCGTTTCCAGTAAAAAGGGTCTCCGGTTCTCTACACTCACCATACGAAATACAGCAGCATTAAGCTACTATTTCACGCTGGTATTCTGTGAGAGCGTGGTCCTTCCCCGGTCGAGCCGACCCATTCGTGCTACAACTATACTACTAATATAACTGCAGCATGGCTCTACCACGTATAAATATAGTGGTGTTGGGAGTAGTCGTGCTGGGATTAGTGCACGCAATTGAGGGATGGAGGGCAAGAGGTGCTCTTCAAACTAGGTAAGTTCTTATCAAGTTTGATTCCTTCCGTTTTGTTAGCGAGATTAAAGACATACATCTGGCAGACAATGAAACTATGGTCAGTTTTAGTGTGCAGTCATTGTTCACATGCTTACCTGTTGAAGACTGTATCTCAATTGTAACTAGAAGGCTGGAAGAAAACAACCGCTTTAAATGTGCCTACCTTTTGTGGAAGGAGAAGTTCTACAAGCAAGTAGATAGTGTTTCGATGGGCTCACCTCTATCTTCCATTTTCGCCAACATATTCAGGGAAGACTTTGAGAAGAAAGCTCTACTTACTTCTCCCGTAAATCCAAGATTCTACAAACGGTACGTAGACGACACTGTCACAAATCTATCTTTAGAAAAGTAACTGCATATTTAGACAATCTTAACTCAATATACAGAATTGTTTGCCTCTAACTATTATATATATAATATATATAACTATAGCTATTTAAATATGTACCACACTAGTAGCTATTTAAACAGAGACTCACCAACATCTTTCAGAGTTAGCTACCGTGGATAAATCTTTGTTTCAGAGAGCACGAGGGTTTTGTGACAGTAAACACCTGGCCGCCAAGCCCAACACGTCAAGCAAGTTTTGCGTGACAACAACCTTTGGGTCCCATGCCTATGTCACATGAACGAGTAATTAACTGGCCACAGTCGAGCGTCTGCCTGCTGTACTGCCGTATGTCCGAGGTGTCACTAACAAAATTGGCTACATCTTGAAGCGTGCTTCCATTAAAACTTACTTCAAGCCGCCGAAGAAGAGAAGTCAGTTTTACCATCTCTTAAGTGTAATGTCCCTCTGCAAGATGGAGGAGTATACATGCTTGATTGTGAATGTGGTCTCTCTTAGATAGGAAGAAGAAAGAAAGAAAGAAACATTTATTTGCACAGAATACAGGTGGTACCAGATTTAACAGTGGTGCATAGTTCAAGCTATATTCTGCCTTTAATAGGCATGCAAATATTTATAATTACATAAAACAATTAAAATACTATTATGTTACTTACAAAAATGTCAAGTTATGTTATTATTTATCATAAATTATATAGAAAATGTTATTATTATTATTATATTATATTTTTTATTATATTACATTTTATTTAAAATTACAAACAATCATATACATTAGTTTTATGTTGCATGAACTCTTGTATCGTATAAAAACACTTATCCACTAGCCATTTTCTTAACTTACTTTTAAAATATTTTATTGGAAGTTCCCGTAGACTCCTAGGCAGTTTATTAAAAACTGATATGCACATATGATATACATTCAGTTTATTTAAGGCTGTTCTACAAAATGGAATCATTATTTTAGTTGGATCTCTTGGTCTGTATTTACTAAAATGATCCCCCTTGAATTTAAAAAAATCCTTATACTTCCTTACAAAGACTGATACCTCAAGAACATACATGCAGGTTAATGTCAGTAAATTAAGTTTTTTAAATAAAGGTTTACAGGAGTCAAGTGGACTTGCTCCACAAATAGCTCTTAAACATTTCTTTTGTGCAATGAATGCTTGACCAACATCAGTAGAATTCCCCCATATTATTAACCCATATCTAAGGATTGATTCTACATAGCCTTTATACGCTATACCTGCAGTCTTTTCATCTGATACGGTCCGAAGCTTTCTAAGGGCATAGGAAAATCTATTTAGTTTGAGACAAGCATCATTTACATGTTGTTTCCAATTACAAAATCTGTCCAAAGTTACACCCAGAAATTTTATGCTGTCAGCTTCTTCTATACTATCATTTTCTATTTTTATGTTAATATTATTATCAGGGCGTTTACTTTTATTCGTACAAAATTTTATGAATTTTGTTTTTGACAAATTTACATTTAATTTGTTTGCTTTTAGCCATCTTAATACAAATTGTACCTCTTTACTTATTTTAATTTCGTGAGATGTATCTTGATCCTTATATGGCACTATTATAGATATGTCGTCTGCGAATAGAACACTTTGACAGTTTATTGAATCTGGTAGGTCATTAATGTACAGTAAGAATAATAAGGGGCCTAGTACGCTCCCTTGTGGAACTCCATGTTTATTGACCCTGGATGGAGATCTGTGCACACTGCATTCATGTCTGTCATTTAAAGTAGTGATTTCAACATATTGTTTACGATTGATTAGAAAACTTTTTATCCAGTCTAAAGCTACACCTCTAATGCCATATTTTTCACATTTGGTGAGCAAAATCCCATGGTCTACAAAATCAAAAGCTTTACTCATATCAAAGAATATGGCTACCACCGGAATTTTCTCATCAATGTATCCAGTTATATTTTTTACAAGAGAGAATGCTGCTAAAGAAGTTGATTTATTGTGTTGAAAACCATTCTGTTCTTTTTTTAATAATATTATGTTTATTAAGGAATTTAATTAACCTGTTGTAAAAAACCCTTTCAAAAATTTTTGATATAATAGGTACAAGCGTAATAGGACGATAGTTATTAGGTTCTTTTCTATCACCTTTCTTGTACAATGGTTTAATAATAGAGTGTTTTAATTTATCTGGAAATATTCCTTGGATCAAGGAATTTGTGATTATATGGTTAAGAATGGGGGCAATGACACGAGCACTTGCTTTAATTATTTCTGTAGATATAGAGTCATACCCCACAGCTTTGGTATTATTTAATGATTTAATTATATTTATGATTTCAAGCTCTGAAGTAGGTATCAAGAATATTGATTTATCATTAACATTTATTGATATTTTTTGATATTGTTCGTTTGGCGCATGTAAATTATTTCCATTACTAATATTAATAAAAAAGTCATTAAAAAACGTTGCTATTTGGGTAGGATTATGAATAATATTTCCGTCGTTTTGTATTGATTTCACACTGTTAATCGAGTTGATACTATTATTTTTATCTTTTATTATGTTCCAAGTGGCTTTTCCTTTATTTTTTGCCCGCTTAAGATGTTTTCTGTTAATATTTTTTTGACCATATTATGCATTTCTTTAATATTTTTCCATAAATATTATATTTTTCCAATGTATCTTGTTTCTTAAATTTATAATATGAAAACCTTAACTGTCTTTTAATGGCACTGGCTTTTCTCAGGCCTTTAGTGATCCATGCAGGAGATCGACTGTTTGTAGTTATTTTAGATTTATGGTAGGGAAAACATAATTCATAATACAATGAAAGTTCTTGATGAAAAATACTAAATGATTTATTTACGTCTGATTCCGCGTAGACTTCATGCCATGATAATTGTGATATATAATATAGAAATTTTTTATATTTTCATCACTAAAATCTCTTTTCTTAACGTACCAATATTGTGACATTTTTTCACACTTTCCTGGAAATTCTAACACTTGCGCGGTATCGTGATCAGATAGATAGAGCCGGTGTACTGTACCATATGCCTCTTCGTGATTACTTGCTATGAGATCTATACAGCTATTTTGTCGTGTTGGCTCATTTATATGTAAAGTTAAATTAAAATTTGAGAGGATATTTTTTAAGGTAATTGTACTTTTATTATTTAACAGTATATTAATGTTTAAATCACCTGTTAATATGAGTTTTTTATTTATAATTTTGAATCTTAATTTATGTAACAGTATTTCCAATTTATTAAAAAATGAATTAATGTTAGATGTAGGTGTTCTGTATAAACATATTACTACTGTATTTAAACTGGGGATTTCTATACCGCAACATTCAAATATATTATCACATGAGCATTCTTTACATATTTCTATTGGCTTGCAATCAATTCCGCAATATGTTAGAATGCACGTACCACCACGCTTTTGTGTTTTCCTAGAATAGTAACTGCCCATGGTATATCCCTTAAAAGTAATATGTGACTCATCCCCTCTTTTTATAAAAGTTTCACTAAAGCATAAAATTTGTATTGGATAGTTATTTTTGGAAAGTTCAATTAGACATAGTTCAATGGTGTCAATTTTGTTTAAAATACCTGCTACGTTTTGATGGAGTAATCTTATTTTTTTTATCTACTTTTAATTTTAATTCCCGTGGCTTACTCATAAAAAAATTCTTATTGTTAAATATTTTAGATGAAGTAGTTGAATTACGTTTAATGATAGGAAAATAATATGGGATGGTCCCTTTTACTCTGCACATACCCGAAGGGGAACTTTTTGGTAAGCTATGTTTAATAATAGAAAGATAATAGGGTTTTACTTTATTTGTACCTGAAGGAATATATTTAGTATTATAGTCTTTGGTATCTATGGTTAGATTGATTAACCTGCATATATGACCCTGTAAGTAGTGGTAGTTATAATAATGTTCATTTAAATGAGATATATCCAAGAAATGGCAATTATGGTAAGTTTGACATGTAAATTTTTGATGTGTATTTAATTTGTTTTCATTTAGGTATCTATTTCTATTAACACTAAGTATTATTACATTACATTTGGTCAACAATTCTAAACTATTCTTTAAGTGAAAATGGATTTGGTTTGGGTCTGCATCATTTTCACCAATACATAATATTACCCAATCTTTTTCTGATATGTTCAAATTACGGCATGGCTTCAATGACTCATTACATTTAGCAAACGGTTTTATAAAGGAATATATTTTGTATTTTTCGTATTCATTTGTATCCCTCGAAATTGTTAGTTTTTTACAAAGACCCAAGCACTGCTGTTCTCCAATAATGAATATTCTTCGGTTGGTTTGTACATTAATATTTACCAAGTTTTTAGTGCCATCCTGTGGTTGATTGTGGCTGGAGTTATACATTGACATTTCTTGTATGTCAACGCCACATCCTGATGCATTTTGAGTTTCTGGAACCACTTCAGACGCTGATATATTATTTCGTTGTTGTATGCGTATGTTACTGGTGTCGCCATCTGTTGGTGTTATGTCATCATCTGTTTTTAGTCTAAGATCTCAATACTCATGCTCAAATTGTTTTTTTGTAGATTTTTTTGTATTTTTTTCGTTATTAGAGAATAAGTGATTTTTTGAACTTTTTGGCGAACCCTTACAGATTTGTTTTAACTGCAGAATTTTCCTTTCATGCTCATTAATTTGCTGTTTAAGATTGCTGTTTTCCGAGTTTAAATTATCTATTTCAGCATGCGCTATTTGTAGTTGCTCCTGTAATTGTAATATTTGCTCTTTGTAGCACTCACAATCCTCGTTATATAACTGTGCAGTGGATAAATCTGGTAAGCTTCTAGCCAGATAATCCAAGTTGGTCGATATAAATGACATGTTTAGTGATTCATTTAATTTTTTGGTCTTTTGAGAACGAAAGGTAACATTCTGGTTCTCCATTTCAGTCTTTAAAAGTCTTTATTATCTTTCTGTATAGTAATGTTATTCAATGCCCTCTTTCGGCTAATTTAAGTACTATATTAGTATTACAATATCGATCAACTGTACTAGTTTAGCAATTCGTCGATAGATGTCGTACAATATTTTTCCTATAAGAATGAGTTGAGCGGTTTTTTGAATTTTGTAACGATTTTTATTTTCCACACACTTTTCAAAAGATTTTTTATGTTTTTACGCACTGGGAAATTATTTTATTCGCTATAAACTGTTGTCCGTAGGGATTCACATAGCTTTTAAGCACTTTTAGAGTTAAACACCCTTTAATAATTCTTATCTCGATTTGATGTTCAAGGCACTTTATCACTTATTGTTTATTGTTCTTTTAGCTGTTATTATTATATTATTTTTGTTTGGATTACACTTTCACTTGTAATTTACATTTCACTTTAACTAATTAAACTAAATATATGGCTGATAATTTACTTTAACTATTTTTATTTAGATAAAATTTATAGAGGGCTTTAATTAACTTGTTCACTCACGCCGCCTACCCTCCATCTTTTCGAGACTAAGACTAAATTATCAGTAAAAACCCGCGTTAAAGAACACATATCTGATGAAAAAAATCGACGCTCCGGGAAGTCTGCAGTCTGTAAACACGTACAGGATCACCCCCGTCACTAAATCAGATTTGATAGACCACATATCCTCACTAAAAACACCGATTTGTATAAGAAATATACTGTTACGAGCTTGAGGTTCGTGACAATAAAAATTGCCGATAAAATTACCTAAATTAACACTTTAATTTACTTTACACAATTAAAGTTAAAACACTAATAATTTAAACACACTAATTCACTTAATTCCACTCCGAAGCTTCGCTTGTTTCGCCCAAATCAACACTGCCTCGATCGCATCTTGCAGCGCCTATATATTTGAATTAGCAAAGAAATATCCAGAATGTTCAAGTAAACACGGGCAAGGTACCGAGCGTTCGAGTTTCGACTAGGCGCTGTCGGTTGAGTAATTTGTGATGTCATTTTCTCAATGCTCCCCTCGCTCTCGTTCCTGACACTAGATGGCGCTAGTGTATCGTTGACTGGAGCGCGTAACACTGCCCCCTCCTAAGACATGCTCGTCCCGAGCATTATCGGCCCCATAATAACGCGCCAAGCGATTCACATGGACGATCTTAGGAGTCCCTCTTGCGCCTTTCTGTAACGGCTCCGCAATGTCAAGGGCTGTCCTATCCCGTGGTGCACCAACATTGTACAATTTCGGTGCTCCTCTACTACGTGTCCGAGGTCCCCGCTCGGCCGCACAACTTGTACATGTACGACACCAATCCTCGACATCGTCACGATAATGGACCCAGTAAAACTGTTCTCGGACCTTCAGTAGAGTTCGTTTAACTCCCAGATGGACTATTGAACGACCATTATGGCACAACTGTAGAACATTCGGCACTTTAGCTTTAGGGACAACCATTTGCAAACGACAGCTGTCTCTTCGACCATTGTCCCATTTACGGCACAGGACACCATCCTGAATCAGCAAGCTGTCCCATTGGGCCCAATAGCTTTTCGCGGTTGATCTCATCGCTGAGACGTCCCTCCACTTAGGCTTGGTAGCACGGGTCTTCATCCATCCCAGAATCGGCTTGATGTCCGGATCTTCCTGCTGTGCATGTCGTAGGTTGTCCTTCCATTCGTTGCTGAGGTGGTCCGTCCTGAGCATCCTCACGGATACCACCTCCTTACTCTCTAGCCTACTACAATGGTTGCAATCTTCAGGACAAGGTCTTCTTGACAATGCATCTGCGTTGCCGTGAGATTTCCCGCTGCAGTGTCTGATAGTAAAGTCGTATTCCTGCTGCTGCTGGGCGGTGCTGTTAGCCGCACCTCCTTTCTGAGACCGTTCACCTTCCCTTCCTAGGGTGTGCTTAGGGCAGCTGGACCGAAGATGGCCCCTTTCCCCACAGCCATAGCACCTAGGGCTGTATCTTTTATTGTGGTCGCGAACCGTAACTGCTGTAACCTCCCTAGCGTGAGGTGAACGATGATCCTGTCGCCGCCAGGCAGTGCCGTTAGCTGCACTACCCTCTCGAGATCGATCAACTCTCCTTTCCACAGTTCGTTTAGGGCAGCTGGATCGAAGATGGCCCTTTTCCCCACAGCCATAGCACCGAGGGCTGTATCCTTTGCTGCGGTCACGGACTGTAGCTGCTGCAACCTCCCTGACGCGATGGGAACGATGATCCTGCCGCACGGCTTCCACCTCCAGTGCATGGGCCAAGGCGTTCTTAAGCGTGTCGTGGTGCCCGAGTCTCACAGCAGCTCTGACTTCAAGGTCGCGGATGCCGTCGATGAATGTCTGAACCAGGTTCCCTTCAATGAGCGCAGGTACAGACCGGTAAGCTTTTCGCACCAGCTTCTCCACTTCTAGAGCCCACTGCTGCAGGTTTTCGTTGATGCGCTGCACACGATCTTTAAGCTGCGCACGAAAGACGTGTTCCAGGTGAGCGTCGCCATATCTCGCCTCCAATGCCTCAAGGAGTTGCTCATAATTCACTTCCTCACCGAGAGCTTCCAGAACTGTTAAGGCCTGGTCGCGCAGGCCTAGTGTGAGAGCAGTCATGGCCTGACTTTTATTCCAGCCGTTCGCCTTCATAACAGCCTCGAACTGGATTTTGTAGGCTGACCAGGAAGAGGTACCGTCAAACGGCGGCACTTTGAATCCACGTAGCGAAGGTGTTGTAGCTACTACGGGAGCTGTTGTTCCATCCCCAATTTTGAGGTCGTCCAGCGTTTTCTTCACGTCAGCCACCACGTGATCAACCCGATTATTCAGTTGTTCGATTTGGGTTTCAGCTTCCGACAGGCGGTTGTCATGCAGAGCAACCCTATCCTTCACCTCCTTTATCTCTTTCCCAAAGGTAGCATGAAGGTCCTTAATGAGGAGCATCTGCTCTTCCGACCGACGAGCCTGTTCCGCCTGCTGATCTTCCAACCGACGGGCCTGTTCCTCCTGTCGGCGGGCCTGTTCCTCTTGTCGGCGGGCCTGTTCCTCTTGTCGGCGGGCCTGTTCATCCTGTCCGCCCCGCAGCTGCTCTTCCAACCGACGGACCTGTTCCTCCTGTCGGCGAGCCTGTTCCTGCAGCATCACCATCAGAGCACCTAAGTCAGGTGCTGCAGATGTAGGAGCTACTGACGGGCCTGCAGCCGGCGGCTGTCCCTCCGAAGTCTGCGACGTTGCACCACCAAATCTTCTTTGGTCCGTCTCCTGCTGGCGTTGACTTCGGGTACGGACACCCTCCGTTTCCTCCTTAGGTAAAATCGGCATGATTTTATCCCACTTCTGACACCAATTGTTACGAGCTTGAGGTTCGTGACAATAAAAATTGCCGATAAAATTACCTAAATTAACACTTTAATTTACTTTACACAATTAAAGTTAAAACACTAATAATTTAAACACACTAATTCACTTAATTCCACTCCGAAGCTTCGCTTGTTTCGCCCAAATCAACACTGCCTCGATCGCATCTTGCAGCGCCTATATATTTGAATTAGCAAAGAAATATCCAGAATGTTCAAGTAAACACGGGCAAGGTACCGAGCGTTCGAGTTTCGACTAGGCGCTGTCGGTTGAGTAATTTGTGATGTCATTTTCTCAATGCTCCCCTCGCTCTCGTTCCTGACACTAGATGGCGCTAGTGTATCGTTGACTGGAGCGCGTAACAATACGATAAGAAACAAATAATAAAAGAAACTCCTTCCAAGGATGGTTTGCGAAGCTATTGAAATCAAAAAACATCCTAATTTTAAGAAGAAGATTAGGTGCTACAATCTGCTTGGGATCCTATAATTAATAGAATTAAATCCGAACCCGAGCATACAACTGCAAGACTTCAAGATATCATAAGTCCGTACTGCGTAGATCGGAATAAAAATTAATAATTTTTGTCTGGAGGTAGCAATGGTTAACAATGACATTAAGACGTCGGACACCTCAGTTCCCCGCCCTCGGGACCAAGATGTGAAGTAAGTAAGTGTAGTAGTGTAGTGAAAACTAGTTTATTTAAACTTCATCAAATATTTTGTTACACTCAGCGAAAACGTGCATAGCTGCATAATCTAGGTGCATCCACGTTACACATCAATAAAACGGATACTCTTTCTTTCTCGTAATTCCAGCCTATGGAATGGCACCCCGGATAGCTCCAAATAATTTAAAAACTTCAGGGGGTAATTTGTGACATCATCCAACGACATGGCAGTATCGATGAAATTTGTAAAATTTGGCTAATGATAATAATAAAATAAGAAAACTAAAACAAATATTATTTATTATCATTTTTGAAAAGGAAATTTGACCGACTCTTCCCTTCGAATTTTTTATTAAGATTCTGTTTATAATGTGTGTAGCGCCATCTTTATGTAAAAAATATAGCCTATATCCCATCGCATTTGTAATCTATAGTGTTACCTAGTTACATTAAACTCCGTTCAATAGTTCCTGCGTGATTGAGGAACAAACCAAGACTTCCAAACATACATATATACATACATATATACATACACATATTTACGCACATCTTTCAAATTGGAAGAAGGCTTTGGTCAGCTGACTCACAGAATTTTTGTTAGAGTTTTAGTATTACCATCGAAATAGCAAATGAAGTTTATCTATTAATGAGTAACCACAGCCAGTCTTATACGTGGTAGAGCCACGCTGCAGCTATATTACATATTATATTTTGTATAGTGAGTGTAGAGAACCGGAGACTCGTTTTACTGGAATCGAGGCATTCCATCTTAGTCCCCAGGGGCGACAACGCATCTGCATTTTGATTCTTAATCGTGGTTAAATGTAAATGTCTATGAGCCACAACATTCACTGACCATCAGGTGGACTGTATGCTCGTTTGTCACCCTCATCCTATAAAAAAAGTTAGTCTACTTGATGAAGAGTGGTTACTGCGGCCCATGGACATCTGTTGCCAACCTCGAATATAAAGAAGGCCACAGATGCGTTGCCATATCCAAGAACTAAGATGCACACTGCTATTTGGTGGCAGAAATTGGTGAAAGGGCCGAAATGCCCTATCACTTAGCACCAGTGTACTAACTCATGTTAAATCATTAATCGGGCTCGTCATTAAAGTAGTAATTACCAAATTGGAAGCTATTATATCAAAATTTACTTAAAAGTTTTAAGTAAAATATTTGTATATTATATATTGTATACTTATATATACAGGTAAATTTTCCAATTGTCACTTATAATGTAGTTTTCAATACAAATACAGACTCTATCTCTCTCTCTGTTATCTCTTTAAGGTTGAACACATAGCCCATAACGAAATAAAAAATTAAAGGGAATTAATTTAATATTTATTGACATCTTATTTATTATCTTTACAGTTATCTTAAAATAAATATGTGGATGTTATGGTCTATAAGTAGACATCTACATTTGAACTCGATACTAAATATTATACTTTACATGTAATACTTTCTAACCCTAATGCAACCGCATAGCCTAATTCCAAGAATTAATTACCGTTTACAACAGTTTTAGATTTAATTCTCATTCGAAGTTAATGTTTATAAAAAGAAACATAATTTATTAATTTTAGTGCGAATATATTGTGAAATCTTGTACCGCTCAGAATCTTTAAGCTCAGCAGGTGCACTAAACCAATCTTGGGGCCTCTTACGAAAACGTACCTGAATAATTAAGTAGTACCAAAACTTGCAATATTATTTTCGCTGTATTTATGTAGAAATTTGTTTTAAAACCTTTTATGCATTATTTCTTTGTGCTCGTAGTCTCAAATTATATCTGTAGATACTTGTAAATATTTTGGATTCCGAATAAAATGTAATTTAACGTTCACAAGAGAGACGAGTGAAAGCTTTACGTCACTTCAATTTTGTATTAAAAGTAAGTGTGCGCCTCAAGTAACCCGAGCCGGGTAATGTATTCCCATATATACATAAGTAAAAACATTTTAAGAAGCTCCACGGACCTACTGCATCACCCCCGGGGTTAGGGTCTAAAAGCACTATCTCAGTGCCAAAGCTTTACAACTCTTCTCAAATTCAACTTATTTTGCTTCGTATGAAGGTACTCGCTTTAAGCTGTGACCGAATCAACTTGATACTATGAATGATGAATACTTTTAAAGAGTAAATATGTTTCTATAAATAAGAAAATCCATTCATTGTTTTGAATTATTGAAGAAAGTTTGTACGAAAATGAAAAGCGCGGTAAAAATAGTAATCGTGATATTTCGTTTCACTGTTAACTCTCCAAAGTAAGTTTTCTGAGGAAGATCAATTTTCGTCGATTGAACACAGATCTGGAGAAGACGTGTTCTTCTAGAAAAGTTCACAAATCATGTTAATCAAAGAACTCGTGATGGGCTGTAACGACCATTTAAATAGTGTAAATCTAAATTTGGTGATGCTACGCCAACAACCACTACGCAAACAAGTTAGCAGATCATTATAGTCTTCATAGACCTTATAAACACCTATAAGGAGCTTTCGCTTATAATCGTTACCAATGATCTTAGACAATGCAGGAAGTTGATGACTTCATGTGGCTTTCATCGACCGTGTTTCATTGCATTAATTGGGGGCTAACATATGTAGGTCTGTTTAGCAGTAGAATTATGAAGGGCTGTAATGATGACGACGACAATGATGATGATGTCGATGATGATGGTGGTAGTGGAGGTGATATTAATGATTTTATATATATATATATATACATACATATATATATATATATATATATATATATATATATATATATATATATATATATATATATATATATATATATATATAAAGGCGATCATTGAGCAAGTTTTCCTTGTCACCATAGATTACATCCTTTGCGTTATGCTTTTTTCATATATTTTTTTTTAGGTCATGCCCTATTTTGCGCACAAATATATATTATTACTATTTATTACAAAAATTGATACAAATTTGACATTTCTTAATTCTTCATTTTCAAATTTATTGCAACAAGAAAGCTATCCTTTTTTCTTCTGTCCCAGCAGTCGTTTGTTTTTGTTTTTTTTTGCATTATAGAAGAGTGGGAAACGAGCATGCGGCTCACCTGATGTTAAGTGACTACCGCTGCCGATGATCAACCGCAACACCAGGGGAATTACAGGTGCGTTGTCGGCCCTTTAGAAAGGAGTAAGCTCTTTTCTTGAAGGTCCCCAGGTCGTATCGGTCCGGAAAAATTGCCGGAAGAAAACTCCTTGTGAAACGTACAGTGGTGGACCGCCAAGCATCCAGACGGTGTGGATGGTATCGGGACGTTTGCCGCGTAGTGCGTTCACGAAATTTGACGGCGGGATTAATCCGAACAATTCCTCAAAGCACTCTCCATGGTACATGCGAAAGAAAATGCATAGAGATGCAACATCTCTTCGCAGCGCCAGTGAATCGAGCCGATTGGAAAGCACTCGTTCGTCGACGATTCGAGCCGCTCTGAGCTGGATGCGGTCAAGTGGAAGGAGCTGGTACTGGGGAGACCCAACCCAGAGATGGGAACAGTATCCATGTGCGGCCGAACCTGCGCCTTGTAAAATTACAGGCGGTGTGCCGGTATGAAATACTGTCCCGCTCTGCTGAGCACGCTAAGCTTTTTAGAGGCCAAATTGTCCTTCTCTTCCAAGTGACCACGAAACTGCAAGTCATTCGATATGTCGACGCCGAGGATACCGATACTGGCTGAGGCAACAAGGGGAGTGCCTTGAAACTGGGAAGATACGACGATGGGGTTCTTTTTAGCGGTTAACGCGCAAACATGTGTCTTCTGGGAGGTAAACTGGACTAGATTTAGTCGCCCCCAATACGAGACTCTGTTCAGCAAAGACTCGACTTCAGACACAAGTTTGTCCCCGTACTCGGAGACGTTTTCCCGAGAAATATTGGCACGGCCGGTGTACAGAGCATCACCAGTGCTTTCATCTGCATAGCAATGAATGTTACAATGTGTTTATGTTTGCAACATATCATTGATACGCAGAAGAAACAGCGTTGGTGATAGCATGCAGCCTTGTGGAACACCAGCATTAATAGGTTTGTAATCGGGGCTCGCACCGTCTACAACGACCTTGTTGCTCCGATCTGCAAGAAAGCTGGTGATCCAATCGCACAATTTCTCGGGAAGCCCGTAGGAAGGGAGCTTCGAAAGAAGCACTTTGTGCCAAACCCGATCGAAGGCCTTCGCAATGTCCAAACTAACGGCCAATGCTTCCCCCTTGGACTCTACTGTCTCCGCCCATCTATGAGTTAGGTAGACCAGAAGATCACAAGCTGATCGAACACGGCGAAAACCGTATTGGCGGTCACTAATCAGTTGGTGATCCTCAAGGTACCTCATGAGCTGGCAGTTAACAATAGACTCCATTGTTTTGGAGAACAAGAAGGCGATGGCGGTAGGCCGGTAGCTGGACGGGTCTGCGCGGTCGCCTTTTTTGGGATCGGGTGGACGATAGCCGTGTTCCATGAGTTTGTTCGCGTTAAAAGTGCAAACTCTGGAGCACACGTTCTCAGCACAATTGGGGGAATTCTCTCAGGCCCACTCGACTTGTGGATGTCCAGGGAGAGGAGTGCTTTTCGAACCGAGCGTTGTGTAAACTGCACTTCCGGCATGAGCACTCACACCCCGGAATGGTCGGCGGCGTACTCCCCCCGTCATCGAGAGTCGAGTTGGACGCAAAGAAAGAGCCTAGCAGATCGGCTTTCTCCTTTGTGGTATGGGCCAGTGAGTCGTCCTCCCTGTGCAGAGATGGAAGAGATGGCTGACGAAAATTCCCCTGGACAGCCTTGGCGAGAGAAACCAGAATGCACCGGTTCTAGAAGGAAGGCGAACTAGTTTCTCGCCAATTCTGCCTATGTGCTCTGACTTTGCCTTTGCAATGACTCTTTTGAAGGACCTGAGGCGGAATTATTCTTCTTTTTTAGAGCGCTGGTGTTTACATCCCGGGACGCTAATGCGTTAGCCCAGGCTTGATAGCACTCTTGCTTATAGCATGATGCTATTTTACAGGAGCGACCAAATCATGGCTGTGATTTGCCTCTAATGGGCACCACAGAGGAAGGAATAAAAAGGTCCATATCCTGAAGTACCACATCAGCGACAGAATCCGCAACAACGTTGGGATCGTCCGGTGAGAAGCAAACCTGCCTCCAAGGGCAGGATGCAAAGAAAGACCGCATCCCATCCCAATCGTCTGGCCTATAGTGCCAAACTTGGCGGCAGCCTGCAGAATGTAACTGCGATTTCAGCGTGAGTGGCACCACACTCCCGGACAAGACAATGGTCCGAGGAGCCTAAAGGGGCGTCAACGGAAATTTGATATCCGTCCGTGTGTGAGGTCAGCGGAAGGTCCAACAGGGAAGGTGGATGATCCTCCACATCTGGAATCCGCGTAGGCGAAGTAACCAGTTGAGTCAGACCATATGCCAAGGCAAAATCATGAACAGATCTCCCCGCATTATCGGTTAAGCGTGAACCAAGCCATTCGGAGTGACGGGCGTTAAAGTCGCCGAACGAATCTGTAGCCATTTGGACGTGGTCGAAGAGTCGGTCTGTTTCGGCATTACCGCTATGGGACCTATAGAGGCACCCGTAGACGCGCGGATGGTCGTCGCTGTCTACGCATAGCCAAAGAACGAACAGGTCCGAACCTTCAAGTCTGCCGAAGCGTCGAGAACAGATGTCCTCTCTGATGTAAACGCAAACTCCAGCCCGAGGAACAAAGGAGTGTTTCAGTTTGTACCCCGGGTAGGAGAGATACGAGACATCAGCTGGAGAGGACACCTGCGTCGCGGTCAAAAAGAGCAGAGCCGACCTCGCCGTCTCGAGATGATAGTGGACGGCGTTTAGGTTAGAGTGAAGTCCCCAGATATTGCAGGAATTCACGGATAGCGTGGCAGGGGTCGCCCTGGCCTTGTTCTCTGTTTGCCCCGAGTAGTTGTAGTCTTGAGCGGAATTTTACCGTCCCATGCCCCCAGAATACGCGGGGCAGCCTGAGCACCCACGCTCAGGAGTGGAGTAACTTGGTCGTGGATGCTCAGCGAGGGATTCTGCAGGGGTGCTGGTACCGTCCTGGGGTAGATCTTCACTTAATTTCGCTACCATGTTCGTATAATGGGAGAGGGGAGGGGATTTGGGCTTCGGGCTGCCTGCACTCAATAGACGAAACGCGGAAGCAGAGCTTCCACTTCACACCAGTATTCTATGAGGTCGTGGTACCATCCCAGTTTGAGCCGGCCCATACATGTAACAGCATAGCTGCCGCGTGGCTCTACCACTTTTAAAATCGTTTAGATTACCATCGTATCCGTTTGGTGCTCGAAAATGACGGTGTACTTCATCATGCCCTCTTTTTCACGGAGAGGTATTTTTTAAAAAGAACATACTATACCTGAAAATGTCTTACTCAGTCGTGAATACTGGGTTTCTATATTATTAATACTTAATAGTAATGTCATACCATATTATTGTTACTTATTAATATATTCATACCATGTTATTATTACTTATGTGTTAAGATAAGTACATGTTTATCAGTTCATCATATGGTACGAGGGCGTTATCATTAAAATAAAGTATATTATGAAAGTTTTCTTTTTATATTCGAGTATCAATCAAGTGAGTCACAGTAGAATATATACAAGAATTCAAGTTGAGCGTTGCGCACAGCATCGATAAAGCATCTCAGGATAGGGACTGGGTCGCGGTAGACGAGCACACCCGCGTATCGCTGCTGTCCGCTGAGATTGCGCTAAACTACATCCCACTTCGCACTCTATGACGTATGGATGGCAACATTCACCAAATCCCATTCGCGAACCCACGCTCGATTTCGTACAAAATAAATTGAAAAGTTTAGTGAGTTTAATTCCATCTTCTCAGCCACCGCCAGTTCGGCGGCGTGGCGGAAGCGAATCTCGATGTTTTGTAATGGAGCTTTTTAAAATGGAAGTCGAACTTTTGTCAGACACTTTTAGCCGCGCTCGAGATACATTTAAGCTTTTTAACTTTTCCACTCCGGTAATGTATACCACTCCCTCCCAATGTCGTAGAGGTGTCGCATAATTTTTTATTCGTACAATCGAAATAGATAAGTTTGTTTGAGCGACTTCTCTTACTTTCGATTATCCGATAAAAGTACCTCTTTATACGTATATCTTAATGTATATAAATTACGTGTCACGTTGTTTGTACGCGATGGACTCCTAAACTACTTAATCGATTTTAATCAAATTTGCACACCGCGTGCAGTTTGGTACAACTTGAGAGATAGGATAGTTTTTTTTGCCCATGAGTGACCCAATTTTTTTTTGCGAATTTAAGGATTTTTAATAGGACATGACAGGGTCGTCAAAAAGGACAGAACAATGTCTGCCTGGCAAGCTAGTATTGCTATAAGCGTCTTTAGTAACAACTAGCTATTTATTTCCTCAATTAGTAAAGTAATATGTGTGCACTCGGATCCATTAAGGAAATCCACTTTGCTGGACAACGTTGCATTTTATTATTTCATTTTACATTTCTGACTGCCCCTTGCTTTTCTGAAGTCCCTGTTTATGGGTTGACGCCACAAATAAATAAATGACTCATAATGTTAAGATTATTTGAATCACATTCACAAGGACGTCATTATAACAATGTTTTGATATAGTAACATTATTTCGCATACAACTTACATTCGAAGCGACAGTAGCCTAATGGCAGTGCGCGGACCGCGAACTCAAAAGATCGTCGGTTCGAATCCGCCTATCGACTACTGTCGTGAACCACTCCTAACGCAAGCATTTTGAGCTTACCAGGAGTGGTTAGTAGTAAAAGAAGTAAAAGTAAAGAAGCAGATGAAGAAAGTAAAGATTACGAAAAGTGATGTTATTACCTCTTATTTTATAACATTGCGAAATACAAGCTCACTTGTTAATCAACGTACATAACACTGTTTTCTGTTATATTCGTTCTTCAAACGATTTACTAGACTGAAAAAAAATATACCGGATAAGTTCATTACTTTAATTCTTATTTTCTGTGTAGTGGCGGTGTAAGACAATTCATTACCCCACATCATCACGTGGGTGTCGTAATAGGCGATAGAGTAAAACTGAAACGGAAGGTGGGCAGCAGCATTTTCTATTAAAAAAGTTGCCCAGCGTGCAACTTTTTTAATAGAATAAGGGTGCACACAGTTCGCCTGATGGAAAGTGGATGCTGTGGCCCATAGACATCTATCCTCGATTAAGGCTCAAAACGCAGATGCGTTGTCACCCTTGAGGACTAAGATGGAATGCCTCGTTTCTAGTATAAAGGGTCTCCGGATCTCTACACTCATCATACGAAACACAGCAGCATTGCGCTGCTATTTGCTGGTATTCTGTGAGAGCGTGGTCCTCCCCAGTCGAGCCGACCCATTCGTGCTAGAACTATAACTATGGCATTTACCCCTATGAAGCAACCTAGGGGGAAGGCCTACGTTCAGCAGTGGACTTCGACAGGCTATAATGTATTATGAACGAATGCAGGTCCATTACATAAATTTCCTCTAAGAAATTTATCAATCTGACTACTCCTATATTGACTACTATATCGACTTTATTAGTAGTTTATTTAATTATCTCTATCTCTAAGGGGTTTATTCGCATGTTATTAAGACATTAATAACCATTTTTTTTAATTTGTCTGTCTGTCTGAACGAAGCTTCTAAACTTCTTAGTAGACGCATTTAAAAGAAACGGTCACTATGTCACATGTTGTTTTGATACTCGCAAACTCACTCATCAAAAAAGGTACTTCATGTTTATCTAGAATCAAAATTTGGTGAGATATAAGGTCTCACAACACAAGTAAATGAAAAAATCTGAAAATCATTTATTTCTGGCTTAATGATATATTATAATAACATTTTGTGATAATCGCATCGCTTACCTTAATACCTATATTATCCGGGCTGGATTAACTATCTACTTATTATATTTCAAACCTACGGATAGATAAATATTAACGTGTTTATTACCATATTAAAGTAAAAGTATCAGAAACACAGTTTAAGTGATTCTGAAGTTAACATAATATGGATTATAAATATAAATAAAAATATATGCACATTTTAATGTAAATTATAATTGTAAATATTTAATTTTCATTTTTGTGTTATTTATTAAGATAATTTGTGTAATATAAGTTAATTAAGTTTCTATCCTATAATATTTCTATTCACATTAATTAAATATGAATTCGTTTGTGAAAGTCAGTTCCTACAAATTACATAAATCTTTTAAAATCAATGTTTGTACGTAATGTACGAGTAAGCGCTTAACGAGCCGCGAGCAGGACTTCTGAGCGGATCAGCGAATGGAGTGCTTCATGCATAATGTAGCGTCGACAGAGTGTTGTTTTGAAAAGCGTTCTGAATACGTTATTTTCATCACTTCAAGTGATGCCTACATACCTCATGAAACATTTAACGATATATCAATACGACTTACAAATTCGGCCCCGGCAGAATACTTATCTAACCTTTGAAGTAGAGACGTAGGTAGTAACATTGTCGTTAGCGAAATATAATCTTTATATAACACAATTAAATGATAACAGTAGATAAGTGGCACCTCAGAATTAATTAATCCAGTCAGAGATTGCATCTAAATGCCCCTTAGCCCACACTCCGTCCCCGCTCAGGGTCGATCCGTTTCCAGCCACTTAAACTTCACGCGGCGCGCTCTAGCTTCCGTTTTAATTACAAAATTAATTCAAAACGTAATTAAAGTTAACAATAAGGCAGCAAACAATTGAAGTCATTTATGTTTGTTTATGCTTTATATTGAGTGCTGTCTTGTTGGAGTTGCTGATTATTAAATACCTAATTAATTATTTTTTATGATGTCCGTCTGATGCAACTGTCATAAATTGAAAGTAAAAAAATATGTTATGTAAGTAATATGATTAATATATTTTGCTGACATCCATATGTAAACATAAAATATCAGTGTTAATATACATAATATACTACCTAGTTTGATGGACGTCACATTCTCGTTCATGTTTAATGTAATAAATTTACTCAAAGTAACGAATAATTTTATAATTATTATTCTAGTTCATAGAATAAAAAAGTTGCCTTTCTGTTTCCTTTGTGTCTGTGGTTTTAATAGTTATTAATATGTCTTTCGGTCGGTCTTAACAGCCTTTTTAAATCAATGCTGGCTTAGGCTTCATCAAAAATTTGCCTGCTGCCATGTTGTACTTTGAGAAATTTGCCCATAGTGTCCAGGGCAGATATGTGCGTGAACGCTGAGTCGATTCCCTCCCACTGGTAGTACTGCTGCTCATCATCAATATGTGGTATTTGGGAACCTTCGATAGATTTTCCGTCATCAGTCGAACAGCAGAGCCTTTTTTTATAGGAGAGGGTGCAAACGAGCATACGGCTCACCTGATGGTAAGTGACTACCGCCGCCCTGAGCATTTGCAACACCAGGGGAATTGCAGATGCGTTGCCGGCCTTTTAAAAAACAGATAAAGACAGACTTTGTCCGTGAACATGAAGCAGATGACGTGGACATTTACATAAAATTGGAAAATTACAGTGTATGTACGTGGTAGGGCGATACTGCCCCTATAATAGTAATATAGTTGTAGCAGAAATGGGTCGGCTCGACCAGGGAAGGACGAAGCTTTCACAGAATACCATCGTAAAATAGCAGTTTAACACTGCTGTGTTTCGTATGGTGAATATAGAGAACCGAAAACCCTTTTTACTGGAAACGAGACATTACATCTTGGTCCTCACGAGTGACAACGCATCTGCGTTTTGATACGTAGTCGAGGAAAGATGTAAATGTCTATGGGTCACAGCAACCACTTACCATCAGGTGGACTGTGCAATGAAACTCTAGGATAAGTATATTATGTAAATTGTATTTCTTTAACATAATTGCCTTTTAAGCTTATACACCTTAATTAGCGCTTTGCAAGTTTTTTACTTTCCTTTATGAAAAAAGCTCGATCCTAGGACTCGAAAGAGACCTCTACAGAACACATCACCTTCGTCGCCGTCGAACTTTATATTACGCATGCCCTTTTTCACGTGAGTAAAAAGGTGAAAATCAGTCGGAGCTAGGTCCAGAGGATGTTGTGACATACATGCATGCATCAATGCAATCAACATGAAATAACAGAATCATCATGCATCGACAGAAACCCAGCAGTTCGGATGGCAGCGCCAGCAACATCAGATCGATGGGCGGGGGCATTAACATGATGAAAAAGCACTACAGCACGCAATTTTCCTCGACGATTTTTCTTTAGTTTTTCGCGTAGTTTTTCGATTAATGATGCGTAATAATCTCCGGTTATTGTCTCTCCTTTACTTAAATAGTCGATTATTATTAAGCGTTTAAGCGTTCCGCATCTCGCCGTCTCCGGGTCAAAATGGTGTACCCACGTTTCATCTACGGTTACGAAACGAACGCAAAAAGAATCTGGATCTTCTTCAATTATTGATAAATTTAGCTTTAAAATGCCAACTCTTGCTTTCTTTTGGGAGTCTGTTAACATTCGAGAAACCCAGCGGGCGGCCACATTTTTAAATTTTATGGTACGAGTTGAAATAAACTGTATTGTCCCAAACGAAAGATTTATAATCTCAGCTACATAACGGATGGCCACACGTCGATCTATCTTAACAATTTATTTAATTTTTAACGTTTTCTTGCATAGCGTCCTTTGTTGGCCGCGTGGAGCGAGTATCGTCATTGCTGGTGATCCTGCGTTTAAATTCAGCGCAACAGTATGCCACTGTAGAATAAAACGAAGCATTATCAGCCAAAGAAGACTGTAGTTCTTCAAAAACATTCCCACCAAATCGCACCTGATATTTCACACTGTATTAACTCAAAACACGTTGTTTCAAGATATAGCGTTTCAAAGTTTTAAAAATTTGATTTTAGATTCATTTTTCAGGGCCAATGGGAGTTAAGAATAATTGCATATACTTACAACATTTAATATAAATGATTTATATATGTTATTGCCGGTTTTTATTAAACAGTAAGGATATTATAAAGTAAAACTATATCGAAAAATCAATGTATGTATTATTTAAACTCAAAACCGGACGGACCTAAGTAATTGGGTAAGACAGTGATGCATAAATAGATATTTTTTTGTTAAGTTCATCATTTTTTTTGACGACAAGAGCTATCTGTATAAACCATTATTTCCAAATAGTTAGATTCCACCGTTTCCTATGACTTTCAAAACTCACGATTCTGTAAATTCTGTATTTGACCTTCATGCCAATCAAAGAAGTGGTCGAATCAGCAACCAAAAGCAAGAACATGTGTAGAACCAACAAGAACCAACTTACTTCTTGTCAGCCTTTTTTCTCTGCTTATGAGTGTGCTTATCTCGTATATCATTTGCAAGAAAATAGTTTCAGAAAAAGGTTCCAGTGAAAATGGTCTCCGGTTCTCTAAACTCTACGAAACACATCAGCATCGAGCTGCTATTTTACGCTGGTATTCATCTTATATAATCTTATACTTACAGTGTAAAAGTTGGAAGTAAGTAATATAAGAGGGAAACTCATCTTGCAACCTATTTGACGTTCGTCTACTGGGCCAGCTAGTTATAAAATATAAGATGAATTCGTTTAATATAAGAGATAAGATTCTTAAAGATACTATTACGTCTCATCTAATTAATATGTTAAGGTATCACAACTTTTACAGTTTTGAACTAATGAGATAAAATTTGAAGTGTTCGAAAGAAAAAGAAGATAAACTTCATTCTATAATTTCTTTCAATACAATGATGTGGTGTTATAAATCACTTTTTTTAAACTAAGTTTTTTTTTAATGTAAAGTGTTACTACGTACCTCGATAGCACGGTCACCTACTTGACTCTCATATTATATATGCTCTTAAGGTGGGTCTACGCTAGACGAGCCGAGAACGAGCGGAGCATGAGCCGCGCACAAATTCGTGTAGTGTGGACCGAATTATAAGCCTCGAACGATCGCGCTTCGAGCGTTTGGATCGTGCTCGACTGTGCTCCGCCTATTGTCGGATTTTTGACGAACATAAAGAGATTTGCATCTCATGCATCGATTTGCATGTTGTAGGCTCGTTGTACGTCTACACTTGGCACCGCGAGTAGAGCGGCTCGGCTTGTACTGAGCTCGTGCTCGGCTCATCTAGCGTTGATCCACCTTTTCGTTCTTACTCTTCCGTGGTCGTACCTTCTTTCGGTTTTTGACATGAAAGTCGGGTATTTCAGAGGGCAATAATTTTAGATAAATATAAAAAATAAAAAAGATTCAAGAGAAACGAAAAGTCATTCTGTTATGGTAACTAAAAATATTAACGGACGTGACTTCGGCGAACAATTCCATTTATAACTATACAATATTAAACGAAATATCAAGTTTATTTCATATTAAATTTCAATATGTTACGCCAACAGTGTTATTAGATAAACCATGGTCGCCGAGTAATTTCAATCCTCATCCGCGCTACATCGCTATACAGGCAATAAAGTTCAGTTCAAAAGCACTTAACGAGATTGATTCAAACGATTTACCATTCTTTAAACAAACACAAAAACCTTTCCATTAAATTATAAAACCTTTTAGCAAATAAAAACTGAAGGAATGAATCG
The DNA here is from genome assembly GCA_907164705.1 of Parnassius apollo. Classification (NCBI taxonomy): domain Eukaryota; kingdom Metazoa; phylum Arthropoda; class Insecta; order Lepidoptera; family Papilionidae; genus Parnassius; species Parnassius apollo. Next base: position 1,364,302 of record CAJQZP010000501.1, on the reverse strand, counting down.
GTCATATACTTACTTACTTTTACTTACTTATCACGCACAATCCCTAACGGGGTAGCCAGAGAGAACAGATCGCCAAGTGTCACGATCCTTACATACCTCTTTCGCTTCTTTCAGGTTCATTAACTTCTTCATACATGCACGTCTAGGTATCCGAGTACTCTTGACCTTCCCCTCTTCGAGCAATTTGCTCACATGGTCTTCAAAAGTTAGTCTCGGTCTACCTCGATACCTTTTAATATTTACTTTCGCTCTACATATTTTCTTCACCATTCGATCTTCACTCATTCGCTCAACGTGCCCAAACCATTGGAGTACGCCCCTATCAATTTTTGTGATAAGGTCATCTTTCAATCCTGCCATATTGCGAATCTCTTCGTTTCGCTTTCGATCGGCTATGGTAACGCCACACCTTTTACGAAGAGATCGCATCTCCACTGCATTCAACTTGCTTTTATGCTTCTGATCTGGCATACCCAGGTTTCGCTGCCATATAACAAAGTCGGTACCAACACTGCGTTATGTATTGCAAGGCGTGCACTCTTCACCACGCCTTGCCTTTTGACTAATGCATTCAGGGCACCATTGACTTTGTTTCCGGCAGCGAATCGGTCATATAATGTGAAAAATATCCAATACATGTATAAACGCAAACTTCAATGATAAGAAGGGAACAACAATTTGTCTCACCAAAACCAAAATCAGAAACAAAATCTGTGTCTACCATGTTCTTTAAAAAAAAAACAACTAATTTGGACCGAGCCATTCTAACTTAATCTATGACTAACTAAATCTACGACCAACTAAATTAAATATAGCTTCGATACTTTTACAAATTTAAGTTCATTCCATATAAACAAAATTTTATAAGCGATATTTTTTAAATAAATTTAATTAACTTGTTTTAAAAAAAATTGTCTTATTTTATTATTTCCATATGCATATAACAATTGACATTAAAAATAGACAATATTAATATGCAATGCTATATAAACGGTAAAAAAAACTACAACATTGGAAGAGTGTAGTCGACAAATGTAGAAAAATTATGGAAGATAATTGGAAGCGCAATGTTCAATTTGATAACATAAATGGATTAACCAACGACTCTGAATTCGATTCGGACTATAACACTGATGATATTAATTTTACCTACCTATAAGGAAATAAAAAGTATAACTTATACCCAATGTTTCATTTTGTTATACTCATCATTTTATCATCATTAAAACCCTTCAAAGTTTACTGCTGAACATAGGAATGTCACAAAGCACGGTCCTGAGCCACTGGCATCCATCGACTTCCTGCACGTCTTACCAGGTCGTTACCATCTAATGGAGGAACGTCCTAAACTACTGCTACTCGAGAACCTTTCTTCAACCTCGGTTGTCGGTTCTACGATCTATATGGCCGGCCTTTTTTACGTGGGGAAATTCTCATGGATACCAGTCTGTCACGTAGGCTCAGACAAGTTATGCCGGACTCCTAACGGCCAAATGTGCCCACTGTGTTCATCTCTTCACCATTAGTCTGGGCTACGGGAACGCTTTCGCACACTACCACAGCCCCGACGGTGACAGTCCTTACAGGGTCCGACTCGATGTCTTCTTCTTGCAGTGGCGTACGAAATACCGTATGCACCACCGCGAGGCCCTACATAAGAAGCGACGGACAACACCCGCGTCCGCCAACTAAGCCTCAATTATGGAGGTGGAGGAGAACCTGATATGCTCTTCTCCGGTGCCCAGGTCTCCGGCTGCAGATTGGAATAGCTGCCGTCTTTTCCCTCTCTTTCTCCGCAGCCTCCTTCTGTAATATTACTTGTTCGCAGAAGGTACGGCAGTACTCCACGTCCTCTCGCATCCAACCATAGCTTTAATGAAATCTGGGAGTGAGAGGTCTTCCCCCACTACAGCCACGAGGGGCCCAACCCATATAAGGGCTCTATATAAAGCCATGGACCGAACCACCCCCGAGTGGTAGTTCCAACTTCGGCTTACTAATCCGTTGGGCTATGTCGATTACTCTGGTTCTACTGCGGATATCCTCGTTTTTAAGTCTATCACGCAGAGAAACCTCCGAGCATAGCCCTCTCCATAGCTCAGTGAGCGCAATCTTGAGCAGGCCATACCCTACAGCCAGTAGTAAAGGAACACGTCTTAGATCCATAGGTCATCACTGGCAACACGCACTAATTGTATAATCTTGTTTTGAAGTTTTGAGGTACACCTTTCTTGAAGAAAAAGATCACTAAGGTACTTCTCCTTCGCGCCTCCGGAGTAATACCAAGGTGGACGGAATTAAAGAGCTTCTGTACCTTCAAGTTCTGGTTTCCCACTTGCTTTCAGAAGCTCTGCTATAATTCCATCTTCGCCTGAGGCCTTGCCGTTTTTAAAGTGACGGAGAGCCATTCTAATCTCACTCAGACTGACGTCCGGGATATCATTGGAATTGTGTCGGATAAGACTTACCCTTGGATCGTTACTCACACTAGTGTATGGCTCCAACGATGACGTGTATAGCTTTTTTTATAGAAAAAGGGGTGACAAGCGAGCACACAGTCCATCTGATGGTAATTGGTTGCTGTGGCCCATAGACATCTACATCTATCTTCGTTTTCGAATCAAAATGCAGATGCGTTGTCAGCTTTGAGGACTAAGATGGAATGCCTCTTTTCCAGTAAAAAGGATCTCCGGTTCTCCACACTCACCATACTAAACACAGCTGCTATTTGACGCTGGTATTCTGTGAGAGTGTGGTCCTTCCCCGGTCGAGCCGACCCATTAGTGCTACAACTATACAATTAATATAGCTGCAGCATGGCTCCACCACTTAAAAAAAGGTGCCCGTAGAACCTCTCAATCTCACTCAAAATCTCAGGTGTTCCGGAAACGTTGCTGCCACATTCGGTCTTTAGCTTTGACAGATGGCTCTCTCTGACAGACAGATCTCTGGTATAGACTTTGAAACCTTGGTTCCGCTCGATTGCTTCTTGAATACGAGCTGTATTGAAATTGCGTAAGGCCTGCCGCATGCATTTAAATATCTGTATGTTCAGTTATCAGTATGCAGATCCGCAAAATTGTTGAAGACTACAAGTTCATTTCTCCTCTAACAGCCAGGAGATTTGGAGTGTGATCGGAGAATTTTTGGGTTTTTCTGCGACGAGTCTTGCAGAACTTAGCTCCGACCACATGGACAGTTTCCACGAACTTGTCATTCATATCGTCTATACTACATCAAATGCAAGAAAAAATGAAAAAAGAAAAGATGAAAATGCAAATGTCTTCTAGGCACTGAAAACGATTTTGTAACTCGGTTATACTCATATACTGTAACAAATCAAACAAAAATCAATGTAGTTATGATGTAGATCACACATTGTATCAGAAATTAAAATAGGAGTATAGTGACAATATAATCGATACAATTATTTGAAAAATCGAATTATAGTAAAAAAAAATCTGTAATTTCCTTCGTTATGCTCAGTACTAGACATGTCACTCTCATAACTGTCACAGGACTCAAGCTTCAATTTATAAGTTTTGGCTCCTAACACTGACCTCTATATATACAAATACAGTGGCGGTGGCTCCTAACGTTCTAATCAAAATAATATGTATAGTATAGAGTGTAGAGATAAGGAGAATAGACTGAGTATCATAAAGTGTCCGTAGAAAAGCGTTAAACAAGGGTGGCGCCACTGTAGCTAGAGGAAAAGTTTTAAAGAACTTTTTATAGAATTTTACTGTATAGACTTTTGCCATAATTCTTTTTATAATAATTACTTCGTTGTTTTCAAAGTTTTTATTTTCAAAATCACTCTCAACGGCTCTTACGGCGAGTTTCATCAACTACTTTAGTCACTACAAATATTAAATTCCTCAACTCAGCACATTTCAATCCGTCTAGGCCAAGGATGCAGTCGTCCATTATATCAGCCACGATGACATTATGCAGATAGATCACGTTGCCTAGCTTCAACTCCATCTCCTTCTCTCCACGGACGGGTATACGCTGACCGGTGGCTGTTACCAAATTAATGCGTTCTCGGTTGTATGCGGAGTCCCTGTGGAACCTAATGGACTTATTAGTTGGGAACTAACAACCGTACGAGAGGCTCCAGTGTCTATGGTCAGTTTACACGGCATTCCGTTGACCTCGCCCTTGATGATTAAACTGTTCCCATCGTGGGTTTGTGATATCGAGATCCTTGGGGCTCTTATAACATCAGCCAGCACCCGCCCCGCAGTTCTGGCTTTTACTCGTTACCCTGCTGCTGCTGGGCGGTGCTGTTGGCCGCACTACCCTCCTGAGATCGTTCACCTTCCCTTTCTAGGGTTCGCTTAGGGCAGCTAGATCGAAGGTGGCCCATTTTCCCCACAGCCATAGCACCTAGGGCTGTATCCTTTGTTGCGGTCGCGAACTGTAGCTGCTGCAACCTCCCTGACGCGATGGGAACGATGATCCTGCCGCACGGCTTCCACCTCCAGTGCATGGGCCAAGGCGTCCTTAAGCGTCTCGTGGTGCCCGAGCCTCACGGCAGCTCTGACTTCCAGGTCGCAGATGCCGTCGATGAATGTCTGCACCAGGTTCCCTTCAATGAGCGCAGGTACAGACCGGTATGCTTTTCACGCCAGTTTCTCCACCTCTAGAGCCCACTGCTGCAATTTTTCGTTGATGCGCTGCACGCGATCTTTAAGCTGCGCACGAAAGACGTGTTCCAGGTGAGCGTCGCCATATCTCGCCTCAAATGCCTCAAGGAGTTGCTCATAAGTCACTTCCTCACCGAGAGCTTCCAGAACCGTTAAGGCCTGGTCGCGCAGGCCTAGTGTGAGAGCAGTCATGGCCTGACTTTTATTCCAGCCGTTCGCCTTCATAACAGCCTCGAACTGGATTTTGTAGGCTGACCAGAAAGAAGTCCCGTCGAACGGTGGCACTTTGAACCCACGTAGCGAAGGTGTAGTAGCTACTACGGGAGCTGTTGTTCCATCCCCAAGTTTGAGGACGTCCAGCGTTTTCTTCACGTCAGCCATCACGTTGTCAACCCGATTTTTCACTTGGTCGATTCGGGTTTCAGATTTCTCAATTCGGGTTTCAGCTTCTGATAGGCGGTTGTCATGTTGAGTAACCCTATCCTTCACCTCCTTCATCTCCTTCCCGAAGGTAGCGTGAAGGTCCTTCATAAGGAGCATCTGCTCTTCCAACCGACGTGCTTGTTCCTCTTGTCGGCGGGTTTGTTCATCCTGTCCGCCCCGCAGCTGCTCTTTCAACTGACGGACCTGTTCCTCCTGTTGGCGAGCCTGTTCCTCCTGTCGGCGAGCCTGTTCTTCCTGCTGCTTTTTCAACCAACGGACCTGCTCCTGCAGCATCACGATCAGAGCACCTAAGTTAGGTGCTGCAGATGTAGGAGCTACTGACGGACCTGTAGCCGGCGGCTGGCCCTCCGACGTCTGCGGCGTTGCACCACCAAATTTTTTTTTGGTCCGTCTCCTGCTGGCGTTGACTCCGGGTACGGACACCCTCCGTTTCCTCCTTAGGTAAAATCGGCATGATTTTATCCCACTTCTGACACAAATTGTTACGAGCTTGAGGTTCGTGACAATAAAAATTGCCGATAAAATTATTTAAATTAACACTTTAATTTTTTTTACACAAATTAAAACTTAAAACACTAACAATTAATCACACTGATTCACTTTATTCCGTTCCGAAGCTTCGCTTGTCTCGCCAAATTCAATACTTCCCCGATCGCACCTTGCAGCGCCTATAAATACACATTAGTACCTAATCATCCAAATAAATACATAAATACATAGTAAATACGCGCAAAAATCGACAAAGCGCCGAAAATTCGAGAGTCAGCTTCCAGAAGCATAGTTCTTCGTTTCGACAACAGATGGCGCTGTCGGTTGAAAGATTAGTGATGTCATTTTCTGGAAAGCTCTCCCCCTCGCTCCGTTACCCGACACTAGATGGCACTAGTGCCAGATGTCAACTTAGCCGCGCAACAGTAATAATAAAACTAGGTATAAAATGCATAAACTGCAAACCTCTTCAATGTGATAGTTGGTACTCAACGGTGTAAACAAATTCGAAAAAAAGCGTTTAGCTAGATTAAGGTGTTGTTTTCTAACCGATATATTTAATATTGAAATATTTTAACACAAAAGTAGGTATATTTATTTGTGTCACTTGTTAGGTTTGCAGCTTTTTCAATCCTAAATTACTCATGGGTATGCTTAAATATACATAAATTATAATTCCAGGAAGTTTGACTTACGATTTTTCAGTAGTTATAGCTCAAAGTTGCCAGTGATGACATATGGAACTGAGACGTGGTCCTTTACTGCTGGCCGTATGAGGACGCTCAAAGTCGCTCAGCGAGCTATGGAGAGGGCTATGCTCGGAGTTTCTCTGCGTGATAAACTTAGAAATGAGGATATCCGCAGTAGAACCAGAGTGACCGACATAGCCCAACGGATTAGTAAGCTGAAGTGGCAATGGGCCGGCCATATAGCTCGAAGAACCGACAACCGTTGGGGAAAAAAGGTTCTCGAGTGTCAGCCTCGTACCGGTAGACGAAGTGTAGGGCGAACCCCCACTAGATGGAGTGACGACCTGGTAAGACATGCAGGAAGTCGATGGATGCAGGTGGCTCAGGACCGTGCTTTGTGGCATACTTTGGTGGAGGACTATGTTCAGCAGTGGACATGTAAAGGACTGTAATGATGATGATGATGATAGCTCGAAGAACCGCGCGCGCGTGTTGTCACTCTGTCTGCCTGGACGCAACTGAAGCGCAGTATACCAACCGCGAGCCCCACTTCACCCCGCACAACTGCCACTTGCGCCTGCCCATTTTTCGTAATACTACGCTAAAAAGGCACATCTACGCAGAACAGTCTTTTCTTCTTATGACCATGCAGAAGTGTCTTTTCATTTTATGATGAATTAAATATTTTGTAAATAAATAAGACGCTTCTACTAAAATGCGTTTTTTCAACTTAGTGGACTTCAGAAACGTCTTTTCTATTTAGTAATATTTGATTCATATCGCAGATGCGTCTTATTTAACAGTAAGATTTATAGGGTTCCGTTTAATTTATGCGAAATATAAAAATACTGGTGGATGTCATTTTTTTTACTGATTTAGAACATTTAAGTAACTCCATTTCGAAAAAAATGTTAGATACGTCTTTTTTCCTTATGGCGGCAGTATTGATCATATCCTGGACAATGTATCATACTATCATTCTCTTGACCTATGCCTACCTCTCAGAGTAATGACTAACATAGAAGAAATCCTAAAATAGGAAGAAAATTCTTGAAGTTGAACTCTTTATACACGTGACGTTTTACATGGTACAAAATAAAACAGCTATATTATTCTCACCTTCTTTCTTTTACAAGGTTGTTGCCGTGTTTTCATTCAATAGACACCTCCATTGATGTGCCATTAGCGAATCAAAAACGTTGTCGATAAATTAATGTAGTCTATGACTTATTAAAATTAAGGAGTTTGCTCAATCCGGTTGGTATTGCGGGGGTGGTCTGAAAAGAACAAGATTTTTTTTCTTAAAATTTATTTTTATATTTCTACATCGTTTCCTTGTAACTCTTTACACTTCTCCCGGCGATGCTTCCATCTCTCTAACCAGTCCAAACAGTACCCGGCGTTTTTCTCTGCAAAATAATTGTTCATGAAGGTGAGCCTTCTCATTTGACGAAAATCTCTGTCCTTCAAGCGCAGCTCTTGTAATATTTTTGAAAATAATCGATTAAGATAAGTCCACGACTATCTCAAAAAACATTTGCCATTACTTTCCCAGTATTTTTTTTTGAGGCGTATTATGGTGTATTCAAGTTTTATTTACAGTATTTGGGCGCTAAATCTTGTGTTATTAACACGTTTTGCTTTAAAATGAGCAAACGTGGCATCCAACATCTGATAGTTTTCTCATACCTAAATCTTGATTTAATATGTGACAAACACGTTCTTTGTAAATTTTCATGGCCTCTACTATCTCTCTCACATTAATTCAGCGTTCGATCAGCACCATTTGGTAAACTTTAGCGATGTTATCGTCAGTAGATGAAGTTTTTGGACGTCCCGAACGTTCATCATCTCCCAAGCTCTCACGGTAACGTTTTAATTCAGCTGCCCAAAATTACACTGGTAAATAATGATGCAGAGCCCCCATACACAGAGTTCAACTCATCTTTGATTTGCGCAGGCGTATCGCCTTTCAAAAACAAAAATTTAATGACAGCTCGAGACTGAATTTTTCCATTTTCACAAAAACACTCACATCGACTCATTCAAACGACTGTCAAATAACAACTACACTAGGCGTGTGTAATTTTACGGAACTGACTCACTGATTCGAATCACTGAAGTGATTCAAAAGATTGGTTCAGTAACGTTTCAAATGCATCATTTGGATCTGGATCTGGAACATTACTTTGCTCTGCTCTGTGTCATTTAGCGCGACACGTCTCGCTCGCGAGGTGACTGAGCCATGAGCGAGAGAGTGGCGAGTGCGCGTGCGAAATAATTACAATCTATACAAGTCAGAAAGAGATAACAAATGATATGTGTATCACTCAACTCGTACGGATTTTCGATATAGTTATTCATGCACGTAAAAATGACCATTAAGGCGCTTAGTAGCAAATACTATACGGTCGTCTTTTGCATATAATGTTTGCATTAAAAAGTTGTCATTTTACGTTGATCCGGTACTTGTCAATTTGTTTATGTTCGTTTGCGCCTGTTTACGAAAACATACTGATTTCTGTTTAGGATTTCCTTGCGTAGTGATTATTGTGACTTACTTTCTTCCTTTCATCATAAATAATACGCCAGCTGGGCATAAATTAAGGACTAGCCGTCCTCAGTCTGGATAAAATATAAAGGAGGATCGATTTTATACACAACCTTATTACGGTATACAATAAATAACAATAACTATATAATATATAATAATAATAACCTAAGCACTTATATCATTCAGCATTGTTGCCACATAACATTTCACTGAATCAATCAGTAATAAACGCCCGCGACGCAATATAATGTATTCATAACATTCTGCATTTTATATCTTTTGAGTCGATGATCCAAATGAGCCAAATGAAACATATCAGTGTTTCGGAACATTTCAGTAATCGAGATGCAAATGTTCCAATCGCAAAAATGATACACTTTGCGCACCTCCAAACTACACGGCTAAAATGGTGAAAAGTTGGTGTATAACTGTCAAAAGATGCAAAACTACATTCACTACATTCACTGGCTGCAATCTTCACGTTGAGGTCAGAAACTTTTCAGACTCACCTGGTATTTATTTATATTAATGATCGTTAATAGAAGCTTCATCTGGCATCTTACAAAAAAAAAACTTCTAAATTATTCAAAATTTTAAACCTTCAATTTCGCATTGTTCTCAAGTTCATCGATTATGGGTTCATTGACATCGATTTTCAACATCGATGATCAACGAACATCGAACATTAACCAATCATCAAGTATCCCTATTTTATTTTATCAACTATTAAGAGTTATCTGTTGTTAGCAGCTATGTTTGTTAACAGATATGGGTAGGAAAGAATATCGATAAAGACTATAGACAAGGAACTCGACAACCCTACTGAATTTTATTGCTTATCAAAACTCAGTAATACACAGCCAAACATGTTGATAAATATGATATTAAGATTAGTAACAAATTTTTAATTACTTATATTATGAAATAGTTTTAATTTGTTTAATATTAGCTGCAAATTCACTTACTTGTGAAATGTACACTCGCATACGTACACTCTCATTGTTATTAAAAATAATTCTTATTATGTAATTAATATTATACACAATCAAACAACATAAAATACTTTCGTTTTTTAGTTTAAAAGTTCAAAATACAGATTTTTAAATATGACAATTTAAATAAGACAGCAGACTTTGGCATATTGTGTCAATTTTAGTTTCCAAGACGATCGTTAGGAGTGCTTCAAATTGGCACAGACATTTTGTATGATATAGCTAGTCCAGCGTAGCGTACTTGTATATATAGAGATCAGTGCCGTAGACGGATTGGTGCTCCTGTTTGTCGCTTAAATAATGGTTTGAAGTTGATTTTGATTCGTAAATGTGATGCGATTTTGTGAATTAAGTATCCGCGCGTATGAACTATTAGAGAAAACGAAACAAGTGCCTTAATGTCGATATAAACCTCAAGTTATTTTGATCGCTTTGGCGCCTTACTTGAGTGGCTGTCGTCATCAACTGTTCGCAGGGTTGAGCTGTCGTTAAAATCTCCCAAGAACTTCGCAATGTGACGTATCAACATATTGTGAATAAAAAGAATATAAAAATGAAGATTCCGAAAGAAATGAAGGGCTAGAACCCAGAGCCGTAAAGCCAGTTTAATAAAAAAAAGCCATGCTTGAGTTCAAGAAGTCAGTAATCTTGGTTCAAGGCAAAGAGTTCAATCTGATTCATTTCATTTCATGACTTGATATAACAACAAATCAGAATCAAACAAACAAAAGTTTTGCAGAATTCACATACCTGGAACAAAATAAATGCGCTACATGCTCATATATAAACGATGCCTACAACAAGAAAAAAAGTAATAAAAACAGTTTATAAAGATGAAAATGACAGCGAAGATGGTGACTTCAGCGACTCTGGTTCCGAAGCAGAAATATCAGCTGCTCCTAGCTCCGACGAAGATGATAATGAGGAAGCATATCCATCCTCAGATGACGATTTTGTCAGAAATTCTAAAAAACACTCAAAGGATTTTAAAAAGAAAAAGCCACAATTTGCCAAAGCTTTTATCAATAAAATAAATAAACAAAGCAGTGTTGATAATGAAGAAGAAGAAATACCGGTATCTAACTTTTCTGTTAAGGATTTAACTGAAGCTGATAAGTTACTGCCTTCATTTCTTAATCTCTCAGAAAGTGGTAAGTAGTAAAATTTCAATATTCATTATATTCAATCATTTTCAAAAGTCCACCGCTGATCAGACCTCCCCCTGATAAATTTCCTCATAAATGCCATGGTTGCCACGCAGTTGCAGATAGGTTGGCAACACAGTTTTTATTATTTTGAGCACTATGCATCTCTTCAGTTTTCTTCTGCCACCTCTTATGACAACATGTGCTGACGGCATAAGGAAAGCCCATATCAAAAAAATAACTGATTTTTCTAAAAGTGAGCTGCTTATTTGACAAGGCTCTATTGACTGGATGATGGCAGAAAATCCATCCAAATATAGTGAAAAACGAGTCTGTTTGAAACAGCATTATCATTGTAGTCTATGTGCTTATCAACCTGTGCTACCTTAATTTGGTACGTACAGTATAATCTCACTAATCCAGCACTTCAATAGACCGACATGTCCAATAATCCAGCACCCTCCATTCGGTTTGAGGGGATCGGAGAAACAAAGTAAATTATGACAGGAAGAAATATATGGGGTTGGATTTAGAATCATTTGGCAGGAATTTGGGGGAGTAAGGAGTAAGGTGGTAGAGGTTTGGTCCCCGATTATAATAATACCACTCACATTAAAAGGTAATGCACCATTATCAAAAAAATAAATAAAATCTCTTATAACCTAAAATGCGTAAAACATGGAAAAACATGCAATATTAGTGTGAAAACTGGATAGCATACAGAATTTTATGTAAGTGTGACAAGGGCGTAAGACTAGTGTCATATTGCATGACATACTAAATTTTATGCATTTAGCCGTTGGTTGCTCTTCTTGCATGAATGTGTGCTCTTCAGGGTATTAATGTAGCTTGAATGTGCTCCCTAACGTTTTTATCTGCCTCTGGCTGTTTTTTGACGACTTTGCTACCAATCTGGATCCTTTTTTACAAAAGTAAATATTTTGGTCTTTGGTAGATCGAGCGAAGCAAGCTCGGGACTTAGGGCATCTCGACTCGCACAGGTTAGGTTAGAAGTTCTGTTCACTCGCTTCGCTCACTCACTCGACCCTGCCATCCCCTTTGTGGTTATTTTTTCATAAACCACTCGAAGTTCGAAGTATGAACCTCTCTCAGGCTTATGAAGCTCCTACGGGCTTCCCTCGACTGCAGACCTCAATTAACAATTATTTTATACCTATGTAATTACATTATGTATTCTCTCTATGAAATGCTTTATTTTATTCATTATGATTTTATCTCTATAATCCAGTAATCCAAACATACCAATAATCTGGCACCCTCTGGTTTTTAATAGTGCCATATCAGTGAGATTATACTAAATGTGCAATTATTTTAACAAAGTATGCTTTATTGGCATAAACAATGAAGAAAGTAGAGTAGCAGCCTCTTACCATTAAGCAAAGTGTAAGTTGCCCCCTCTCCCCACCGTATAACCTAGTAAAAGATGCAAGAAGTTGATGTTTGGGATAGGATCTTGCTCTGTGGCCTTCCTTGTGGAAGACTTATGTTCGGCAATAGACACGAGGACCTGTGGTGATGATGTTTTGTGCTGCATTTTGGAAAAGGTCTTAAAATTACAAGTTTCACATAACTTTCATCTCCTTTTCAGACAGCAGTGATGATGAATCTCCAAAAGAACCTGCAACAAAAAAGGATGTAAAATCAGGAGCTTTACCAAATAGTTTTGGATTGGATATAGATGATAATGAAGCTATTGTTGAATATAAAGATGTTAGTATCTCTTTGTCAGTATGAAAACTCATGCTATTCCATTACTCTCTCAATAACAAGTGGTAAAATTAAAAATTTTGTACAATCGACTTCATTATAAATAAAATAAGAACATCATCAATATATTGGAAGTCAATTAAATATGTATTATTAAGGATAACTCAAAAACTTTGTTAACAAATTTATAAGGGACCACATGGGAAGCCAGCTTTAAAATAAAAAAAGAATCATCAATGATGAGACACTAAAATAATTATAGTGTAGAATATTTCTACTACATGAGTTTTGGTGTAAAATAGCTAAAGGATTATCTAATATATAAAAATTAATCTTTGGTTGTTCATACATCATGTGCTGCCATACCATTTGTCAGATTGCGGTAAAACTGTGTCAGCTTATTGCTTGCACTTGCGCGAAGGTAATAGGCATTGTACAATTCACTTACAGTAGGTGGTGCACGTATACCAACAAATTTATTTGAATGTTATTTATATATCATTCAACTTCAATGGATGTATTATCATACCTAATAAAAATAATATTTTCAAAATTATTTCTTCTGCGGCAGCAATTCGAAGGGTACCAACTAGCACTATATAGTTTTTCGGTTATATTATATGTTGCTACATAGATAATTTGTGTATGCATAAGGTATGTTTATAGGTTGCTACATTCCTTACTTTTTTACTGCTTAAGTGTGGATTGAAGTTCCATACAGATTATTTAAATTTCTTATATTTGCAGGCAGTCCCATGATGTTTTCCTTTAATGGCAAGCATTGACTAAAATTTGGTACTTAAAATTGCAATACACAATTTAACTGTGGTTGCCAACCCGCTCGCCAAGCGTGGCAACTATGACAAATATCTCCTCATGAGTAACGATGCAAACAAACAGCCCCCAGTCTCCGGCGGCCTCACTATCGCTGGCTACGGTGGCGACCATGGTAACGGCGGGGCAGGAGGTGCTAAGAATCTCCGGTGGAGGTTCGGTTGCCACCTACAACCTCTCGACCTGACAACGTATAACGCACGCACCCTGAGGACTGATGAGAAGATACTGGAGCTGGACGAAGAGGTAGACAAGTTGCGCTGGCATATTATTGGATTATCCGAGGTCCGAAGAGAGGGGGAGGACACGGTAATCCTCGAGTCCGGCAACTTGTTCTATCACCGGGAGGTGGCCACCACCTGTCCCAAGGAGGTACGCGGATTTATCGTCCACAAGTCTCGTCAATAACGTTGTAAAGATTGGGCGTGTGTCGATGAGGGTCGCGTACCTGCTACTCAGAATCACCAAACGGTATTCGCTGAAGGTCATACAGGTTTACAGAACAACCTCGGTACATCTCGATGAGGAGGTGGAGGAAATGTATGAGGATATTTCCAGAGCCACGCATTCATCCAAAACCCACTACACGGTGTTGCTGGGAGACTTCAACGCAAAACTAGGCGCAAGAGAAAATGGTGAGCTGAAGTTAGGGAAATTTGGAGTAGGGCCACGGAACCGAAGGGGCCAGCAGCTGGCTGACTTTATGGAGGAAGAGGGACTCTTTATGATGATCTCTTCTTCCAGAAGCGGCCCCACAGGAAGTGGACCTGGTGGAGCCCCGACGGTTCGACAAAAAATGAGATTGACTTCATTATGACGACCAGACGCCAACTGTTCGGTGATGTTTCAGTGATCGGAGGGGTGAAAACTGGCAGCGATCACCGAATGGTTAGAGGCACACTGAACCTAAACGTTAAGTTGGAGAGGTCTCGTCTAATGAAGTCAACGATCCGTCCCCCTCATGCTCTGATCCAGAATCCCGAAACCGTTCAGCTCGAGTTACGTAACCGCTTTCAGTGCCTAGAAGATTGCAATGCAGTGGATGATATGAATGACAAGCTTGTGGAAACTGTCCATGCGGTCGGAGCTAAGTTCTGCAATACCCGCCGCAGAAGAACACAAAAACTCTCCGATCATCCTCTTAATCTCATGACTGTAAGACGGGACATGAGGTTGCAATCGTCAACAGATTTGACAGCATACAGGCAACTGAACAGACAGATCTCGAAATGCATGCGGCGAAACTTACGTAACTTTAATAATGCTCGCATTAAAGAAGCTTAAAAACGGCAGGGCCCCAGGCGAGGATGGAATTACAGCGGAGCTTCTGAAAGCGGGTGGAACACCGGTACTTGAAGTCCTTCAGAAGCTCTTCAATTCCGTCCTCCATGGTGGCACTACTCCAGAGGCGTGGAGCAGAAGTGCGGTGGTCTTGTTCTTTAAGAAAGGCGACAACGCTCTCTTGAAGAACTACAGACCGATTTCCCTTTTGAGCCGCGTCTACGTGCTATTTTCGAGAGTCATTACGAATTGTCTCGCACGCAGATTCGACGACTTCCAGCCTCCCAAACAAGTCGGTTTCCGAAAAGGCTTCGGTAACATAGACCTCATACATACCCTGCGGCAGATTGTACAGAAGACCGAAGAGTACAATCTGTCACTTTGCCTGGACTATGTGGACTATGAGAAAGCCTTTGATTCCGTCGAAATTTGGGCGGTGCTACAGTCCCTTCAGCAGTGCCAAGTTGACTGTTGGTATATCGAAGTGCTGAAGTGTTTGTACAGTAGGGCTACGATGGCTATCCGAGTACAGAACCTGAGTACGAAACCTATCCAACTGCAGAGAGGTGTAAGACAGTGTGACGTTATTTCCCCGAAATTCGTCGAAGTCGAAGACGTTTTCAAGCTACTGGACTGGAAAGGATACGGTATTAACATCAATGGCGAGTACATCACTCTTTCATATGTATGCTTCGAAAAGCATGTAGAGCCGTTGTTCCTGTGCACATTTTCTCAGGTCGTTTTAAATCGCTACAGATTTTTTTTAAACGTAACCCTACTCTAGGATTTACTTTTATATCATGGAAGAAATTTACATTCATAAATTGCTTACACACTCATGCTCTCTAAACCTATTTTGTGCAGACGGATAGTCTCCGTTGAGAATGAAATGAGAAAGATCAAGAAGAAGAGAAGAAGCAGAAAAATCTTTTATATTTTAAATAAATGGATTTCATTCACCTTCGATTTGCCGACGATATAGTCCTTATGGCAGAATCGCTGGAGGACCTTAGCACTATGCTCAATGACCTCAATAGTGTCTCCCAACGGATAGGTCTTAAGATGAACATGGACAAAACAAAGATCATGTTTAATGTCCATGTCGCACCTATGTCGGTAGTTGTTGGGAGCACTATGCTCGAAATTGTTGACGAGTAAGTTTACCTGGGACAAATAGTCCGACTAGGTAAGTCCAACTTCGACCGAGAGGTCAATCGATGTATTCAACTTGGCTGGGTAGCGTTCGGGAAAAGACGACACATCTTCTCGTCAGTTACACCTCAATCTCTGAAAATTAAAGTGTACAACCAGTGCATGTTGCCAATGATGACTTACGGCTCTCAGACGTGGTCCTTCACTGCTGGCCGAATGAGGACGCTCGAGGTCGCTCAGCAAGCTATGGAGAGGGTTATGCTCGGAGTTTCTCTGCGTGATAGACTCAGAAATGAGGATATCCGCAGTAAAACCAGAGTGACCGACATAGCCCAACAGATTAGTAAGCTGAAGTGGCAATGGGCCGGCCATATAGCTCGAAGAACCGATAACCGATGGGGAAGAAAGGTTCTCGAGTGGCAGCCTCGTACTCATAGGCGTAGTGTAGGGCGACCCCCCACTAGATGGAGTGACGACCTGGTAAGACATGCAGGAAGTTGATGGATGCAGGTGGCTCAGGACCGTGCTTAGTGGCATTACTTGGGGGAGGCCTATGTTCAGCAGTGGACTTGTGAAGGGCTGTAATGATGATGATGAAGTATTTTTTTATAGAGGTAAAGATGACAAATCGGCCCTCATGATAAGTGAATGTTGTGACCCAAAGACATATACTTGATTAAGTATCAAAATGTGTCACCCCTTAGGACTAAGATGAAATTTCTAGTTCCCATTGAAAAGGGTCTCTTATCTCACCATACTGCAGTCATAATATGCTGCAATGTGGCTCAAACAGATATACAGACTTAAAGATTTGGGCAGATAATACAATATTTTGATATTGTTGTATTTGATCTTGATAACCTAGTATACACAATTGATGCTTATTTTAATTTTTATCTATTTAAACTTATAGTTCTACAGTTTTTTCAAGAAAACAAAGTGCTTTGCCAGCTCCCAAATTGAATGTTATTTATGGGCAGCAACATTTTTGCTTTCCGATTGACCCTTATGAATGTGTGCATGCATAGTAAAATTTGTTAAAATAATGCATTACCACGCATTTTGAATTTAAAAGATAAAATGGGCATAATGTTTGAGATTTTATCTTAATATAAATATATTTTATCTTAATATAAGGTATGGATGGTTCAGACATTTATATAATATCTATATAAATATCTGAACCATCTGCAAATTTTATTGCAAAATAACTCTGTATAGACTATAGACACTGACACAAATGTGTACTGTTTATTATAAGCATGTGTTTGTTACTTCTTTTTTACTTAATATACACTAAAATGAGAACCTTTTTCTATATACCATAATAATGATTATCAGGTGTGGTCCAATAATGAAAAAGATGCAAGTGAGGAAATTGCAAAGAAGACTTTTTTGGAACTGGAACAGCACAAGGCAAAGATTGAAGAAGCAAAAAAGTCAGTCTTAAATTATTCCTCTTATAAAAATGAAGAACATGAATCAGATGTTAAAGACCTCCTTGCACAAGGGGAGGAGGTTGAACCAGAACCAACAACTATTAAAAAAAGAAAGAAGAAAAAACCACAAGATCAAAGTGACTCAGAATTAGATGACTGGGAAGAAGTAAAAGGTACTTTTTTGGAATATATTTTTTTTAATAATTTAAATTACTAACTAGCTCTTCCGTTACATTCGTCAAATCTGTATTGATCATTAGATTGTGATATTACACAATCAGCATCACTGTTGGATGTGCTGAGTAACAACATTTATTGCCCAGTTGGTTGGCTTCCTGATCACGAGAGCCATACTAGCTAAGTTCTTGCTGTAAATTTCACAGTAATTTTCAACGCTGGGTTATTGCGTAATCCAGATTTGATCCCTGCTGACACTAATGAAGTATTTAATTACTATTATAAGGCAGCATTTACTGCTTGTTCGACAGTGAAGGAAACCAGCATGATGAAACCTGTATGTTTAAGAAATTAAAAAAATATTTTGAAGTCTACCACCACGCCTTTATATAGCGCGCGAACTTTTCCTTGCCCTAAAGCCCTCAGAGGCCAGTGCTTAGCTGTGGAATATATAGAGGGTGTAAAATAATTTAAAAACATCAGATAGTAATAAAAAATGGTACCTTATTTTTTTAGAATAGAATGACAAACGAGCACACAGTCCATGTAATGGTAAGTGTATACTGTGACCCGTAGACATCTATGTCTCCAGTTCTCTACACTAACCATACAAAATACAGCAGCATTGAGCTGCTATTTTACATTGATATTCGGTGAGAGCGTAGTCTTACCCCAGTCGAGCCGACCCATTCGCACTATAACTATAATATAGTGCTAGTGTGGCTCCACCACGTAAAACAAATTAATAAACTTGGACAAAATTTCTAATTGAGTAAGGCCAACTTCATTTAGGCCTTGTTCGAAAATTCGCAATAAAATCTTCTTAACCAATCTAATACAGAAACTTAAAACAAAAGGAAAACCAATCTGTGATGTTAGTGGTGATTTGCGGAATTATAACATTTTACTTTACTGCTGATTTTGGTTGCTTGAAATTTACTGCTCAGCTCTTGAGCTATCATGGCTTTCATGCCTTTAAATGACAGTTATTGTTTAAAATGTCTTGTTTGGCACTGCTCTAATTTCTTTCATATTTTAATAATTAATTTAGCAGAAGTCTAGGAAGCTCGTAAATAAAATAGAAGCTAATACTCACCTTTAAACTAAAACAATAATATTTGCCCCCTACTTATTAGCGGCAAAAATAAGACACCTGCATAAGAGTCCTACTATCAGTAATTGTATTATCAAATTAGTGACTATATAAAGTTTAAGATTTTTTTTAAATGTGAATGTTTACAAATGGTCCATCAGATGGTAAGTGGTTACTGCAGTGCATGGATACCTGCAGCTAATTTCAAAGAATGAAGGCTACAGATGCATTGTCATCTGTCAGGATTAAGATGGAATGCCTCATAGCTTATAGTTATTCTGGCTTTCTGTACCCTTCAGAGCGATACATAGCAGTGTATGCACTGCTATTTGGGGAGGAACATAGCAGTGCAAGCACTGCTATTTGTGGAGGAACATAGCAGTGTATGCACTGCTATTTGGGGAGGAACATAGCAGTGTATTCACTGCTATTTGGGGACAGAAATAGATAAAAGGATGGTACCTACACAGCAAAAGAGTCTTACCACTGAGTTGTCGAATTTAACACATAAATAAAAATTTCAGAAAGTAAAGCAGTTCCTCAACAAGGATTGCAACTAATAGTGGGTATACCAGATTCTATATCTCGAAAAAAGAAAAAGATAGATGTAGAAATGATGATGAAGAGAAAAATGAACAGAGTGAAGAAAGAATATCAAGTTTATATGCATAAAGTTCATGTATTATGCTGGCTAGGCCACGGGAACTATATAAGCACTGTATTAAATGACCAAGAAGTCATGTCGGCCACATTATCATTGGTGCCTTCAAAACAGTGTTATCCTGGCGAAAGAGTAGACATTAAGTATGTGGAACAGATAACCACTTGGTACAAAGATATCTTTACCTTAAAACAGGACAAGCATGAAGGTAAATTTAGACCAAAAGCACCACCCTTAAAAGATATCTTACTACAACAAATTAAAAAAAGAACACTAACATCAAAAAAATATGTGGTTTATTTATTTGTTGCTATGCTTAGAGCAATTGGATTACAGTGCAGGATTATGTTAAACTTTATAACTGTGCCTATTAAACCCCCTGCTTCTGAACTACATTCTCTGTCAACAAAGAATATTCAGGATAAAAATCCTGGTACACAAACTAATACTAAAGACAAAAAGTGTGCAAAAAGAAATTCCAAAAAGGCAACTAACACAACAAATATATCACAGTTAGATGGTAATAATGATCATATTACAGATAGCGATAGTAGTTATGAAAACATCATTCAATTAGATGGCAACAATGATGTGTCAACTGTTAAAACTAGGTCAACTAAAAGTACTACAAAAGAAAATAAAAAAAATCTTAAAAGTTCGCAAGATGCCACAGACGAAGGTGTATCCCCGCCAAAAAGATCTAAGACATCAAGCATAAAATCTGCGAGTGAAGATACCGATTCAAATGCTGCCAAAAATAATATATCTTTAACCCGACGACAGAGACAACCTAGTGATGAAATATGTATAAAAGATGAAAATGTAAATGAGGATAAAAAAGTTACGCCTACGAAAATAAACTCAAATAATCTTAAAAAAAGTAAAAGTGTAAAGAGAATATCTAGGCGTGAAGACAACACTATGAAGCAAGACTCAACATCTAATATATCAAAAATTCCACCTAAAATTGTAGTCACTGCTGAAGAGAAGGAAGATATAATGGCTAGCAAGTTTTTCACAAATGAACAAGCACCCGTAAACAACAAAAACTTGAGATTATCTAGAAAAAGATCTTTGACAGCTAACTCTGGGGTATCAAATGGAAAGAGTACAAATACTGCAGAAAATGCTGCACAGTTTAAAACGAGAGCAAAAAGTACACCTTCCACAGATAGCAATAAAAGCAAATATTTTAAAAGTGATATTGATACTGCTTCGAAAATTAAAAGGCAAAAAACAAGAGCAAAAGAAGTTCCAAAAGAGGAAGACTCAGAAGATGAACTGCGAGTAAGTCATCGAGATCTTTCAAAGAAAAAAGGCAAGGCCAAGAATGATGTTACAGCAGACCTGATGCAAATAATTAAAAAGAGGGTAAAAGAAGCCAAAACAGAATCAAAGCAAGAAATTGTCAAAGGTATAGTATTATATATATATATATATAATTAATAATATTATTATTACATTGTATAAATCCTTTAAAAAATAAGCTTCTATATTTTTGTGTTACATTCATAATCATATTTTTTTTTCATGTGAACACATTTTTTCTCGTTTAGAATGTTTTTGTCTTTTCTACTTTGCCCTATGCTGAGAATAAATAATACTAAATGTTTGTGTCTTATATATTTACTATTTAAGTGTCACAAACACAGTGCTTGATGGTAAATAATCATTCTCCGTCACTCATAATAACTGCAACTACACTGAATTACTGGCATTTTATAATTAGCTATACACTCACTCTTTCTCTCCTCACTCCACCGTAAAAAAATTCGGACTATAGGGGCAGTACTCTATAATCCGACAAATTAGATAGCTTGACACTGCTCTGCAAAATGTTTGTTGGATTACCGGGGGTCCACTGTATAGGTTTTTATTGTATTGGTTTACTTGACTATAATACATCAATGAAGTGACAAATGAGCTAACTGTATGCCTGATGGTAAGTGGGTACTGCAGCCCATGGAGAATTACCTCTAACTTTAAACAAAAAAGGCTGATGGTTTGTAGTCACCTTTTGGGATTTAAATGGAATACCTCAAGGCCTATAAAACTGGCCGTCCAAATCCTTTAAACTAGGACATAGAAGTGTTTCCATTGCTGCTTGGTGGCAGAAATATGTAAGAAAATGAGCTCCTAAAAATAGTCTTATTGCCAATAACAAATAATTTTGATGTTATATGCACTAGATGAAAGTGTTCAGAAAAATCTTAAGCAGATAATGATTGTTAAGTAAAGCTTGCGGAACGTGGACCGTAAGTTGTTGGTAACCGCCGTCGGACGGCTGTCGTGAACCACTACTAACACAAGCATTTTATGCTTGCGAGTACTTATGGTAATTAACATAGAATACTATAATACACAATAGAATGGCTGTCAACCTTATTTTGTACCGAAGTTTGGCGTCGCCGGGAGCACACATAAGAAGTCAAACACGGGAGGAAGTGAGAGATACAAGTGTCGTGCCTTTTTTTGCTTAAAATTTATTGTTTTATTAAGTGTTGTTGATTTACCATAGTAAATTTTTCTGTCTTGGTGGAGGTTTTAATATCTGTAAATTAGTAAGTGTTTGTAGTTGTGCCGTTTTTATGTAATTTTTTGTTGTAGTAATATAATGGAGGACGAACCTCCCGATCCCGGAAGGGTTCGCAATGATTCCTTTTCCTTACCCACTAACATTGATAATGTAGAATTAATTAACCGTAAACGTGCCCAAGTAAGTAACGAGTCTGCCCATCCACAAAAAATAGTTATTACTGATCCAAATCAACAGTTTCCTTCAATACAATCCTCATATACCCATCCTGATTTTATTAATAAAAAAGTTAAGTACTCTCAAGATGATGCCGCTCCTTTTCTAGTTCACGTAAGTAAAATCTCAAATGATCAGCTGTCTGGAGTAACTCTTAAACCAATTAAATTCGGCCACTTTCTGTATCATAACAATATTAAAAATATAGTCCATGATGGAGTCAAAAAAGTTGGACGAAATAGAATATCCGTGGAGTTTAAATCAGCTGCAGATGCAAACACCTTTATCGATCACCCAGCTCTCCAAATTTCTAAATATGAAGCAACCATCCCCTCATATAGTATCACTCGTATGGGGCTAGTTAGACAAGTTCCCATAGAGTGGACACTAGAAGAATTAATAGCAGCTATAGAAATTCCCTCTGGATACGGTTCTATAATTAAAGCACGGCGACTTAATAGACGATCAGTGAGTGACAGCAATAGCGTTTCATGGGTTCCAACTCAGACGGTTGTTCTAACTTTTTCTGGACAAAAACTTCCTCCCCATATTTACTGTTTTTACACCTCAATGCCAGTGGAAAAATATGTTTTGCCACTAATTCAGTGTCATAAATGCTGTAGATATGGCCATGTTACTTCCCAGTGCCGATCATCTCCTCGCTGCTTTGTATGTGCACAGAATCATGAAGGTTTATCTTGTACTCGACAAACTCCTACTTGCCTATTCTGCTCTGGTCCCCACACCGCAAAAGACCCTACATGTCCTGAACATCTAAGGCAAAAATCTATTAAACTTGTTATGTCACAAGAAAATATTTCATATTTAGAAGCTTCAGCTAGATTCCCTCAGACAAAAAGATCCTTTGCTGATACAACAAGAATCCAGCCTCGTAATTGTTCTCAACAGACCCCTTATACTATAACTGACAGTCTTTCAACCCCTTCGGCTCAGCTCTCACAAACTGCATCATATAAAAAAACAATTTTTATCCCTCAACGTACCCGCAGCCCACCATTAAATTCTGGATATGATATGGCAGCCCATCAAGCAATTGTTGAGAATCCTAATTCTTCCCTTCCTAATGGGTGTGCTCTACTGGGAAATGACAACAACTCCTCTAGTAATGATAATTTCTGCGAACTTATGATATCAATTCTAATTAACATGATCTCCCGTTTTAGTGACACGGAACTTCCTCTCAGCTTACACCAAAAACTTACTCAGCTTTCCTCCTTAGCCCGTAACATTCGCAGTCCCGCCAATTCTTCAATGGAATTGTCGGAGTATTAGAAATAAAAAAAAATGAACTCATTTACCTCATTAACAAATTTCATCCCTTCATTCTTGCCATCCAGGAGACATGGCTTAGGCCTGAATCTCATTTTAGGGTTTCAGGCTATGCATGCCTCCGGGATGATAGGAGTGATGGTCGTGCTGGCACCTCTATTTTAATTTCAAGAACTGTTACATTTTCACAAATTCCTCTCCCTTCTCATAGTCCAGCAGTAAATGCTGTTGCTATTAAGGCCCTTGATGTCTCTATTCTCTCTGTTTACATTCCTAATCCTGATGTAAATGTTTTAACAGAACTTGCAACACTTATCTCTTCTCTGTCACCTCCTATGGTTATTTTGGGAGATTTTAATATGCATCATACTGTTTGGGGCTCCCATCTGTGTGATTCACTGGCTCCCTTATTTTTAGATCTTATTGATAATTTTAATCTCTGTATTCTAAATGATGGGTCTCCTACCCGTCGAGTATCCCCATTACAAAATGTTAGAAGTGCCGTTGACCTAACTCTCTGCTCTCCAGATATTGCTTCCCTTCTTTTGTGGCAAATATTACCTTCTAGCTATGGCAGTGACCATTTTCCTATATTCATCACTCCTCCTACTTCACCTAGAATAAATTTTACATTTTGCCCAAGACTAAAGTATAATCTATCCAAAGCTAATTGGCAATTATATTCTAAAGTCTTGGAACAAGAGGTTTCAACTCTTCCCCCAATTAACAATGATAATATTGCTACTGTATATATAGAGTTCAGAAATGCAATTATTTCTGCTGCTAATAAGTCAATCCCCTTAAAAAAACCTTTCAAAAATAATTATCCCTCCCCTCCTTGGTGGGACCAAGATTGTTCAGCAGCTTGTAGGAGAAGAAAAGAGGCTGAATTAATATACTCCCGTTCTATGACTGCAGAGAATTATATCTCTTATAAAAAAATTGCTGCAGAAACCTTAAAATTACTGTCAGACAAAAAGCGAACTGGTTGGTTTAAATTCTGTGAGTCACTGTCACCTAGGACTCCCCCATCTTTGGTCTGGAGAAATGTTAAAAAATATCGCTGTGCAGTTTCTAGTGAAAATATAATTTCTAATGATCCTTCCCCGTGGATAGATGAATTCTCTAATAAACTTGCACCACAAACAGTCCCATCTTATGATGAATGCCTAGTTTTTAATTCTGCTTTTTTAAAAACAAATGATAAATTTGATTCCCCCCTTTTCTTCTCAGGAATTGTTTACTGTACTCAATGGCCTTAAAGACTCCTCACCAGGTATTGATGGGATTCCTTATTCGTTTATAATTAATAGTAGTG
Organism: Parnassius apollo; assembly: GCA_907164705.1. Taxonomy (NCBI): domain Eukaryota; kingdom Metazoa; phylum Arthropoda; class Insecta; order Lepidoptera; family Papilionidae; genus Parnassius; species Parnassius apollo. The sequence goes on along the minus strand of CAJQZP010000501.1, from coordinate 1,339,612 downwards.
AGAACACTAAAACTGTCTTACTATCCATTTTAAATTTTATTTATATTACTGGTGATCCTCCCGCTGAATGGAAAACCCAAATTATTTTGCCCATTCTCAAACCAGGTAAGTCTAGCAATGACCCTTCCAGTTACCGACCTATTGCCCTATCTTGTACTTTGGCAAAAATCTTGGAACATTTAATAAAAAATCGCTTGGAGTGGTTTTTGGAAAGGAATAATCTCTTACCTAAAAGCCAATTCGGTTTCCGAAAAGGTTTAAGTACCATGGATAGCCTAAGTACCTTGGTCACAGATATTCATATTGCCTTCTCAAAACATGAATTTCTCATAGGAGTTTTCTTGGATATTTCTTCCGCATGTGATAATGTGCTTCTTCCTGGCTCAGGCAGAAAATGCTTAATCTGAGCATTCCAGTGAGGATAGTCAATTACGTCTCTAACTTTCTCTCTTCTAGATCAATATCTATAAATGTTAAAAATCTCCTGCTTCCCCCAAAAACTATATGGAAAGGACTTCAACAAGGCTCAGTTCTTAGTCCTCTCCTTTATTCTATATATACTCACGATTTAAAACTTTCAGTAAATTCTTTTTGTAATGTTCTTCAATATGCAGACGATTTAGCTCTATACATCTCCTCAAACAACTTCACAGTGGCATGTTCCCGTCTAAACTCATCCATGGATTATTTACAAGAATGGTTAACTAATCATGGCCTCTCTTTATCTGTGGCCAAGAGTAGTGTGGTGATCTTTTCCCGCCAAAGGCGAGTTCCCGATATATCTGTTGTATATGATAAGCAACCTATTCCAGTTAGAGGCAATGTTAAATTTTTGGGAGTTATCCTTGATTCGAAATTGGCCTTCGGTCCATACATTGAATATATAACACAAAAAATGCGAAAAAAACATAAATATTCTTCGGTCTTTGTCAGGTGTTTGGTGGGGGTCCCATCCTTTTTTCTCAGAAATTACTGTACAATGCTTTAATACGAAGCCACCTTGACTATGGATGTTTTCTGTTGGAGCCTTGCAATAAATCATCCCTTAAAGTAATGGACAAAATTCAATCGAAATGCCTTCGCATTATTACAGGGGCAATGAAATCCTCACCAATAAATGTTCTTCAGGTTGAGTGCGTAGATCCTCCTTTAAGATTAAGAAGGCAATACCTTTCAGACAGATTCTTATTTAAGATCTGCCAACTTTCAGATCATCCCCTAATTCCTAAATTGCACCTTCTTTCAGAGTATATCTCATCTGACCGATACTGGACCCATAAGGACTCTCCCTGCTTGTTTAAAAGTTTTGTAATTTTTCTTCAGCTTCCTTACCCAATCTTTCAATGCAAAATAAATCCACTCTTTGATGTTCCTTACGAGGCTATTGTTTACCAACCCGACATTCATCTAGATCTAGATATAGAAAAGGATTCTCCAATGGCAAATTTGAAATTAAAAGAAATTATAGAAAACACCTTTAAAGATTGGCTTGTCATGTACACAGACGCTTCAAAACATTCTGATGAAGACTATACTGGAGCTGCTGTTTGGATTCCTAAGTTCAAAATTATTCTTAACTTTAAATGCCCCTCACTATCCTCCACTTTTACTGGTGAAGCAACTGCAATCAGTGAAGCTTTGTTATATGTAGAGTCACATAATCTTAATAAAACAGTTATTTTCACAGATTCAAAAAGTTGTTTGTTAGCTATTTTGTCCAATCAATTCCATAACAAACATAAGTTTCCACTAATTCTTAAAATAAAAAATACCCTATTCAGATGCCATCTTAAAGGAATCCATGTTTCAGTGGCCTGGATTCCAGGCCACAGTGGTATCCATGGTAACGAAACAGCTGATGTACTCGCTAAAAATGCAATTGCTAATGGCATTCTACAAAATTTAATTTACTCACATGACCTAATTTTGCTAGCTAAAAGGAAACTGAATGAAAATTGGAATAAATTATGGGAAGTTTCCAAAAAAGTTAAAGGTAAGCACTATGCTGCCATCCAAGAGGTTATTCCTCCCAAGCCTTGGTTCTTTAAATTTAACAAAGCAAATAAACATGCAACTTCAATCATTTGTAGATTAAGAATTGGACACGCCTGTACACATGCACATCTGGCAAAAATCAGAGTAAGGGATAGCTCATTGTGTGAATGTGGCTTAGATGAAGGTTCCACAAACCATATTTTTTTCAACTGTCCCAAATTATCCTCCTCCCTTTATGATTACCTTCCTCCTTATATTCCTCGACCTATAGATTTTATGATAATTGATAGAATCAGGCGTTACTTTGCGGAAATCCATTATAATAAAAAATAAAAATATAAATTTCTTTGCAACTTTCCGCTAAACATATAAAATGATGTGTCTTACCTGGATTGAAGCGCACCTCCCGCCCTCCCTCAATTGCATACACTAACTCCGTCACCACTAGACCAAGCACCACTACTCTCAACACCACTATTCCAGGCAAGACACACCATCTACGATAATACGACACGTGTTTCGCCTCTACACGAGGCATCCTCAGGTAATATAGACTCTACGGTGGTACACTTAGCGGTCAGCCACCGTAGAGTCTATATTACCTGAGGATGCCTCGTGTAGAGGCGAAACACGTGTCGTATTATCGTAGATGGTGTGTCTTGCCTGGAATAGTGGTGTTGAGAGTAGTGGTGCTTGGTCTAGTGGTGACGGAGTTAGTGTATGCAATTGAGGGAGGGCGGGAGGTGCGCTTCAATCCAGGTAAGACACATCATTTTATATGTTTAGCGGAAAGTTGCAAAGAAATTTATATTTTTATTTTTTTACTATAGATTTTAATTCTCTTTTAACATATACCAGTACTCCTTTTGTGTATATTTTATGTGATTTTATTAATACTAATAATATGAAACTTTAAATCCTTGTCACTTTTAACATACGGGTAAGAGTCTAACACCTGTGTTTGTCATATTTGTTCTAGGTAATTCAACAAATAGATTTTTCAAAATTCTCGGAGGAAAACTGAATCCTTGTATTATCACAGACTCTTATTTTAATTAAACTTATAAGCTTTCATTTTCTACTCAATACGTCATTGGCGAATTTTATCAAACCGCCACAAAAGAAAGAAGAAGAAGAAGAAGAGCACACATAAAAGCGATTACGTCGTATTATCAGTTAATCACTACTAAAAACCCGATTTGCTGTGTTGACAGACGGATTTTAATACATATTTATTTGTAAATAGCGTGCAATTTGGCATTTTATAAATAATTTGCATGCGAAATTTGGAAACGATTGTAACGTCAAAATACATCTCATGTTGACATTTATACGTGTGAATTGACGTAGCATTTTAGTGGCTAAACGGGCTCCGCCCACACCCCCGTTCTATTATGTATGTATTATAGTATTCTATGGTAATTAATGAGAACATCAGTAATGTTAAAATCGTAATGCGTACATTACACGCTATTGCAGGTGTCAATCAATTCCATCAATCATGATGATAAAAAACGGGTGGTGACTGATAGGCGTACATTACGCGCACATGCAGGCGTCAATCACTGCATTACACCGTAGGTTATACGTCAATTACAACTGTGATTGTTGTAAAACTGACAGCCAGTTTAAAAAACAAAAATGATAAATTTTCATTTCACTCAATTTCAGGAAAAGTTAATAAAGAATTTGACAATGACAGTGATTATTTACCTGAAGAGGATACCAAGCGTCGTATTTCAGGCAGTGATGATGATTTCAAGCCTGTTAAAGTAAGTCCTAAGCCCAGTACAAGCCGCAAAATTGACAGGCGCGTGCTATCACAAGATGAAGAAGTTCCAACAAACAAGATTGATGTTTGGTGTGAAATATTTGTTGAGGAACTTGAAGAATGGATAGCAGTAGATGTTATTAGAAGCAAAGTGCACTGTGTTAATGAGATCTATGTAAGTACTGTGACATGATTACAGCAGTTTTCTTGACTGATAGTAACTGACCTAATTTATTTATTTTTATAATATATAAGTATAAGATATATTATAGCGCAAAATGATTACACCAACATAGTGGTTGCAATCCAATGAATCGCTTAATTGAAAGAAAATGTTGATGATTTTTGGAGATTTCTATTACAATGCAAATATAGTTATTTTTTTTTAATTACAGTCAAAAGCTACTCACCCTGTTACATATATTGTTGGCTGGGACAACAATAATTACTTAAAAGATTTGACTAGAAGGTATGTTCCTCATTGGAACACCGTCACCCGTAAACAACGCGTTGAAATTGATTGGTGGGATAAAGCGATACAACCATGGCTAGCTCCAAAGACTGCTCGGGACAGGGAAGAGGATGAGCGTTTAGATAGGATGCAGCTAGAAGCACCATTACCTAAAAGTATTGCAGAGTAAGTTATATATTATTGTATTATGTTTGCTTATTTTTTTTAAATTAATATATTAAATGCACAAGTTCATTTAAGACTGCAAGTTGAAATAATCTAATTTGCGGTTACATATATTTTTATCTGTCTCAAGCTTTTCCAAATTATATACATTATGCCTCTTTGAAATTTTCATCATGACGACCAAAGTTCTTGTTATTGAAGAACATCCATGATCTGTAGTGAAATAAACCGGTAAATCTTCAATCTGTTCACAAAGTGATACATAACTGAGCCTAGTGTACCTATTGTCGTGTTGTAGTGTGTCTATTGTTCTTCAATGCGGAACTCGATATTCACTTGTATAAAGAGGGGGTTGCATATAGCACATCGCACACTTAGGGTGCTATCTTATTGCTTGTACATTTTTTCCTTCAGTTAACTGCAAAAGTGTCAAGAACAGAAAATGATGAATATTCTCCAAACCATTTCTCCGTAAATAGATAGACATATAGATATAGGTTATCATATTCTCTATAATGCAAATATTTCATCAACCCACAGTAACATCATTATTTTTGCTGTTATTTTTAAATTTTAACTTATGTAATTGTCTGACATATATTTTAATGTATTCAGTTTCACCTTACGGCATTGTCAGTAATAGCATAGAATAAATAATAGTACAAGAACAGAAGTAACTCTCTGATAGCGAACTTGCGAGTTTAAACCTAGTTACAACGTAGCTAATATTCATAATGCTTTGCACGCCTCGTTGGCGACCTTCGATGGCGCGCGTAATAAATCAAAATGCACCTTATGTCCGCGCGCGAGTGTCTATCACTTAGCCAGTTACGTGCTTTTATTAAGGCCGCTCCTACTGTCGAGTTAGGTGTTGTGAGAAAACAAATTGAATTCTTTGATATAAGTTGCTAGTAGAATACACCTAGGTGTTATGCAATGTATGTAATTTGCTGATAATAAGAATATTAGTGTTCAATGTGAGGAAGATTAATATGCAACATCTAGAAAAATTAGGATTATAACAACGCGAAGTCGACATTCATATTAAGGGTGACAAACAAACACATAGTCTGCCTGATGGTAAGTGGGTGCTGTGGCCCATACACATCTACGTTTTTCCATCATTAAGAATCACAATGCGGATGCGTTATCATCCCTGAGGACTGAGATGGAATACTTCGTGTCCATTAAAAAGGGTCTCCGGGTCTCTAAACTCACCGTACGAAACACAGCAGTATTAAGGCGTCATTTTACTCAGATAATTTATCTACTTACCACTTTATTTTCACATTTTTTTGCTATTTATAAACATGTGACACGCGACGGCATTATTAATGAAAGAGTGGCAATGAGAAGTGCTGCTAATCGGCATTCATGATTTAAGCACCCGTATGCCATGCGGTACTTTTTGGCTTTTTGAGAAATTTTTGAGAAAATTTGTTGGTTTTTCTATTTCACATATTTTTTTAAGTTTTATAGATTATAAACCAAAAATTTTGCCATATGATTTTTGACTATATGACCTTGGATTGCATAAAAGGAAAACGCGATATCATGTATAATGATTTCTTATATTTACGCGAACACTATACATTGATTAAAACTACTTTTACGGATTTTATCGCGTTTATTTTACTATTATTTTTAATTCCCAACGTTTCGGGTGCTTTCCAGCACCCAAGGTCACGGGGGACTGAGATGACTGACGTCCTGATGTCATTGTTAAACCCGGAGTACCTTCAGCTTTTTTAATTATTGTTTATGGTCCGATCTATGCAAAATGAACTGACTATGTCCTGAGGTCTTGCAGTGGTATGCTTGGGTTTAGTTTTAATTTTATTGATTATAGGATCCCGCCGATTATAGGATCGCCGATCGCAAACTGCATACTTCGGGAAGTCTGCAGTTTGCGATCATATCCTAGACGGCCTCAACCATTACATCAGATTTGATAGATTCCTACCAAGGATGATACGTGAGGCTATTGAAATTAAAAAACATCCTAATTTCAATAGAGAAGGAGGCTGGGTACTACCACCTACTTGGGATCCTATAATCAATAAAATTAAAACTAAACCCAAGCATACCACTGCAAGACCTCAGGACATAGTCAGTTCACTTTGCATAGATCGGACCATAAACAATAATTAAAAAAGCTGAAGGTACTCCAGGTTTAACAATGACATCAGGACGTCAGTCATATCAGTCCCCCGTGCCCATGGGTGCTGGAAAGCGCCCGAAACGTCGGGAATTAAAAATAATAGTAAAATAAACGCGATAAAATCCGTAAAAGTAGTTTTAATCAATGATATCATGTAATTTTCTCTATAGAAAAAAAATTTCAAAGTAGGCGCTAATTAGTTACATTTCTCCATGACACCACAATGTCTTTACGAATAAATTTATGGAATTATTTTTAAGGCATAGTAAATAATCATATCTAAGTTCTCATAAACCATTTTTTATATTCATTTTGAATGCCACGTTCCATGCCCCCAAAACTATGATTAATTTTCAAGGTATCCTCTTAACATCATGTGGACTGTTTACTCGTTTGTCTCCCATAGCACAGTCCATAGTTTACATAATAAAAATGTATTTAATCCAATATACATTTTATGTTTGACAAACAGAGCACATGTACCACCATCAACACTAAAACATAAACTGACACAATAACCTCCAAAAATGGACGCCGGTTTGCCCATTCACTGACAATTCGGATTGCGACGTTTTTGACGTTGACGGACCGCCCCGGATGACGTCCATTTGGACTGGACACATGGATTTCAATCCATTTGAATATCCAGAGCTGGATGAAGTCCATCCAAATATAATGTTTTTTACCATTCACGGAACAGTTTTAAGCGATTACAACTCCATTTGGATTAATTATATACAAAACGTAAAGATTTACCATACAATACACGCTACGACATAAAAATAAATTAGTGTTACCAACTTCCCGATTAAAACTTAAACACTTCTAGTACATATAGTTATTCCATAAAATTATATAATAAACTACCTAACATTAAAAAACGAAAATAGTGACATCATAGTTACAAAAAAAATTAAAACAGTTCCTAACTAATAAATGTTACTATAATACTAATGAATATTTTTTAGATAAATAATACATAAATATATAGGTTATACAAAATAATCACTCATTTAAATTGAATTATATTTGAATAAACCACCTGACATTCTTATAATTAGTTAAATACGCTTCCTCTCTCCTAGCCCCTAAATTGCGTGCCCAGCAGGATCCCATAACACTGGTCTTACATGATTTTATAACATCTTATGTCCATTATGGTTTAGCAATAAATGTTTGAGTTTGAGTTTAATGGAAGTATCGTCAGTGCGTACTTTAAACTATGACATTGACTTTATTTTAAAACATTATGCTTATTCGTAGGTATAAGAACCATCCACTGTATGCACTTAAGCGACATTTGCTGAAGTATGAAGTGATTTACCCTCCCGATGCGGCTACTTTGGGATTCGTGCGTGGAGAACCAGTTTACGCTAGAGAATGTGTATATATTTGTAGATCACGAGACACGTGGTTAAAAGAAGCAAAGGTTGTAAGACTTGGTGAACAACCCTACAAAGTGGTTAAAGCAAGACCAAAATGGGATAGGGTGAGAATATAACTGTTATATTTTCTATTTGTTAATCTTAATTTTAATTAATGTGATTAAAATTAATTAAGCGTCAGAGAGAAATGAAACAGTAGAAGAGCAGCAGCATCTCAACATCTCAAAAAAAATTAGTTGCTCTCAACCGGCTAAGTGTTGGAACTATGACAAAAATTCCTACTAAGAGGACAATATTCAACAGTAAGGTTAAATAGGCTGTAATAAATCAATAAATGACGATTCTAATTTTATATATCTAAAAGATATGACCTCAAAATACCTAAGTATAAATTGTTATATAATAGGTTAAATTAATAATACATAATAATGTCCTCCAGACCGAATTTCGGCCACGGCGGCCTGCCTCAACGGAGGCTAGCCATCGGCGCAGGACAGGATTATAGTGCCCAAGTGTATGCGTAAGCACAGGTGTACTCTCTACCGATTCCCCTTCCTTCACTCTCATAATCCGATGGTACGGTAAACTGACACGAACGGAGAGAGATCAGGCGCAGGACCAACGGCTTTACGTGCTTTCCGAGGCACGGGGGTGAAACACCACCAACTTTCTGACTCTGGGCAGCTACTGAGAATTTCTTGACAGAAAAACTCAATAAACTGATTTTTTGGCCCGACCCAGGATTCGAACCCAGGACCTCATGATCAGCAGTCGCACTACTATAACCACTAGACCTATGAGGCAGTTAAAATATATATGTCGCCTAAATATATGTTTTATTTTCCAGCTTTCTAATAAGCTAATTACTGATAAACCACTAGAAATTTTCGGTCCGTGGCAAGTGCAGGACTATGAGCCACCTGTAGCAGAGAATGGTATAGTGCCAAGGAATGCCTATGGGAATGTTGAGCTTTTCAAGGATTGCATGCTTCCTAAAGGAACTGTTCATATAAAGCGTAAGTACATTTTAATGAATTATTTATATATAACATTCTCTATCCATAAAAAATTGCACACTCTCGTTTCTGACTGGGTTTTTATTCGGTTTCCCCTTACCTTCCTCTCGCTCGCTCGCTTACTCCCTCCCTCTATCTCCCTTTCGCTCTCGATTTATTTCTCCCTACCTCTATCTATCTATCTGTCTCCTATGTTAGCTATGAAAATACATTTAAAATTTAGAGACTGCGTAGCTTAGCTGCTTTTATCTAACTGCAAATACTTGGTTCACGAATACCAGCCAAAAGCCTATTTATATAGAAAAGCATTTTTGATTTTCGGGTGTGTTGTTAATGTACTCTTTAAATTGCTGTAATGACACACATGATAAAGTTATCAGATTTTAACGATAAGCAAGGGTAACAACTGTCCGCTTAAAATACCTTGGCACACCTGCCTATCCTTTGGATAAAGAATCTAAAAAGAAAAAAGATGCATTGTCACCTCTGAGTTTAAAAGAGTCTATGGTTCATACAAAACAGAACAATAATGGTGCTGCTATTTCACGCTTGTGTACTGTGAGCATGATCCTTTCTCAGTGGAGCCGACCTATTTGTTATTAAAACATACATAAACACTCACGCCTGTCATCCAGAGGGGTAGGCAGAGACTACAGACTTCCATTTGGCACGAACCTGACACACCTCTCTCGCCGCCTTCACGTCCATATACCTACGCATACATGCTCGTCGGTTAAGGGTACTCCTAATTTTGCCCGTTTTCCATAAATCGTTAATTTGGTCGATAAATTTTCGCCTAGGACGTTGCATTCCGACTCTGCCATTCAATTCTGGGACATAAATTTTCTTTGTCACTCTTTCCTCATTTAATTTTTTCTACATGTCCAAACTACCGAAGCATTCCTTTCTTAATCCTGGTCACAACATCCTCTTGCAAACCAACCTCTTCTCTTATCACGCAATTTCTCACCCTGTCATTCAGATTCAGTCCTAACATACTCCTTAACGACCGCATTTCGACTGCGTTTATTCTACTCCCGTGCTTCTTCTGCCACACCCAACTTTTACTACCATACGTTAAAGTAGGGACCAACACAGCATTGTGAATTGTCATACGTGCCTTTTTTGACACATTTTGACTCTTCACAATAGAGTGTAGGGCCCCATTTACTCTATTTCCTGTGTTCACTCGTAGTTCTATATTCTTATCATATCTCCCATCCCTACTAAATACCCAACCCAAATATACAAACTCACCTACTTGCTCGATATTGCCTTGCCCCTTCTATTCTTATTTCACATATCATTTTACTTTCTTCTCTTTCGAAAACCATAACTTTCGTCTTACTTGCGTTCACTTTCATACCCCTTTTTGTTATTCTGCAATTATTATATGCCGTGTAGCTCTACCACTTATTATATAACAAAATGCCTGTACCACTTAAATAGAAATAGATTTTTTTTGTTATTCAGTATAGATTATAAATAATACCTATTGGAAGTGATTCTAATGAGATGGTCCTGGGAAGAACCAGCGATATACCCAGCGGGCATCTTGCTGGTTGGGTATTTAAAAAAAAGAACAGTTCATAATGCCTCAAAATTTACTACATAAATCATATTAAAAGTGGCTTAGTAGTGATTACCTGATTCATTGGAGTAATAATCATCTTTAAATTGAAAAAAATCGAAGGAGTTTCATTGTATTGCTGTCGCCTTGCCTGTGGTATTAGTAGCTTAGATAACTGCTACGTGTACTAGAATTCAAAATGCCTACAGTAAATATTTGTGAACAATAACTTAAATATGCCTTGATTTCGAGTTTAGTTATGTTATTATTTTTATTTTAAACACTATCATCATAGCCTACCTTTGACTTTATCGACAAAGCGTTACATCGGGCATTGTTGGTAAGTTAGGACAACTTCTTAGTTATGCTCTTGCAATGTTTAAGAAGACAGCATTTGACTGAGCGTGCAGCGGGGCGTCATGAGAAACGCGCTGTTATCCGATCAGTCCTTAGCCTGATGGCAATACTGCACTGTTGACATCTTCCATAATTATTCGAAACTTGTTATCATAGTCGCAATGTGCCAGAAGGGGTAATCTATCATCATTTATAATTTAATTGGCAACAAAATATAATTCCTATCATTGTGTATTTGTGACTTTAGTGCCTGGATTAAACAGAGTGGCAAAGAAATTGAACATAGACTGTGCCCCTGCCATGACAGGATTCGACTTTAATGGGGGCTGGACACACCCGGTATTTGATGGATTCATTGTGTGTAAGGAGTTTGAGGAAATCATAACTGAAGCCTGGCTTAAGGTATATTATTTTTTTTTACTTCAAAACTAAACCAAAACATTTTTAATTAATTATGTAATTTTTGCAAAATTTAACAACATTTTCTTTTAAATAGAGACAACACTTAAAGTCATAGAGCAACAATGGCCACCGGCGGGCGGAATGGAGGCGAGTAGCCATTGCTTTTTCCCCGATGGAAAACTGTCATTTTTGCGGGGGAACAACACACAAAAAGTGACGTCTATCACTACAAATAAACTAACAAATTCACATACTCATAGATACATTATAACAGTATCTTTCGGTGACGGTGACAATTTGGATACAGACTTGGATCAGTCACTCGATCAATCTGCATATTGTATGAGGGCAAATGACCTTTATTTATAGGAGAGAGGGCAAACGAGCATGCGGCTCACCTGATGGTAAGTGACTACCGCCGCACATGAACAACTGCAACACCAGGGTAACTGCGGATGCGTTGCCGGTCTTTTAAGAAGGAGTAGTCTCTTTTCTTGAAGGTCCTTAATTTGTATCGGTCCGGAAAAATCTCTGGTGGTAGTCGATGCCACAAGGAAGAAAACTTCTTTTAAATCGCATAGTGGTGAACTGCCAGTCATCCAGATGGTATGGATGGTTTCGCGAGATTTGTCGCGATGTGTGATGGTGAAATTTTGCGGCTGGAATTAGTTCAAACAATTCCTCAGAGCACTCCCCGTGGTAAATGCCATAAAATACGCAAAGGCAGTGCCAGTAATTCAAGCCAATTAGAAAGAGCTCAGTCGCCGACGATTTGACCTACTCTACGGAGCCCCAGCCCAGAGATGGGAATAGTATTCCATGTGCGGCTCAACCTGCGCCTTGTAAAGTTGCAGGCGGTGTGCCGGCATGAAATACTGTCCCGCTCTGCTGAGCACGCCAAGCTTTTAAAGGCCTTTTTGAACTTCCCTTCCAAGTGACCACGAAACTGCACGTCACTCGATATGTCGTCGCCTAAGATTCCGATACTGGCTAAAACAACAAGGCAAGTACCTTGAAACTTAGGAGATACAACGAAGGGATTATTTTTAGTGGTAAATATTGGCATGGCCAGTGTAAAAAGCATCACCAGTGCTGTCGTCTGCATAGCAGTGAATGATATCGGCTTGCAACATATCATTGATATGCAGAAGAAACACCGTTGGTGATAGCACTCGGACTTGTGGAACACCGGCGTTAATGGGCTTGTAATCGGAGCATGCACTGTTTATTATGACTTGATGCTTCGATCTGCAAGAAAACTGGTGATCCAATTACACGATTTCTCGGGAAGCCTACAGGAAGGAAGCTTCGTAGGAATAGGAAGTGCTTTGTGCCAAACCCGATCGAAGGCCTTCGCTATGTCTAAACTAACGGCCAGCTCCTCCACCGTGGACTCTACTGCCTCCGCCTATTTATGAGTTAGGTATCCCAGAAGATCGCCAGCTGAGCGACCGTGACGGACACCCTACTGGAGGGTCACTAATCAGCTGATGATCCTTAAGGTACCTCTTGAGCTGGCAGTTAATAATTGTTTTCATTATTTTGGACAACAAGTAGGTGATAGCGATAGGTCTGTATTTGGACGGATATGAGCGGTCGTCTTTTTAAGGGATCATCAGGTGCACTAAAGCTGTCTTCCATGAGTTCGGGACTACGACTAAAGAGTAGGAGTACCGGAAAAGATGCGTTAAAACTGGTGCCAACTCCGGAGCACTTCAGCACAATAGGAGGGACGCCATCAGGCCCACTCGACTTGTTGATGACCAGGGATGGGCGAGCTCTGCGCACCGGGTGCTGGGTGGATAGCTCATCCTGCATGGAGCACTCACACTGTGGGATGGTCGGCGGTATGTTCCCCTCATCAAGAGTCGAGTTGGACGCAAAGATAGAGAAAGAGAGCGCGCAGCAGATCAGCTTTGTCCTTTGCAACATGTGCCAGTGAGTCGTCACCATGTGCAGAGACGGGAGAGATGGTTGGCAGAAGTTCCTTTGGACAAAATTAGCGAGAGACCAGTATGCACGTGGTCCCAAAGGTAGTCGAACTAGTTTTCCGCCAATTCAGCCGATGTGCTCTGACTTTGTCTTGGCAATGACTCTTTGGAAGGACCTGGAGGCGGAATTATATTTCTCTTTAAGAGCACTGGTATTTGCATCGCGAGACGTCGATGCGTCAGCTCATGGCCGGCAGCCCTCCTACTTATTGCGTGCTGCAATTTTGCAGGAGCGACCAAACCATGGCTGGCTTCTGCCTTCAATAGGTACCACAGATGATGGAATAAAAAGTTCCATACTCTGTATAACCAAATCAGCAACAACAGCCATAGGATGCAAAGATGTAAAGATCACATCCCGTCCGAATTGGCTGACATATAGTGCCAAACACGCGGCCATCCATAGAACGCAACCGCGATGGGTGCGTCAGTGGCACCGTACTCCAGATCAGACAGTGGTCCGAGTTGCCAAGAGGTGCATCGACGGAGACCTGATATCCGTCCGAATGAGAGGTCAGCAGAAGGTCCAACAGGGAAGGTACATGATCTTCCACATCCGGGATCCGCGTAGACGAGGAAACCAGTTGTGTAGACCATATGCCAAAGCAGTCATAAATAGATCTGCCCGCATGATGCGTGGATTTCTGCGGATGGGACCTGTTGTAGCACGGAGTCTTCAGCCATTAGAACGTGGTTGATGAGTCGGTCTGTGTCGGCATTATCGCTATGGGACCCATAGAAGCACCCATAAACGCGGGGATGGTCGTCACTCTAAGCGCAGTCATAAAATGGATAGGTCCGTACCTTCAAGACTGCTGAGGCGTATAGCTCAGCGAGGGATTCTCCTTCACCAGGTATGCTGGTCCTGGGGTAGTATTCTACGTAACTCTGCACCATGTTAAGAGTTGGGGGGCATGAATTGGGCCTCCGGCCACTCATCAAACTAAGTGTAGATGCAGAGCCTCTACTTCACACTGGTCTTCTGTGAGGTTGTGGTACCACCCCGATTTGAGCCGGTCCATGTGTGCAACAGAAAAAGCTGTCTCGTGGTTCTACCACTTCTGGTCTGAACAACAAATAATAAATATAAACAAATCCTAAACAACACGACCGTTATAAATGTAATTTTTAAGTTTAAAAAGAAATAAATTGCAATAATGTAATCAAAATTACTTATATATGAAAGGTACGAGGGTGGATTGAAAAGTACTCGGCCTAACACAGATCCATTCAATTCTAAAAATCAAATCTACCCACTTTATTTAGTTTAGTTCAGACTAGTTCATTGTGTGAAGTTCGAAACGTGTGCGATAATTAGTTGTGATTTTATAAATTTATTAACAAAGTAATCGGACATAATTTCCGCGAATGGAGCAAATCGAGCAGCGTGCCGTCATTAAGTATCTCCATAAGAAGGGGCTATCATCAAAAGCCATCCATGGTGACATGGTCAGTACATTAGGCGATTGTGCTCTGACATATTCATCCGTCAAAAAATGGATAGCAGAATTTAAGCGTGGTAGAGAGAGTGTGAAAGATGAACCCCGCTCTGGAAGGCCTTCGACGTCAACTACTGACGAAAATATTAAAAAAGTACTTGATTTAATAATGGGAGACCGCAGATTAAAAATTGGAGAGATAGCCGAGATTATAGGCATCTCTTATGAACGAACTCAAAACATCATTGTCAACGAGTTGGGTTTCCACAAGGTGTCTGCGAGGTGTGTTCCGCGACTGCTTTCAGTTGAACAAAAAAGGACGCGATTGACTATTTCACGCGACTGTTTGGAGTTATTTGAAGCCGATGCAGATGATTTTTTGAATCGTTTTGTTACTATGGACGAAACATGGGTTCATTACTGTACACCGGAAACAAAACAACAATCAAAACAGTGGAGAAGACCTGGTTCACCACCCCCTAAAAAGGCTAAGTCGATTTTGTCGGCAAATAAGGTGATGGCTTCAGTATTCTGGGACTCGAAAGGTGTGATTATGATTGATTATCTTGAAAGGGGTCAGACTATAAACTCTGATTACTACTGCACCTTACTACGTCGTTTACGAGAGGAAATAAAAGAAAAACGTCGAGGAATGCTCAGAAGAAAAGTCCTGTTTCATCAAGATAACGCCCGTGTTCACACTTCAGTACAGTCAATGGCTGAAATTCACAACTGTGGCTTTGAACTGTTACCGCATCCGCCGTATTCACCTGATCTGGCACCATCAGACTTCTTTCTGTTCCCTAACCTAAAAAAGCACTTGGGAGGTCAAAGATTTTCGACAAACGACGAGGTCAAAGCAGCTGTAGACGCATATTTTGACTCTAAGGAAGAATCATTTTTTTTCAACGGTCTAAATGCTTGGAAGGGGAGGTGGCAAAAGTGTATTGAACTTGATGGTGATTATGTAGAAAAATAAAAATATAACTGATTTAGTATGTGTTTATTTTCTTGGTTAGGCCGAGTACTTTTCAATCCACCCTCGTAACACCATCGTTTTGTAAATTTGATTTGGCAGATTTCTTCATCATCATCATCATCATTACAGCCCTTCACAAGTCCACTGCTGAACATAGGCCTCCTCCAAGTAATGCCACAAAGCACGGGCCCGAGCCACCTGCATCCATCGACTTCCTGCATGTCTTACCAGGTCGTCACTCCATCTAGTGGGGGGTCGCCCTACACTACGCCTACCGGTACGAGGCTGCCACTCGAGAACCTTTCTTCCCCATCGGTTATCGTTTCTTCGAGCTATATGGCCGGCCCATTGCCACTTCAGCTTACTAATCCGTTGGGCTATGTCGGTCACTCTGGTTTTACTGCGGATATCCTCATTTCTGAGTCTATCACGCAGAGAAACTCCAAGCATAGCCCTCTCCATAGCTCGCTAAACGACCTTAAGCGTTCTCATACGGCCACCAGTGAAGGACCACGTCTCAGATCCATAAGTCATCACTGGCAACACGCACTGGTTGTACAATCTAGTTTTTAGAGATTGAGGTATACCTGACGAAAAGATATGTTGTAATTTCCCGAACGCTGCCCAGCCGAGTTGAATCCGTCGATTGACCTCTCGGTCGAAGTTGGACTTACCTAGTCGGACTATTTGTCCCAGGTAAACGTACTCGTCAACAACTTCGAGCATAGTGCTCCCAACAACTACCGGCATAGGTGTGACATGGACATTAAACATGATCTTTGTTTTGTCCATGTTCATCTTAAGACCTATCCGTTGGGAGGCACTATTGAGGTCATTGAGCATAATGCTTAAGTCCTCCAGCGATTCTGCCATAATGACTATATCGTCGGCAAATCGAAGGTGAGTGATGTACTCGCCATTGATGTTAATACCGTATCCTTTCCAGTCCAGTAGCTTGAAAACGTCTTCCAACGCAGCGGTAAAGAGTTTCGGGGATATAACATCACCCTGTCTTACACCTCTCTGCAGTTGGATAGGTTTCGAACTCTGGTTCTGTACTCGGATAGCCATCGTAGCCCTACTGTACAAACACTTCAGCACTTCGATGTACCGACAGTCAACTTGGCACCGCTGAAGGGACTGTAGCACCGCCCAAATTTCGACGAAATCAAAGGCTTTCTCATAGTCCACATATGCCAGGCAAAGTGGCAGATTGTACTCTTCGGTCTTCTGTACAATCTGCCGCAGGGTATGTATGTGGTCTATGGTACTGAAGCCTTTTCGGAAACCGGCTTGTTCGGGAGGCTGGAAGTCGTCGAGTCTGCGTGCGAGACGATTCGTAATGACTCTCGAAAATAGCATGTAGACGCGGCTCAGAAGGGAAATCGGTCTGTAGTTCTTCAAGAGAGCGTTGTCGCCTTTCTTAAAGAACAAAACCACCGCGCTTCTGCTCCACGCCTCGGGAGTAGTGCCACCATGGAGGACGGAATTGAAGAGCTTCCGAAGGACTTCAAGTACCGGTTTTCCACCCGCTTTCAGAAGCTCCGCTGTAATTCCATCCTCGCCCGGGGCCTTGCCGTTTTTAAGGTGGTGGAGAGCCATTCTAATCTCGCTCAGACTGACGTCCGGGATATCATCGGAATAGTGTCGGATAAGACTTGCTCTTGGATCGTTACTCACACTTGCGTGTGGCTCCAACGATGATGTGTACAGCTGCCCATAGAACCTCTCAATCTCACTCAAAATCTCAGGTGTCCCGGAAACGATATTGCCACACTCAGTCTTCAGCTTTGACAGTTGGCTCTTTCTGGCAGACAGATCTCTGGCAAAGACTTTGGAGCCCTGGTTCCGCTCGATCGCTTCTTTAATACGAGAGGTATTAAAGTTGCGTAAGTCTCGCCGCATGCATTTGGAGATCTGTCTGTTCAGTTGCCTGTATGCTGTCAAATCTGTTGACGATTGCAGCCTCATCTCCCGTCTAACAGCCATGAGATTAAGAGTGTGATCGGAGAGTTTTTGTGTTCTTCTGCGGCGGGTCTTGCAGAACTTAGCTCCGACCGCATGGACAGTTTCCACGAGCTTGTCGTTCATATCGTCCACTGCATTGCAATCTTCTAGGCACTGGAAGCGGTTACGTAACTCGAGCTGAAAGGTTTCGAGATTCTGGATTAGAGCACGAGGGGGGACGGAGCGTTGACTTCATTAGACGAGACCTCTCCAACTTAACGTTTAGGTTCAGTGTGCCTCTAACCATTCGGTGATCGCTGCCAGTTTTCACCCTTGCGATCACTGAGATATCACTGAACAGTTGGCGTCTGGTCGTCATAATGAAGTCAATCTCATTTTTTGTCGAACCGTCGGGGGCTCGACCAGGTCCACTTCCTGTGGGGCCGCTTCTGGAAGAAAGAGTTCATCATAAAGAGTCCCTCTTTCTCCATAAAGTCGGCCAGCTGCTGGCCCCTTCGGTTCCGTTGCCCCACTCCAAATTTCCCTACCTTCAGCTCACCGCTTTCTCTTGTGCCTAGTTTTGCGTTGAAGTCTCCCATCAACACCGTGTAGTGGGTTTTGGAGGAATGTATGGCTCTGGAAATATCCTCATACATTTCCTCCACCTCCTCATCGGGATGTGCCGAGGTTTCTTAGGCAGATTTCTTAGACAAAGCAAAAAAATGAACAGTTTGACTTTTTTTATATTCAGCCGCGCAACTAGATTAAGTCTAATTAACAGTGCGGCTGCAACTAGTTTTATTGTACGCACAGGACCATGCGGGCTTGTACTTTGGCCCAGGAGGACACCTGTGTACCTACTCTCCTCCAATCCGCTAGTGGGCCGTTTTACTTTAAGCTTAAAACGCGTCAAATATTTCTGTATAAATATGTAAATTAAAATACATAATGATTTCATAATATAAGAACATGAAACTATTTTATCAACAGTGTGTAATATTAGATAAAATTTTGTCAATATATGTACTTTATAATCAACAGGACCAAGAAGATCAGGAACGAAAAGAGCGTGAAAAGATAGATACTCGAGTATATGGTAACTGGAGGAAACTTATTAAAGGGTTACTTATACGAGAAAGGCTCAAAGTTAAATATGGTTTTGACAACCCAGGCACTTCTCAGGGTAATAAGAAAAAAGCGAAAGCTCCACGTCTAGTTGTGAAAAAAACTAAGTGAAACTGTAAATGGATTGATTTTAGTTAAGTGATATAAGATACAAATTTTACACAATTTTATCTGTTAATTTTAGAATTATTTAATGTTTTGAAAAGCATAACAAGTATTTGGACAACTGTAAGAAAATATGTTACAATTAACCAACTACCTCGAGAAACATTATTCCCATAATTTTCTTAGTGAAGGCATATTTGTCTCATACAATTTCAGACAATTCTATATTATTATGGCGAAACAATAACTATGTTTCTTGTTTAACTTAAATTTTTGCCGTTAAACTATTATTTGAATCTCGTTTTCAAACATTTTATATATTCATCGTTAGTTATACCAATAATTATTATCAGCTTAGTTTACTGATTGCTACATAGTAGGTAATCCCATTCTAAAAGTATCGTAAATGGTAATATAACGTGATTAATGTGTTAAACACATTTCAAACTGTGATATGTATAATGTATATTCTTAGTAAGATTCATTTAAATTTTACATCTATTGTACAAATAAATTTGTATACTTAAAAACATCAAGCTAGATCAGTTATTAAAATCAACATACTCACCTGTTGTTATTATATAATAAATAACCAATGGTGAAACATTTTACACACACTTGCCAAATTTCTTTTTAAAAAAATAAGTATATTTAATGGTACTGAGACACACATTTGAGTATTATGTGATAAATATTACCGTATATAAATTAATATTACTTTCATTTTGCTTACACTCAATTCAGCATGCATACCACTGGTTCACCGTCCCTCGTATAAATATTATTTTCAACTATAAAAGTAGCGGGTAAAAAATTAATCCCATCGTCATTACTGCCGGTTTAATAATCAAAAGATCAGATATTAAAAGATTAAAAAGTCGGAGGTTAACTGTCCCCTAGTTTTATAACCATGCCTTTTATCACACACTCACGCAGGCACGCACGCATGCACGCATGCACGCACGCACGTACGCAACACACACACACACACACACACACACACAACAAGGATCAGAAGAATTCTGTGATTTCAATCACCACACATCATTATTTTAAGAAATACTTAGCTAATCTTCTATCTCCATTTCCTTTAAACATTTTAGAATCTGTATAATATATTGCTTACAGTTGTCTTAATTGATATCTTAAGTGTTAAAAACTAAAATGAGTAAAAACTTAGTTTTTAAAATTCTTTTAAGTGATAAGATCACATTTAAAAATATTAAAAGTGTATGCTTTGTTGTTACTTGATATGACGGTAACTTTAGGGGATTTGGTAGGATTGTCAGTGACCCACAACAATTGATTCCACAAAATCTGTCTGTTACCTATTTTATTACCAACATAGTATTAAATCTGTCATATAAGCAAAAATCTAAGGCAAATTTTTAATTTGATGCCATTGTTGAAAATATTCCACAGAGCTAGGTGGTCGAAATCAATGTATTACATAGAATATTACCTATTTCTGTCGTCAAATGACAGTGCTGGCAATGCTGTGTTCCGGTCTGAAGGGTGTAAAGAAGTCAGTTTAATGCGGTGAGGCATTCAACTGTTCTCAAAACTGACAGCGCATCTGAAGCCTTCTTTACATGGAGCTGGTTGCAGATGTCCTTGGACTGCAGTAGCCCCCATTATCAAGTGGTCAACCTTTAATCAGGTGGTCTGTAAGTCCGTTTGCCACTTCAGTTTTTTTTTTAAGTTGCCATATTTTTATACGAAAAATACAAAAAAAATTGGAGCCATATGAGATTATCCTTAGCAATTATGTGAATGTTCTTCAAATTCCAATTATGTTGCTACATTTTAATTACGGGTATACACATTTAATTTTAAGAATCATTTTAAATGTTATGTGTTAGTTTTGTATCTGCTGTGATCTTTTATGTTTTCCGCCTTGTTGCTACAATTTTTTTAGTTTTATTGATTTTGCACGTATATTTGCATGTTACGTTCGAAATAAAAATTTTTACATTCATTATTTTTTGTTTTTTTCTATAAGAGATATTGAAGTAAAAAACGTTTTTATGTATTTATTTATTTATTACGAAAGTAATGAATACTGTCACAAGATCTCCAATAAGCTGACTTAACTTTATAAATTATAATTTTTAATTAGCATGTTATTAGAACAAAAGCCTTAAAGCATTTGAAGAGTTAACTCTAGTACAGCTTATTTGCTGCTTAAATAAATGTAATGACAAAATTATATACAAAATCTCTGGTGTATGTATAAAAATATGTATATCCACTTCAGATCTTGAGAATAGATCTGGTCGGTCGAAACGATCGCAATTAAATGCAATCTTTATCCGTGTTTACAGGATAGTTTTTATTCCTACCTCTATATCACATTGCGATATTAAAGAAGGTAGGTAATCACAATGCCATATTTTTGTATTACACATTTTTTTATATTTTTAAATTTATTTATTCTTACGTACCTATAACATATCTATTAAGTCTATGGGTCTTATTCTACATATTTTATGATGAATTTATAAACTAAGGGCCCAGACACATTCATCGCAGCTTATACTTATTGTGATGGGAATGTAACCTTTAATTTATACTATTCTATCATAAAATATTTGAACTTGCAACATTCTTATTCCCTCCTCCCCTAGTCTTATTTAGAATCAACCATAATTAAAACCAGTTTAATATATGGTATGATCAAGGTTATATAATTTGTAACAGATTAAATTCCTTTTAAGTAATTATTTGCATTTTTGTTTTCTATCAAAGCCCAGCTTCATATTTTCTTAAGCCATGGTCAATGTGCCTGCACCCATACCGAACCCGACTCCCTTAGGTCCATAATTGCGGCCATAGCAGCTACGGCAGTAAATTTCTCCGTTGGGACCGTCGTTCAGGTTTGTAGAATCCTGCAAAATAGAAAATATTCTTCAGAAATTCATGCAACAAACCTCGAAGAGCATTAACTTAAATTTATGAATTACTGTATTAGCATTGATGTTATTATTTCGCAGCAGGCAAGCAACCAGAGTTCATCAGTTCACTATCGAAATTTTAATCGCAGCTTTAAGTGATAATTTGAAATGTTGTATAAATCGTCATCTGAAAAATTAATCGAAGTGGAGACCGGCCCACACATTATTTTGTTCAAAGATGAAAATGAGAACTTATACCGTTTTTGGTACACACATAGTGCTGTGCTGACTGACGTACAAAGAGTACAAGTACAACCGCCATTACAGACAATTAAAGTCCAATGCTGAACATACGTCAAAAGAGCCAAACAAAGGCTCGAACTATGGAGGGTAGAGGTAAGAAGGACTATATCGGTATATGAAAGTGTCAGTCGAAATGCAGTTGAATTAGGGTGGCGCTATAATTACAGCAGGATACATTTTAATTTAAAACCATTTTTATTTAAAAAACATATTTGGGCTATTTTAAAAAGTTTCTGTTCACACTAAAAATTACTAAACATATTTAAAGATCACTAAAATAAAATCACTTCACGTTTTTTCACAGCAGTTACGTATTTTAAGTTATATTAAAAAAAATTGGACTACTTGAATAGTTGAAGTTTTGTATATTGTACTGTAACATACTCTAGCCACCGAAATATTTTTCTTCATACCACATCCTGTACCTACGCTAGCGCCATTCTGAAAGGTTTTTGATCTGTTAGTTACAGCTTACAGCTGGACACTTTTTCATTTTGTTCCTCATATGAGACAGTCTTCTTTACCCCTACCCTCCATAGCTCTAATGAATTATATTTGAGTAGTGGTGGGAACGGGAGTGGGAACCCTTTATCAGCCATAGACTGAAATCAGTAATTAGGCTGGTATGGAATTGAAATCATTCGTGTGTGTGATTGAACCTCTAAACTATGACGCCATGTCAAAATCACTAAATTAACCGCTAGGCTAGGCACAAAGAGTTAGCGCGATAGACTTTTTGAAAAATCTAGTGCCCATTGACTTACATATTACTAGCGTAAGGACCGGGCCGACCGAACAACTAAAACAGGCCAGTGCGCTGGCCCTAAAATTACAGTTTAGGGCCAACGAGAATAGGTCGACAGTGGTGCGTGCGCAGGACAGATTTGCCTGTCATAAATATGTCTAGTTGCGTGGTAAAAGAATGCAAAAATTATGATACAAAGATTTAAAAAAAAACATGGGATATCGTATCATCGGTAAATAATCTTATATTAATTTTGTTACAATTAAATTATTATATAAACGTATTTTTAAAGTTTCCTTTTACAGTTAGTTTAGTTATGTTACCAAGATTAGGCCAGGGTTGGATTTAGACCCTCAAAAATATAGTACATGTAAAATAAAATTATTTAAAAAAAATATATCACGTTTGATGTTTCATGTTTATTTTTCTCATGTGCCGGGATTTTGGCGACACGCGTCTAGTTTATTTACGTTTATATTCGTTTCGTTTTTTGACGATTTTATTTTTATTTCTGTTTAATTTTTGTCTAAAGAACCTAGTGTACGTTAAATTTTGAACCTAATATATTTTATATTCAATAAGGCTAAAACGAAAAGAGTACAAAAGAAACCATATCTGCTTAATTGAATCTGGAAATCTGATTCATAAAATATTTTGAAATTCTGTTTTCAAACCGATTGCTTCTGGAGCATAGAGTTTTTATCGTGGTAGCACCAAATTATAGTTGTATCAAGGATGCAACATAAATGCATCGGCCGAGATTCGATTGACGAGAAAAGGGAGCTAATTATAGTTTTATTAAAAAAACGCGGCACTCATGTACAATACAGAAGTTCTGGATATCGTAGGGTTAATATTATAATGTAAAAGGTCCAATAATAATACAAGTCGACCTTTAGGTAAAATTATGGTATTTTCGCTTAGTATTATTACGATACTATGTACTACAAACTATGAAATAATGGTACAATTAGGATAATTATACTACGAAATCCGGCCCTGGTTACGTCGTGTTTTGATGTGACGTTTGTATTATGACAGATGCGCTACTTTTTCTTGTATGAAAAAGTTATGAGTAAAATATTTAGATGGCCCTGTCCTTTCCCTTGAAATCATTGCTAGTGCCTGAAAGCGCAAAAATAACAGTTCTCAAACGTAATATAAATATACTTTTTGATGATTTAATGATGAATAATTTACGTCGATACATTAGAACCGATGACAAATTAAACTGATATACGTATATTTCGTTCGAATTATTTAATAAGTAAATCTAATTTCAATTTATTAATTATCGTATGTAGTTTTTCTCGAAGACTGGGTCACTGACAGTTTCACTGAAGTGAAGTTTTATTTTAATAAGCACGACAGTATTGTTTTTCTAATTATAATCAGAATAAATGTTTTGTAAAATGTCATGAAGTGTAATGTGGAATTCAAAGATTAAGATATATGATTAAGCTACGTTTTATCCATTGGTTTTACCGGTATCGGATAGGAGTTTTATCTATTATCTATGTAAGTAAAATGTCAATTCAGGAGTTTAGATTGAATATAAAGTCTTTTGGTTTTGGCGGGAACTTGATCGCCATCAGATTTCTGTTCTTGTTTAATCGTCATCAACTGTCCGCTGGATTAAGCTGTCGTCAAAATTCCCTAAAAAATTCGTAATGCCGTTACATTATGAATTTTTTTTTAGGAAATTTTAAAGTATAAAATAAAATAGTCTAAATTATAATATTTTATATTTTTTTTGACTTATCTTTTTAGTCATATTCAAAAGGGAGTTTATTGTAATTTGACAGAACTATTTTTCGTGTATTACGCAATATCTCCATTTTTGTATAAAAATGTATTTATTTGAATAGTAAGTCCTCAAAAGTGTCTAAAAATTTAAACTTTTATAAAAAGTTTAATTATTAAATTTTATTTATCTATTTCATCCAGGGTTGACTGGTAGAGAATTCCCTAAGGCATTAATTCCAAACACTTAATTTAAGGTGTATTACCATAAAGATTAACCTTCGGCATACAAGGTGAAAAAAAAACCAAGTTTAAGTACAACGTGGAGTTAAAATAACCTTTAGTAAATATACTATGTATTAAGGGTATTATTTAAATACAACGGCTTAGATAGGGTTTTTGGCTTAATTAGTTATAAAGTAATAATTAAAACGCAAAATAATGAAGAAAATAAACTTCAATTATAAAAAAGAACACAAAATACAAAAGTTCTCCTAAAATTCAACGATTTTTCCTTATATCTAAAAAAAAAACACATGGGTCTTTTATATTAATAGGAGCTTTTAGTCTAAGCCAATAAATATTATAAAACTAGAAATATGTAACATTATAATAAATATGGAAAAATTAAGTTTCTCTATTCTAGCAAGATCATTCGTTATCGAAATCAGTACAATTTTGGCACATCAGATTTGCGTGTTCCTTACATATTGCAACATTGCATTTGAAACAACCGTTACACGTCTTCCTATCTTTATTTCTTGGACAAAAAGAACACCTTTGCGACTTCCTTGGTTGCTTTTGTGGCGGACCTGGAACCTCTTCATCCAAAATTTGGTGCACACGTTTTCTAATATCTCGAGGAACATGAGGATTGTCTTTTCTTTTTCTTAGATGATCTTCCAGCAATGAAAATCCCAATTGCTTGATAAAGTTCCTCCTTATGTTGCTTTTCTTCTTCTCAATCTCGTTGTTGAATATATGTACTATAAAAGAATTTATATTTGCATGATTCAGCAAGGAGAAAAACAGCGTAAGTGGCCAGCGTTTACTGTTGCGGGAAACATCGTATGTTCTTGAAAGCTTGTCAACTATATTGAGTCCATTTTTTGTCGAGTTGTAAAACGTTATAATAGATGGTTTTCTTTGGGTCGCTTTTATCTATTTCTCATCTGTGCAATGAGGACATCATATGTACACACTTTCGTGGTTTAGGTATATAAGACACAATGGTTATGTATTTTTGAAAACCAAATATCGACGATTTTTCTTCACATCTGGCTTTGAATTGGGTTGGAAGGCACGCCTTGTTTGACCGTAGGGTACCAACAGCAGTAAATTTGTTGGTACCCTACGGTTTTGAAGTAAATTTTCAGCAGTTTCGAAGTTATATTTCTTCCAGATACAGGCACACATCTAACTAAACGGTCTACAACATCGAATGGTTTGTTACTCACTGCGTAAGGGCTGCTGTCAAGCTATTTATCACAGTAAATTGTTGATGCGTCATCAAATCTCAAGTTATTTACCAAGAACGTAAATCTCTGTCTAGTCATAGTATTTCTAAATATTTCGATACCAGTGCCATCATTAGCCCATAAATCTATAAAACTTTATCTGTTAGATCTATATAAACCTGCCAGTATGAAGTATGTCTTCAAGTAAAGCCGCTGCAATATCATCATCTTGCATCATATTTGCCATCTTAATTAAACTCTAACTGTAACAAAACACAAACTACGTAAATATAATCAAAATAAGGTTGAAAATAACAAAGAAACATAAAACTGCATACATACCTTTTCAGTACTGTCCCATACAACGTGGGGTTAAAACACCGGGACCCGCTATACGCGCGTGCACACACGAGCGCGTTCCCCGCAGCACTGATCCAAGGTCACGAGTCACGAGTCGACGCGGCAACTTTTAACGCCCAGCTACTGGGAATTACAATTTAATAATCGAGCAATAAATTTCAATGTTATTGCTCGATTATTACTTACAAGTCGATGTATTTTTCTGGAGCTGGGGTTAAAAATACCCCATGTTGTATGCCGAAGGTTAAATAAATAAAAAAATCGATTTAGCACATAAACCTGCAGTATTGGATCGGTGTGACATGATATTTCAGACAGCAAAATGTCACCGTGTAGTGCACAAGTGCCTTTAGTACCAATCTACCCATAATTTATCAATCCAACCGGTGCTTGTGTCGTACCGTAACGTATCGTACCGGCCGTATTAGTTGTGGTTATTAAAGCGTAAAGCCACAGAACAGGATATATTAATTACTACGACATTACTGGTTAGGAGCGATTCTCATTATAATGCCGTTCACAGTTCTTTCTCGGTCTGATATTATCCGTAACAGTCAAGTTTCGCTCGAATCCAGTTTACGGTCAGTTTAGACTTTACCAGACCGAGATCGTACCGAGAACGACTTGCGAATGGCAAATGAGTATCAGCCCTTACTGTGAATAAAACATTGTGACTATACATCTACTCTACATTCAACCAAAGATATTGTATAATATATGATATCTTTGTATTCTATTCTACATATTTATTTATCTATGACCGTAATAGTGATGTCAATGTCAAAGGGTTTTGGCGGGAACTTTTCCGTAGACGGATTATCGCTCCTGTTTAGTCACTTAAATAATGGTTTGAAGTGGATTTTGATTCATAAAAGTGATGCGATTTTATGAATTAAGTGTCCGCGCGTCTGAAGTATTAGAGAAAACGACAAAACAAGTGCTTTGATGTCGATATAAACCTCAAGTTATTTTGATCGCTTGGGCGTCTCATGAACTTGAGTGGCTGTCATCATTAATTGTCTGATGGGTTGAGCTGTCGTCAAAATCTCCCAAGAGCAGCATATTGTGAAGAAAAAGAATATAAAAATTAAGATTCCAAAAGAAATGATAGGCTCAGAAGGGCTAGAACCCAGAGCCGTAAAGCCAGTTAATAAAAAAATGTCAATGTCAAAATGTCAAATGTCAAGCTCGAGGTGTGTAGTAGAGGTATAGTTGAGGTAGCGGTGGGTAGTAGCGGCTTTTTTGAGTAACGAAACGAAACTATCTATCGAATATCAATAGCGGCTTTTGAAACACTCTATTTTAATAGAGGGTTTTGAAACACTATTTTAATAGCGGCTTCAATAGTGTTTCACGACGTGTTTATTTGAAAAACGTTGCGAATTAAACGATGTCTGTTTCACGAGAAAACTTGTTTGTTACCGTTTTGTATAGAATTAGACATGGTGTTAACGGTTAAATTTATTTATTTGTTTAATCATTTCGCACGGTTTGATAAAAATATCACTTGAAAAGATTTAACGGCAAACGATTTATTTAATAATTATGATTATGATAAATTCACCCACAAGTTCAGCATAAAATATTGAATATAAGTTTGATTTTATAGCAAATAATTATTACAATGCTTATTTTTAGACATCTCAAGCCTACATTTTTATGTAATAAATCAAATTAATACATGTATTGATGTTTTTATAGAATATTGGTCTTCATGGTTGTAGTATCTTTTGTAAAAAAGTCCCAAAGTACACTGGCATTACTTCGAGATATTTTTGATGACTATCACATAAAGTTTTAGTATTATTTTTACACTTAGTTAATTACACTAATTACTGTACAATTATTATTATTAACCCTAATATATACAATTGTATTTAGTTCTTATTTTACTAAAAATATTATTATTATTGCACAAAAAGAAAACAAAAATATTAACAAACGCGCCTAAAAAGTAAAAACAAACCGTGTCATTAAACTTAAATACAAGACTAATTTAAACCGGGCCAAGGTCACTTAAATTATGGAATTTGAACAATTTTTTTTCACACTTACTTCTCATTTCTAATATCGCATCTATACGAAGGGAATAGAGTCATAGGTCAAATGCAAAAGCACCCGCGCTCACTCGACATTCGACGACCGGTGGTACTTCTACCACAGCGGAAAGAGTCAGTTTCTTTACTCATGTGCTTCTACTTCAACAGACGAGGCCGTTGCCGATGCGTCGCGAAAATAGCCGAATAAACGTTTTCGCCGCCGATCGTACGCCGATCGCTCGTTCGTGATTCGTGAAACATGAATCGTGTTACTGAGTAAAACGTCTACTGTAATAGATAGTTTCGTTGCACTGCAATAACCCGCTACCCGCTATTGTGTGAATAGATAGTTTCAGTAACTAGTTACGTTTTGTAACGACAACTCCTATTGAGGTATAGAGAGGTATATAGAGAGGTACTACTGGGTACTACCTCCATGATTATAGGCATAGGCATTAGGTATATGTAAAGCATTCTGTGATAGAATAAATTCGTAAATTTATCAAAATTTATATTACGTGATTAGAAAATGCATATTATGTATAAAGTTTTAAATTTTTTTATTCTTTTTACACTGCTTTATATGCAAAAATGTGCAGCGGAATTTTCAACTGAGGATTGTGCTTCCCTTGGATTTATTAAAGCTAACCTGCTTTGCTCTTCATGCGACCAGCTTAAAGATTTTAGTTTAGACCAATTGGTTGAACATTGTAAGGAATGCTGC
The DNA here is from genome assembly GCA_907164705.1 of Parnassius apollo. Lineage (NCBI taxonomy): Eukaryota > Metazoa > Arthropoda > Insecta > Lepidoptera > Papilionidae > Parnassius > Parnassius apollo. The sequence goes on along the minus strand of CAJQZP010000501.1, from coordinate 1,310,467 downwards.
CATAACGACGACAGTGCACCTAAGGAGAAAAAATACGCTCGTGCAATACTGGAAGTTTGTACCTGCAAGTTCCCAGCTTATCCGCAAATTCAAGCATTTGTAAAGAGTGACCGGCCGACTAAATTCCCCAACTTGCAAATTAAGTATGTACGTGGATTAGATCCTATAATCAAACTCCTAGATAAAGATGGTATTGTCAAAGATACTGTAGCTATTGAAAAATGGAATACTGACTCGGTAGAAGAATTTTTAAATACGCATCTTGAGAAAGAAGAAGATGATGATCGTAGATATTTAAAAACTAACCAAATATAAGGTATCTAAAGAGAATCTTTAACAGCCTTATTGTAATCTATATCCATGTATTTTCAACAACAAAGATCAATTTTTTCAACGTACTATTTAATCAAAAATTATTTCGAACTTACAAGAGATTTGTGGCAATCTGCACATGAGAAACATCGCCTGTGCCATGTGCCATTTTTGGAGTGCATTTGTTCAGCAGCATAGACTGGGAAGCCACAGCGTGGGCAGCCCTGGCCTTTAGCTGCTTTTTGACCAGTGAATGGAAACTGTTCAGTGCTGCAAATAAAAATAAGTATATTTCAATTCTGGTAATTTTAATTGTATTTTTCATAGTAGGTATTTTACAATATAAAAAATGAAATAAATCTGTATATATGAAATAAACTAAGAACATTTATTTTTATTGTACCAATAGTAACAATCATGATTAACTAAAAAAATAAATAATACTATCCTTGCATATTATTAATTTTTAATTTGTACTTATTTCAATTTTCAAAAAAATTTATAATGTTTGTTTATTTTTCATGAAATATTGCTTATACTTTCTAAGCTTATTGATTGTCATATTTAGTTACATACTAACCAAAAAAACTAGTTATTTTTATTTATTGCATTAAAATGTCCCAATGGAAAAGTTTATTGAAAACTTGTAAGAAATTTCTTACAAGTTTTCTATAAATTTTTTCCATTTTAAAAAGATTTATTCCATTAATTAAAGTTTCATATGTACCTATATCATTTTAAAAATTTACTTACTATCTGTTAGTAACATCAGTATCTGTTGATACAAGTGTTGGGGCATGACCATAACCAAAGCCTCTTGGTCCAAACAGCTTCGCATAACATGCACGGCAATGGATGTCCTTGTCAGGGCCATCGCAAGCCAGCATGGAGTCCAGTGGACGATGGCACTCAGCACAGTTGAAACATTTCTTGTGCCACATCTATGTAAAATGAGATAGATATATTGATTGTAAAATAAACATGGTTGATTATCATATTATAATAAGATTAACAATTATGTAAGGAATTTATTGTTTGAAGAATGTTTTACTTTGAGATCAATATGTGCTGAATAGCAGGTCCTTGATTCAAAACATAGCTATAACTAAATTATTTAAAACAAAATTTGTTGGTTTTAAGTCTAGGGGACACCTGAACTCTTAGACGGGACATATACATATAAGGCTGTAACTTTGCTTTTATAGTTTATTGTATTCAAAAGCAAAGCTCAGATCAATGGCATAAGTAAGAAATATATTAAAAGGTCTGAAGTTTGGCTAAAGTATCCAAGTCTACCTCTGATTTATATGCATAAATATTACTTTAGATACAGGTTATTTAGTTATTACGGATATGACATGATCCGTAGGTAGTTTTTAAATTAAAATTATGATGTGTGCATTTCAACAAATTAAGAAACTTACAGAACAAAGTGGTTGTGTTAGTCATATAGTACTAGATTTCACTTCATAATGTTGGCATACATCTTTGATGTGGTTATTTTTATATAAAATGAAAGTATTTCATTACTTACAGTTCCCTTAGCCAATTGTTGCTCAGCAGCAAACACCATGCCACCGCATCGTGGGCAGCCTTGGCCCTTCGGCGCTTTAATGCTGGTCGTATCTGGGTTGTAGTATGGGCGGTTTGCAGAGATCTCTTCCTCACTGTTATAAAAATAAGTATTTAAGGAAGAACCAGTCTGAAGTCAATTAGCTACAACTACAATATCTTATTTTTCTATAAAAATAATGTGTTCAAAAAAATTTTTACATTTTGTAAACTTTTTTTAAACATTATCCACAGTGGTATAGTAGTGTCATAACACAGTATAACGTCTATTTTTACAAAAAAATTCTGTTTTGATCCACTTTAATGAGAATACTACCACAAGATAAATAATAGTACTTGCAACTACTATATTGACTTATATAATAATGATGATGCAGTGATTTAGATTAAAATAAATAATAATGTAAAATGAACATAATTTATGTTGAATTGTAATGTTCCCAAAACTAAATAATTACATTTATCTTAATTTTTTTTATAAGATAGGGTGACAAACGAGCACACAGTCCACCTGATGGTAAGTGGTTGATGTGGCTTAAAGACATCTACATATATCCTCGATTACAAATCATAATGCAGATGCGTTGTCAACCGTGAGGACTAAGATGGAATGCCTTGTTTCCAGTAAAAAGGTTCTCCGGTTCTCTACACTCATCACACAAAACACAGCAGCATTAAGCTACTATTTCACGCTGGTATTCTGTGAGAGCGTGGTCCTTCCCTGGTCGAGCCAACCCATTCATGCTACGACTATACTACTAATATAACTGCAGCATGGCTCTACCATGTATAAGGCGTATTATAACAAATGTAACGTAATATGTGAATTTCGGTCATGGCAACCACTCTCAATGGAATCTCGCCGTCTGCGCAGGACAGTATTCTAGTGCCCTAGTGTGTGCGCAAGCACAGATTTCGTGCCGACACGCCTGCGGGCAGATCAACCAGCTTTCTGTGGCACGCGGGTGAAACACCGCCAACTTCCTAGCTTCAGGCTGCTACTGCGAATTTCTTGACAGGAAAACCCAACAGCATATTTGACCATACCCGGAATTTAACCCCGTGACCTCATTGACAGCAATCATGCTTACGATCACTAAACCAACGAGGCAGTCACATTTACACACATAGGTACATAACAAAGTACAATATGACTTACGTCAAGCCGTCAGTTTGTAAGAATCCAGAGCCGCATGCAAATCCATAGCCGTGGGGGCCCCACTTCTTGCCATAGCAGGTCTTGCAGTATACATCAGAGTCTGGACCGTCGCAGGCGATAATTGAGTCAAGAGTCTTCGAGCAGTCGTGGCACTTGAAGCACTTACGATGCCATTCACGACCCTTAGCCAAGACCTGTTCTGCTGCGTAAACGACGCCACCGCATCTTGGGCACCCTTTGCCCGGTGGAGCTTTGATTATAGCAGTATCTATCACCGTGGTTTTAGGCGTGTAGTCCCTACAAGGTATAGAATTATAATAATATATTAAAAAAGAATTTCTAAAGTAGATGCAGCATGATTCTAAAGTACATGCATAGTGAAGTATAAATTCGAGTATATATAATACAACACCTTTGTCTTGTGTGTGTTTGTCCCTAAACAATAACTAAAATTTATAAAACTAGGATATATCTACACACCTAACCATGTATCGTAAATTTTTTATAATTTGTTTAGACATTCTGTCGTCAGTATTGAAAGTAAAAGTACTTTTCACAGTTCGCATTGTAGTATAGTCATTTGGTAGTATTACATGGAAAGTTTTCCGTCAGGTTTGAAAATTGTATATTTTATAGATTTCGATGTGCTCTTTCCCAATTTCTATTTAGCTATCGTATCTTTGCCGCTCGCGCCGCCATACTATGAAAATGGCACCTTATGACAGTTTGTATACGTACATTATTTCCTTTCAGACAAATTTTACGATAAATACATTTATACAATAAATGAAACTAAAGAAAGTTTCCTATATTTAATGTAAAACCTTTTATTTTTTGTAAAATCAATAGTTTTAGCGTATGGGCGCCGCGGTCTACTTCAACACGCGTTTTAGCCAAAAAACTTAATTTCCACACCACCATGAAGTAGAGTAAGTGGGGCGGTTTTTTACCGTGTTATCCCCAGTTGGCCTAATTTACATGCAATGCACTATACTTTAAGATGACATCATCCCAAAAAAGTACAATATAACTGACTGACTGCTCTTGAGAGAAATTATCTAATGAAGGATAGTTTGTCTCGTAGACCGAATATCCTCTATTTTCAAAATTCCTTGAAAAACTTCTTTTTTCAGCACCAAATGACTGTAGGTATTATGTCAAAAGTATTTAAAATGGTGTGTTAACTTTTTTTACTTTTAACTTCTTTTGCGGTAACAGTTTTGTTGTCTTAACTATTTATAATTATTTCTTGACATAATATGTTTATCATAAGTTCCTTATCACTTAACTTATGTATACTGTAACTTATATACACCTATAAATTACAGTATAAAATAATATGATATTATTATTTAGTAAAGTTAATTTGGATTTGTCTTAATAGATTATTTGCGACCGAGTCTATTTATGGATAACGTCTTAAAAGAGATATTAAGTAAATGTTATGCAAGTATTAGAATGTCATAATATAAATAAAACACCTTAATTGAATCGGAGCACAGTTGTATGGTTCGTCTTTCTTGCCTGCTATAAATTAGAGCGAGAGAATGTTCTATTTTGAAACTGGCACGCTGCCATAACTTGTTTGTATTATAAGCTGTTTTTATGAAAGTGACTATACGATGGAAATAATCTAAACCTGTCTTGTAATATGAGAACTTCAACACCTAATAAGTGGCTTGTGGAAAACCAGAAGCCAGGCTTTCAGTATGAAGTCATTATGGAAAGAAAATTGATATGTACACGGTGTGATGGTGTGATGTCTTGCTGAAACGCGAACTATGATCTTAAAACATTTTTCTTTTGTTTATTACATATTTTGTAAAAAAATCTCAAAATATATTATAAGAAATATAAGTTTCATTATCTACTAATTGGTACTTTTAAACGCTTGGTACTTTTAATTTACGGGCGTTGTCTATTTTTCAGTTATATAAGTATTACCAGAGATAGAACATTAAATATTTAAAATGGGTACTTACCCATTAGCGTAAGGATCGCTTTGCAGAACGCCGGCTCCTTTTCCGTAACCATATCCCTTAGGACCAAACTTCTTTGCATAACATACTATGGAAAAAACATTTTGTTAAATCGACGATAAACTTTATATGAGTGAAAAAATGTTGAATAAAAATTGTAGCTGTACATTCTTGTTTAAACGTCTTATTTATTTAGCCTCGAACACGTAAAATTATATTTTTGTTTTTAAGTATTTTTTATGCAAGGACTAGAAAATGAAGGAACGAACCTTTGCAGTAAATATCTTTGTCTGGCCCCTCGCAACAGTTTGTGGAGTCCAGCCGTTTTAAGCAGTCGCCGCATTTGAAGCACTCCTTGTGCCACGCCTGAACACACAGTGAACAATGAGGGTATGTAGGATGAGCCATGCAAGAAAAAAACTAGGGACAAACTGTTATCACAATGACACCGACGGTTAAAGCACGTACTGCTTTACATATGGGATACTTGAGAAGTCAAAGTTTAAATACCTTGACAATATATCTCGTTATCTGGCCCATCACAATGCGTCATTGAATCAAGGATCTTGTGGCAATTTAAGCATTTGAAGCAGTGCTTGTGATAGCCCTACGATACAACATTTTTGTTTATTTTCGTGTTATATGCTTCTTGTATAAAGGTAATGTTATATAAGGAGTTTTTATTGTTTATAATTAAGACACAACATAAATAACGTGCCCCAACATTCCATCGGCTTAGTCGTGGAAGCTGGCGATTAATTTTTGGAAAGTATTTAAGAGTAAGTTAAGATTATGCGATAGAAAACTCACCCTTCCGCGAGCTAACATTTGCTCGGCGGCATACACGCAGCCGCCGCAGCGTGGGCAGCCCTCTCCGGGTGGGGCCTTCGCAATAACACGAGGTTCTAAACAGGCTCCATTGGTCCTTACGCCCCTGCACATATGGCTCGTGTTATTCGCTGCTCGACAGTAGCCCGACCGAGCAACGATGACAGTAGATATGTTAAAAGCAATCGGGCGTCGGAGCTCTCCAATCACCCCTATTAAATAGCCCACACAGATCTCGGCGAAGCGATTGTCGGCGGCGCACCTCCGCCGTAATGGGAGAAGGTAAGGCTCCCGGCCGCCCGCTCCGCACCGGCTCGCTATACAGGTTACACATATCGACATAGAGGGCGCTTTCCTTATCCCATCACATTCATTAGTTCCGATTAAAGCTAAGACAAGCGTTAGCTGGTTGTTAGCGAGGGTCAGTAATGCAGAAAGTTACGAGATAGAAAACAGTGTCACGAAACAGTGTCATGCCTTAGGGTGCGTCTGGAGCGTAGCGAAGCCGTGCTGACTCTTACAAAATGGTTTTCTCACCGTTGCTTCGCTGCGTATGGCCGCTCAGATAGGGAAGGGGATAGTCAGAGCTAGAGCGCGCACGAGCCGGCGTGAGCGTATTCTCGTGCCCGCACCGGCACGGTCGCACTCCGTCTCATTAATGCAACTAACTCAGTATTGGTGGTCGACTCTTTTATTTATTTTATATAAATTATAAATATTAGACCGATAAACAAAATAAATTAAGCGATAGCGAATAAATAATCCTAACTAAAGTATTTTAAGGTACAATGGGCGTTCACGAGGCGTCGCTGGTTGGCCGAGATGTGTGTCGGCGACCTGCTAGCTCTGCTGGACGGCTGCTCGCGCTCAATTCCTGTTGCGACATAAACGGAGACTGGTCATGCACGTGTCAGGCAACGCGAAATTTACAGCCGAGCGCGCGCTTACTATATTCTAAAGTTTATATACACGCTGTTAATGTTGTTATGTACGGGCCCAAAGGCCGGTCTTTGTGTCGACCATAGATAAGGAAAGACCCTCAGTGGCGCGGGCGGCGGGAGTGCGAGGAAATTATGTACTTACGCATTTTCGCCCTTCAGGTGGTCACCGGTGTCCATGGATAGACATCCTGCACCACCGCCGAAACCGTATCCTTTAGGTCCGAACTTGCGAGCGTGACAATTTTTGCAGAAAAGTTCGCCTTCGTGTTCCGTGCAGTTGGTCGAATCCAGGAACTTCTGGCACAGGCCTAAAATATAAAACGACATTTAAAACTAGGTGATTTATTTGTATAATCGTTAATCTGGGAATAAGATATAATATCTAAGGCATTTTCATCATCTTCACCAACATTAGCCACAAGATGCTTTAAAGCGCGGCCCTGAACCACCTGCATCTATCGACTTTTTTCATGTCTTACCAGGTCATCACTCCGTTAGTAGTAGTGAGCCGCGTTATACTTCGCTTACCGGTACGAAGCTGTTGAACCTGGACGGTCCATTGCCACATCAGCTTACTGATGTGTTGGGATAAGTCGTTTACTCTGGTTCTACTGCGTATATCCTCATTACGTACGAAGGCTATCACGCAGAGAAACTCTAAGCATTGCTTTTTCCATAACTCGCTGAGCGACCTTCCCCTCATGACCGAACTACCATCTCAGATTCATATGTCATCATTGACAATACATTAGTGGTAACACGTTTTGGGGTACCTATACTCGTATGTAACAAGAACATCACTTTGCTTAAATCCACTAGATCAAAGAAGAAAGATTATTTTTATCTTGGATTAATTGATAAAAACTAATTTGTAAAATGTTTTGAGCGTTTCAGCCAATGGTCTGATGGAATGTTTACGAATGGAAGAAAACCAATAATGTGCCGTCAGGCGTCACGCGTGATTATTTATATGAAATGCCTCACAGACTGTTATTACGTGGTCGTCACAGCTTCAAACCGAAACAAATCAGTGCAATGCTTTTAGGCCCTGGAATTATTTTTTTATAATTTTCTATGATTTAATAACGTAAAATAATACGAATTCTTGTTTTTAAATTCTGGCAGAGTTTTTGAATTGTTTTGTGACTGTTCCCGTGCCTCTAATATTGCGTCCTGAGGTGGCTGACCTCACGCGAAGAACGAAGATAGATCGTATGCTTTGATATCTGAGAAGTATATAGCTTGCGACATTATTCTGAAGCTATCGCCGTAGTACGTATATTGCTCTTCTTCACCAGTCCGTAAATATTCATCGCTGGACATGAATCGCCACAATATTGGAAACGAATTCACTTAATCACGCTTGGCAGGCGGATAAACGATCGTAGTACAGGCCTTTGACACTGCTGCCCGTCACGTATAACAAAGTGTTAGAATTAGAAGTGGCGTAAACAAAGTGGTATCGGAAGCTATAAGACTTTACTGGTATTCCCCATGAACGCCTTTTACAACACCCACAGGACCAAATGGGATTGTAATTATGGATTATTTTACGTTGCCACCACACGGTTTAGTATTTAACCTGTATAATATATTAGAGTATAATATACTTATACATCCTATATAGCTGGAAGTGCTGCTTAAAACTGTCATACAGCTTTGGTATATAGGGCAATTTTATAACTAAAAATATTTTCTCATCAAGATTTCTCCAATAAGGCGGAATTAAGCTGGAGTCAAAATTACGTAGATGTTTTTAATAATTATAACTTTGAAAAAGTAAAAACCGACTTCAAATTGCTTTTCAAAAATTGCAAAAAGAAGTTATTAATTTGCAACCCTTAGGGGTGGAATTCGATTTCTAAAAAATCGATATTTTTTCGATTTACTTTCAAAGTTTATATTTACAATATCAAAAGATAACAAAGTACTGATTATAAAGTAACTTATTTTTATTTCTTTAATCCGTTAAGAAACTGAGCACACAGCAGTTTTGCAGGTTTTTAATAGAAAAACTGTCATTCGTTACGAGTTTGGGTACATTCAACTAATTGTAAATCATTTTATAGTTCTTATTAAAACAGAAAAAGATTCGAACTCAATGTTCCAATGTGAAATATCGATTCACTGGATCGATTTAAAAAATCGATCTTTTTGCAACAAAAACCGATTCTTCGATTAACTGATCTCAGATCGACTTGCCTATGGTGGTTCCATTCCTCATCCCTTGAAGTATAAACTATTTAAGAATAAATAATAATTAAAATCGGTATCTACATATAAAATTCCTTAAACAATAGTACAATATGAAACTTCTCCTATTTTTCACCCTTGGGGCTGAATTTTTTCTTCAAAATTTAATGGGACCACCCTTGAGGTAAAACCTATTTAATAAAAAAAATATTAAAATCGGTTCACAATCTGCGAAGATATCGGGTAACATACATAAAAAAACACACTCGATTGAGTACCTCCTACTTTTTGAAGTCAGTTAAAATTATACAATTTAAGAAAGCATCCCAACGAAAGTAGTTTAATGTTTTGGGGTACGAACTGCCAATCTATTAAGTTTTGAGTTTGAATCATAATAATTTTGGCCACGGCGGCCTGCCTCAACGGAGGCTAGCCATCGGCGCAGGACAGGATTATGGTGCCCAAGTGTATGCGCAAGCACAGGTGCACTCTCTATTCCCTCACTCTCATAATCCAATGGAACGGTAAACCGACACGACTGGAGAGAGATCAGGCGCAGGACCAACGGCTTTACGTGGTTTCCGAGGCACGGGGGTGAGACACCGCCAACTGCCTGATTCCGGGCAGCTACCAGTTACTGAGAATTTCTTGACGGAAAACTCAATAATTGATTTTGTTGGCCCGACTCGGGATTCGAACCCAGGACCTCAGGAGTCGCACTACTACAACCACAAGACCAACGAGGCAGTCAGACAATTTTGGTTTATGCATATACTATTATACAAAGTATATGTAGGTATACTGACCGCATTTGAAACACATCTTGTGAAATTTGAGTCCGCCTGCGACACGTTCTTCCGCCGCATAGACGGACTTGCCGCATTTCGGACACTTCGGGTTGTCTGCAGGTTTGAAAGGCATTGTGCTCGCTTAACTTATCCTGCAAACAATGAACGTTAACATTATTAACTTGACGGCTACTTTTAAGTAGTTTTATTTTATTTTAATCTAGTTCCCCATTTTAGGTTTTCAACTTTATTCGAGGAGGATATATTATAGTCGCTCATGTGTGTAGGCAACTTGATAGTGATCCTTGGCACAGACTTAAGGTCGCCTTTCTCAAAGAAAGCACTATATCGTTCTACCACAATGAAGCTATTTCGCAAGACACTATTTTATGGAAATATACACAACGCGATGTTATCGTCTAAAGCTCTGACATAATACGTTATATTTAACGCATCGCCAGTTGGCAGAAATCCAAGTCGCCTGAATCACGTCAATTGCCTCCGAACTGACACTATTTCTCAATAAACACATGTTACCGGGCGTTGTGTTAGTTACGCTGGCTCCTTCCGAATGCTACGAAAATTTCAGAGACCGTTACAGCACAGGGCGGGCGGCGCGTGGGCCGATGCTCCGGCGCTCCTAATTTGGGACGTCCAGGTAAAGTTACGCTACTGGAACTGCAATGCACTTCTATTTATAGATCGCATGAGGAAGAAGCCACCGATTCACTCGCGATTTTGTTATGATAATGGATTCGATAACACTTTCACCACCTGTTCGTCGAGTCGCTACGAGAGTCGGGCTCCCGGACGCGTTTACAGTACAGGGCGTTGGTGCCTAGACTGCGGTGCGCGGAGGTCGAATGATACGCGAGGGCTGAGCGCCAGCGTAGTCTATACGCTGGTTGCACACGGCCCTAGTGGGGGGGAGAGCGGCCGCCCTCGCCACCGCCTGCGCGCACCCTAGCAGACCCAGCATCCTGTACGCTGGAACTTTGCATGTACAAACCATCCTCCAGAATCGGGAATCAAGTTTATGTCATATTATATAATATCTGATTTAGGTATATATGTATATATGGATATGAAGTATCTATTGTGATCTAAGTCATAAGTAATGATGATGATCTTGAAGAAGACATTCGCATTTACATAAGTTCAAACAATTTGTATTGTTGTATACAGTTTATTTACTCTATATTATTTAAATGTGGCGGTGTGGCGGGCAATACATTTGTTTATATTATATTCAATATTGATTGATTTATAGCAAACGTAACGGATATTTAGATTATATATTACTATTCAAAACATCACCACGGTATAGGAATATTTTAATAACATTGACAAACTAAAAAAGTACTGGTCACTTTAAAATATTTTTATCAAATTTTTTGTCATTTAAAACCCCAGATTGATTCCAAATTTAAATAAAAAAAAAAAATTGTGTTGCCAGTGAAAATTGAGTTGAACTATAGAATTTTGAACTCAGAGTAATTGGTTTTTTTTTTCAAAACCTATTTTTAAACGTCTTTAACACCCTCAAGAATTTCATATATAGGTACCAAGGTGTAACCAATTATGGCGTGGACAGAAGGTCGTTTTGCTAGAAGAACGGACCTCGTTTAGATACAGGGCACTATAACGGTTGAAAAATACCGTAATGAGGTGCTAGAACATATAATCTTGCCACATCGAACATAAATCGGTCAGGGTGGTGGGTAACAGTCTGATATTTATGTGTTATGTATTACACATAACAAATACTGGCCGTACGGCCAAGGTGGTAACAGCCCGGTTGCACGAAGATGATGTCAATCCCTGAATGGCCAGCGCATCCCCAAATTTAAATCCCATTGAGCATGCTTGCGATATGCTCCAAAAAAAAGCTCTGAGGGATTTTCCTGAAAATCTTATGACAGGAGAACATATACGTGGTATAGCCACGCTGCAAGTATTAGTTGCAGCACGAATGGGTTGGTTCGAAGGGGGTAGGACCGTGCTCTCACTGAATACCAATGTAAAATAGCAGCTTAATGTTGCTGTGTTTCGTATGGTGAGTGTAGAGAAACGGAAACCTTTTTTCCTCGAAATAAGGCATTCCATCTTAGTCCTAAGGGATGATAACGCATCTGGTATCATTTTGATTCTTAGATGAGGATAAATGTAGATGTCTATGGGCCACAGCGTCTACTTGCCATTAAGGAAAATGTGTGCTTGTTTGCCATTCTTATTCTATAAAAAATCCATTTTAGTGTAGGACCTGGGACAATATTCCGCAACAGGAGGATCAGTCTATATACCTATATATATATATATAAATGACTGATCCTCCTGTTACTGTATACCTCCTATTCAGGTTGTTGACAAACTCATTCTGAGTGTGCCCAACCTATGTAGATGCGTAATGAATATCATATACCTCTTAATTAATAGCCGCCCAGGTTAAAATTAATGTAAAAGGTTTTAAATTTACTTTTTAATTAAAAATCAAACTTTCATGATGTATAATTATCACACTTTTTTTCAAGCTGCATAAAAATCTTAAAACTCATTTAAAATCAATGTTTATATATATAAAAAGGTAGATTATTAAATAAAGTGTTCTTTGATATATATATATATATATTTATCTAAGAAAACTTGTACTTGACTTATATATAAACATGTCTTAAGAAAATATTGACTCACTCTGGAATTCATGTGTTGTTAAATTATCACTATACTGTATTCATGAGTTTATATGATGTTGTTTTACTGTGAGTTGTCTACATGACATGTACATGCCATGCAGGTCTCGAGCCTTGGGGTATGCCCCCATTGCCCGGATTTTCCTCATGGCCCACGACCATGGGCCAGTCCTGGAAGTCTTTTCTAGGCATGGATGATCACGGCGGATTAATCCGCAGTCAAAATTTTTCCGTAGTCGGTTAAACTAAGGAAAAAAGGAGGTTGTTCGGTAAAAGTCAGAGTTGGCCTATCAGCGGCATTGTGGGTTGTTACTCGACTTTCTAATCGATATAGAGTGGAGTTCTATTAGATATGGTCGCCCGTCCGTGGTGCGCGGTCATGCGCATTGTCCTGCTCCGGCACCCATGATAGGTCACGGCCTTCTCGTACGCGATTTTCTGGCCATTGAGGATCAGCGAAGGTGGTAGGTTTCTGAGACGGCGAGTGAGCAGTGCGGTCGTCTTACGTTGACGACCATCCTCCACTCGTCCAGCCATGGTGGCAACAGGTCCAGCAGACGCTGCATTCTGGCAGTGGCAATATGGGCTCTTCTGGACGAGGTGAAATAGGCGCTATCGTCCACATATAGCGCCAGCTCTACATCGTCCTCCCACTCTTGCAGCCTACCTGCCAGTGTTGGGATGTCGTTAGTGTAAGCCGCGTACAGGACTGGAGACAAGCAGCTGCCCTGTTGAACGCCGGCTCTGATGGATCTTGTTGCGGACTCGGCGTCCTCTACGCAGACGTAGAACTTCCGGTTCCAGGAAAGACGCCACTAGCCGCAACATAGCAAGAGGGACACTGGTCTGTTCATGCAGTTTGTGATGTCCGCAATATCCCATTGTAGAGTCGACCAAGCTCTACCAGGACTCTATTGGGCAGCTGTCGGAGTGCAGCGTTGGTAATCCCATCGTGCTCCGGCGCCTTCCTCGGTTGCAGGCGGGTTACTGTCCTCCGCAGTTCAGCGGGGGAGATGAACCACTCTCCTGCAAGCGGTGGCGCAGGAGACGACAGGAACTCCTGTACACGACTCTCCTTCCGGGCATGAAACTCCATCAACTCCGCACTTGCTGGGTTCGGCATAAATTGCTCCTCGGAGTGCTCAACTAGGATATCCGCTCTGCCCTTGGCATCGTAGCATCGTTCACCCGCGCTGTTGGTCAGCGGGCAAACGGGAGGTCTGGCTTTGATCAACTGTCGGCTCAGTTTGAAGAGCGACGCGTCATGCTCTTCTGCTTTCCATATGCGCCGCTCCCAGGCCTCTCCTGTGTAGGCCTGGACTGCAACCGACAGTTCCTCCGAGAAGGTGTTCAATTGTGTCTAGGGCAGCGAGTACGCGCCCAGAGCTTCCTCAATGCTCTCTTGCGCCTGATCTGCGCGCATATCTCTCGCGGCAGATCGTCTCGCCTTGCAGTTACGATCGATGCGGGACGATCGTAGAGGCCGCATGGAGGGCCTCCTGGATGTTCTTGGTTAATCTGGTTGCAGCGGCCTCTACGTCGTCCGCTGTGCTTATTGGATGGTGGACTGGAGGTCTCCCCTGCAGATGTTGACAGTAGAGCCTCCAGTCGACACGTGTCTTGAATGCTCTGGGCGGCGTAGTCACCGCCTTTAGGCCAAGGGTGATCAGAATCGGGAGGTGCTGTGAGTTCAGGTCGTACAGCACCTCTACCACTATCGGGTAGTTGACGTTCCTAGAGAGCACGATGTCCAATACATCCGGACGTTTCCGTGGATCTGTCGGAACGTGTGTCGGTTCTTCGGGACCTAAAACGTCGTAGTTATATCTCTCCGCATCTTCATAAAGTTCATGACCCGGCGGGTTGATCACTCTGGATCCCCACGCCGGGTGTTTGGCGTTTAGGTCCCCGGCGATGATGGTCGGTGTTTCGCCTTCCATTACCGTCCGGACGTCTGAGGAGCAGAATGGAGTCCCTGGCGGTCGGCTGGGTAGATCCTTAGTTCCTCGCCCGCCGCCTCCATTTTTATACCGATAGAGCGCATTGTATGGTATACAGGTAGTTCCAGTTCTTGATGGACGATGTCCCTCCTCACTAGAACCGCCGTCCCTCTATAGGCGGCCCCTTGAGAAGTGACCTCGTCCCTTCTGTATACACTCGGTTCGGCAGCTTTATTTGCGTCTTAGGGTTTAGCTTCGTCTCTCCCAGCAAGATGACTTGTATGTCCTGTTGTTGGGCGACTGTGCGGAGTTCATGCAGCTTCTGCTGTATTCCGTCCGGGTTCCAATAGAGGAGGCGCAGGTTACTCTCCTCTGTAATGCCGAGCCAGGAGGTTTGCCAGCGCCTTCATGACCGCTGTGATGGGGTCTGTCCCGGCTCTTATGTCGGCCAGGACTTGACTGCCGACTTCGATAGCAATGCCAACCAAACGTTGGATGGCGTCTGATGTCTCGAAGCCGGCTGATGGCATTCTCCTCTCTGAAGGCGTTGGCACTGGTCTCAGGCGTTGGTCTTGCATGTTTTACTGGTGCTGCAGATATTCATGGGCGGCGGCAATCACTTACCATAAGGTGAGTCGTATGCTCGTTTGCCCCCACTCCTATAAAAAAAACGACGGGTTGCATCTGGGAGTGCCGGCAGAAGTGGTAAACTTGAATATTAACGTTGTGAATTTTTGATAGTTTGGTAATGGTTGGGGAATAATTTTGCACTAATTGCTTTAATTATCAGTATAAAAGTATTATCATTTATGTGGTAGAATACAATATTTATTTATTGCGCTATCGTACACAAGCATGACAATTTATATTACATTCGCCGCGCCGTAGAAAGAGAGGGGGATACTTCCTCTCCTACGCCGCGCCGGCTGTCTACTCTCCATCCGTCTCACGAATTTTCGATCAGGTCACGTGTCCTGACGCGAATTTAACATTTTTTACCCATTACAACAAAAGTGTACAACGCCGCTAAAGAAGTTTTCACTTCAAAAAAATTAAAAACTTCTGTACTTGTATTTTTCACTGAACTTCTAAACGGCTGGACTGATTTTGATGAATTGTTTAGTGTGTGTTTGAGTGAGCCCCTGGATGGTTTGAATTCACCAATGGACCCGGTAGGTGGCGCTGTTATCGAGATCCAGAAACCACCCGTGCGAAGCCGGGGCGAATAGCTAGTATATATGATAATGTTATTGAATATTTTTAGTAGTTCCGTTTAGTTGATAAATAACATAGAATAAACTAGATTTGTGTTTTATATAGGAAGAAAGAAAAATATAAAATAAAGTTAAATAATACATTTAAAAAATTCAACCACGGAATCCAGCAGAGGAGAACAACCGGCCAAAGGTTATTGGATAAGGGCGGAGGATGTGGTTGATATCGGCTCGGCGCCGTCCGTCATGGAGTCCCGTCGTCAATATGAGACAAGAGGCTTACGGAAATCAACCTTTTCGCAGAAACTTCTACAGCAATGATTTCGGTCGGTAAACCACTCTACAGTTCGGTTACCTCGTGAGCTAGGTCCGGATATTTTGTATTCTTTACTGTTTCGGCTTTCAATTCATGCTTGGATTAGTAATGTCAACCAAAAATATCCATGCGTCCAGTCCATTACCACAATATCAGGTTTATTCGCAAGAACACTAGATAGAGCCTGGGATGGTCATTTTCGAGCATCGCATCCGGCAAGTACTTATAATAAGGCCATTTCCAATCCACGAGACTGTACTTAAGCGTGAGCTTCTAGTGTGGAAAAGCTGTGTGTGTCCTGGCTACAATCAGGTTGTTTTTGTGCACAGCCGGCGATGACATGCCAATGTGAATAGCGTTATGGCGACAAGCTCGATAAATATCGACGGTATCATAATTTAGAATGTAGGTATGTATCTTCACTTTATCTTTTATATTCTTAGATAACTCCTCTTTTTGCGCTTACGTCTTGAAATCGGTCTTAATGGTAAGATATTAAGGTAATGTGAACGGAATATGGCTTTAAATAAAACTATTTTACGAATTTTATTGCGTTTAACTTTACTTATTTTTAATTCCCGATTTAAACGTTTTGAGTGCTTTACAGCTTCCACGGTCACGGGGAGACAAGGAATCGTCGGGAAGTAAAAATAAGTTAAAATTAAACGTGAAAAAGCCCAAAATATTGTGTTATTTCGCTTTGTAAAATATAAAATAAAAATTAAATGAAAATTTTTATTTTAGAAAAAATGTTAAATAAGTAAAAAAAAATCAACAAAGAAATATATATACTTACACTGTACTTACTGTGTATCAACAGCTGTATCGTTCGCAAATTTTTAGCTTCTAAATAGTTTTCCTCTGTTAGTATATTTCGTTTTTAGCATGAATGTAATGATAAAAAAAATATCTGTTGGGCGAACGGATTCAAATCAAAAACTACCTATTGAATCTATCGACAGCAAATTTACAAAGGTATATGCAGTAGCATATCTAAAACGATAACAAAAATGAATAATATGTACCAGAGGAGGTCATTTTTATAGAATAAAGGGACAAACGAGCAATGACACTATTTTACGTGGTAGAGCCAAGCTGCAATATTATGGTTATAGCAGGAATGGGTCGGCTCGACCGGGGAAGGACCACGCTCACATAGAATACCAACGTATAATAGCAGCTAAATGCTGCTGTATTTTGTATGGTGAGTGTAGAGAACTGGGGATTCTTATTACTGGAAACGAGGCATTTTATCAACTCAGGGGTGACAACGCATTTGCATTTCGATTCCTAATCGAGTTTAAATGTAGATTTCTATGAGCCACAGCCTCCATTTACCATCTCTCCAGTAGTTTCCAGCAAAAAGGGTACCTAGGTATCTTTAAAGTATTTAATAGTAGAAACGGAAACAATTTATCTTAAATCATATTCTATCTCATACTTTATAATGAACTTATCTTACATCTCGTTATTGGTCAAATTAGTTGTGTAATTTTATGACGAAAGTAATATTTTCCGTCATAAACTTCAAATAATTTTTAATTTAGTTAGTATTGGTGTAACGTTTGTTTTAATGCTTTAGATTCCTAAAGTTATTAAGTGGTTATTTGTTTTAAACATTTGGCTTATAGATAAGAATGAAAGTAAATTAATGGGTATATACTCTTTTTCAGGTTTTAGTTTTGAATCTCCACCAGATTCAATCATTATGCTTATCATCAACAAGAGCCTTTTTAAGTCCACTTCAAGACAGAGGCCTTTCTGAAAATGCCAAATAAAATACAACGTTTGCAAGATTTGGAGATGCATTGGACATGGGATTGACACTGAGATGCACTGTTACTCACGCACAAATAATGCTAATCCTCGTCACCAATCTCTGAAATTTGGGTGTTTTACTAACTTGAAGGGACAAATAAACTTACTGTCCACTTGATTATAAATAGCTACTCTAGCCCATGGACATCTACAACCATTTTTAAAGAAAGAAGACTTGATTATGGACGATACGTAGTAGGTATTGTTGGATTACAAAAATGAGTTAAACTAGTGATGTACTCTATTTGTACTGAATGCTAAGTTATGCAAAACTTACTTGATTCTTTAATTTATGGTTCTTATTTAATTCAGGGTTGATTTTATCTCAGATAAATGTTATTCTTATCTTAACTTTCGTTAAATAGTCAACTTACCCACCTCCGAGGACTTAGATTGAATATTATCCTTATATATCCATAATTATATACTGGCTTTTATACCATTGAGTTAACGCACTGCTGTTTGACGGTTTTTAAATAATTTTAAAATTAGGTTGGTATAATATGTTCCCTTATACTTTTAAGCGCGAGCCATCATAATTTGTACAAAATCACAAACCGCTTGTTTCTGTAATGTAGTTAAACTTGAAATATTTTCTTCAACAACAATATCTATCACCATTGAATACATTCAAGAATGATACAAACAATGGTGTGGCGTGTGTTGCAGTGCAAAGTTCAAAACAAAATATGAGCAATCATATTTCTTAGATACTAATATATTTCGCTTAAAATATCGATAACTTATTTCATTTAGGTTGGTTAGAGAGCATAACATAGATATTATTTTTTCTCTCTTCTCTCGAGAAAAAAAAATGTTTGACAGTATGCAGTCATTTATTAGTTTTTATGAGTATTACTCATAAAATGATTGCAATATACATTATCTTATGTGGTACACTTAGTGTTACCATCTACCGTTTCATGTTTTAGAAAATGTAATAAAATCGAATAAAGCACATAGGATAAAAATAAAGGATATCATGTTGTTTTATATAATGTTGTTATGGTATGAGTAGCAAACAACGCAATCTAGTTTATCTATCTGACATCGCGCGTCACATTAAAGTGATTTTTGAATTGTTTGTCCTCAATTAGCAGAGGGAATGTCGAATACTCGCGATATTGTGTTGTCTACTAAATTAGGATGTCCCAACGTTCTTATAATAAAGGACATCTGGTAACCCTAGTAGGTACAGCTATCCCTCAGGAATGTAAGCAATGTATATATCTTTAAATGAGAAAAAGAGACAGATGTTTTGGAGTTAGATAGATTAAACCCGTAATTAATATCAGCTTTTGTTTTAAATTTTTGAGCCATGAAAATTTATAACATTTCCCTCGCAGAATTACATACATTTTACGTGCTAATTTGGATTACGATTTACGACAAAATACATCACTTAATCTCTTTATTTTTATCTTAAGTTGATATATTATTTTTGATTTGGTAATTAAATTTGTTCTCTTGGAGGTAAATAAATAATCATAATTACATATTCTTTGTTAGAAGTGGCAAAGCGCAACAAAAATAACTGACAAAAGATTCTGACGTTTAAAAATTATGATGAACTTATGTCAGACGAATGACTCATATGACGATTTCAGACACGGGATCGTAACAACATTGAGTCAGAATTTTGGCAAGGCAATGCGACCATAATTAGAGAACTGGCAATGACCAATGCCTCCATTAGAACACACAGATACATACATTGTTGTGGTGATAGTATCGAGATACGGTTGCTAACGATTCGGTGATGGCCATAATGACGGTGTGCACTCATCTCTACAAAAATAAACAACAAATTACGCTCTCTTACGTACACAATCAGTCGAGGAGCATACCACATCATAGCTGCGGTGTTGCCAACTTTAGCGCACCTGCCTATCTATTAATATTTTTATATGAAAATAAATCGGTGCGTGCATGCTGCAGAACGCGTCTGTTTGTACACGTCTGTTTGGAAAAATACCTATTTCATTTTATTCGACATTCTGTAATATTTTTTTAATTTTAGTAGCTACATAGATAAAGTAAAATAGAAAACTGTGTAGAGACGGTGTATAAAATAATAATTAAAATATAGCCTAGTTCCCTCATGGTATTGCTCTCCGTTTGTTTATAAAGTTTAATTACAATCTATTTAGCCATTACAAGAATTAGAACAGATAGACAGACAGACGGATAAAAAATTTAAACATGTTTTTTTACATTATTTGTATGATATTAAAGCATACAGATAACTCTTTGAGCTTAATAGAAACTGGTTATTTTTGATATTCAGAGAGACAGAAACTTCGATTTTATTTATGTGATGTATCTATAGATTTACAATTACATGTGAATCTGTTCTAGGAGTGTATACTTTTAAATCATGTTTATGATCTAGTTTAGCGAAACTGTTACATTGAACTGTGCTTATGGAACATTTACAATTGATATCACAGCGTAATAATATAATATAGTTACCATGTCATGTCCATTCAGTTTCCTTTAAAGGCCATCATACAATTTTAACCTTTGTGGTCTGGATACAAAGAGGCCGTTGAAAATTAATTTGTGATGTAAGATAACGTGTCCACACATGTTAACAAATGCATGAATTTCGCAGTAAATAATAAAAATTCGTAATACTGAACGCCAGTAACCATGTAGCGACGGTGTAAAAATATCCAATGCATTTCGTTAGAGGCGACGAGAGAAGCTGAAGCAGGCGATGGGAAGCAGCATCTTTCTGATAACAACTCAATATTTAAAAAAAATGCAGTTGTCGAGTGTGGCAACTATCGTAAAACCTATGACGAAACTTATAGGAGGAGCTTATGTCCAGCCCTGGACTTGTATACGAGTTTATCCATTGTGTGACAACACAGTAAGAAAATCCATCATTGCAATTTGTTCCGTGTTTTGCAGTCAACAGAGGTGTAAATTAAATAACAAATTGTACCGTTGATTACATATTTATAATAATAATAATAATGTTTATTGATAAACATATTACATTCACAATATTTACAGTGGGCATTAGCCTCTAAACTAGGATATAATACCTGTATTTCAGGGGCTAGTTTCCTTCCATATTCTTAGTTCTATTACTATAATTTGTTTATCTATGTATTTTATTTATAATGTTTATTTATGATATAATATTAACAAGTATTATTTAAAACGTAAAATTTATGACAATAAAAAAGGGGAATAAAAATAAAACAAAATTTATTATCTATCACCTTCGATTTTCATTCAATCTGGCAATGATTACGACAAAGCTTTTTAGCTAACCATTTTTGTCCTTTTAACATCTTCAATTTTACCATTAAAAAAGTTAGTTTAAAATAATATTATTGTACGATTTGGACTTTTGGTGTGATGTGGAAGGTTGTTGGTATGATGGAGGGTATAATCATCAATCCTAGGGCTAAATTTCAAATCAAGATTCATATAAAAGTCACTCTTTTATTATTTAGGCATTAGAATACAACAGAATACTACGAACTATGCTCTAAAAGTGTATTAAACTCAGTGAATATAATTGCAGAGTAGGTTAAAGTGCAAATAACAGTTCGTTCAATATCACTGCAAAAGGGTTACTGTCTTAAGGTTATTGGTATTAGTGCTCTACAAAACCAATAAATTGAGTTCGGTAAATTTGGCTAATACTTAGCCGTCAGTCGGCAGTCAGTCCACATATGTCTGTCCACAGGTTGCACGACGCTAAGGTAAGGTTGACATTTTAGTAAAAAAAATGGCTTTATCATCTTGCAACTGTATGTTTAATGTTTATTCCACCATTATTTTCATTCATTACAAGCTATCAAAATGCCACTATACTATCAAGCTATAAGTCAGAACATAAATCCCCATATATTACTAATATATTATATTCGTAGGGGAGATATTGTCATAGTTTCCAATTTATATATCCCAGCATCACCATCAGAAGATTTAAATTTTTTTTATATAAACGTTACCTCCATACTAGGATTTTCTCCTGTATCGTGCCTGTATCGTGGGGGCAGTTTACAAACATAAATTTTACAAGGACAAACATCCAGACCCGTAACAATTACTAGCAGACTATACTCATTGCTAAGCCACTGCGCCCCGGAGCGGTCAAATCAAATCAAAATTGGGTTATCTTAAATGTGACTTCAAAGATTAATAACAGTACGTTTTGTAACGTCATTGAAGATATTTATTATTTTAAAAATGAAGAGTATGTGGGAATATTTATTTTTGTTTCAATTTTATTATAGGCGACATAAATTTTATAGCCGTGAAATAGGCTGGGGGAAACGTCTAGTGGGAGACGCTGGCACGTATTCAAACCTGTCCATAACTCCATCGCGCGCCTTTGTGACTTTTATTTTTACTCAACAAAGCAAACAGGCTACATATTTATCGTATATCTCGTACCATGATAAATTGTTTTCTGATTAGTCGGGTCACTCGGTGCGTTGGCCGCTCCCCGGGATGAATAACTTGCCCGACGGGAGATCTCTCCTTTTCCTTCTACGGATAAAATACATATTCCAAATAAATGTAACTAGTTTGCCTTCCTTCCTTTTTTACATGTGGAAATGCCTACGCAGATCCGCTTCGCGTAGACAAGGACGGGATATATCGGACTCGTACCGACTAGAACTCCATGGTGTTTCACTTTCGCCGCATATTGGCAAGGCCACGGGAATGGTTGCGCACTGGCTCTGGCCACCCAATGGCAGCCCCTCATCGCTCATTCTCAGGTAAGGCGCACCAGGACTATTTACCATGGGACCGTGGCCTCCAGCTCCACTTGCGTAACGGACCCCCTCGAGCCCGTTACGCGGAGGTCATGGGCCCAGGTAAAAATGAACACTCGGGTGCAACAGCTTTTCCGAACCCAGCGGTGGATCCGGTCTGTGGCTCCGCCACTAACCAAGTTACGGCCGCGGAGGGAAGGGATAGATACCGATATACCTCTTTCTCCACGTCTACCACTACTGCAACAATGGTGCGGCCCTGCCAGAGTCGCGGATGATAGGACGAGTGGCGCATCTCCACAGAGGAGTCGGTATGGTATGTTGTTTGGCTGTAGTGACAGGGGGGAGGATACCCCACACGCCGCATCACACTCGGAGTAACCACCTCGGGCCGGCTGGCCCTTCACTCGGGCTAGTCATGTGGATCCTCTTATTTCATCGTGGGTTACTAAGCCACGCTTACTAAGCCCCCCCCCCCCCCACGACAAGACGGGAAACCGTTCGGGAGAAATATGCCGTATCCTGTTCTAACCACATCGAACAAGGTGGTAGTTAAATAGTCGCTATGAGATGTTACTGTATTCTTTACTGAATATTTTTGTAGCACGAATAGACAAACTTTTTTTTTTGTTTTAATTTTATAACAATACAAGACATCGATCCGCTAATTATTTTGTAACAATAACTCCAACGCCTATATTTAATATGCAACAATAAAAGTTCTATACCTATAATAAAACAGAAATACATTTCGATTTCTCGAGCATGAGAGCCATGATAGCTCAATGGCGACCGCAGAGATTTCAGTCGATGTCAACTTCGTGTAGTGGTTACGCTCTGTACTACTTAGACAAGTGAAAACATTAATAAACTGCAGAGGTAGCACAGTATATAAAAAATATACTTCATATTATGCTTGAGAATCACAGAGTCATGTCGCGTACGGGTGATTAGCGTCTTCAATTCCATTGCACGATGTGCAGCTGTAGCTTAATCCGGTAGTCATCACGTTTAAGTTTTAAGCACATAACTTATTATTTTTATTGTGTTTTATTAGAACCATGGTAGCTCTAGGGCTAAGCTACTCGTTCTAAAGTTTACAGTACGCGAGCAACCCGGGTTCGACCCCCGCTGGCACCAATGAAATTGTTAATTGCAATTTTAGGTGCTGATTTAACATGTGCTCGGCGGTGAAGGAAAACATCGCGAAGAAACCTGCAAATTCGCCAACACGCATTAGGGCAGTGCGGCGGACACAGACCACCCAGCTTGGTGGTCTGTAGCGGTGCACATTTCCTTGCCTTAAAACCATAGAATATATAATAGTACTACGCTAAAACCCTCTCAGAAATGAGAGGTGGCCTGTGCCCAGTAGTGCGATGACGTATAAAGGCTGTTTTTTTTAATTTTTTTTAAGTAGCAAAATTAAATATTATTTAATAAAACTAACTTAAATTAATGAAATAAAACTGACACTCGCCTTATGTTGATAAGTCATTGGCAAGTCGGTAGTGACTTAGGCGAAGTGTGGGGCGGCTCCTCACTGAATGGAGTAATGGTACGGCCTGGTAAGACATTCAGGAAGTCGATGGAAGCAAGTGGCTCAGGACCGTGCTTTGTGATATTCCTTGGAGGAGGCCCTCCTTTCTGCCTTATGTTCAGCAGTGGACTTTTGAAGGGCTGTAATGATGATTATGATGATGAAGCCTTATGGTTGTGTCAGGAACGATTTTTCAGTGCAGTAAGGATCCTAAGAAGGGGTCGAACCCTTAATACCTGATATCGCTAAAAACTGTAATAGTAAAAACAAACGAAATTACATTAAAAAGTTAAACAAACATCTAGAACTTTTCAAATCTAATCTATGGATATTTTCTTTTATTTCACCGTATATTAGGTTGTAACAACCTCAGATAAATTTATAGACTGCTTCATATTCTAAAAAATAAAATAAGTTATAAATGTGAGCTAAAACAATTAAAATATAATAGTCTATTCAGAGAAATATTATTAGATGATGTTTACCTGATTTGTAGGGTAAGACATAGGCTGCCATGAACGAGTAAGTACATTTGACGTTATATTTAGCAAATAAGTATATAATTATCCTCCTTGTCAGACTCGTCAATCTATTATTACAAACGAATAAAACATACGGATTTCCTCACGATATTTTCCTTCACTGACGTGTACGTGGTAAATCAGCACTTAAAAATGCAATTAACAATTTTACTGACGCCGGCTGGTATCTAACTGTTTGGAAGATACATTGTTTATAATTAAGCGAATGTTGCATTAAATAAAATACTGGATGACGGAATACGCAAAAAAAGTAAAGGACGCCTATAAATATTTGTTTTGCCCTCTAATGACAAACGAAACTTTTAAAATTAAATTCGTATACCTACTTACCTACCTACAACTTTATTTTTAGAAAGAACGTTGGCATGTAAGCTGTTACCTCTTTAAATCAGAATAGAATAGGATAATTTCTTAAGTAATATAGATATGATTGTTACTGTAAATCATTTTACCACTGGCTCAGAAAGAACCTCTTTGCTGGGAAGAATCTTCAAGAAACCCTGCGGAGCTATTTTTTTAAAATAAAATTTTGCATAATTTAAAAGAAAACAAATGAGATATTCCAGTAATACCAATGTCTGGTTTAAGAATTAGCATTTAAAATCAAACAACACATATGTGTGTAATAGTAAAATATTTATTAAAATAAAACATGTTCATAAAGATACACTTTACATAGCTCGTTGGTTGGGAAATATTAAAGGCGTGGAATTAAAAATAACGCTCAGGTGTTTACGACTGAATCCGCAGGTGCGTTAGATCGTTCTGTAGTTTTAAGCGTGGGCTGATGCTAAAATAACATGGAAACCCTCTAGGCGTCGCAAGCGACGGGTTACTCAGCACACCAAGAAACAGAGCGTTTAGAGCATTACTCATGTCGCCGTGGATAGATCTCCCACGCTTTATTAAAATATCGTACACTACTTTTTAGAAAAATACTGGTGATATGCCTTCAGGAAAAAGCTTACTCCTTTTTAAAAGGTCGGCAACGCACCTGCAACTCCCTTGGCGTTGCGGTTGTTTATGGGCGGCGGTACACACTTACCATCAAGTGAGCCCCATGCCCGTTTGCCCCATCTTCTATAAAAAAAATATCAAAAGGTCTAATATATGAAAAGTAGCCTACTATGAAGCCTGATATGTCTTTTTTTAGTTCATAATTTATAATTCTTTCTTGCATGTCACAAAGTATAAAGTTGGAACAATATATTTACTGAACATATGACACACCGTACTGGCGTAGCATATTAGACTGGAGGGCTTTTATCGTTTTAGGTAAATGGTTGTAAACCCTTATAGCCATGTAGTAGGTACAATTTTTATATAATGTGAGATGTGTGGCAGGAGCAACCAGATTATAACCACGGCGTGTGCCGTATCGACTGGGTATATCTACAAATCGCTGGAAATAATGAGGATTTTTCTAACAAAACGGCATAATTCAAAAATGTACATGCACGTAACAGTGAGTAAGTTATATCTGGGGAACAACCTTCGACATGTATCTCTTGGAGCTGCGAATGTGATGATTCTAAGGTAACGTAACTTTGTTACTTAAAAGTTTAGTTCTTTTTATGGCACGACTTCTTTGTGAAATCTTTTAACACCGGCAATTTTTACAGACTAATATGACTTAGTAGAAATGACTTAACTCCTTTTTAAGAGTCCGGCAACGCATTTGCAATTCCCCTGGTGTTGCAGTTATTCGTGGGCGACTATCGACACTTTCCACCAGGTTAGCTGCTTGCTTGTTTGTCGCTACTTCTATAAAAATAGTGTATGAATTTTTAAACCAAAAAACAGCTAATCTATCAAAACACAACAGCAGTATCTTGGATTGTTGTGACAACATAAGAGTCGGATAGGCTGAGTATTTTGAAGTTTTGTACAAATTTTTATCTTATCTTAATTATCGATAAACTTTTTAAAATTACTATTTTAAAGTTTCAGTTACAATAAAAACTGGATATTTGATCGGAAAATACTTTTATACAAGTAAAATACTGGTATTCATAAATTAGACCCCATATACGGACACATCATACACAAGAGACTTATACAAGACCTACTAACGCCCTGGCTTCGTGCGGGTGATTTCTGGATCTCGACAACAGCGCCACCTACCGGCCCAATTATGAATCTAAACCATTCTCGAATCAACTTAATCACACACAAAATTTCATCTAAATCGGTACAGCCGTCATATACACACGGACAGAAGAATTTTATATGCACATACACACATATATATATATATATACATACACACCTATATATATATATATATATATCATCATCATCATCATTACAGCCCATCACAAGTCCACTGCTGAACATAGGCCTCTCCCAAGTAATCCCACAAACCTCGGTCCTGAGCCACCTGCATCATCGACTTTCTGCATATCTTACCAGGTCGTCACTCCATCTAGTGGGGGGTCGCCCTACACTACGCCTACCGGTACGAGGCTGCTACTCGAGAGCCTTTCTTCCCCATCGGTTATCGGTTCTTCGAGCTACATGGCCGGCCCATTGCCACTTCAGCTTACTAATCCGTCACTCTGGTTTTACTGCGGATATCCTCATTTCTGAGTCTTTCACGCAAAGAAACTCCGAGCATAGCCCTCTCCATAGCTCGCTGAGCGACCTTGAGCGTCCTCATACGGCCAGCAGTGAAGGACCACGTCTCAGATCCGTAAGTCATCACTGGCAACACGCACTGGTTGTACAATCTAGTTTTTAGAGATTGAGGTATACCTGATGAGAAGATGTGTCGTAATTTCCCGAACGCTGCCCAGCCGAGTTGAATCCGTCGATTGACCTCTCGGTCGAAGTTGGACTTACCTAGTCGGACTATTTGTCCCAGGTAAACGTACTCGTCAACAACTTCGAGCACAGTGCTCCCAACAACTACCTGCATAGGTGTGACATGGACATTAAACATAATCTTTGTTTTGTCCATGTTCATCTTAAGACCTATCCGTTGGGAGGCACTATTGAGGTCATTGAGCATAGTGCTTAAGTCCTCCAGCGATTCTGCCATAAGGACTATATCGTCGGCAAATCGAAGGTGAGTGATGTACTCGCCATTGATGTTAATACCGTATCCTTTCCAGTCCAGTAGCTTGAAAACGTCTTCCAATGCAGCGGTGAAGAGTTTCGGGGATATAACGTCACCCTGTCTTACACCTCTCTGCAGTTAGATAGGTTTCGAACTCTGGTTCTGTACTCGGATAGCCATCGTAGCCCTACTGTACAAACACTTCAGCACTTCGATATACCGACAGTCAAATTTTGCACCGCTGAAGGGACTGTAGCACCGCCCAAATTTCGACGGAATCAAAGGCTTTCTCATAGTCCACATACGCCAGGCAAAGTGGCAGATTGTACTCTTCAGTCTTCTGTACAATCTGCCGCAGGGTATGTATGTGGTCTATGGTACTGAAGCCCTTTCGGAAACCGGCTTGTTCGGGAGGCTGGAAGTCGTCGAGTCCGCGTGCGAGACGATTCGTAATGACTCTCGAAAACATCACGTAGACGCGGCTCAGAAGGGTTCGGTCTGTAGTTCTTCAAGAGAGCTTGTGCCTTTTTAAAGAACAAGACCACGATGTCCACGCCTCTGGAGTAGTGCCACCATGGAGGACGGAATTGAAGAGCTTCTGAAGGACTTCAAGTACCGGTGTTCCACCCGCTTTCAGAAGCTCCGTTAATTCATTCTTGCCTGGGGCCCTGCCGTTTTTAAGGTGCTGGAGAGCCATTCTAATCTCGCTTAGACTGACGTCCGGGATATCATCGGAATAGTGTCGGATAAAACTTGCTCTTGGATCGTTACTCACACTTGCGTGTGGCTCCAACGATGATGTGTACAGCTGCCCATAGAACCTCTCAATCTCACTAAAAATGTCAGGTATCCCGGAAACGATGCTGCCAGACTCTGTCTTCAGCTTTGAGAGTTGGCTCTTACTGGCAGACAGATCTCTGGCAAAGACTTTGGAGCCCTGGTTCCGCTCGATCGCTTCTTTAATACGAGCAGTATTAAAGTTGCGTAAGTCTCGCCGCATGCATTTGGAGATCTGTCTGTTCAGTTGCCTGTATGTTGTCAAATCTGTGGACGATTGCAGCCTCATCTCCCGTCTAACAGCCATGAGATTAAGAGTGTGATCGGAGAGTTTTTGTGTTATTCTGCGGCGGGTCTTGCAGAACTTAGCTCCGACCACATGGACAGTTTCCACGAGCTTGTCATTCATATCGTCCACTGCATTGCAATCTTGTAGGCACTGAAAGCGGTTGCGTAACTCGATCTGAAAGTTTTCGGGATTCTGGATTAGAGCACGAGGGGGACGGAGCGTTGACTTCATTAGGCGAGACCTCTCCAACTTAACGTTTAGGTCAGTGTGCCTCTAACCATTCGGCGATCGCTGCCAGTTTTCACCCTTGCGATCACTGAGACATCACTGAACAGTTGGCGTCTGGTCGTCATAATGAAGTCAGTCTCATTTTTGTCGAACCGTCGGGGCTCGACCAGGTCCACTTCCTGTGGGGCCGCTTCTGGAAGAAAGAGTTCATCATAAAGGGTCCCTCTTTCTCCATACAGTCGGCCAGCCGCTGGCCCCTTCGGTTCCGTTGCCCTACTCCAAATTTCCCTAACTTCAGCTCACCGTTTTCTCTTGTGCCTAGTTTTGCGTTGAAGTCTCCCATCAACACCGTGTAGTGGGTTTTGGAGGAATGCATGGCTTTGGAAATATCCTCATACATTTCCTCCACCTCCTCATCGGGATGTGCCGAGGTTGGTGCGTAAACCTGTATGACCTTCTGCGAATACCGTTTGCTGATTCTGAGTATCAAGTACGCGACCCTCGTCGACTCACTCCCAATCTTTACAACGTTGTTGACGAGAGAATTGTAGACGATAAATTCGACACCTCCTTGGGACAGATGGTCGCCCTCCCGGTGATAGAACAAGTTGCCGGATTCGAGAATCACCGTGTCCTCTCCCTCTCTTCGGACCTCTGATAATCCTATAATATTTCAGCGCAACTTGTCTATCTCTTCTTCCAGCTCCAGGACCTTCTCGTCAGTCCTCAGGGTGCGTGCGTTAAATGTTGCCAGGTCGAGTCGTCGTAGGTGGCAACCGAACCTCCACCGGAGATTCTTAGCACCCCCTGCCCCGCCGTTACCATGGTCGCCACCGTACCCAGGAATAGCGGGGCCGCCGGGGACTGGGGGCCGTCTATTTGTGTGATTGTTCATGGGGGTTATATTGCCATAGTTGCCACGCTTGGCGAGCGGGTTGGCAACCGCAGTTTTTTTGTCGTACAGTTGCTGTTATCAGGAAGATGCTGCTGCCCATCTCCTGCCTGTTTCCCTCTGTCGCCTTTTACGACACCCACGGGAAGATATGGGGTAGTGGATATTCTTAACCGCCACTACACGGCTATATATATATATATATATATATATATATATATATATATATATATATATATATATATATATATATATATAAGAGTGTTAGTTACATAATCTTTCTTATAATATTTGAATACTACTAAATAATATACTATTAAATAATACTCAGGTTCCAAAACTTCGGCGATAATCTCAATACAATATTAAAGAGTAGAGAGAGAGTAGCTTCAAAGGTTATTTCGCCTACCGAACCTTACATTATGGCAAATTCTCCTTGTTAGGAAAGAGGTGTCATTCAGCAGTAGACTTTTACAGGCCGATGATGAATAAAATTATTATTATAAGAGAGAATATATAGAAAATAAAATCGAATCGATTTTATTGATCGTCTACAAAACTCAGTCCAAATTAATTAACATGCAAGGTGGATGAAGATTTGTAACAAAGTTTGTCATTAGGGCATTTATGGGTTTTATTTGTTTTTTTTTTAATTGCTCTCAATATAATACAAAATATTCAAGGAACACAGTAATCAGTAAAAAGAGTGGCGGCACTATCATCGCACCACAAGCGTATGCGAACCGAAGCCTTAAATAACGCTATCATGGGGGTTATATTGCCATAGTTGTCACGCTTGGCGAGCGAGTTGGCAACCGCAGTTTTTTTTGTCGTACAGTTGCTGTTATCAGGAAGATGCTGCTGCCCATCTCCTGCCTGTTTCCCTCTGTCGCCTTTTACGACACCCACGGGAAGATATGGGGTAGTGGATATTCTTAACCGCCACTACACGGCTATATATATATATATATATATATATATATATATATATATATATATATATATATATATACATAAACCATCCTTTTGATTCATTCTGTCTATTGACGAACACCGCATCAATATCCATTGCGTATTCTGAAAAATCTAAGCATACAGACGGCGGGAAGCGACATTGTTTTATTTTTGTACTATGTTAGAATTGTTTTCGATGAGCATCAAAAATATTTGCAGTGTTCATGTTGTCCATCTGTTTGAGATTTGTTCTTCCTTCGTCTTCATCAGCCCGTAAAAGTCCTCTCTTATTGCACAGAGGATTTACTTGAATGTTCACGCCTCGCAGGCAGATTGACGTTCGTAGTACCAGACGTTTCGCACCTTCCCGCCGCCGGCCGCACCGTTCTGGATATTTTAAGCCTGACGTAATCGCAGTTTTGATAATATTGCAATCTTTCGTAAGCTAATATTCTATCGTAATTTCATATTCTGAAGTCGGAGTTAAGGCGTAGTGTACTTATAGAAGAAAAGCTCCAATTTCGGAATGTGAAATTATTTAATTCTTTTTTGAATTTCAAATTCTGCTTCTACTTTTTCTTAAAAGTAAATATTTTTATTTTAGACTTTTGAGTGAACTAAAGAATATTATACTCTCAATGTCGTCTAAATATGTACATTTAAAATTTCATCCCTTATTTTACCATTTAAGAGTGGAGTTTTCTCTCCAAATTTATACGGGGAAATCCCTGAAGTATAACCTATTTAATAAAAAAAATTATATATGATCTGAGGAGGTGGAATGCTCAAAGCTCATCCATACACACTCATGCGCCTCGCCACAAGGTGAGCAAAATCTCCTTTCTTTTCTCACTTTGTTTATGAGGAATCACATTAAGTGCTGACTCAGATGAATTTTTTTTAAAAGAAAAAAAAATATTTTTAACGCCCGGGCGGCATAGGAAAGATTTTTTCCATGAATTTGCTACTAAGTATAATATAGTTTTGACTACTGAATTTGGTACCGCCGCGACTTTGCTACTTAGTAAGAAGACTTCAGCGCGGTTCTGTTTTAAAAGTCTACAAAATTAATTAGGGTTTCAAGAAAACCTCACCCTGTGATTTTTTTCATAACGTGAGTAATCAGAGACTATGACTATGTCTATAATGTATGTACAACGAATGTGCAATGGCCGCGAATCAAAATTGAATTGAAGCTTTAATGTAGCTCGAATTTCGGTCACAACAGCGTCCCGTCTCAACAGTCTGCCAAACTAGTCACCTGCGCGGGACAGGACTATAGTGCGCAAGTGTGTGCGCAAGCCCAGGTGTATTCTACATTCCCTCACTCTTAAAGTCTGATGGGGAGGCAATCGGATACGACCAGGGAGAGAGATCATTCGCAGGAATAATCGTTTTACGTACTTTTTGAAGCACGGTGGTGAAACATCTATAATTTCTGACTCTAGGCTGCGTTCTTGACAATAAACTCAAGAACTATTTTTTTGGGCTCGATTCGGTTTTCGAACCCGGGAACTCATGATCAGCAGCCGTGTTCCGCCACAGGATACGCATTCAATAACACAAATAATAAAATATGTACATTTAAATAAATCTTTTATTTGCATGTGTAACGTCTATAAACATGCTGTCAATTGTATCATTCTGCTTTATAGTACCTACTGATAGCTTGACGGCTTTTACTTTAGTAATGCGTGCAACGATTGCGTGAAACATAGTTCTAAAATTACCTGTCTACAGTATTCTTGTTAGTATCGCAGGCACGTTGCTGAGAACGGTTGCGAAACTAAATACGAAAAACATGGAAACCAAATCTAATTTCTAACAAACCGCGTATACCTACATCATCGGAATTGAATAAAGATTATTCGGTGTAATTTCGTAGAATGATGCTTTGATAATCGTGCTCATTTTTCATGTTGACGTAGTTAGTTTCTGTAATGCAACTGTCAAAGAATTTTCCAATACGTAAAGTTAAAACTAAAATATCTAAAAATATTAGCGATATATATGCAAAATGAAAAACTTTTAATGTATTATTAGATATTGACTATATTTGATGAGAAATGTATGAATTTTAACTTAACTTTTAAACTTACAATTAATTTTAAATCTACCTTGACCATTAACAGTCTTAGTAAGAGATGCCTCACCTTTGACGCTGCGCTCTGTTTTCGAATTCAATATTCGATATCTGGCGTATGCGACATGCTTAAACTGCCGTATTTCGGGGTAATGTCTTAAGACAACTAGGTGAAATGGTTTCATGGGTTCTCTAATTGAAACTGCAAAAACTAAAGTACATTCAACCGTACCATCGTAAAATCCATTCTCTAGTAATAGTAGCTACCATAAACCATAGTATTTAAAATGTGAATATTTGTTTTTGTTCATGGTTAGTTTTTATTCAATTTCTCTGTCTTCTAATTTGGGTGGGCCTTATATAGCTGATAACTGTTATGCGATGATGGCGACGAATTATTTGAGGTAATAATACAAATTGTTTATTTCGGATTTGACGTAATAGATACATAAGTTTTTTTGTTATATTTGAAGTGAACCCATTTTTCAACTCTTCGGTCGATACAAGACTTTACAGAAAAGCGCATAAACTATGAAAGACCAAGAAAAATTCGACATGCTTTTGGACACAGGCAACATATTCGTAAATCACCGAAACGGACGCAATGTTTAACCGGCCGCTATATCTGTATTCCAAAGCGTCGACGAACGACTGAAACCGATTTCCAAGAACATCACTACTGGTAAACAAATTTATTCAGTGAAAACAGATATGTCTATCGCTGTTAAAAATACGATACCAAAAGAGACAGACTTTAACACCTAATGAAATTAAACTTACGCGTGTTTAAGTCTATTTTAGGCGCGAAAGTTTTATAGAGTAATATAACTTCGTACAGTCGCGTTCATTACTTTATTTGGGTTGGTTCAAAATTAAAGAAACTTAAAATTAATGATAAAAAATATTGTGCGTGTAATTGCGCACACACATATGAAGTAAAACTTCTTTACGACATATAATTCTTATTTTATTTTATATTTTACACAACCAGTTTAAAGAATAGTATACTCACGCAGCCCTGGTAGTGAAACGTTACATGAAAACGTGACGTTTTTAATACCATAAAAAATTTCTCTACTACGTCGATAAAAAAGTTTCACTTCAAAAATTTTCTGTATCCTAACTGGATACTAAAATATTTTTTTATTTTTTTTCTGCAACAGCTGCGAATGGGTATCTTCTAGTAAGGAGGATTCCAATCATCGTCAATCGTTGGCGACCGCAGTGTAAGGTGTTTTGAACTTTACGTATGTCGGAAACGATGTGTCAATTCTATTTCTACAATATTTTTTTAAGGAATGGGGGTGACAAACGAGCACACAGTGATGGTAAGTAAATGTTGTGGCACACAGACATCTACATTTATGTTCGATTAATGATCAAAATGCAGATTCGTGGTCACCCTTGTGTGCTAAGATTGCCTCGTTTCCAGTAAAAAGGGTCTCCGTTTCTCTACACTCAACATACGAAACACAGCAACATTAAGCCACTATTTTACGCTGGTATTCTGTGAGAGCGTGGTCCTTCCGCAGTCGAGCCGACCCATTCGTGCTACAACCATATTATAGCTGCAGCGTGGCTGGCTCTACTCTGTGAAATCACGTAACGGTAGCTATAACATTTTACTGGCATTTCCCATATTCACTGATTTTTGATACTTATGTTTCAGTAATATTGATAGTTATAAAGGTTTTTTTTTAATTTATGTTACTTTCTAAGTCAACATACTATCTAAAATAATCTAATCTAAAAGTCTCGTTATGTAATGTTAATCGACACTTCGTATCAGTGATTTAAACCGCTCATACGGTAGCTTGCAATAGCCACAGATTTTTTTTATGGTTACTTTAACGCGACACGTTTATAACAAGTGTCTGATTTATATAGAAGACATTGTGTTATCGTTAGGAGGGCAGTGCTTATACCTAACCTTTACCGCAGAATAAATAATATCAAACCTTTACTAAGAAATACCTTTTGACAGCTGTCACATTTATGGTAAAAATCGGTACCTACAACATTCGATTCTTAAGAGATAGCGATATCGATTCTTTTAATCATTTACAGTTTTATCTAAATAAATACCACAATAAATTAGAAACAGAAAAAACACAAAATTTATCAGTTTTTCATATTGCTAATTACTAGAGATAAAGTTGTATAAATTAAAGAGAAACTAGATTAAAAACAAATTCATTCAATCACTTTCACTAAAATAATTTTTTATTTTCTACAATAAATATTATAATAACGCCAAAAAATAAAAATAAAAATTGCAGTTGCAAACTTGTTTGCCAATCGTGGCAACCATGGAGTATCATAGTGGCAATTATGGCAAATATCCTCTATAACCCAATCTATGGTGGATGCATACGAGTATGTTCATGTCTATGTCTATGTGTGCAGCAAAGTTTGGTTGGTGTTAAGCCATGTTTCATCAATGAATATGCCGTTGTCCCAATTGGTTATATTTTTACTTTGCATTTATGGCCCTAAATAATTAATTTGTTTTTGTCAAATTTTTTTTTGTATCGGAAGCAAATTTTTTTTCAAATGGTTCTTAATGACTCTATTCATTCAGATTTCGTTCATTGTACATGCCGGCATCTTCTTAACTTACTAGCAACTTCACCTCATTAGGATTCACAGAAATTATAAAAAATACACTTCTAAAATTCATGATTCATATAATTTTTGCATGTCTAAAATAAAATTTTACATAAAGAAATAATAAATTAAAAATTGTAAAGGTTCGATAATGTAAATACATATATAAGTATGATATTGAAGCATTCAAGCACTACGGTAAGGTGCATAACGACTTATCATTGAAACGACGTCAAGCATAAAAGTTGGATATAGTAATTTGTTTTTATATTTTGCTTTGCATGAAAAATTCAAATTTTAATGAGTGATAAAGAATTACACGTAATGTAATGTAGATAAATGTATAAATCTTTGTTTGTACGTAAAAGGTTATTTTAAGTAAGTAAGTACGCTTGTACAAAGTTATTGCGTAATGATTAATGTGAAACGTCTATATATATATATATATATATATATATATCTATATATCTATATCTATATATATATATATTAGAAAAAGCGTTAAGGAAAAATCACGAAATAGCTTTGGCAGTCGCCTCTTCCAGTATTGCAGCGACGTTGCTGGATGGTGGTAAGGCAGCCAATTCTACATTTAGATTGCCCTTAAATATGATGCACGTAGAGATACCTATGTGTGCAGAGTATTATGCGGCAAGTTTTGAAAGAAACAAAACTTATTGTATGGAATGAGTGCATTTTGGCCCATAAAGAAGCCGTGGAGGCTGTCAGCAGAACATTGAGAGATATAAGATAAAATGGTACATTGATGGGTGGTGTTACAACAGTTCTTTTAGCGGGAGAATTTCTATAAACCTTACCGGTAGTACCGAGGGGAACAAGAGCAGATGAAACAAGGTCGTGTTTAAAGTCTTCATATTTGTGGCCTAATATTCATAAACTCGCTCTTAAGACAAATGTGAGAGTACTCTTGAAAGGTGATGCAACCGCTGGTCAGTTTGCACAAGCTTTAATTCAAATAGGGGATGGAGATTATCCTACAGTAGATAGTAAAGTTGTAATACCACCAAGTCTGGCCATAGTGGTAAAAACTCTTGCAGAGCTTACCGCTAATGTTTACCCAGACATCGTTAACATTATGATAAAACCCTTAGACTTAGTTGCTAGCGTACCATTTTGACTCCTAAAAATGACACAGCGGGTGACATTTCTTACGATCTGTTGCTAAAATCATTTGAAGGGGAAGAAATCAGCTATAAATCTGGGGACTCGTGATACATGTTGATAATGCAGTAAATTATCCCGACGAGTTTTTAAATACCCTTAAACCAGCAGGCCTTCCAGCTCATATACTCACCCTTAAACTGGGCGCACCAGTTATGTTATTGAGGATTTTAAAACCTCCACAAAAATATTTTAGAGGCAAAAGTAATCACGGATGTGTTGAGTTCAAGAGATTACGATTTCCCCTGAATATGATTGGATTAGACTTACAGAAGAGCTGCTTTTCTCACGGACGGTTTTATGTGGCCTGTTCGGGAGTAGGTGCAGCAAGCTGTCTGGCAGATTTAACACGCAAGAGCCGTGCCACAAATGTTGTGTACAAAGAGGAACTTAAATTAAAACCAACATGCCTTTTAAACATATGATTTATTATCATGTAGGCCAAAAACAAGGAAGCAATAAAAATGTCGTCAAAAGATACACAATATTTTGTGGATCCGCATGGAATTAGCGTAGAATGTGAAACTTAAAGGGGTATTCCGATTCCATAAAGTATTTGTGGTATGAACACTGTTTTCCCTTGAGCACATCCGGTGATTACTTCGGCCTTTAAGTTTAATTCCAACTCGCCGAGATAACATAACATTACTGCATCATCAACTTGTAATAATAATTGCATAAGCTTATAGCCTCTATATAGGTACGCCTTTTGCAGCGAGAAAATTTCATAATCTCTTAGGAAATCAGAAATTGTACGCGAATCGCGACCGTTGTTAGTTCAATATATCCTGTTGGAGTCTGAAATATAACGTTGGTAAAATTATATTACAGTATTAAACATGACAAGAAATATATATATATATATATATATATGTTAGCTTATTATATAATTATAATAGCTTCAACTATTTTCTTTTTCAAAACACAAACAGTGTCGTCTTTTTAATGTAGTTACTGTAAAGATTTAATTTGTACTACATGTTCGAATCCCAGTGACAATATTTTATGCAGAAACACAAATTATTGTCTCGGCCTGTCAAGCCTGGATTTAATCATGCAAACTTTCCCTATGTATCTTAAGCCTTAGGCCTAATTTTGTCGGATAAATGTAGGTGAGTACGAGTTTCGCTGTATTTTTGTAATTTTTACGGCTTCATGATAAGCTCAATTAACAACTTTTAATTGTATAACTGGACAATGTTACTAAGGCCAGATAGACAGAATTTAATGATTAGCAAATAATTTTTATATATTCGAATTATGTGTGGGTTTTAGAGGCACAAATTTTATCTCACATAAAGAATCCTAGTTTAACGCAAAACACCCCAAAAATGGCAATCGAAAAATTCTTACTAAACTTCAATAGGATCGTGGACGGGTAACAACATTACCTGCAGCAGTATCGGTTCTGCCCTCGCCACCAGTTTGGCCAACGTGGTGACTATGATCAAGTCTCAAGTCATGCATGCGTCCGGTCCACCTATCATCTTCACAAACCCTTACAAATTTTGCCATTTTCTTGAATTTCCACACGCACACGAACGCTAGGTTTAAAAACGGTCGTAATGTACAAAGATTTGTTTATTCTGTGACTCTAGATGAATGAATCAGTGGGACCTGCCGAAGTAACTTTTGCAGACTTAACTTCGTAAGTTGTATTTTCCTTAAAAATATAAATTCAAAATATTCACCAAATTAGTCACCCCACCTCGTAAATTTTACGATAAATTATTACCGTAAGAGAGAAATTTACGAGAATAATAACTGAATCAACTACTAAGGATATAAGAGCAGTGCTAAGTGGTAAGATAATAGGGAAGCTCATGGGCAAAGCCCTCGCCGTAAGTTCAAAAGTACGCGAGTACCGGCAACACCCATTGGGGCAGTTTAGCACGCGGCGAACTCTTCCTTGCCCTAAACCCAGAAATGAAAGGTGGTCTGTTTTCAGTTGTGAGATGAATGTAGGTATGTATGATGAATGTAACTTTCTTTACTTAGGATGGATATCCTTATGGTGGCAGCGTAAAATAAAATACACAATCCGTGGATTTTATAAGGTTTGACTTGAGAAAATGCCATGCTTCAAATATTATTCGAACCATCAGCGGAGTGAGACACAGTATCAAAAGTACCTCAGCAGTCTGCCAAGTGCGGTGGTGGAGAAATCTACATACAGCGGTG
Organism: Parnassius apollo; assembly: GCA_907164705.1. NCBI lineage: Eukaryota > Metazoa > Arthropoda > Insecta > Lepidoptera > Papilionidae > Parnassius > Parnassius apollo. The sequence continues at coordinate 1,271,639 of CAJQZP010000501.1, read as the reverse complement.
CTGGTGATAATTCGATGAAGATGAGAATATTAGATACCATTGTTTTCATGTTTGATAAGTTTCTTTAAACGTTGTCACTAAATTTATATATATATATATATATATATATATATATATATATATATATATATATATAAGTTTTTTTACGTGATAGAGCCATGCTGCAGTTATATTGTGGTTGCAGCACGAATGGGTCAGCTCGACCGGGATAGGGCCACGCTCTCACAGAATACCAGCGTAAAATAGTAGCTTAATGCTGCTGTATTTCGTATGGTGAGTGTAAAGAAGCGGAGACCCTTTGTACTGAAAACGAGACATTCCATTTCAGTCCTCAGGTCTGGCAACACATTTGCATTTTGATTTTTAATTGTAGATAAATGTAGATGTCTAATGACCACAGCATCCACTTATCATCAGGTAGACTGTGTGTCAACCTCATATTATATAAAAATATGTAACAGGTATATATGTAAATATGTATCAATACGGAAACTTTTTATTAAATATTTTGTATAGCTGCGATTAAAAGTTAAACATAATCTCTATATATAAAAATCAATTGCAGTCCGTTTGTCTAGCTAATAAACTCAAAAACGGCTCAACCGTTTTTGATAAATTTTTTTTGTGTTTGAATGGGTCCCTAAATGGCTTGCATTCACATTTGGACCCGGTAGGTTTGTCTATTATCGAGATCCAGAAATCACCCGTGTGAAGCCGGAACGGATCGGTAGTACCACATAAATATTTGAAAGTTTTAGTTTCTAATTTTCTAGGTTACAGAATAGAAAATTATCTTGAAAAGAATTAATATTTTATACAGTTTAGATATGCATACAAAAAACGAAAATTAACATAAACAGTAAATGTTCTTAGAAACAAAAGAAGAAAATAGACTTGTATAAATATTGCTTGTGATTTCATGCAAAGTTTGTTGACAGCGTCACATTGAACCACCTATGAGACGAGACTGGAAAATCTGGATGCTCACTGCGTGCGTCATCAGAAATCCGACATTTGCTGTTGAAACACAAGCTAGAAGTATTAAGTGGACCGGAGCTCGTGCCAAAAACTAAAAAATGTCATCATGTAATTATTACAAAAAAACACATAAGTCGTAATTTTTTAAAACTTTTACGATAAACAATATTTTATGTAATATAGTTTGAATGTACAACTACCTTAAACAATTAAGTATTCTCCTTCACAACTCCATTAGATTTTTTTAACTTTAACTCGAAGATGTGAAACTCTTTAAGGATAGAAGTTGGCCCAGGACTGTGTTTTGTGGCAATCTCTTGAGTAGCAAACTTGTAACGGCTGCAAATAATGACAATAATGACGATGATGTGAAATAATTGAATATCAGGATTCTGGCTACTAGATTGAATCTATGCCAAAGTTGTAAGGCGCCAAATAAGAGAGGATGACAACCTTAAGTGACTCACCGGGATGATGCCAAGCTCGACAGATGTCGACATTGATACCGCTTAGTTTGTACCTCGCGAGTTGTTGGTCTTTGTAAACTGAATATTTTGTTGACGAAATTATGTCATAAGGCTGTTGCTCCCTGAGAAGTGCGTATCATCTGCGAACCTTGTGTGTTTATGGCAAAATATGCATATGTGAACGGTTTATAACGATGCGAGTAGCTTTGTATGGAGGCAACGACCCAAGCAGTCAGATCTCAAATGCTTGGGTCAAAAATATCGAATATTTGATACAATATCAATATTTTGTAAGAGTATTATTAGTGGGTTCGAAAAAATATCGATAATGCAGCGTATTTTTAGACTCTATTCTTCAGTCGTCTGTATAATTTGCCGAAGAGTATGTATGAGGTATATGGTATTTATTACCATGTAGTTAGTACCTACGTTTTCGGAGCCATTTTCGGAAGGCTGGCAGTCGTCAAGTCTACGTGCGAAATTATTCCTTATGACTCGAAATCAGCACGTATACACGGCTTAGAAGGGAAATTGGTCTGTAGTTTTTCAATAGGGCGGTGTCGAATTTTTTGCGGAACAAAACCATCGCACTTCTGCTCCATTCCTCCGGAGCATACCGAGACTCCAAAAAAAATTTTTTTTCTTTCAATTTAGATTTTCCACTGCAATTCTATTCTCAAACGGCAGCTTGCCGTTTTTAAGGTTTGCGCCATTCTAATCTCGCTCAAACTTACGTCAGTGACGGAATATCATCGGAATATTTATTTTTTAATCCCATTATATAATCATCAACAGTTAACGAGTTGACGGCACGAAAACAATTTTATTTTAAACTTTAAATATATTCAAGTGTAATTTATTGGATATTAAACTCTGGTACGAATGGAATTTCGAGCTTAAAAAATATAAAACATGTACTTTAAACTTTGTCATTTGAATGTAAATATTATTGGGAAAGTGGGAAATTCAGAGAACTCAGTTAAAAAAACTACTTTTGTATGTAATCACGAAAACGTTTTTATTTCTAACTTAGATACCCGAGTATTACCTGTTATTTATTCGGTGTGTGTATTATTTATTGTGTAATTTTATTTAAAATAACAAAGCCTAAATTTAAGGCGATGGCTGACTCATCATTTTATATGCCATCAACTTCATTAATTATAATATAGTATTAAAATCACAATCAAGAGTAAGTATGCGCTATAACAGGAACATGACCAGGTTAGAATATTTTTTCAGACACAAGGTCATTTACATCACAAACGTTTGTATTTCGCGCAAATTTAATGTCGGCTTCAGCTGGGATTCAATCATAGGATCGCTGTCAAGATAATTATTCCGATATACTTTGAGGACCATGAGTTCTCTGGCATTTTTTTAAAGAATATTAGCAATGCTATGAACATTACTAATATAATAACCACTAGTGGTAAGCTTAAATTGCATGTGTTACGAGTGTGTACGCCAGTAGTCGGATGGTGGATTCGAACCCACGACCTTTTTGAGTTCGCAGTCCGCGCCCTGCCATTAGGCTACTGTCGCTTTTCATATTAACCAACTTCTACGAAACCTACAAAACAAGATAAAGTAATTCTCTCTTATGTTCGTCGTTATCACATAGCGATGTACAGATACCCAGCCTTTTCCAACTTTGGGAAATCCAACATCAGTGGGACAATGAGTACGAAATTGTTGGCTGAACCTACCGTGTCATTATAACTGGTCCGTTTAAAATTAATAAATGATGCACATTGGCATAAATACTATTCTTCACTTAGTTTATGCCCGTTGTTCAGGAAGTCGTGCATTTGTGAAATATTACCAAAAACATGTCATGATGCATGGTTTATTTGAAACTATTAACTTACAGATAAAGGGCGAATAAAAGTTATCACGTTTTATATTATATTTCCGTGTTTAGATACGTCGACTTTAACGTTGCAAATCACACAATTATTTTTGAGCATAACCAAATAAAAAAATAAATTAGTATAAACCTTCATTAAATTCTACATTGATTTTTAAGAAAGAATAAAGAAATAATACAGCTCTTCAGTATAGATTCTCGAGACATTGGTATTGGGATCAAAGATTGATTATAGCCGAACGTAAATCCTAAGAATGTGTTTTTTTTTTGTAAAATAACAGCCGATATGTTTCACAACTAGCCATATTACTTTTTGTTTTTGTTCATATCGTAGAATTAAGTACTTAGATTAAAAAATTCTCTTTTAAGTAATTAAAGTAAATATTTATTTATTTAGTTTATTTAAAACCTTTATTGTAGTAACCATAATGGTTTATTGTATTGTTACGAGCTTGAGGTTCGTGACAATAAAAATTGCCGGTAAAATTACCTAAATTAACACCTTAATTTACTTTACACAATTAAAGTTAAAACACTAATAATTTAAACACACTAATTCACTTAATTCCACTCCGAAACTTCGCTTGTTTCGCCCAAATCAACACTACCTCGATCGCATCTTGCAGCGCCTATATATTTGAATTAGCAAAGAAATATCCAGAATGTTCAAGTAAACACGCGGAAGGTACCGAGCGTTCGAGTTTCGACTAGGCGCTGTCAGTTGAGCGATTTGTGATGTCATTTTCTCAATGCTCCCCTCGCTCTCGTTCCTGACACTAGATGGCGCTAGTTGACTTATTCATGCAACACTGCCCCCTCCTAAGACATGCTCGTCACGAGCATTATCGGTCCCATAATAACGCGCCAAGCGATCCACGTGGACGATCTTAGGAGTCCCTCTTGCGCCTTTCTGTAACGGCTCCGCAATGTCAAGGGCTGTCCTATCCCGTGGTGCACCAACATTCTACAATTTTGGTGCTCCTCTACTACGTGTCCGAGGTCCCCGCACGGCCGCACAACTTGTACATGTACGACACCAATCCTCGACATCGTCACGATAATGGACCCAGTAAAACTGTTCTCGGACCTTCAGTAGAGTTCGTTTAACTACCAGATGGACTCTTGAACGACCATTATGGCACAACTGTAGAACATTCGGCACTTTAGCTTTAGGGACAACCATTTGCAAACGACAGCTGTCTCTTCGACCATTGTCCCATTTACGGCACAGGACTCCATCCTGAATCAGCAAGCTGTCCCATTGGGCCCAATAGCTTTTCGTGGTTGAACTCATCGCTGAGACGTCCCTCCACTTAGGCTTGGTAGCACGGGCCTTCATCCATCCCAGAATCGGCTTGATGTCCGGATCTTCCTGCTGTGCATGTCGTAGGTTGTCCTTCCATTCGTTGCTGAGGTGGTCCGTCCTGAGCATCCTCACGGATACCACCTCCTTACTCTCTTGCCTACTACAATGGTTGCAATCTTCAGGACAAGGTCTTCTTGACAATGCATCTGCGTTGCCGTGAGATGTCCCGCTGCAGTGTCTGATAGTAAAGTCGTATTCCTGCTGCTGCTGGGCGGTGCTGTTAGCCGCACTTCCTTTCTGAGACCGTTCACCTTCCCTTCCTAGGGTGTGCTTAGGGCAGCTGGACCGAAGATGGCCCCTTTCCCCACAGCCATAGCATCTAGGGCTGTATCTTTTATTGTGGTCGCGAACCGTAACTGCAGTAACCTTCCTAGCGTGAGGTGAACGATGATCCTGTCGCCGCCAGGCAGTGCCGTTAGCTGCACTACCCTCTCGAGATCGATCAACTCTCCTTTCCACGGTTCGTTTAGAGCAGCTGGATCGAAGATGGCCCTTTTCCCCACAGCCATAGCACCTAGGGCTGTATCCTTTGCTGCGGTCACGGACTGTAGCTGCTGCAACCTCCCTGACGCGATGGGAACGATGATCCTGCCGCACGGCTTCCACCTCCAGTGCATGGGCCAAGGCGTTCTTAAGCGTGACGTGGTGCCCGAGTCTCACAGCAGCTCTGACTTCAAGGTCGCGGATGCCGTCGATGAATGTCTGAACCAGGTTCCCTTCAATGAGCGCAGGTACAGACCGGTAAGCTTTTCGCACCAGCTTCTCCACCTCTAGAGCCCACTGCTGCAGGTTTTCGTTGATGCGCTGCACACGATCTTTAAGCTGCGCACGAAAGACGTGTTCCAGGTGAGCGTCGCCATATCTCGCCTCCAATGCCTCAAGGAGTTGCTCATAAGTCACTTCCTCACCGAGAGCTTCCAGAACTGTTAAGGCCTGGTCGCGCAGGCCTAGTGTGAGAGCAGTCATGGCCTGACTTTTATTCCAGCCGTTCGCCTTCATAACAGCCTCGAACTGGATTTTGTAGGCTGACCAGGAAGAAGTCCCGTCGAATGGTGGCACCTTGAACCCACGTAGCGAAGGTGTAATAGCTACTACGGGAGCTGTAGTTCCATCCCCCAGTTTGAGGTCGTCCAGCGTTTTCTTCACGTCAGCCATCACGTAATCAACCCGATTGTTTACTTGGTCGATTTGGGTTTTAGCTTCCTTGATTTGGGTTTCAGCTTCCGACAGGCGGTTGTCATGTTGAGCAACCCTATCCTTCACCTCCCTAATCTCTTTCCCGAAGTTAGCGTGAATGTCCTTCACGAGGAGCATCTGCTCTTCCTGTCGGCGGGCCTGTTCCTCCTGCTGCTCTTTCAACCAACGGGCCTGTTCCTCCTGTCGGCGCGCCTGTTCCTCCTGTCGGCGAGCCTGTTCCTGCAGCATCACCATCAGAGCACCTAAATCGGGTGCTGCAGATGGAGGAGCTACTGACGGGCCTGCAGCCGGCGGCTGGCCCTCCGACGTCAGCGGCGTTGCACCACCAAATCTTCTTTGGTCCGTCTCCTGCTGGCGTTGATTTCGGGTACGGACACCCTCCGTTTCCTCCTTAGGTAAAATCGGCATGATTTTATCCCACTTCTGACACCAATTGTTACGAGCTTGAGGTTCGTGACAATAAAAATTGCCGATAAAATTACCTAAATTAACACTTTAATTTACTTTACACAATTAAAGTTAAAACACTAATAATTTAAACACACTAATTCACTTAATTCCACTCCGAAGCTTCGCTTGTTTCGCCCAAATCAACACTACCTCGATCGCATCTTGCAGCGCCTATATATTTGAATTAGCAAAGAAATATCCAGAATGTTCAAGTAAACACGCGGAAGGTACCGAGCGTTCGAGTTTCGACTAGGCGCTGTCAGTTGAGCGATTTGTGATGTCATTTTCTCAATGCTCCCCTCGCTCTCGTTCCTGACACTAGATGGCGCTAGTTGACTTATTCATGCAACAGTATCTACTAAACATAAAAAACTTTATTGTACTAAACTTAAATACATAGGTATATGCATAATATGTCTGGATAAAGGTACCTACCAGTAATAAATTATGCCATCAAAAATAAAACTTGTAAAAAAACCAAGTCGCGCAACTTAGTTCTTCTACCGTAAAAAAGTTGTGAGATCCATGTAATACCAAGTCGGTTGATTTATTCAGTCCCTACTTAACATTTTGTTTTAAGTTATTACGTAATTAGCTAACCTAACAACATCTGAGTGACCATATCAATATTAAAAATCTTTTATGTTTTAAATAGATATATTCACTTAGGCCATCGCATGGAAACACTCACAAGTAATAAGGTATCTGCGGGTAATAAGGCCTAGCTAAGGGACATTTGAATAAAACGTGAAAATATCCAATTTGGTCTACATATTTTAATAAAAATCGTTGGATTAGTACAGTTTCTAAAAAGCATGAACGAAAAATTGTAACATTTGCCATAAACAAAAACAAAATTAAACATTTCTAAAAACTTTGCTAGTAGGCCTTATTTTACTATAGTTGGATAACAAGGCCTACTTCTTTAACGAACTAAATTATCAAAATATACGTAATATATTTCATATATGTGATCAATAATTACAAAAATGCAGCAATTACGACTTAAAGTTCTAACAAAAAATATAAACTTCCTCGTCTTACAGCACTGAGTCAAGTCGTTATTATAATCATGAACAAATTGGCAAACAACGCACTCCTCGTGATTGTCATCAGTGCTTCGGTTATGTCTCAGTAAGCGAGTTAGATGAGTTAGTATGAGCTGAGTTGAGAGTTGGATTTATTGTTGGGTTGAGTGATCTCTCAACCGAATGTTCGTCCCAGCGGCCAGTCTCCGAGGAGACTAGCCTATCTGCACAGTACAGAATGGAGAAGATAACAAGGTTACAATATTAGACTTTTAAGTACGTAGGTAAAAAGTCTAGACCAAACACATAATTCTATTTTTATTTTACATTGATCGGTGCACTATTACCGAAGTTATAAGCGTGGAAAGTTTAAGTAGATTTTTAAAATCTCGCCCGTGTCCGCGAGTAGCGCGTGACGTCATCGATTCCAGCGCGCCGATCATACGTTTGTAGTAATATTTCGTGGGTGAGTTGTTTGCCCTCGTGCGCTCTGGTGTTTTTAAGTATTTAATGATGGAAGAAGGGTTTCAAAAGGGTCAATCTGACAACCTTCCAATAGTCCGTAACATGATGGTGGCGGAATATTTTCTAAGAAACAAAGATTTTGTCGCGACTGAAATACGCATAAGAATAAGATAATATTTTTATAACCTAGGTACCCATTATTACATTAATACTTCTGGGTTTCATTTGCTAATGATAAGAATAGGTATAACAAAAATACGTAAACATTCCTTACCTACCTACTTACTATCTGCCTCTAACTAGTTTTGTTTTCTTATTCTCCTTAAGTGCACCCTAACCTTTTTGTAGTTTTTATGGTTAAAAAAATTTCCTGTTGTTTATAAAGAAATTTACTACAAATATATCTTCGGTGTGTAAAAATATGATTTATCTAAAAATCAGATGTTTTCAATATTAATAGAAAAAGGGTCGCATTATTACTATGATTAAAATCGTAGTTATATATTCTTCAGGCAAGGGATCAATGTCAATATTATCATCTAGATTAGTAACAGGATCGACAACATATCTATGCTCAATTTCCTGTGAAGTAGTGGCAATTGCATGTGCTACTGTTTCTGACCTGGATTTGGCATTTAGTTTTGATAGTAAACATCTTTGTGGTTTTTCTGTATACCGATTTTGACAAGCAAACTTGTGAGGCAAAACATCTTTTTTAAGTTTGAGGGGACCACCAACTAGTTTGCACTTCACGTAGTTTTCCATATCGTTTTCGACCTAAAACAAAAATACAAACTTATTTAGTCTATAAAAAAATAAGGAATCTCGTAATTTGTATTCCATCAATATTTAAAATATGGATTGTATAAACTATGTAATACATAAAAATAGGACAACACGAAAAAAAATTTAAGTGCTGCACTTCATAATCAAGCTTCTTCCATTATTTGCGGCCCGCAAAGTATGCAGGTTGAACAGCTCTGCGATGTGTTTAGTTTTTGCTCGAAATATCGTAAAAATATAAAAACGTTTGTTAACATATTCCATATCTTATGGTTGCCCTAGTCGATAGCTCGAACTAAATGGTGGGCGGGGTTAAAATGCATGCTATCTCAGTCGACATCACGTGCGAAAGAGATAGACGCTGTGATGAGCAGTAAGAAGCTAGTGCGCACACACATACACACTCCTGAGTGACGCAAAGCGACGGCGTCATCGCGTACCTACACATTGCGATTCTTTTTTGAATGACAACATAAACTCAAACCGCAATTGAAAGCTCCTTGTCGCAGTGCTTAGCAATGATACTGCCCTGGGGGCCGCGGTTTCGAATCCCGTACGGAACAAATATTTGAATGGCCTACAAATAGTTGTTCCGGGTCTGGATGTTTGTCCTTGTGCAATTTATGTTTGTAAACTGTCTCCACGATACTGGAGAAAATCCTACTGTGGGGATAACGTATTTTAAAAAGAGAAAAAAGAGAGGAAACAAATTGGTGTTATTATTATGAACCCAATTTAGTTGTTATTATGAAAGTTCTTATGTGAATTTAAGTAGATGTTGTTATTATATAATAATTTCATTGATTTGTTTTTACCTACTTTTTAACCGACTTCGAAAAAAAGGAGGCGGTTCTCAATTCGTTGTTTTTTGGTTATGTACGTTCTGTTCATGGGGGGTATATTGCCATAGTTGCCACGCTTGGCGAGCGGGTTGGCAACCGCAGTTTTTTATCGTACAGTTGGACTTGCCTAGTCCGACTAGGTAAGTCCAACTGTACGACAAAAAAGCTGCGGTTGCCAACCGACGGATTCAACTCGGCTGGGCAGCGTTCTTGAAATTACGACATATCTTCTCGTCAGGTATACCTCAATCTCTAAAAACTAGATTTTACAACCAGTGCGTGTTGCCAGTGATGACATGGATCTGAGACGTGGTCCTTCACTGTTGGCCGTATGAGGACGCTCAAGGTCGCTCAGCGAGCTATGGAGAGGGCTATGCTCGGAGTTTCTCTGCGTGATAGACTCAGAAATGAGGTTATCCGCAGTAAAACCGGAGTGACCGACATAGCCCAACGGATTAGTAAGCTGAAGTGGCAATGGGGCGGCCATATAGCTCGAAGAAACGATAACCGATGGGGAAGAAAGGTTCTCGAGTGGCAGCCTCGTACCGGTAGGCGTAGTGTAGGGAGACCCCCCACTACATGGAGTGACGACCTGGCAAGATATATTTTATTGTAGGTTATGCAAACATTAATGTAGGTACTATGTATTCTAAATAGATATTTACTTACCATAGCTAGTTAGCTATAATAGCCCACAGGCCACAGGCAACTCCCCGAAGTATATATATGCCAGCCAGTGTCAGGATAACCGCTTTTTCGACAGCGCGACTGATGTGAGTGAGGCTTTTATGTAGGTTAATTAAATAAATAAAAATATTAGTTTGTAAAATGTTTATTGATTGTTTGTGTTCAATAGCGGTTTGCAATATTCTCTTACTACTTAGCAAGTTATCAACAATAGGAATTGTGTCACTGCGGGGACAAGCACAAACGTCTATCAAAATAGTAACGTACCTAAACGGAATAGGACTAACAGCACAAACTTCCTTATAAAAGTCCAAAGAAGACGTCTAGACAAGGTAAGTAATTAGAAGAAAACTACAATTTACAGATCGATTGTAAATCAAATTTACAGTACGTCTGTACAATTAGCGAAATATAAATAAAATTTTGAATTATTTTATGATAGTAGATAACGCTAGTTGAAAACTAAACACTGTATGGGATTGACATCATTGAACTAGTCAGGTGGTCAGTCCAAACAAATAAAAGGCGAGATTGTAGAAAGAGATTCGTTACGAAACGTTTGTAGGCTAGGGGGCTTGGCCTGTTTATGCTATTGATAACGAAGGCTATAAAATATGTACGAATTAGAAACTAAATCCTATGTGTACTTATCTGTATTCATAACCCAATATCTGAGGTAGGTTGATGCGCTCCTTAATTTTTATATAGTTCGTATTATTCTATATTAGGTTATTCTATAATAGGTAAATCAAATCTAAACCAAAATATATACTATAATACCATAGCAAAGCTACTACTATTTTATTTAGTAGTAGCTTATATAGTAGTATAGTAAATTATATATAAAAAAATATGAGTATTTCTAAGGTAAGGTTAAATATAAACAAATATTTGCCAAGTGCGAATCCGACTTCCGAGCTTCCGTACCATCTTTCAAGATTTAATTATACATATTACTATCGATCAAAAAAAGCCAAAAATACAAGTTTCTTTTTCTAGTAGGAAACCCTTTAATTTCAAATTTATTTTTACTATTTGCTGTTATAGCGGCAACAGAAATACACGTTCTGTGAAAATTACAACCATCTACCTATTACGGATCATGAGATACAGCCCGCTGACAGACAGACACACGGACAGCGGTGGCTCCGTAATAGGGTCCTGCTGGTTACCCTTCGGGTACGGAATCCTAAAAAGTACTTAGTTGTCCACTCACATCTGTATGGTTCTTTCTTCAAAGGACCATTAGCCACCTGCCTGGTTCTCGTATGACATGACCAATATAATACCTGGACTAACCTCTCTGAGTTTGTTTCGGCAGATCGGGTGCTTCCTCGCAGTTTCATGTTTTTGTTGTGTTAGTGTTTTTTAAAAAACAACTTACAAAACAAATTTTATTTATCATTGATTGCCCTTCTTATATTCTTATGTAAAAGTAAAGTAAAGTAAAGTTACGTCCCACTGCTGGGCACAGGCCTCCGCTTATTTCTGAGAGGGTTTTAGGGCAAGTAATTGTACGCAGCGCTGCCCCAATGCGTGTTGGCGAACTTCACATGTCTTCGAAATATATATTTTTTTATTTCTCTGACATGCAGGTTTCCTCACAATGTTTTCCTTCACCGCCGAGCACGTGATAAATCAGCACTTAAAATTGCAATTAACAATTTCATTGGTGCCGGCGGGGATCGAACCCGGTTTGCTCGCGTACTGTGAAATTTAAAGCGCACGCTAACCATCTGAGCTACCACGGCTCTTAATTCTTATGTACTTACATAAATTACATTAGGTATATTAGGATATGAGATTTCTATCATTGAGTTATACAACGCTATGATTGTGTTATATAAATCAATGATTTCTATACGTAAGCACGATTATCGAAAATCTAAGAATTACCTATTCTAATTAAATTTATAGATAATTTTAAGATTTTCGACAATTGTGCTTATCAATGAGACGTTTTCATTAGTTGGAAAATTAAAGTAGTTAAGTACCTAACGTACTACCTGTATTGAAAGTTCATTATTATGTACCTACCTGTTTTCAATTTTAACTACATGTGCTTCAACAAGCTTATGGGTACATTTTACCAGCTATATTCATCCCGGCTTCAGCAAGTGGACACAAATAAAAGGAAGCAATTTTTCTAAATAAAGATGTAGATATGTAGGTATTACAACCATAAATAGATAGCAGCGGCTAACCTAGTGAGCATGTGTGAGTGTGCGCTGCGCCCCCCCCCCCCTCCGTCCGTCCCACTGATCGGGGAAACAATTTGTAGCGAAAGGCAAGATGATTTACAAGGAAACGGAGCGCGCGAAATTTTATAAACAGACCTTTGGGAGTCTGGGTGTCATGAAAAATGTATTGAATATATCTGTTCAAAATAAAATTATTTGCATTTTTGAACAACTAATCTATCCCTGTATGGTAACTGTTTTGCAATTTTCGTTCTTCTTATGGCATTTATTTTCGCCCAAAGATGTGTTAAAAATAGTGTTGAAATTCGGAATTTTCGACGCTTATAACTTTTAAACATAATCTTTTTTTACTATTTTGTTTCCATACAGGGCTAGATAATTATGAGACAAATTGAAATCATTTTTATTTTGTACGTACATCATCAAACATTAGAGTAATCGCCAGACTACGTTTGTATGGAAGAATGAGCGACTAGTGTACCCTTAACCTTTATATGCATTATAAACATTTTAAAATTTGCTGCAAACATAGGTAGGTATCTAACTTTACGAACTCACGACAGGTCATTGACTTATCTACATTACATAGGTAAGTACTTTACCCAAGTTTGGATGTTTATTTACACTGAAGTAATTTTAGTTAAATACGTAGGTATTAGGTATTGTTTCTTCTTGAAATTATGATCATTATGCGTGGAAAGGTTCAATGAATCGTTAGTTACTTAAACTTAAACACTGCGACTCGAGTAGGTAGGTACCTACATGCATAATAGAAAGCATTTACTAGCAATAACCAAGAGCTATCATGTGAAGGTTATTACTATTTGAATAGGTACTTACATCGAAATGATCCTCACAACAATATGCTACCGTGTTTGGTCCTAAATATGTGCTCTTCTCATAGCATTTGTCCATTTTTTTCTGATGGTAGGGTTTCTAGTTCTAGGCACATTAAAAAACAACTTTTCAGGTGTTTTTGTGGCCGTATTTTTACATTGAGGCACAGCACAATATTTAATAGATGGATATAGAAAATTGATAGCAAGTAGATCCGCGAACGACGGGCACATTTGAGCAAATGTTTTGATTTCCTAAGTGCGCGTCGGGTCGCTTGCACGAAGATGGAAATCGTGACATCATCAACGATGTCGCTCTCGGCCCGCGGCTTAGACCAAAAATGTTAACTTTGCGCCTTTATATCTCAGTCAGTTTTGAAGATAGAAAAAAATTAAAAACACGGTTATTCTCGTAATTTTTTGTAGAATTTTTTCGCATATAAAACAAAAAATGGTATTCTCCATTATAGTGTCTGAATGTGCAATCACAGGTGCACTATCTATTCCCTCGCATCATCAAATCGCAATCCAACACGGTCCGATTAGCTTGATTTGCTCAGGCGCAGGACCAATAATTTATACATAATTTAATAGCTTCTAATGTCAAAGCCTTAATTCTTCGGCACACTTTATCTTTGCATTGATTGTACAGCTGAAACCAGGCCGTTTTATGACTACGATATTAGTTTAGTAATAAACGCGTACGATTTATTTGCATTTACAATATTTTTAAATAGATATAAAATACATTTAAAAAAAAACTACACACCGAAATACAATAAAGCCTATGGTGAAATTTAGTAGGCCTTAATAACCGCCGACCAAGTATTTAAGAAAAACCAAATTTAAAAAAAAAATAAGACAATACGTTATTCAAATCTTCAAAATCAACAAAGCATTTATTCACACAGATAAAGATTGTGATTTTAGATAGCTAAGTGTCATATAACAAAACATATCTAAGATTTATATAGACTGATTTTTATTATTGGTCCAGTGCGGACGTATCTTATGAAAAATAATACAACTCTGGTGGCAGGACGTGGGGTAGCGCGTCTCTACAAACTTGTAGAGACATTATCATGTAATAGGAGTCTGTTGTAATCTCCTTGAGCGAGAGTGGTTATTATAAATACGATTTTTGCTACTTAGGCCTTATTAGTCGACAGGCCTTATTACCCGCAGGTACCTTACATATTATATTTTAGTGCGGTTGCCAAGTCAATCTATTTATTTCAGAGTAGTGTAAACTGAACAGTAAAAGAATTGCCGATAAAGCCAGTAAAAGGCAATATTCTGAAAGTACGCCTTTCTCATTAAGGGCTAATATGAAATTTAGAGATATGGTCATATTTTCGAAGGCCCAATATAAACCTGTTGCAGTTATTAAGAAGGCGCTCAAGCTTATTGATAAGATTTTGGTTCGAGTCTGAGTAACAAACATCTGAATAATCAGTGACAGGCAAGATGAGTGTTTGAACAAACATATACTTAGTTTTGGGAGGGAGAAAATTTTACACACAGCAGAGTGCTCTTAAGGTAGCAGTGACTTTACAGCTGACCTCAGTGACTTGTTTATCCCGGTTCAACGTTTTATCCATGTCAAATTACTATTATAAAATAGTGGTTATCAAATTACTTTTATAATTTTTTATTTTACACTAACATATCTTAAAATTGATCCATCAATAAATACTACTAATTAGGTTCGTGTTATTTTAATTTCAACAGTTGTTAATTGATTTACTTATTTAGTTCAACATTTTTGTTGTTATGTTTTTTAGTACCGAGAGTTTATTTCAAATTAGTAGTATTTATTGATAGATTAATTACATTAAATGTTAATGTAAAATTAAAAAAAATGTAACATATCAGTGCCATAGGCTTCTATTCCGTGCACCTGTTACAGCCTATTTCTTTCCAGACGTTAAAAAATCTAAACATCTAAAAAACTAATTGCTCAATAAAAATTCTAGAAATAAGAGAAAAACTGTGCCCAGCGGTGGGGCGTATTACAGACTGTTACTTTAGTTTTATTTCGATTCGACTATCCATTCTTCCTATAAAAGTCCAATGCTGAACACGGCCTCCGAGAAGATTATGCCGTAGCTGCTACGCTCAGTGGCAACCGCTGTTTTTTATGATTTTATAATAGTGGAAAACAAATGATACCAATTTTTGTCAGCATTTAGAGCTGCTGACAAGCATTGCTTAATATTTAAATCGATTGACAAATTATGGCTCAGTATAGATTATCGATATCTGATTGCACATATTGATCGTCTGCGTTTAGTCAATAAATATGAACAATCAATGACGGAGGATATGTAGTTTATGAAAACCGAAAATAACATGGGACATAAAATTCCGCCTTACGGCACACCAGAATACCAAGACTTAACTACTGGAAAGTCTCCTCTCCCTTACGTAAATTGATTGCTGGTGGTCGCGAAAATAAGATATTATAAAGAAAACCTTAAATATTATAAAGAGCAAACAAAAATATTTCTAAATATCATCCCACTTGTCCGAAATATTATATTCTATTATGATTAATCATAACGGCATATTGTATTTTTATCCAATTCTATTTTGGCTGTATGCACGTAACCCGATGACTTTGTTTATATGCATCCTAATTTGGCTCGCATTTATGTTTCGATATCAAAATTTCATAAACTTAATCAAACATAATATGTGTTTATTTGGATGTGTAGGCATACAATAATCTGCACCATGAAAGAAATTACATGCGGTTATTTGTTGCAGAAACTCACGTTCAATGATGCAACGGGTAACTAAATAGATCTTTTGTGTAGGTTGCACATGACAGAATAATTAATATGTGTAACATATAACGTAGATCAACTAAATTTATAGAGTGCGAATGTTAAGCTTCGAATGACAAACTAAACTGCGTTGTGAAAAACCTGCAACTTAGGATTACACACTAAAACACTTATCATTAAAATTAAAAAAAATTTACTTTTCGCTTGTATGTACATAGTATCACATTTTATGACTGTTCAATTAAAGCGTTGTGGGTCAGAATCCGCTATTCGTATACTGACGTAAATTAATTTTAGCACAAGTAGAGTGGATTTTATAAGAAGTACGTGTAACTATTAACTAGTGAGCACATCGACCTGATGTTATGTGGATGCTGTGACGCGTGGATACCGATATAATGTTAATGAATCAAAACGCAGATGCGTTGTCAACCCTGAGGACTAAAACGGAATGCCACATTACCATTAAATGGCATATCTGCTTCTCAACACTTAACGTATAAAGCACAGCAGTATTATGCTGCTATCATACGCGGGTATAAAGTGTAAACGTGACCCACGCAAACCTGAAAATTTTAAATAAAAATGCATTTTTATAATGACAACACCACTCTATGCAATATATCTTTACACAATCTGTCTAGCAATCTTGTATATCTGCACTGCTATGCTGCTATAAAAATATGTGTACCATTATACTCATGAGACTTGTTTTATTATCAGTGTTTAAATTGTACAATCTGATCGCGTTCTAATATGGTACTTCGAGCCGGATGTGATAGATATACGAATTATCAGCGCAAGCGACGATTTGTTGAATCAATAACTAATTCTTGGCAGCAACTTCTGACGACGTGTCGTAGAACTTCATTTTCCTATGAGATAGTTTAAATCAATACGAGGGAAAAATACACCAGACGACGAGTGGCACCGCGCTTTGAGACCCTTCCATTGATAACTTATAAAATTGATGTATTTCTTAGTATTTACATACTATATGTTAAAAATATTTTTATTTACTCATCTTCATTTCCGATAGCGACTAAACGTATGTTTCGTATCGTTATTGTGCATATAACGCTAAGTATTTGTTTACATAGTTTGACCAAACTGTTCACAGGAGACATAAGTAAATATTATTATTAGGATATAGAGAACTGGACTGCGGTGATTTAATATTACAAAATAATATATAAATGTGTTTATTTTACAGAACAATATATAATAAAGGAAAGAAGGTAATCGGAGAAGCAAATTTTTTGAGTTGCAGCCTCGTGCCTTCGAGCGCGGGTAGTGTGCGGTGGCCCACTATGTGTGATGTGATAACGTAAACAGATATTCATAGAGTCAATAGATGCAGGTGACAGCTCAGCTTAGCTCAACTGTCCAAAACCGTGTTTTGTTGTGTTCAGCAGTGGCCGTGATGGATCGTGTTATGGTAGGCCATATGGCATTAATTTCACCTCAATTCAAGGCTGACACGAAGACAACAAAAGATGAACGAATAAGCACGAATATAAAATCGAAGTTGGCACATCAGAAATATTTTAGTTAAAACGACAAGGAACAAGTATCAACTTATTAATTAAGATCAAAAAGCAGCAGGCCTCAGGCGGACTGTGTTCGTTCCGCAATCATATTCATAGCTATTTTTAACAGAACGCACCCGAGAGTTCCTGTTCCAGATTCCCGATATCCAATGGCTATAGCGTGTAATGTATAAATAGATCAGTGAAAAGTTAGAAACAAATTCATAGGTATAATGTTGGTTGGTAATAGCATGTTGATATAATGTAGGTTCTTTTACCTAATCTGTAGAGTTTATTACTGTCAATAAATACATAAATTAATATATCATAAATCATAATATATAGTAACTAACAATAAAATAAAAATAAAGTTGGGTTTAATACCACATAGAAAACAATATTTTCAAATATTAAAATTGTGAACAAGACCTAAAGGTAGTTCATTTCTAAAAAAGTAATCAGATAAAAGGTGTATGTTGATTCGGGATCAGTTATTAAGATGATAAAATTATAAAAGATGATAAAAATGTATAATTACCACATGAATAAAATTTTTAAAAGGTAGATACTTCATTACATTGCTGCATCACAATTTACCAACAGGTGAGATAGTACATAACTCAAGCAGTGGCTTATAATAGTTAAAAAATAATTATATTTATACAGCAAGAATAAATAATTATTAATGTTATAATAAAAGTAATGTACTTTAAAAGGCTTGTACTCACCATTTTTATTTTTCAGATACTTTCATCTCAGTGGTTCCATCTGTGAGTCGAGTTGGTTAAGCCCTGAAAGTTTGTAAAATAGCACCATCTATCGGTATTAAGATGAAATAATAGTCCGTAGAATAAGCGTTTGCGCCATCTTGTAAAAACTGTGAGCAGTGCTGAAGGCTCCACTGCTTCCCACTGACTGAACTCATAGGCTTCTACTTTCTACATATTGTCTAAAAATAACCCACGTGCGCAAACTACGAAGTGCCAGTTGAAACCTATTTTGATGTTTCGTATAACGGCGTTAGGTAATTCTCAGAAACGAACGTGTGCAAATTGTAACGGCGTTTAGTTGGTCGCTATTTTCGTTACCTAGCCGTTATTTCAGGATTTCATCGTTTGAAAATGCGATCTGTACATGGCAGACGCCAACAAGAATTGAACTTATAAAAGTGAAAGCCGACTTTAACGAAATAAAAAGAATAAAATAATATCATATTTTGAAATCGGCGCTGAGCTGTATAAAATTCTACTGTTCATTAAACTGGAAATCAATGCTTTTACATAAAATATTGCATCTTATGCAAAAGAGGCGTGATGGGTCAATCTGATCACACGGGATCAGAAGAAAAATACGTAAGTCACTCAATAAGTTTTGAGATGTCGAAATTTAAAAATGGAACTCTCCCGTGTTATATGTTTCTAAAAAGCAAATTTATTTAAAAATAGAACTCCATAAGCTAATTGCGCAATATTAAAAAAACTTCCATTAATTTTCCTGCAATGCATCGATTACAGTATATATGTTGTTGATTGTCGTCTGCTATGGGACTACTTTTGTTTATCCCATGCAGGTATCGGGCCTCGAGGAGTTCCCCATTACCCGGGTAATCCTCACAGCTCATATCAATGAGCCGGTCTTGAGAGCCGTACAAGTACGACATTGTTGGTAATCTTGGTTGGCGTATTGCGCGCCACCAGGTCGATGCTACCGGAGGGTCGGCCGTCTCGAAGCCCCGCGGAGTCCTGAGGATGGGAGTCGACGCAGGGCCAATCTTGCCGACAGGAGGGCGCTCCAACAGCAGTTGCTCCGGGCCTCCAGTGCTCTTTCCTGGCTCTAGTTGAAGGCCTGGTATTCCTAGGCAAAAAGTTGGCGTGTCTCGCACCTCTGGGAAGGGAATCTGCAGAAGGGTCAGCAACCTTCAGGTTCCGCGGAGATGCATCTCGACGCGGAGCCGAAGTCACCAACAGGCGCGCGCACCTGGGTGCGCCGGGCCTTCGGAGTTCGCTTCCCAGCGTGTAGGTGAAACGCAGCGTTGGGTGATCTTCATCCCGGGTGGGGTCAGGGGCGTCCTCAAGGCTCCACGCAAGCCGAGTTGGCCCCACCCACATCGCGCGCAACCACTGCGAAGCGACGCGCTGTACTTCTCCCACCCGGGCGGGAGTCGACGACCGGCGGACGAGACCGCTCACTAGCGCAGTCCGGACGAGACTCCAGTATATATACTACAGTTGTTTTACCCAGCTTTTCAAGCTGTGCGTGAAAGAAGACCAGAGGCCGAACTTCGTGGAATCATGCTGTATCACGATAACGCCTCTTCACATAACTCCCTTAGAACAAAAGCATTTATTGAGGAATCTGGTGTTGAAACTCTAAGTCACCCACCCTACAGATCTGACTGAGCTCCTTGTGATTTCTTTTTGTTCCCAAGTGTCAAAGAAAAAATAAAAGGCAAGTATTTTCAAGCGCCGAAGAAGCCGTGGCTGCCTACGAACACGCATTTTGGGCAAATTAAGATGATCGAGCGTTAAGTATTACCAGTATTACCCGGTATCGAGCAAATACGTCGTTCATAAACTCATTAACAGTGTAACGAACATTTGAGAAGAGGGCCCGTGCGACTATGTGTACTTATAAACAATTGAATAAAAACATAATATATATAATGCATTTTCACTAGCACACATTCCGAGTTTTGATGCAACGAAGAATCTATTGCGCTGACCCAAATGCGTGTTAGCTTGGCGCACTACACATGATATATATACATTTTTTTAATTTCTGACATTCTCAAATTTTCTAATGTGGTACTTTTACCGTCAAATCCATGGAAAAGCAGCACTTAAAATGCAACTTACTATTCCTCAAATTTTTAAGGGGATCGAACTTGGTTTGTCTATTGAGAAGTTTAAAGCTGAGTCTTTTTGTAGAATAGGAGTGACAAATGAGTGGACAGTCCACCTGATGGTAAGTGGATGATGTGGCTCATAGACATCTAAACCTATCCTCGATTAAGAAACAAAATTTTTATGCGTTGTTGCACCGCTGTGAATGAAGAAGAATGCCTCGTAGCCAGTAAAAAGGGTCTCCGGTTAACTACATTCGTACGAAATACGGCAACATTTTATACTGGTATTCTATAAGAGCGTGCTAGAAGTAAGGAGTACCAACTCTCACAGGAGAATAGTTGAATGTGTCCATCTGTAAGCAGTAAATAACAGTTCAAAAACTCTCCACTACAGAGCTAGAGTAACTACGGGTTATGTTAAATCGCCGTAAAAATTTTGAAAGCAATTAAATAATTATTGTAAAAAGAATTATGGTGAAAGTCCGTGCAATAAAAAAATTATAAAAAGTAAAATTGACTATAGCTACAGTGGTGCCACCTATATTTAACGCTTTCCTACGGACACTTTTTTATACAGAGTCTGTACTCCTACACTCCAGTCTTGTATGCATGGAGTAATACACTCCGTACTTCTATGTATGGAGTGTATACTTGTATGTTTTCATTGCACCACAGACGTTGCATATTACAGAAAGTGACATCTTTCACATATTGCTTGAACTACAAACTCGTGAGATGCCATTGTATTTATATAATTTTCATATATGTGGCGCTAATCTAGGCTTAAGAAAACTAACAGACGGCAGTTAAATATTTACGTAAATTTCATTTCAAATGGTTTCACACAGTCAGGGGCGGATTTATATATATATATATATATATATATATATATATATATATATATATATATATATATATATATATATATATATATATAGGCTTTTTGGCCTGCAACCCAGGGCCCTGTGGATATAAAGGGCCCTCAGCCAACGTCATTTTAGGCCATACCGGGGCCCTTGGGCACACAAGAATTTGGGGCCCTATTGGAAAGTCAAAAAAGTAAATGACAAAAATATTTTTCTGCTATATGACCTTATATTTATTATAGTTAAATGGGAAAAATGAAATAATATGTCATTAATGATCCACGACTTTTTCTGCCACCAGAGCGGCGCTACTCTAAAATGAATATTTGTCAGATTTTATAGCGGGGACGATAATTTCTTAGGAAAATGTAACCTTTAATGTTTCTTTCCTAAACTCTCTTTCGAAAAGGGAAAATATTCTATAACAACATCAATAATACGTGTATTCTTTTTAATTATTACATTAAAATTTAGGCTTCACTAGTCTAAAAATGAGGATCGTAACAGTTATTTGCTATAAAATTTAATATTTGTTTTTGAAAATTATCATATTAAATAAATAACTTTCCGTTAAATCTTTTGACGTTATTTTTATTAAACAGTGCGAAATGATATTTTTATCTCATAATCATAGATTATTATTAGGCTAAAGTAAGGCGACTGTACAGCCCGACAAAAACGTTTAGACGGCGACGAAATGCAAAACTACATATTTTCTACCTAGCAAATCCGTCAATGACACTTTTTCTGGCTCGGCAATGTGTGGCTTGTCACTGCTCATGGTTGCCAGATAGTCACAACGTCCTAATTTTCTTTACAATTTTTTTTGTCGGGTGTATTTTCCTACAATAGAAAAAAAGATTGCATAGCGTAAGCGAATAAGGCCGATGCCTTTCGTCACGGCCCCCCGGGGCCCCGTGACAAAAGGCCCGGTGGGCCCCGTATGCCCTTATGGTAAAGACGGTACTGCCCTCAACCCCTTAGTGAAGACAATGAGGGCATCCACGACTTTTCTGCCACCAGGGCGGCGCCACTTCAAAATGAAGTGTAATATTTGACAGATTTTATAGCGGGGTAGATAATTTGGTCTAAAAATGTAAAGCTTAATGTTTATTTCTGCACTATTAGTTATAATTTATATTTATTAGATTAAAAATCACATATTTTTAGAAAAGTAGAAAAATTAAAAGGAGTCAAAAATGTGTAAAGATTCATGAGGAATTCTTTTCGTATTAATCTAATACTCTAGAAATTGATAACTTTTATTTAAAACTAACTTCTCAATTAAATTACATTGTGTAACAAAAACTTCACTTCAGCGTCATGAGTATGGAGTGTAGAAGTAAGGAGTACAGACTGTGTATTAAAAAGTGTCCTTAGAAAACCGTTAAATAAGGGTGGCGCCACTATAACTACGGGGTAAATTTTAAAGAACGCACCGAAAAATATTAGTGGGATAGACGACTTCTTCGTGGTTATATTTACTAAATAAAATTATTTTAGATTTTAAAGCTACTGAGCAGTTTAGCAGCACACTTAAACCGTCGACAACTGCTTAGTTCATTTCATCCCAGTAGCTAGTCCAGCGCTGTTGTGGAGAATTTTTGAAATGTTATTTAGTGCTTACAGATGGCCACTTTTTCAACTATTCTACTATGGGAGTTGGTACTCCTTACTTCTGCACTCCATAGTCATGAGTTTTAGTGAAAATGAGGATGAGAGAGATAATTTTCGAAAATCGGCACGTAATTTATTTAAAAAAAAGTGGTTAAACTCGATACTATTTTTTGGAAGAAATATTTGAGAGGATATTTCTGAAGGTAAAAAAAAAGTTAAATAAGTAATTAACAAAGAGTTCGTGAGTAACATACGACACTAATCGGATCAAAAATAAAAGATATACGAGTAGAAAGCTAAAATCTTAAATACTAGAGTGTGAGTAGAATACAGTGACATAAACAAGAGACGAATTACTTCAAAATTTTCAGTTAAAGTAAAAAGAGTCAAAAGTTTTAGAGACACGCTAAACGTTGCGTTGGATAAGATAATAATTTGGATTTTGGATTTAAATAAAAGAGGATAAGACTTGAGACATATATAGCACAGAATAAATAATAGCATATAGCAAGAAATTGAAATTTTAATGGATTTGGAAGACAATAATAAATGGAAGGTGTACCTACGTAATATTATTGATTAATATCCAGATGATGTAGAGAACATTGCGGTAAAATGTCTATGCTTATTAATGAAAATAAACTTGTTGATGTTTTCCCAAAATGATTTACTATGTTGTAGATTTTTTTAACGTTGTCACTAGCTGTGAAGCGGAGCGCTCTTTCTCCAGGATGTCGTATATAGAAAATATGAGTAGATCAACATTGTTGAAAAATCGAAGAAATAATTCATCAGTTCTTTTCATAAAATGTGATTTAACAAAGGACTGACGATGTGATGAGCAAATAAGGGAATTTGCAGCGCCAAAATCTAGAAAATTCTTTATAATTTATTTAACGTAACTACATTATAACCTTTTCATTTCTTATGCAATAATGTCTTACAGTTTTTTTTATAGAAGAGGGGGCAAACGAGCATGCGGCTCACCTGATGTTAAGTGACTACCGTCGCCCATGATCAACCGCAATACCAGGGGAATTGCAGGTGCGTTGCCGGCCCTTTAGAAAGGAGTAAGCTCTTTTCTTGAAGGTCCCCAGGTCGTATCGGTCCTGAAAAATCGCCGGTGGTAAAGTATTCCACAGAGAGGTTGCTGTTTGTGTATCTAAGTCGTATAATTTTTTTTCCAGACCGACATCACTATAAACAAGAGTTTCTTGACTTGATTAGTTTAATTAATTTGGTAGGCCCCCAAGTAGTGTTACTCAGTGCCCCACAAATTCACGGTCCGCCCCTGCACACAGTGTAGTAGCAGCGTATGAGAGTCCACTAACCCATACAACCCCGAGACTCCGGGACCCCGGGACTCCGGGGCCCCGGGACCCTGGGATGTTATCAGAGGCGACACAAAGAAACTGAAACAAAAGGATGGGCAACAGGATTTTCATGCGGTAAGCAACCCTCCTGCTTACGCAATCATGGCAAATATTCCCTTTATTACGAGGCAATCTATGGGGAGGCTTATATCCAGCAGTGTATTTTGATAGGCTGTGATGAATAAACGAATTACTGAATTTTTAATATGCGGATATCATGTTCGAAGAGAAAACAGGGTTTTGCCAGCTATTTTCATCATCTCCTACACAAAGTTTCAATCATAGCGCACGAGAACACGATAAAAAGAAAGTTATCAACATCACATCACATCTTCATCTTGTAACCTCTCTATTCTTATACGCTGTTACACAGTGGTAGACACAGATGTCCGATGCCACCAACGTCTGAATAAACCATTAATTCGGCATAAGACAAGATAATGGTCCATCCCTACGCTGGACCCCCGGTAAATCCTTGTATCCACCACACCACAGGAAACCAGAAGACTTGCTAAATTATCTCAGTTCGCAACGCGTCTCTGATTCTTTTCAATTTACAAAAAAGTGATTGGAGAGCAATTCCGAGTGTACTTTTTAGGTATCTTCTTTAAAGTAGTTACTGATTGACATGTTCTTAGGACAACTCTTACTAAATACGACCTTATACCACGCATAACTAGGTGGTGGCTGCAAAATAGTCCTACTGAGGATTCCCTTTGCACAGTTTACCGCATAGAGACGGACAGTTGGTTGTTAACTTTACAAATGACTGACCCTGATATTTCTCGAATATCAAAAGTTCTCAATCCGGATAACGATGAGGAGTTGAAGGACATAAAGAAAAATTATGTTGTTAAGGTATTTTTGTCAAAACCTAATTGCTTTCTATATGCTTCGTACTCACACTCCATCGTAATATGAATAACATCTTCCACAACTCCAAATTTGTCACAGTTTGGTGAATTCACTTTTCTCATTACAAACGCAAATTTGTTTAATGGTACATGTTGGGAACGAAGCCTCAATGCTGTAATAATTTCTTGCCTTCCCATATTGCATCCTTCAAACCAAAGGAAGTGGGAAAGATGCGGTTGTATCGTCTTGTACCAAATACGTTTTGACAGTGACCTTTCATCAAAGTATTACTGGAGATAATGATTTCTTATATTTACGCGAACACTACACATGATTAAAACTACTTTTACGGATTTTATCGCGTTTATTTTTGCTTTTAATTACTTTTATTTTTAATTCCCGACGTTTCGGGCGCTTTCCAGCACCCATGGTCACGGGGGACTGAGATGACTGACGTCCCGATGTCATTATTAAACCCGGAGTACCTTCAGGTTTTTTAATTATTGTTTATGGTCCGATCTATGCAAAATGAACTGACTATGTCTTGAGGTCTTGCAGTGGTATGCTTGGGTTTACTTTTAATTTTATTGATTATAGGATCCCAAGCAGGTGGTAGTACCCAGCCTCCTTCTCTATTGAAATTAGGATGTTTTTTAATTTCAATAGCCTCACGTATCATCCTTGGTAGGAATCGGTGTTCTTTCGCGAGGATTTGTGGTCTATCAAATCTGATGTAATGGTTGGGGCCGTCCAGGATATGATCACAAACTGAAGACTTCCCGGAACGTTGATGCTTCACATCAGCTATATGTTCTTTTACGCGGGTTCTAATTGATCTTTTTGTTTGTCCTATATAAGAGAGACCACATTCACAATCAAACTTGTACACTCCTGCATCTTGTAGAGGAATATGAAACCTGACGGATGGTAGGAACTGACTAATCTTCTTCGGCGGCTTGTAGAATGTTCTAATAGAAGCTCGCTTCAAGATATAGCCAATCTTGTCTGTGACACCTCTGACATATGGTAGTACAGCAGGCACACGCTCGACTGTGGCCGGCTTCACTCGGTCACTGTGACGTAGGCGCGGGACCCGAAGCTTGTTGTGATGCAGAACTTGCTTCACGCGTGCTGAAGCTCGGCGGCCAGGTGTTTGCTGTCACAGATCTCTCGTGCTCTCTGTAACAAAGATTTGCCCACGGTAGCTAACTGTGAAGGATGGTGGTGAGATTCACCGTTTAAATATCGGTTTGTATGGGTCTTTTTCCTATACACAGTGTGAACAATGGTGTTATTAGGATTTCGGATGACTAACACATCTAGGAAAGGTAAAGAATTATTTGCCACTAACTCCATAGTAAATTGAATTTTAGAGATTATGGAATTAAGATGTTCTAAAAATGCAGTTACTTTGTCTGATGGTAAAATTGTGAAAGTATCATCTACGTACCGCTTGTAGATCCTTGGTGTAACAGGTGCAGTAAGGAGGGCTTTCTCCTCAAAGTCTTCCATGAATAATATCGGCGACAATGGGAGATACAGGTGAGCCCATCGCAACACCATCTACTTGTTTGTAAAACTCTTCCTTCCACAATAGATAGCCAGATGTAAGGCAATGTCTTAGTAATACTGCATATCCTGCTGGCATGTTATTTTCCTCTAGTTTCCTAGTTATAATTGAGATGCAGTCTTCAACAGGTAGGCATGTAAATAGAGACTGAACATCAAAACTGACCATGGTTTCATTGTCAGTAAGATGTAGGTCTTTTATCTCACTGACAAAATGGTATGAATCCTTAGTGTATGCTCTTGTGTATCCTCTGAGTAGTTATAATATTTTAGCTCAGTGTTGAGCCAATCTGTAAGTTGGCGAATCAATCTGACTCACTATTGGACGTAATGGAGCATTCGGTTTGTGTATTTTTGGTAACCCATACAACTTCGGTGGTTTGGAACATGAAGGTATTATCGAATTAACGTCCAGATTCAATTTCTCGGAGTATTTCTTAATTAGATCGCTAGTTGTTTTAAGCGAATTAGTTGTAGGGTCTGTTTTGACCTTTCGATAAGTAGTTTCATCCGACAAAAGTTGTTGTATTTTAAAATTGTAATCTGACGTATCCATTATAACCGTAGAATTACCTTTATCTGCGCGGAGAATCGTAAGCTCTGGTCTGTTGCGTAAGTTTTTCAACGCGTTAAATTCATTTTTGGGAAGATTTAATTTCGGCGCTGAACTTCGACGTAACATAGACGAGATACCTTTTTCTAAAACTTTTATTGTGGGTTTTCTAAAACTTTTATTAGAAAAAGGTATTAATTTCGCCATAACACCGCGAAAAATACCGTACGAGGACATTATCTGTAGTGTTGAGGACTGTCTGTATAAAAATAATATTGGTAATGAAGATTTAGAGGCCATACGTTAAGACATCTGACTGACGTCCCGATGTTACTGTTAAACCCGGAGTGGGTTTAACAATGACATCGGGACGTCAGTCATCTCAGTCCCCCGTGACCATGGGTGCTGGAAAGCGCCCGAAACGTCGGGAATTAAAAATAAAAGTAATTAAAAGCAAAAATAAACGCGATAAAATCCGTAAAAGTAGTTTTAATCATATTACTGGAGAGTTGATGACAAATTGCGTCTCGTAGTTCCCCGAAGTGCACGTTTCCATATATATCGGTTCAATCATGACGATATAGGTCGTTTAGGAATAGCAAAGACCACTAAGCTAATTCAATCACAATTCTGGTTCCCTAAAATGCGCCGGTTTATAAAAAAATATGTAGGGTGCTGTTTAGAGTGTGCGTACAATAAGAACAACGCTGCTAAACAAAAAACGGGTCATTTGTTTCCTATTGAGAAGGTTGAAATTCCTTTACACACAATTCATATAGATCATCTAGGTCCCTTTGTGAAGAGCAGGAAGGGGAATGTTTACATATTAACTGTCGTGGATGCTTCTACGAAATATGTATTTGTAAAGCCCGTGAAAACCACAAAAACTAAAAGTACGCTCAAGGTTCTTGAAAATATTGTTTATGATTTTGGACTACCGTCCAGAATCATATCTGATCGAGGAACATCATTTACCTCCAAGGCGTTTAAAAGATTCTGTGATTCTCACGGAATAAAACTTGTTCTAAATGCCGTCGCGTGTCCCAGAGCGAACGGCCATGCTGAAAGATTCAATCAGACGATACTAGACGCTTTGACTAAGTATAACGCAGGCAGTGACGAACGTGACTGGGACACGTATACGGGAAAAATACAATGGGGCTTAAACACCACTATCAATAGCTCAACCCAAAAGACTCCGTCGGAAGCCTTGTTCGGTATCAAACTCCGTGAAAGTATTTCTAACAAACTCAATATTGATACTAAACTTGAGAATTTGAGAGAGTTGAGAAACGAGATCAATACCAATATCAGAATTGATCAAGGCAAACAAAAAAGTCAAATCGATATGATGCTGGACGGGCTCCCGCCGTGGTTTATAAGGAGGACGATTTGGTTAAAATATAACGAGGATCTTAAGGCCATAACCCTAGCGAAGACCTTGAGCGTTCGGTCCGCCGACTCTCGCTACAATATATCGCGTAAGAAATCTGCAAGACGCCACCTACTGGTACGAACGTAGTATTATTTTTTCTACGTCTATGAACTATTTTATGGAAATAGACACGGCAGACAATGATAAACGTGTTTTAATTTTCTTTATTCGGTATATTAGTTGCATTATAATAGAATTATGTATTCTCACATATCATCTAATTAATAAAAGTGACTATTTTGATTATTTAAACTATATACTATACCTCTAATATTGAATTAGCTTTTTATAGTGTAAATTATAATATTTGTCGAAATGTTAATTATGGATTCGAACTTTACATGCTAATGGTGCTTCATTTTTGTTATTTTCATTTACTTACATATTGAAAATATACTTGAATAGTAGGTATTATTATTTTATTTAGCTACTGAATTTTAGGATATGTTTTACCTTGAGGTCAAATATAATTTTGAGGAGCAATAGTTATTACTAATCTTTTATCTGCTATTCCTTATTTAGGAACAATATTAATAAACTGAGTTTGAGGGATATTTACTGTTTATAATGCTACATTTATTATTTTAATATTTACCAACTGGGTAGGTACTAGTAACTAAATAGATATTTTTTATAGGTTTATAATTTTATAGGTAGTAACATATTAAAATAATAAGTTATTTAGGATATTTATGTAAAAATACAGGTTATATTATTTTCTAACTACATTCACGCTTGCGCATATAAAACCGCGGAATTTCACTAGTTTTATTATCAAAATAATAATTGACAACCCTACCCTAAGTTTGCCTTGATTTTACCAACTCAAACTCATTTTAGAAGATCAAAAGATAGAGAGAAAGATAGGAGACAATTTTTTATTTAATATGGTTCATCAAATCCGTAAAAATAATTTAAAATACTCGCACAATAAAATTTTGAAGTGCAGTTAAAGTATCTGCGACCAACATTTACACAATTCTGACGTTCACAGACGTTTCACAACTTTTTGACAGAACCAAAAGTAAGCGCTGGCGTGCGACAAAAATTGTACCATAAATAAAATAGAGTCTAGCTCGAGGGGAGAGGAGCCGTGGTTGCTCAGATGGTTAGCGCTCGCTGAAATTTTCACAGTGCGCGAGAGAACCGGGTTCGATCCCCGTCGGCACCAATGAAATTGTAATTGCAATTTTAAGTGTTGATTTACCACGTGCTCAGCGGTGAAGAAGTGACTACCGCCGCCCATGATCAACTGCAACACCAGGGGAATTTCAGGTGCGTTGCCGGCCCTTTAGAAAGGAGTAAGCTCTTTTCTTGAATGTCCCGAGTTCATATCGGTCCGGAAAAATTGCCGGTGGTAAACTATTCCACAGAGAGGTTGTACGCGGAAGAAAACTCCTTTTGAAACGTACAGTGGTGGACCGCCAAGCATTCAAATGGTGTGGATGGTATCGGGACGTTTGCCGCGTAGTGCGTTCACGAAATTTGGCGGCTAGGATTAATCCGAACAATTCCTCAGAGCACTCTACATGGTATATGCGAAAGAAAATGCAAAGAGATGCAACATCTCTTCGCAGTGCCAGTGAATCGAGCCGATCGCAAAGCACTCGGTCGTCGACGATTCGAGCCGCTCTGCGCTGAATGCGGTCAAGTGGAAGGAGCTGGTACTGGGGAGCTCCAGCCCAGAGATAGGAACAGTGCCTTGAAACTGAGGAGATACGACAAAGAGGTTCTTTTTAGCGGTTAACGCTCAAACTTGTGTCTTCTGGGGGTTAAACTGGTCTAGATTTAGTCGCCCCCAATCCGAGACTCTGTTCAGCAAAGAATCGACTTCAGACACAAGTTTGTCCCGGCACTCGGAGACGTCTTCCCGAGAAATATTGGCTCGGCCGGTGTAAAGAGCATCACCAGTGCTGTCATCTGCATAGCAATGAATGTTACGCGTTTGCAACATATCATTGATATGCAGAAGAAAACCAACGGCCAATGCCTCCCCGTTGGACTCTACTGCCTCCGCCCATCTGTGAGTTAGGTAGACCAGAAGACCACCAGCTGACCGACCACGGCGAAAACCGTATTGGCGGTCACTAATCTGCTGGTGATCCTCAAGGTACCTCATAAGCTGGCAGTTTACAATGGACTCCTATGTTTTGGAAGACAAGGAAGTGATGGCGATAGGCCGGTAGTTGGATGGGTTTGAGCGGTCGCCTTTTTTAGGGATCGGGTGGACGAAAGCCGTCTTCCATGATTTTGGGAAAACCGGTGCAAACTCTGGAGCACACGTCCTCAGCACAACTGGGGGGATTCCGTCAGGCCCACTCGACTTGTGGATGTCCAGGGAGTGGAGTGCTTTGCAAACCGAGCGCTGTGTGAATTGCACTTCCGGCATAGAGCACTCACACCGCGGGATGGTCGGTGGTGTACTCCCCCCGTCGTCGAGAGTCCAGTTGAACGCAAAGAAAGAGCCTAGAAGATCGGCTTTCTCCTTTGCGGTATGGGCCCGTGAGTCGTCCTCCCTGTGCAGAGATGGAAGAGATGGCTGACAGAAATTCCCGTGGACAGCCTTGGCGAGAGACCAGAATGCACTGTTTCTAGAAGGAGGGGGAACTAGTTTCTCGCCAATTCTGCCTGTGTGCTCTGACTTTGCCTTGGCAATGACTCTTTTGAAGGACCTAGAGGCGGAATTATACTTCTTTTTTAGAGCGCTGGTCTTTACATCCCGGGACGCTGATGCGTCAGCCCAGGCTTGGTAGTACTCCTGCTTATAGCATGATGCTATTTTACAGGAGTGACCAAATCATGGGTGAGATTTGCCATCAATGGGCACCACAGAGGAAGGAATAAAAAGTTCCATACCCTGAAGTACCACATCATCGACAGAATCCGTGGCTGATGTGAAGAAAACGCTGGACGATCTCAAACTGGGTGATGGAACTACAGCTCCCGTAGTAGCTACAACACCTTCGCTACGTGGGTTCAAGGTGCCACCTTTCGACGGTACCTCTTCCTGGTCAGCCTACAAAATCCAGTTCGAGGCTGTTATGAAGGCGAACGGCTGGAATAAACGTCCGGCCATGACTGCTCTCACACTAGGCCTGCGCGACCAGGCCTTAACAGTTCTGGAAGCTCTCGGTGAGGAAGTGACTCATGAGCAACTCCTTGAGGCATTGGAGGCGAGATATGGCGACGCTCACCTGGAACACGTCTTTCGTGCGCAGCTTAAAGATCGCGTGCAGCGCATCAACGAAAACCTGCAGCAGTGGGCTCTAGAGGTGGAGAAGCTGGTGCGAAAAGCATACCAGTCTGTACCTGCGCTCATTGAGGGGAACCTGGTGCAGACATTCATCGACGGCATCCGTGACCTGGAAGTCAGAGCTGCTGTGAGGCTCGGGCACCACGAGACGCTTAAGGACGCCTTGGCCCATGCACTGAAGGTGGAAGCCGTGCGGCAGGATCATCGTTCCCATCGCGTCAGGGAGGTTGCAGCAGCTACAGTTCGCGACCGCAACAGAGGATACAGCCCTAGGTGCTATGGCTGTGGGGAAAGGGGCCATCTTCGATCCAGCTGCCCCAAGTGAACTGTAGAAAGGGAAGTTGATCGATCTCGAGAGGGTAGTGCAGCTAATGACACTGCCTGGCGGTGGCAGCAACATCATTCCCCTCACGCTAGGGAGGTTGCAGCAGTTCGCGACCACAATAAACGATACAGCCCTAGATGCTATGGCTGTAGGGAAAGGGGCCATCTTCAATCCAGCTGCCCTAAGCGAACCCTAGAAAGGGAAGGTGAACGATCTCAGAAGGGAAGTGCGGCTAACATCACCGCCCAGCAGCAGCCGGGATACGACTTTACTATCAGATATAGCAGTGGGAAATTTCATGGCAACGCAGATGCATTGTCAAGAAGACCTTGTCCTGAAGATTGGAAACATTGTACTAGGCAAGAGAGTAAGGAAGTGGTATCCGTGAGGATGCTCAGGACAGACCACCTCAGCAACGAGTGGAAGGACAGCCTACGACATGCACAGCAGGAAGATCCGGACATCAGGCCGATTCTGGGATGGATGAAGGCCCGTGCTACCAAGCCTAAGTGGAGCGACGTCTCAGCGATGAGTTTGACCACTAGAGGCTATTGGGCCCAGTGGGACGGCTTGCTGATTCAGGATGGAGTCCTGTGCCGTAAATGGGACAGTGGTCGAGGAGACAGCTGTCGGTTGCAAATAGTTGTCCCTAAGGCTAAAGTGCCGAATGTTCTACAGCTGTACCATAATGGTCGTTCAAGAGTCCATCTGGGAGTTAAACGAACTCTGCTGAAGGTCCGAGAACAGTTTTACTGGGTCCATTATCGTGACGATGTCGAGGCTTGGTGTCGTACATGTACAAGTTGTGCGGCCGTGCGGGGACCTCAGACACGTAGTAGAGGAGCACCGAAATGGTACAATGTTGGTGCACCATGGGATAGGACAGCCCTTGACATTGCGGAGCCGGTACAAAAAGGCGCAAGAAGGACTCCTAAGATCGTCCATGTGGATCGCCTGGCGCGATATTATGGGGCCGATAATGCTCGGGACGAGCATGTCTTAGGTGGGGGCAGTGTTACGCGCCGAAGTCGACGGCACAAGCGCCATCTAGTATCGAACAGAAGAACTATGCTTCTGGAAGCTGACTCTCGAACTTTCGGCGCTTTGTCGATCGGTGCGCGTATTTACTTGAATGTTCTGGATGATTCGGTACTAATGTGTATTTATAGGCGTTGCAAGGTGAGATCGCGGAAGTATTGAAGTTGGCGAGACAAGCGAAGCTTCGGAGCGGAATAAAGTGAATCAGTGTGATTAATTATTAGTGTTTTTAACTTTAATTAGTGTAAAGTGAATTAAAGTGTTAATTTAGGTAATTCTATCGGCAATTTTTATTGTCACGAACCTCAAGCTCGTAACAATACTTTGACTTTTACTGGATGGATCAAACTCCCGAACAATATTATTTAGCTGGTTACTATTCTGTCTTTGAGAATACTTGTTCTTATTTAAAAATGAAATCAGCTTGGCTACCTTGTCAGCGGAAAGTGCTGTATCTGCATCCGATGAGGGTACCTTGAGAGGTGAAGGTGTACGATTCTCTGGACGCACCTCCACTCCAGTGTTCACCTCCTCGATGACTCAAGACGCCATCGCAGCTACGTCAAGACCTCTTCGTTTTCGTAGTGCAGGCGATGGAATAAAAGTACTTTTTCGCTTCCTCTTGCGGTTTCTAGGCCAATCCGGATTCATCCTCGAAAAGAAGATCAAGCATTAGATTTTTTAACAATAAAGCTCATATTCACTCAAGTCAGATTCCCTGGAATTCTTTTGTTTTGAGGACTGTGGGATGACCTAATCTTAGTCTTGAGGCATTAAGTTTCTTAATATTTCTGTTTATTATTTAGTTAAGTTTTCTGATATTTTATTTTTATTACCCTTTTGTGAAGAAATGTATCATTAAAATTAATAATGATGAGAGTTGTATCATAATATAAAGGAATTTATCTCATTAAGAAGAACAAGATACATTCAAATCAAACGGACAAGCACCCAATTAAAAGGGTTAGGAAGATTTTTTTTTTTCAATTGAGGCGTCAGTGTATCGTTCACACCTCTGCCTTTCCAGATACCGGTGCAAAAATTCAAGTATGCAAAAAATAAGAAATAAGAAAATTAATGAAATTTTACCTAGTGGGTGATGCACATGATCACTTACGGACTCACATGACCCTTACTAGAGGGGCACATGGCCACAAGGACACACTTGGCCATTACTGAGGCGCACATGGTCACAAGGACGCACTTGGCCCTTACTCGGGGAACACATGGCCACAAGGACGCACTTGGCCCTTACTAGAGGCACACCTGGCCACAAGGACACACTTGGCTCTTACTAGAAGCACACATGGCCACAAGGACGCACTTGGCCCTTGCTAGGGGCACACATGGCCACAAGAACACACTTGGTCCTTACTAGGGGCAAACATGGTCACAAGGACACACTTGGCCCTTACTAGAGGCACACATGGCCACAAGGACGCACTTGGTCCTTACTAGATACAATTCCCTTATGACATACTTGACACTACCAAAAATATTTACAAAACTTAATAAATTACTAGTACTTTTCTACCGACTGATAAGTACGATAAGTAATACAAAATACAATCGCAGTAGAACACTATTGAGGAGTAGCCTCAACCAAGCGCTCAAACGAGATGCACCTTAGTATATCGCTTCTTTGAAATGGAATTGTTGAAGAGTTGCCTTAACCAAACGCCATTTCGTAAAAGTATAAAAAGTGTAGGCAACAAAAAAGACTTTAGCTAATACAAAATACATCGCAGTAAAACGCTATTGAGGAGTAGCCTCAACCAAGTTTCTAACGGGCGATGCATTTCAGTATATCGCTTGTTCGAAATGGAATTGTCGAAGAGTTGCCTCGCCCAAATGCCATTTCGACAAGAGTTAAAGGTGTACGTAAGTAATACCTATATCTACTAACAAATGCTATTATCCCCGTAGCGAACACTATCAAGGAGTCGCCTTGACCAAATGTTCACTTGCGAACCAAAATGCTATTTCTATCAACTACTAGTAATTCAAATCGATAGCGTGGCTTTACAATGTAACACTAGCCGGGCACATTATCGGAGAGTTACCCCGACCAAAATGACCCCAAACCGTGTACACTGTGCCACGAAATCCGAAGTAACATTTCTATTTTGTCGCAAAAAGCATTCAATCAATTTATCAAGTATGTCAAAAGGGCTATAAGCATTTAAATGTAAAAAAAAATCAATTGTACAAACCTTCAAATAATGTGGGCAGCAGAGAATCATCCCACTTCTGAGATTTTAAGAATTAAAATCAAGGGTAATAGAAAAACTAATTTTATGGATTCGTGTCGTCCACAATTCACATTCTGAGATAAATATTATAATAACGTAGCTGGTACTTTTCAACTTAAATTATAATACAGAATTATTACGAATAATTTAAATAAAATTATTATGGCGAATAATTTATCTCGTGACCACCGCCGCCACTGCTACTCCAACAGGAATGACGCTCCGACCGCTGGCTCAATCTCAAAGCAAAAAACGTTTCCACTGTCACTTTTCTTAACTTGCTTCTGATTGGTGCGTGTAGGAATTGTCAGTTTCAAACCAACCAATCAGAGACAAGCAGAATTACTACCAATTTGAGCGGAAATACGTATTCATTTTAGCAACTTATTATTGAAAAATAGATTTAATCATGACATGTATAAGAATATTTGGTCGAAAAATATTTAATATTTCAGTTCACTGACCAACAATAGGTGGCAGCATATCCCGTTTTAAAAATGTGGATCGCAAGGAGTTACAGTCTGTTACAATTTTGAAATGAATTCCTACCAAATATACACGAATTTTCTTTTTTAGGGAATTATATACAGGTATATAATCAAATTTTGCTTTTTTTTTATTATTATTACTCACAATTTATCTTCCGTGTACGTGTTCTCTACTCAACAGTTTTAGTAAGACTGCCGCTCGTAGCTGCCGCTCAAACCGACCACATCTGTCTTTTATAGGCTTGTAATTTAACAGTGCTAAACTAGAGATGGCGTTGCTTGTGTGGTTTCCGTTACAAGTTTTTAATAAAATTGCATATTAAGCCGTAGGCTTTTACATTATAAAACATTATTTATATTTCTTATAATAATCTTAAACAGTTTTACATTCTAGCTATAAATATAAGCAAAAGTAAATAACTAGACATAATCTAAAACATTAATGTACCCGCAGACTTATAGCATGAAACTAATTAATTACCCACAATGTTATTTGCAACAATATAAATTATTAAAGTATACTAATAACTGTAATAACCTGCTTATGGCTGTAGATAGATGGCGGTATAACTATAATTTGTCAGTCGGACTGTACCCCTGTAGTGGCGCTGTAAGAATATCCACTACCTCATACCCCATATCCCGTGTGTGTCGTAAGAGGCAACAGAGGGTAAAAAATCAGGAGATGGACAGCAACGTCTTCTTTATAACGACTAAAATTGAAAACCGCAGTTGCCAACCCGCTTGCCAAGCGTGGCAACTATAGCAAATGTCCCCTCTATGTGGCAACCTTCCCCCATAGATAGATAGGCCTATGTTCAGCAGTGTACTTTAATATGCTATGACGGTGTTCTAACAGTTCTGTACCCAGATCGGCAACGGGCAGTAGGATCAATGGTATTTTTAAAATTATAATTAAATTATTTATTTTTGTTTATTTAAGCTAAAGTAACAAACGAACTTGCAGTCCACGTGATGGTAAGTATGGGTTGACTGGTAGAGAATGCCTCAAGGCATTAAGTCCGCCCTTTGTTTTCTTTTGTTAAGGATGCAATAAAGAATAAAATAAATAAATAAATGATAAGTGGCTTCTGCAATCCGTTAACCTTCGTACAACGAATACTAAAGATGCTTCGTTACCTCTGAGGGCTAAAATGAATTTAAATGCTATACCCTTTTTTTCAAACTTTACACTTGGTGGGAGTTTGATCCGTATGCAAAATGGGGAGACTAGAACTTCTTGCGGTTATTTAAACATTAATTTTTTTACGAAAAGTGTTCTTAAAGAACTGCAGCTTACTTTGGCAGACAATGCTCCGTCTTATTTTACAGTGACATAATGGTGCGCTAAAAACGAACATAATTGGGCGGGATGCAATCAGAAGTTATTGCTGTAACTGCATTGTAGGTTTAAGAACAGTGGGGTGCCACTCACATGTTATTAGTATTATTTGGTACCTACGCCATGCTCGCCATGAGGGTATTACCCGGCCTGCCCCCTTCTTAGAAGAAGTTTTATAAAGAATTCATTAATTTTAAGTACAATAAAATAAATGAACTTTTAAAACAAAATATTTGTTATTTACCTACACGCAAAACCGCATCAGAACTTCATCATTATCAAATTGTTGCAGTCCGCTGCTGAATATAGGTATCTCCTAATTCACAATGCTGAGTAGATACCGATTCTCATCTCAATCTACCTACTTAATGGTAAAACCACGCTTTAGCTGTAATACAGTTGTAGCACGAATGAGTCTGCTCGACCGGGGAATAACCACGCTCTCCCAGAATACCAGTGTAAAATAGCAGCTTAATACTGCTGTGTTTCGTATGGCTTTTTTACTGGAATCGAAGCATTCGCTCCTAGTCCTCAGAGGTCACAATGTATCTGAATTTTGATTCTAAATCGAGGATAAATGTAGATGTCTATCGGCCACAGCATCCACTAACCACCAGGTGTAGTGTCTGTTCGATTGTCACCCTTATTCTATAAAAAAATATAATGGTTAGTAAAGCACTACAAAGTAGCGAAAAGCAATATAGAATATTTACTTTATCACAAAAGCAATGTTTATTTGCCTATATGTAAACGAGCTACATAGGTACACTGGGAGAGGTTTTGCTCTGTGTGTGTGTGTGTGTGCGTGTGCGTGTGCGTGTGCATGTGCGTGAGCGTGTGCGTGTGCGTGTGCGTGTGCGCGTGCGCGTGGGCGTGCGCGTGCGCGTGTGCGCGTGTGTGTGTGTGTGTGTGTGTGTGTGAGTGAGTGCGCGCACGCGCGTGCGTGCGTGCGTACAGTACATGCAACTAGTCTACACGCATACGTCTAGTGGCACGCACACAAACACCGTGACGAAGTCTGCCGAACTTAAACGACGTTAGACGATGTCAGGTTTTCGGGTCTCAGGTTTTTTTTTGTTACATAATTTCTTGATTCGGTCGCCGCGCTCAAAGCTCGCGATAAAAGCTATGCAATAGCTTAACTGTCAGGCGTGGGAGTGTTTGTCGGAAGTGAAAGTTTCTTAGCTTCATAAACTTGTAAACATTATTTTTGTATCTATCTGAACGTAACGGTCACGTGAGTTCTGGAAGAAAAGTTTTTACTTGAAACTTCTTCTGAACACAACACTTTTTTGCGTCTAGTAGCGGCATGTATAGATATTCTACTGCTTCAAATAATTCCGTGGGCCGTGTCGTAAGAAGAGCATCAGAAGAAAACTGTACCAGAAGATGGGTAGCATTTCATAATCCTAATAAAAACTAATTAATAATTAAAAACAAACTGTGGTTATCAACCCGCTTTCCAAGCATGGCAACTATGGCATATTCCTTTTATGTAGCAAATGCTTTATTTGTTTGTGGCAATCTGTGGGAGATGCCTCTTTTCAACAGTGAAATTGAGATAGGCTGTAAAATAATATTATTTTGTCACTCTTATCTTAAAAAAAATTAGCGTAGATTAAGTACGATTATATTTCTTATAGAATAAGGTTGAGAAAAGAGCACACAGGCTAATGGTGAGGTTCAACTGCATCTACCCTCGACTTAGAATCAAAATGTAGATAATGTTACCCCGATGGATTAAGATCTAGAATACCTCGTTACAAGTAAAAAGAATCTCCAGTTTTTACA
Organism: Parnassius apollo; assembly: GCA_907164705.1. Classification (NCBI taxonomy): domain Eukaryota; kingdom Metazoa; phylum Arthropoda; class Insecta; order Lepidoptera; family Papilionidae; genus Parnassius; species Parnassius apollo. The sequence goes on along the minus strand of CAJQZP010000501.1, from coordinate 1,232,549 downwards.
CACTTATAATCAAATAATAGCGTAAAACAGCATTCTTCATGCTATATACAGCAAGAGCGCTATTTGCGCTATTTTAGTCTGGTATTCTTGGAGAGCGTGGTCCTTCCTCAGTCGAGCTAGTCCATTCGTCCTGCAGCTGCAGCATAGCTCTACCGTTCGTTAAAACAAACATTATTTAACATTACGATTGTATTGATATAGCACAAACATACCAAGGCATTACATATTTTTTACGTGGTAGAGCCATGCTGCAGTTATATTAGTAGTATAGTTGTAGCACGAATGGTTCGGCTCGACCGGGGGAAGGACCACGCTCTCACAGAATACCAGCGTCAAATAGTAGCTTAATGCTGCTGCTGTGTTTCGGATGGTGAGTGTAGAGAACCGGAGACCCTTTTTCCTGGAAACGAGGCATTCCACCTAAGTCCTCACGGGTGACAACGTATCAGCATTTTGTTTCATGGTCGAGAACAGATGTAGATCTCTCTGGACTACAGCAACCACTTACCATCAGGTGGGCTATGTACTCGTTAGTCACCCTATTCTATATAAAAAAGGCCAATAAATAAAATAAGACATTGCGTAGACATTTCAAGTGACGCAACAACTAAGTCGAAACCACGCTCAACTTCTGTATCTGTAAGAAGAGATATGTACGTACACTTATGCATCTAAAATCATACATATATGTGCCTGCTCAAATTGTCTATATGTGTGTAGATGTGGGCTTATGCGGAATGTTAAAGAAAGAAGGAAGGAAAATATTTGTTTAGAGAATAAGGGTGACAAGCCAGCACACTGTCTACCCAATGATATGGCCCATAGACATCCACTTATATCCTCAATTACGAATTAAAATGCAGATGCGTTGTCATCCGTGAGCACCAAGATGGAATGCCTCGTTACCAGAAACAGTGTTAAGCTGCTATTTTAATCTGGTGTTCTGTGAGAGTGTGGTTCATCGCCGGTCGAGCCAACCCATTCGTGCAACCACTATAAGTAGTCAAGGTATTGTAGGTGCTTGTCAGTGTTTCGACGTCATTGAAATGAACGCAATTTTTTTCTTTGTTAGTCTTATTATAATTACTACATTCATCTTTGTAGTTGAGAGTTAGATATTACGTTAATTCTGATAAAAACGGACTTTTCATAATTCGTAGCACTAAATTAATGTTGCTATTTCAACCACGCTTTTATTGGATTCGCGTGTATTCATCCATCTATCTATGTAGCGGAATCTTACAATGTATTTTAATGCAATCTTTTAATGTATTTAATGGACTATAATGGTCATCTGATGGTAAGTGCATGCTGTGGCCCATAGACATCTACATTTAACCTCGATGAAGAATCAAAATACTAAGATGGAATGTCTCGATTCCATTAAAACCGGTCTCCGGTTCTTTACACTTACCATACGAAACACAGCAGCATTAAGCAGCTATTTTACGCTGGTATTCTGTGAGAGTGTGGTCTTACTCTGGTTGGGTCGACCCATTCGTGCTAAAACCATAATATGCTCCAGCTTGGTTCTACTACGTATCGTATATTCTTTTTTATCATTATAAATTTTCTTAGTGTTTTATAGGAGTAATAATATAATTAAACAAAAGTATAAAAATAAATATATTTTTTATAAATGAAAGGAGGTATAAAAATATAAGTTCGATTTTATTATAAATTAAATAATAAAATGACTTATAATCAAAAGGAAATAAATAAAAATACTTATCACCTATAATACACAAAACAAACTTGGCGCTACATGGAACAGCAAATCACCTTTGTGAAGTACATTAGGTACAAAAAGGATATATAAATACCCTACACATCACGCATGGCTAGAAGTTTGATATTTACGGATACCAGTCTTACATTAGCGTCCATAACACTCAGTTTTGTACAAAATAACTTATAAGTAATATCACTTTTTACGACCCTCCTGACTGGCGTTCACTTGCCGAGCAAGATCTTGCGACCAGCACCCATATTCTGGCCGGACTGCGTAGCGCCCTTGTTGGAGCCAGCTTGTAAACCGATAACAGTCTGTCCAGCCTTCAGGACTTCGTCAGAGAAATCACGCTTGCATTCTTCAGAAGGCTTAGGTCCGAGGTAAGGTCCATTCCATTCAGGATGCCTGTAGGTCTAAAAGAGGAAAAATAAAATCGTCAATTTCAGTTGTTACTTAGAGTTGCGTAAAACAAAAATATTCGGCCTCTTCCAAACCGCGGCATTGGATATTTGTGAGAAAAGTGAGGTAATGTTGCGAAAAGGTCGTAAAACATTGTAGAACTTGGCAAAGTTTCAAGATTTCAAATCCAAACGTAGGAGTCTTATAAAGCAAACATTTTATAAACACGTTGTTTGAGTAATACTAATCGTTATTTTTGTGCATGTTTATATTACATGATGTCCGGTCAATACAAATTTGGAATTTTAAAATTGTAAAACGAGTAGTTATTAATATATTAATGATTGTGAAATGTATAAGTCATTGATTTAATATAGTTACTTTTTTTTAGTAGTTAGGGAATAAAACTGGCGTCTTGGGAAATTTTTATAAAACCCCTGATATGTGCTGATTTCAGTTATTAGTAATATTTTTTAAAAACTTATTATTTATTATCACAATTACCTCACGGCCGAGGGCGAATAGTGTGCTAACAACTTGAGCGATGTCTTTCTTCTCCCACAGGTCCACGGTTTGGAATACGTCGATATCAGGAACACCGTATGCTTTGATGGCGCCTTGAAAGCTGCAATTTGTCACGAAAAATAAACAAATAAGTGTGCGCCCTTATTTTGTATTTGATACCAAAAATGGTCGAAGCCGTTAATATTTTATAAACAATTTACGTTTTAATTTTAAGTATCACACTGATGCGAGTAAATTACAAGTTTTGTTGAATATATGTATTGAATATATGTATATATACGTGTCTAGTTTAACAATATTTATCGTGACTATTGACGTATGACATATTTAAGATATTCTATTACTTGGTGATGTTCTCCATCATTTTGAATTGTCCACCAGAGGTGTTAATTTTGGGCACTGAACCAGGTTTCAGCTTGTTGATAAGTTGACAAAGGACAGTTCCATCCTTAAGAACATCCTCAAACTTTTCACCAGGAGGGAACTTTGCGCCTAAAACGCTCTCGATCCACTCCTGTGCTTCCTTTTCTTGTTCAGGGTTGCGCTTAGAAGCAAGCTGAAAGAAATTATAATGTAATCTGTTGGGAGTGATATGTTCAAATATCCTATATCTGTTATCAATATAAAAAAATTAAGAGTTGTGAGCTATTAGCGAGGTGGAACCGAGATATTTTTAAATTGTGTTACCTTGGCGCGGACTTGACGTTCCAGAGACATATTGTGTGTTGTGTATGTGTCTGCTTGGGAGGGGTGATTTCGCTACAGATAGCACTGCTAGACTGAACTCCTGAGAGCCGAGTCCAAGTATTTATAGAGCGCGCACAGGTTGCGCCCTTCTGGAAAACTCTCACGCAGACATCGCGCCACACGCTGACCGTATTGCCGCTAATAAGCTTCTGACTCAACAGCCTTTTTTGCAATAACCACGTTGAGAATACTTGGAGGAAACACTTACTAAATTCATTTGGGCTAATTTCCTTTTTTAAAATGCACGTAGAAAATTATACATAGTGGTAAAACTCGAAAATAAACAATCTCTATTTATAAAAATCAATCGCTGTCCATTGGTCTCGCTGAAACTAAAAAACGGCTCGACCGATAATGAATTGTTTGTGTGTTTGAATGGGCTCACTGATCACTGAGGAATTCTTTTGTGTATTAAGCTAATACTCTTAAAACTGATAAAATTACATTTAAAACTGACTTCTCAATTTAATAACATTGTGTAACGAAAAAACGAGTGTGTTATTACACGACTAAAGTAGAACATCTTTAGCTTCTTCTGTATGTACATATATACATATATGTATAACATATACATGTATATACATATACATACATTAATTTTCTACAAATATTTAAATTTATTATCGGCTTCCTTCCATAATTTGTTATTATTCACCAAAAATTCACAAAACATAAACTTTAAAATGAATTTACAATTTTATTCACTGTAAACGTAGAATATTTAATATATTGAACAAAATATTTATTCATAAAATTGTTGAAAACGGAAATAAAATTACGAAAAATAACGAAAAAAATAAGAGAAAGTAAGAAAATGTGCGCGTTCATTGCTCGCTCTTGCTTATATCTCCCACTCAACTCCCATTCGCCTCGCCCGATCACACTTTTCGTAACGCTTTCGTCAAGCGTTCGCCAGATTACTCCCCAAGTCAAGCGTGCGTAAAGAGGTTTTACTTCAAAAACTTGACCTCAGTGTCAACTAGCGACGTCTGGTGAGCGGGAGATTATTAGTCCTCATTTCTCTTGAATAGAAGAGGACCATAGCCAGCAGTATAATTATCAAATACATATAGAAGTATTATCAAATATATTGACGATTTCTGCAGTGTGTTCCCTTGTATTATCATGCAATAAAATTAATTATATGCTTAAAAACCTAGCGTATGGCGTATCATATGAGTATCTAAGCTTAGTTTAGTATTTGCTGCAGATATATTATAGTTGTTGTTGTAACTGCCTCGTTGGTCTAGTGGTTGTAGTAGTGCGACTCCCGATCGTGAGGTCCTGGGTTCGAATCCCAGGTCGGGCCAAAAAATAATTATTGAGTTTTTCCGTCAAGAAATTCTCAGTAGTTGCCCGAAGTCAGGAAGTTGGCGGTATATCACCCCCGTGCCTCGGAAAGCACGTAAAGCCGTTGGTCCTGCGCCTGATCTATCTCCGGTCATGTCGGTTTACCGTCCCATCGGATTACGAGAGTGAGAGAATAGAGAGTGCGCTTGTGCTTGTGCACACTTGGGTACTATAATCCTGTCCTGCGCTGATGGCTAGCCTCCGTTGAGGCTGGCCGCCGTGGCCGTAATTCGGTTTGGAGGACATTATTATACTCGTAGTTTTAGCACGAATGGGTCGGCTTGCCCGGGGTAGGAACACGCTCTCACAGAATATCAGTATATATATAATGCAGGTTAATGCTTTTTTACAGGAAATGAGGCATTTCATCTTAGACCTCAGGGGTTATATATTATAACGCATCTGCATTTTAATTCTTGATCAAGAATAAATGTTGATGTCTGTGGACCGCAGCATCCACTTACCCTCAGATGGACTGTGTGCTCGTTTGTCACACTTATTTTATATAAAAAAAATAATATTTTGAAGCAGCATATCAAAATAATAGTGAATACGCCAGCTTTTAAACTGCATGGAAAACATTTTCTTTGAAACACCGTAACTTTTGTGTTTCGTTTTTCTTCACACTTAAATACGGGGTGATTCAACTTAGGTGTCCGGGTGAGGCTTTCCCAGTTTTCATATTATGTAATCTCAAATTTCACCGAAAATATTACGTATTTTATTTTGCAAAAGTTGAAGTGATGAAATTTCGACGTAGGTGAAACAAGGTAAAAAATTAAAACTTGAATACATAATAATAATAATAGGTACCTATATCGTTTCATGTTCTAGACTTTTTTTTACTAAAATACTTTCTTCTAGGAACAGATATATTGTGTATATACATATTGATGTAGTACTTTACCCGCAATATAAAATATCAAAATGACATCACATAGACAGTCTTGCCAAATTATAATAATATGTTCTACAATTAATCAAAACTAGCATGACATGCTAATGTGATATACTTTCAGCCATAAAATAAGACGACACACGTTGAATTCGAATATTTTCAATATTTTTTTTATAATTATGAAGAAGTGAACTTAATTTTAAATGATCTAATACATACATGATAATCTGAAATAGACTTTGTTTCTGTTAATTCAATATTTTAGCTTAGATTGACTTTTTAATTAATAACTTTTAAACGTATAACACAACAATTGAAAAAAATAATATATTCCCAACTATCACACCGCCATCTAGTCCCAAGCTAGCAGAGCTTGTGTTATTTTCTTTTTGTCGTCAAACAAATAGTCAAAAAATAAACAAAAGGTAGTAATTTAAAGTAAAGTAAGTTAGTTAAAATATAGTTAACACACAATATATCACTTTAGTGCCTACACTAGACTTAAAATGTTTCATTTTCCATTATGGTGTTTTGGCAAACACTTTTGTAGAATTTTAGGGATTGTAATTTGATCAGCAGATTTAATGTATGTCATGTTAGAGGCACTTCTCAGTTTACCACGCGTGTTTTATGTAGTATGGCATGATTCACGTTACTCCGACAACGTCTCTATTAGTAAATAACATTTTTATATTTGTAACACACCCAAATTTAGATCCATATTCACGCTCCCGCTGTCGATGCCAGCTGCTCTACGTAGTGGTAGATGCATACGTTTTCTTATAACAATGAATTCATGATAACGATTTTAAGTATTTATATATTCAAATATTTAAGAAATATTTCCATTATTTAGATAGATATTAGATGATAGATATTATGTTTTATGTTACCTACTACAAGACTTTAAAAAATCAATTGTTAAGATTTGGGACATTGTCTTTTGTAGACGTTCATGTCTGAGAAATTAGTATTTAGTATTTACATTTTATTTAAAAGTTGAAACATGGTGTGATTATCCTGTACCATAACCTTAACCCTGGTTTACCGCTGTTCCGATCTAATTGCATTGAACTTCACCGCACTTCACTTTAGTAGTCACAAATGGGTATTACTAGTTTGCACAAAGATTTACACTGTATTTATTACATGAGGATATGATATGTATGATTACTCGATATGAGTATTTTTGGTTTAATATTATCTAATCTAATATAATAAAGATTTAATCGATTTTGGATAGTGTAAACCAGCTCTAATAGTTTAACGAAGGCGAAAATAAAAATCGTTAGTCGTTCAATGTTTAATGTTGCGTATAATAGAAAGAACGTGGGAATTTTTTTCTTAATATGGATATTTCAGTCGTTTCGACGGATAGTCCAATAGTTTCATTAGACGTAAGTTTTCATTAATGATTTTAAAAAAACTTACAATATGAATTGATTTTATTATTAACATTACGGAAACTACGTCTGAAGAAATCACTTAAGCTGTGCCACGTGCTTACTCCTTGCCAGATTTCAATTAAATGAAGTTTTATTTAAGCCGTTCTGCTGGCCAAAGAATGTACTCTCAATACCTAAGAATCTGGTGGCTAGTTCACAGGCGTACAAGTTTTTTTTTATAGAATAGGGGTGACAAACGAGCATCATCCACCTGATAGTAAGTGGACGCTGTGGCCCATAGACACCTACGTTTACCCTCGTTTAAGAATCAAAATGCAGATGCGTTGTCACACCTGAGGACTAAGACGGAATGCCTCGTTTACAGTAAAACAAGTATCCGGTTCTCTATATTCACCATCGAAACACAGCAGCATCGAGCTGCTATTTTATGGTATTTTAGAATTGTTTAGTTGTAGGGAGAGAAGATCGGTTTACGTATCGACACCTCACCTCAATACAAATTCAGGCTTAAATAATTCAATGAACTAAAACGAAGGCAAAGAAGACAAAGAAAAGAAGTAAAAGAAAAGAAGCACAATAAAATGTCTCTCTTCATGTTATCCTATTCTCCACACTTTACAGTCAGCAGCCAGGGCTATATTCGGAGTTTCTGTATGTGATAGAATTAATAATGAAGATATCCAGGGTAGAACCAGAGTAACCGAGTATTTTTTCGGCCCGATCTTAAAGAACCATCGAGGAAAAAGTAGGCTCTTCCTCTAAGCCCCAACGCATCTGTACAATTTTAAATGCTGGTATACAAAGTGCAAGCAGTGAACAAACCACCATATCTGAGAATTAATTATTTAAAGGATATCCGAAATCTGCCAACAGAAAATGGAGCATCTCAGCTTACAACTCCCCTTTTCTCTCGGATATGAGAAGGGGATGACTGGATAACTGACGGTCCACCACTGTGAGATTTAAAAAAAGTTTTCTTCCTCGCACAACTTCCTTGTGGAGTCGACTACCACCAGAGATTTTCCCGGACCAATACGACTTAGAGACCTTCATGAAAAGAGCCTAATACTTTTTAAACGGCTGGCAACGCATCTCCAATTCCCCTGGTGTTGCAATTGCTCATGGGCGGCGGTAATCACTTAGTTACCATCAGGTGAACCGTATACTCGCTTGCCCCCTCTCCTATAAAAAAGACCTGTAACCAACCGTAAAAGGGACAAGTATAGACTGTAACTTTATTAGGTTTAAGGCAAGACATAATAGTTAACAGAGTGTTACAGCATAAAGTTAAGATTGAAAATCAATTTAGTAATCTCTTTATTAAAACACCCTCCACATACTCATCAATAGAGTTACATACACCCAGGTTACAATACTATGACGAATGATACATATGTACATTTATATATTACATCACATATTTACAATATTGTTCACACTGCAGTCCATTCGTAAAATACTGAACAACATTTTAAAACATATTCCACAAATCATAAATTAATTATTTACTTAGGTCAACAATTTAATCACACAAAAGAATTTTTGACTAGATAAAATATTTGGTACATTGCTACATATTATCACAAATTAATAATATCTTTGAATCTAATGGAATGTGAAAATTAAAAGTAAAAAAATAACTAAAAAGAATTAGAACTAATTTAAGAAAACGTATACGATTTTTTTATTTACATCGTCGGTTTTCGCTCAAAATCTTGTTCACTACAATGAAATTTTGTAACAATATTTTATAAGCTTTTTCTACTTATGAAAATAATACCTACTGTAAAATGTCTTTAAAATAAATATAAGTATTTTGTTTTATATTGCAACACTTCACCTTATCTTCATGCACATGGAATTGTCCCTTTATAAATACGCCTTAACTATCATTACCTAAATTATGCCATGTATTTAAATACATTTATATGTCAGCCGTTTTTTTATATTAAATACATCTAAAATTTCTTTTGCAACATATATATTGCATTTACTACTTGTAATGGACACTTGGCACTTAAAGTTTTTCTTCGTTTTCCAGTCCGATGATTATAACGATATTTTGTTACATTAAATTCACTTTTAAAGTCCACTTACGCATTTAAACATGATTGTCACATAAAATACAAGGACGAGTAACTGTGTGATTGATTTGGTGTTTCGAAACCTGTGGCTCTCAGATCGGCCTCGTTGCATTCTGGCGTAGAGACAGCCGAGTGGTAGAGGCGATGCTGCGTCCATTAGAAAAGATGATTGTTTGTTTTAGCGAGAGTTCCAAGATGATCAGAAAGCAAGTAATTGGGTGGCGCTACGCCGAGCAGAGGGAAGCCTGAAGGTTGGCGTAGGAGGCCGCACCCGCCAGTCCATTTCCCGCCGCTGGCGCCGCTCACTGGAGGCATACCACCACCTCCTCCGCTGCCCACTCCATTCAACTCCTCACAAAGCTTATTCGCTGTAATAAAAGAGAAAATTACAGCATAAAACAGTGTAGATTTCAAACAAACACGAGAAATAGATTCTATAGTTATTTAATTTAGAAATTACCAGACATACATATAATGTACGGGCATAACACAATGCCAAATTAGCTCGCCTATAAATTTCCGCATTAAACTCGACCGAAATTCGTGCAGTCAAATCTACTTGAATATAAAATCAAGCTGCAGTTGGACGGCTCTACGCGAAATAATCGTGGTAACGCAATTAAGGCTAATCACCTAATCCTTGCCGCGCGGCACGTTGTTTATTCAAGCCTGAGTGACAATCCCGTGCACAATTAGCGCAAATGAGCCGATGTGAAAATCTGGCGGCGCTAGCTGTGGAGGCCGAGGTGTAATTTGATTAATGTTGCCGCAGGTTCGCCATTACCAAGCCTCGGAGCCTACCGCGCTCCAAGCAACCTGTACCGTACCACACGTACCGTTTTACGTGGAATTACATACAATCTCATACAACACACTATTAGAACTTACTATTTCGTTATATAATTTCTGCAAATGAGTAGCTCGTAATTAGAATTGACGCTGTAGGATAACTATTATATTAGGTTATGAAGAGTAGAGTCTCCGTTGCCTGATTAACATCATCATTAAGAAATGGTAGCCATATGATGAGGAATAGGATATAAAGAATAGAATAGGCTGACAAACTATAATAGGTTCAAAAAGCCATTCGATTACTGTCGATGAACTGTGATGAACCACTTCTAACGCAAACTTTTTGAGTTTAGTAAGAGTGGTTAACGCTTAGAGTTCATATATTTTCATGTTTTAAAATGAATACAATGTAATACGAGTTTACTACGGTTATGTTCAGGTGATGATGATAATGATGACACATTTTAAAAATAATGTTGTCTCAAAATAAAAATGTTACTTTATTTTCAAATGCCGTCACGAGCTTACGAACGAAATGTGGCCTTCTTTTGTTCTTGACCTAATTGTTAATTTTATAATATAATTATTGAAAACGGTAACAAGTGCCCTCAATGTTTTAACGTTGTACTCGTAATATTGTTGTATGTTGTAAACAAAACGCAATTATATTGAACTACCTGTTCCCCGCGACTTCGTCCGCGTGAAATTTGTTACGGTTGGATTTCATGGGTTTTTATTATTTTTTAACTCGGAACCCTAATTGTTTTTCTAAAGTAAGGTTAGCCGGAACAAACAGACAGACAAAAAGTTTACAAATTGGTTCCTTGTTATTTTTTTTATAGGATAGGGTGACAAACGAGCACACAGTCCACCTGATGGTAAGTGGTTGCTGCGGCCCATAGACATCTACATCTATCTTCCATTAGAAATCAAAATGCAGATGCGTTGTCACCCGTGAGGACTGAGATGGAATGCCTCATTTCCAGTAAAAAGGGTCTCCGGCAATGTTTGTTTATGTTTGTTATAAGTACATACATAAATAAACAGTAAAATGGTTTAATTTCTCCTGCTGCATTATCGTGTGTACTGGCCACAATCATCAGTTTTATTATAGGAAGAAAATTTTGAAATATTGTTTTCGGAATTTCTTAGTTTTTATGTAATTATTGCGTAATATTGCGTTCTTTGATAGTAAGAAAAATTTTGCCAAATTTTGAATTTAAGTTTAAATTTAGGTTATGTTGAAGTTTTTGTCTTGTCTGCCTTGTTTAGCTACTGCAAGTAAACTGAGGATGCCAGATCTAAACGTTACTCAAGTTGCTAGGGCTGTTGCTTTAATTGAAACTGGGCACACTTACAAAAATAACATTACATCGAGTTGTCAAGAGGTATCGACAGACTGGACAGTATACGCGACTCGCAGGATACGGACGTAAACGGAAAACTGTGGTCAGAGATGACCGGTTTATCGACCTTAACTTCTTCTGACGTAAGAACGAAGTTTGAGGGGGTAACAGTAAGCACAAAAACTGTGAGAAAAAGACTGAAATCGTTTGGAATAAATTCACAATTGTCTGCCAGGAGGGTATCTTACCAAAATTTAATTGATAACTTGATTAGGAGTATGCAAAGGACACTCGAAGCAGTTCGAAGAGCTAGAGAGGGCAACACTTAGTACTGATTATAGCTTACATTATAGAATTCCCTAAGCATTTATGAATACAATGAATAAAATTTTATGTACTGAAATGTTTCTTTCCCGTAAATTATCCTTTTTTTTAATTTGGTTAATTTTAGTCATTTGATTGTTTGTTTTTTCGACGTTTTAAATTTTAAACTAATGAATAATAAGCAAACTCAAAATTAATAAACTTAGTTGTGACAAATATCCATGATATTTTTAAGCACATTTTTTGCTTTCCTCTAAATTAGTCCATGAGTATATTAACTTGTATGCGTATATATTACGTATAACCGTTATCGGATATAGTGTCCTTATCCTTAGTTGAATGGTTAATGTCGTTATAACCTATTTAAACTGTATATGTAGGTTTCATAGTATAGGGAGTAGAGTTTATAATCATCGAGCAAAAATTATTTCGCTGATCTTAGTAAGGTACTTTTACAAGCTATTTAAAAGTTCTACACAGTGGTTGTTGATCCGCATTTTTACGGCACACTTATTTTTATTTCTGTAGTAATTTTAGTCGTAGTTAATGTGTGTAGTAATTTTAAGCACTTGATACTTGATAGTCTTTTATAAGGAATCTATATATAGGTTCAGTTTAATGTAGCCTGTACAATGTTATTATGTCCGAGGATTGCCTCGTTGGTCTAATGGTCTAAGATTACTGATCATGAGGTCCTGGGTTCATCCCTTGTTGGGCCAATAAATCAATTATTGCGTTTTGCCGTCAAGAAATTCTCAGTGACTGCCCGGAGTCAGGAAGTTGGCGGTGTCTCACCCCCGTGCCTCGGAAAGCACGTAAAGCCGTTGGTCCTGCGCCTGATCTCTCTCCGGTCGTGTCGGATTACCGTCCCATCGGATTATGAGAGTGAGGGAATAGAAAGTGCACCTGTGCTTGCGCATACACTTGGGCACTATAATCCTGTCCTGCACCGATGGCTAGTCTCCGTTGAGGCAGGCTGCCGTGGCCGAAATTCGTTCTGAAGGACATTATTATTATTATGTCCGATTTTATAGTTTTAACATTTCTGTCGTCGAAACTTCTCCGAACTTGACCTAAATTGTTTACGCTAAAAATAAACATACAGTTGAATTGTATGCACACGTATCATTGAAATGTTCGCTATATTTAAAATCTATTTTTGGGGAGTCAAATTAACTTTGACGAAACCAGCCTTGTTGTATTCGCCCACGCAACATTCGGAGTTAGCGGGATTAGCCAAAGATTGGTATGGATGACTCACAACTCTATAATCCGATGTTCAATACGTTATAATATCGTCGAGATTTAGAAGACACGTTGGCTAAAAATAATATATCGTGATGTTAAACACTAACGTTACAACGTCAGCAGAATGTGATACATACGATGATGAGTTATCTAAATTCTTGCTTAAAATAAAAGTGAGTGAGTGAAGTAGACTTATCTAAGTGTCCGTAGTTTACTGTTTTATATGCACTTATATTAATGTAATGGACAGTGTATATTTTTCAAAATTAACTTACAAGCTCCCAAATCCATATCTTTTAGGAATTAATATTTGGAATAAACATAATTGTTATTTAATTTTAAACGTTTTTTGTAATCAAAAATGTTCTAAAAAAGATTGTATTTTTCTTTTGAATATGTCACATGTAATCTTAGTCCCTATCTCTAGTGTTCTCTCCTATTACTGATATCTCGGGCTTTGGGCGTAAAAGGAAATAAGCTAGCTTCTTCACAAATGCCAACCACACCTGCATACGGTGTACCTTCCTGAACTGTCACCAACTAATAGCGTGAAATCCACAAAACTGCGAACCCTTACATATCCTCGAAACTATTTAATGCTGACATGGCTGGCATCACACGTAATGCTGGCTACTCCATGACGTGATTTTTCACCGCCAAATACGGTGTAAATTAAAAATTAAAAAAAGAAACATTCTGTCCACAGCCTTTTCAATTGCTCTTGAGTTGCTATTTACCAACTCTAAACCCCGGCCCTTAAATCTAATACTAAGTATTATTAGGTCCTTAAATATGAAATTGGCGTTTTGTAGAACTGGTCAGTTTGATTTTAGGAATTCTAAATTCCAATTTATTTCAAATTTAGGCTTATGTATTTTTGTTTCGAATTTAATGATTAATTTGTTTTCGCTCCTTTTACGTCGTTCTGTTCACAATATAGAAAACTTAAATTAACCCTGAATAACCCGTTATTTACGAATACAATTTCCACCGTGGCACCAGCGCTGCGAAAACAGCTCAAAGGAATAATGATATATATGTGTGGAAAGCTGTAATAGAAAAGACATTACGTTTTTGGTACCAACGTTTGAATTAACGTTCTGGAAATGTTGACCTACAGAACAACCCCGTGGACGGATCAGTCAGTAATGGCATTTTAAATATGTCTAATAGTATCACGTTAAAATATGCTGCTGAAACCAGGCACTGCATCACGTAGCATCTCCTAGTTATTTGCATGACAAGATAGCTGTTGAAAAAAAAGTTTACTCTCGGTCAGAGAAATATGTCTTTGGTTTCTATTACCCAGGATTAGACTCGCTGGAGCCAATGGGTGTTTCAAATTCCTCACTGCTTAAATCTGAAACGATCCGCCACCACCAGCTGGTCTACCCTATCACCATTCACTTTACGGCAAAGATGGCGCAAGTGTCTGATTCAACAGCAGTTCGTGGTTCTGTGTGGCTCAGATTAGTGAATATTTTTTGTATTTTTGTACCTACGTGGTACTTTTTTCCGTGGTAAAGCCATGCTGCAGTTATATTAGAAGTATAATGTAGCACGAATAAGTCGGCTCGACCGGGGCAGGGCCACGCTCTCACAGAATACCAGCGCGAAATAGTAGCTAAATGCTGTTGTGTTTCGTATGGTGAGTGTAAAGAACTGGATACCCTTTTTACTTGAAACGAGGCATTTCATCTTAGACCTCACGGGTGACAACGCATCTGCATTTTGATTCGTAATCGAGAATAGATGTAGATGTTTATGGGCCACAGCAACCACTTACCATCAGGTGGACTGTGTGCTCGTTTGTCACCCTATCCTATAAAAAAACCTATTATTATTTATTGTTTTAGTTTATTTATTTATATATTATTAGTTTTATTTTAAAATACGTGTATTTCATCACACTTGTCTAAGATCCTGTATAGTTAATGCGCAAAGGCTATGCCAGAATGGCATGAATAATGGGTTTCTCGTTACAACTGAGTCACCTACTGTTTTGTCATAACTAATATTAAGCTATATAACAATAAAATTTGCAAATAAAAATTTATTTCTATTAAATAAAAAAATTAATGGTAGACTTTTCTGAAAAAAGAAGTTATTTCTATATGTTAGAATATTGATTCTGATAACGCACTTAAGAACCATATGGTTTTTGTTACGTTGTACTCGTACTAGTGCTCGCGCAAGCAATCCGCGTTTGTTATTAAATTTTTTTATTAATTGTAATCTTATCCGCTTTACCATGTGATTGACGGTGAAGGAAATTGTCGTGAAGGAAAATTGCAAAAATGTATAGATCCAAATATAAACAATTTTTTGCCCATGCCTAAGATAGAATTTTGGTTTTAGTGAAATTTTATATTTAACATATCTCTATCGACATATTTAAAACTAAAACTTTTATATTAAGGTATCGGAAAGTTAGAAGAACTTAACTAAAATATTAATTAAAATTATAATATTTACGATTAAAACTAATTATATAAAATATAAAAGAAGAAACTGTAATATAGAAAATCTAACACTAAAAATTTTAATAGTCAAAAAGACCTGCTCCCCGTGGTATAGTGCCAAGAACGCTGGCTGCGTTTCCTCGATGAATAGATATACTTAGCCTTTGAGCGAGGAAAGAACCAGCCCTCTTATCACCAGCAGTCGTGGATACAGTTCCTTTAGAAATTTCACTGCACGCGGACCCCACGGACCGATAGTCTCTACAGCAAATGGCACAAATATGTAGTCATTTCTCAAAGACTCATATTTGCGCCATTTACTAAATTCGGCTGCCTCTGATGCCGCCCCGGCTCCAAAAGAGGTACCCTTGAGATGAGAGGCCGCCAAAGTGTCAACGCAAGTAGCATCCCACACTAGGGCTGTACCTCTCTCCCAAGGGACCAAAGATATACCGTCGGGTCTCCTGTGCCATCGTTTCTAAATATCCCGCAAGGCTCTAAAACCGAGGGGCCATTTATGGAGACAAGAGCCATTCGGATGATTTCGTTCAAAGAACGGTGACGGGAAACCTATCTGCACTTTTCTTGCATGAAAGTCCGTGGAGCCCAAACTCATCGACGCTGCTACCACAGGGGCACTGGTGAGGTTGACTAATTGTCACCCCTAGCCGGATTCCTACGGCGATTCCCCATCAAGCAATGTGCCGAGATTACTTGATAGTAGAGCATGTAACCAGTGGCTAGATTCCTTATTCGAAACAGCTAGAAGGTGAGCCTGATCTTGTTGATTGTAGAAATTTTGAAATAAATTTTTCTGGACACTCCGTACCAACGGAATATCCCACTGTTTTTGTTGGTTAACTTCCAGTGGGACATTTTTGCCGGGACAGAGCGTTAGCCATGTTTGCCTTGCCTCCGCAGCAAAGCACAGGTCTACTTTATTATTTAAAATTGTGTTACATAGATCATTGACGCTAATCACGGAAGCAAGGAAAGTAGGCAATGCGACGCTAGAAATATTTCTTACACCAATACCACCAAATTTGATAGGTAAAGTGGCTTGATTCCAGGCTATTGTATTTAATCTCAAATTTAGAATTTTTCCTAAAGCAATTTTAAGATTACTATCAATATCTTTTAAAATATCCGAACATTTCCAGACTGGACTTGAGAGTAACAAGTATGTAAATTTAGGTACAAGGAGACAATATTTTAAAATGGTAAGGGCAATATGGGGGCTTAAAATATATAATTTATGAACGTGATTTAAGAATTGATCAAATTTTGTTTTTAAAACAGGTTTAATACGATTCCGAATTGACAGTTTTTATTCCTGGAGAAATCTGATTAAAATTTTGAATTAAGGTATCTCTTTAGAATTAAATTATTAGAAATAAATATTTCACATTTATTGGTATTTGGTTCAAGACCAATATTTTTAAAATTTTGAAAAATATGAGTAAGATCATTAAGGAAGTCATCTGCTTTACCTCCCAGTGTACCGTCGTCCAGATACCAGACATTCAGCTTCGATTTTAAATTTGAAATAATAGGTTGAATTCCCAAACTGAAAACAGCTGGACCTAATGGATCACCCTGCTGAACACCGACAGCAGACTCAATAATATGGTTTTGATAAAACAAGTTTGAATTTTGACTGTAACATTGCCAAACGTAATGATATATTTCGGGGGTATTGTTAGCCACTTCTTTCAGCAGGGTTATCCTATCAATAGAGTTAAAAGCATTTCTAAGATCAACCTTCAGAAGAACATCTGCATTGGAATTAGTTAAGAAAGTACGCACCGAATGTACCGTCGCCTCACAGCCACCTTTGGTGCCAAAGCCTAGTTGAGTAGGTTGAAATTTTGGCTTAAGGTTTGAGATTATGTGCCTGCAAGCTAATTTTGAAGGTAAGCGTCGAAATGTAGAACCAACAGCAATAGGACGGATACCGTTATCCTTTTTTTTGAAGGCACACAATCTTGCCCCATATAAGTAGGGAATGAAATTGGGATTGACATTACCAGAAAACATAAAATTACATAATTTTGTAATAAATAAATAAACTAAAACTCAAAAATTAACTGTAACAATTGGATTTCTGTTGAGTTTCGCATCACGACCTATACTTCAACAGATTGATATACTTAAGAGTGTACCTACTGATATACTAAACAATATACGCAATAAAGTTTTGTTTTGTAAAACATCTTAAACAAGTTTTTCCTCAATCACTTTTTACTCTATTTAATTTGTCTTGTCTGTTGTTGTATCTATGTTGTACGCCTGTGAATTCTTTTGTGGCAGGATGATAAGTTAAAGTATTTTCAATATTTCACACATAATGAGTTTTTTAGAAAGAAAAAAATAAATATACCACAAAATTAAATTTAAACCAAAAAGTTTAACAATCCTAATCATGTTATCAAACACTGTTTACACTCGGGACCATATGCGGTGTGAAAAACCATCATTTCATTTCATCGACCGCGGGGCCACCCGCTGCCAAAATATTGTAGCAAAAATAAATATTATTTCACTGTTAGTCCGGCCGTGTGGAGCAACGTACGGGACGAAATAACACTTGAATCACGAAAATATTAAACTATCGCCACTTCTTTTTACACATTCTAAAAGTATTATTACGTAAGTTAGTTGTCTAGAAGGTTTATACGATGAGCGTGCAGCGGATCCGCGTTCAACGAGTTTGACAAAACATGTTTTGAGTGGAGAGTCAGAGTACACAATATAAAGTTCCTTGGTGGAGACTTCTCAAAGTGTATCTCCCTCACCAAACGTAGTCTTCTTTTATGATCCAGACCAAAACTTACTTTAATTCATATAAGTTTACTACAAACATCAAACTTAAAAATTACAGTATTGAAGTTGGTAAGACAAATGAAAAGTGAGGTTCCTAGTAATCTTTACAGTACGTAGCTGTTAGTTAAATGAACTTATATGCTGAAATAGTAAGTTTGGTCTTTGGAGGATACTTTATTCTTAGAAAAAATTTGAAGGTAAAATAAACGAATTTTATTTTAGTCATCAAGTTCAACTCTGTGCACGGTTATTATGTTTTATTTAATAACCTTGTATAGTGTTTAACATATACCAATTCGATAATCTAGAGATAATGATAAAATGCCACAAAGAGATTGAATACCTACTATATTAATGAATCCTACCCTGTATATTATCGGGCAACCTATCAATGGTACTAATTCTAGTAGAATAACCAGTCAATTAAAAATAGTGGAATAGAAATGGTCAAAGAAAAATGTTGAAAAAAGGAAAAAGGTCTCGTCCTATGACAACCGTAGACATTGTTTAGACTATAAAAATAATAATAGAATATAAAGCAGTTAGGACTAGGACTTCAATAGCCAATAAAATACATTGTACAAAAACATATATTCATAAAAATAAATAGCCAATTTGCAATAACAGAGAAAATAAATTAAAAATATTGTAGGTATCACAAATACTATTAATATGACTGAGATTATATTTATCTCAGTCATTTCAAAAGGTTATAAATTCTACAGTTTCGGACACACACGGTCGCTAGCACAGGTCATAACAAATGTAATCAATTACCTTTGTTTATCAATTTAAAGGACTTCTTCGAAAAATAAGTATTTCGAAATAGAACGCTTTCTTGTTATTTTGAAGGTTAATTCATTGTGATTTACGCTATAAACATTTCCACTTTTTCATCAAATTCTGAGACAGATATTAATGACTCGCTACCAAAATATTCAAAAACACGAACTGCAAGGTTCTTTTATGCTTTTGGCAAATGTTAGTTTGTGAAGGTGGTGTCATAAAAGTAAACCTTTACTAATGATTTCTTAAATTTACGCGAACACTACACATTGAATAAAACTATTATTTACGGATTTTATCGCGTTTAATTACTTTAATTCTATTTTTATTATTATCCTGACGTTTCGGGTGCTTTTTACAGCGCCCATGGTCACGGGGGGACTGAGATGTTTGACGTCCCAATGTCATAGTTAGTCCGGCTACCTTCTTTTTTTATTAATTTCACGGATTTACAGAACTCACCAAATTAGGATATTAATGACTAAGCACCAAAATATTCAAAAACACGAACTGCAAAGTTCTTTTTACGCTTTTGGCAAATGTTAGTTTGTGATGGTGGTGTCATAAAAGTAAACCTTTACTAATGATTTCTTAAATTTACGCGAACACTACACATTGAATAAAACTATTATTTACGGATTTTATCGCGTTTAATTACTTTAATTTATTTTTATTATTATCCCGACGTTTCGGGTGCTTTACAGCGCCCATGGTCACGGGGGGACTGAGATGTTTGACGTCCCAATGTCATAGTTAGTCCGGCTACCTTCAGTTTTTTATTATTAATTCTCACGATTTACAGAACTCACGATTCTCCGCGCGGATAAAGGAAATGCTACGGTAGTAATGGACGCGTCGGAATATAATTTAAAAATACAACAACTTTTATCGGACGAAAGTACATATAAAAAGGTCAAAACAGACCCTACAACTAACACGCTTAAAACAACTAGCGATTTAATAAAGAAATACTCCGAAAAATTAAATCTCGACGTGAATTCGCTAATACCATCATGTGCCAAACCACCGAGGTTGTATGGGTTACCGAAGATACACAAACCAAACGCTCCACTACGTCCCATAGTGAGCCAGATCGATTCACCAACTTTAAGCTGGCACAATACTTAGCAAAAATACTATCACCACTAAGAGGACATACCAGAGCACACACAAAGGATTCATACCATTTTGTGAGTGAGATAAAAGACCTACATCTCGCTAACAATGAAACTATGGTCAGTTTTGATGTTCAGTCACTATTTACATGCCTACCTATTGTGGACTGCATCTCAATTGTAACTAGGAAGCTAGAAGAAAATAACATGCCTCAAGAATATGCAATACTACTTGAACATTGCCTCACATCTGGCTATCTATTGTGGAAGGAGGAGTTCTACAAGCAAGTAGATGGTGTGGCGATGGGCTCACCTGTGTCTTCCATAGTCGCCGACATATTCATGGAGGACTTTGAGGAGAAAGCCCTTCTTACTGCTCCTGTAAATCCAAGGTTCTACAAGCGGTACGTAGACGTACACTTTCACAATTTTACCATCTGACAAAGTAACTGCATTTTTAGACCACCTTAACTCCATAAACTCTAAAATACAATTCACAATGGAGTTAGAGGCAAATAATTCTTTAGCTTTCCTAGATGTTTTAGTCATCCGAAATCCTGATAACACTATTGCTCACACTGTGTATAGGAAAAAGACCCATACCAACCGATATTTAAATGGTGAATCTCACCATCATCCTTCACAGTTAGCTACCGTGGGTAAATCTTTGTTTCAGAGAGCACGAGGGATCTGTGACAGAAAACATCTGGCGCGGAGCTTCAGCACATCAAGCAAGTATTGCAAGACAACAAGCTTCGGGTCCCGCGCCTACGTCACAGTGAACGAGTGAAGCCGGCCACAGTCGAGCGCGCGCCTGCTCTACTACCATATGTTAGAGGAGTCACGGACAAGATTGGCTACATCTTGAAGCGAGCGTCCATTAAGACATACTACAAGCCGCTGAAGAAGATTAGTCAATTTTTACCATCCATCAAATGTAATATTCCTCTACAAGATGCAGGTGTGTACAAGCTAGATTGTGAATGTGGTCTCTCTTGCATAGGTCAAACAAAGAGATCTATAAAAACCCGCGTGAAGGAACATATAGCTGATGTGAAGCACCGACGCTCCGGGAAGTCTGCAGTCTGCGAACATGTTCAAGATCGTCCCCACCATTACATTAGATTTGATAAACCACAAATTCTCGCAAAAGAACACCGATTCCTACCAAGGATGATACGCGAGGCTATTGAAATTAAAAAACATCCCAATTTCAATAGAGAAGATGGTTGGGTGCTACCATCTGCTTGGGATCCTATAATTAACAAAATTAAACCCAAACCCAAGCATACCACTGCAAGACTTCATGATACTATAAGCTCATTTTGCGTAAATCGGACCAAAAATTAATATTAAAAAACTGAAGGTAGCCGGACTAACTATAACATTGGGACGTCAAACATCTCAGTCCCCCCCCGTGACCATGGGCGCTGTAAAGCACCCGAAACGTCGGGATAATAATAAAAATAAATTAAAGTAATTAAACGCGATAAAATCCGTAAATAATAGTTTTATTCAAAACCTTTACTAGTTTATTTATTTGTTAGAGACATTTAAATATATTTTTTGTTTTATATTCGTTTATCTATTCATTTATTTAAAGTTCAATAACACGAGACACAGTGTAGCTGACATTGCCTGAGGCAATCTCTAACAGCGAAATTGACTTTGGTATAAGCTGATACCAGACACTCCATAAGACTGATATTAAAATAATAAGCTTGGTGACATTTACTAAAATATATTCTTCAGTTTCATTATTAGCAAATAAACCTACTGTCACGTGGTAATTCACTAAATTGTCATTGTCATCAATTCATTAAAATGTCAGTCTCTGCTAACGTATTGTATTCCTTGCTGGGGAAGCGCTTCCAAAACAGTCATGATAAGAATTGAGAGAGCTCAACGTTCGGTCCTGAAAGTTATGCTTAACAAGAAATACAGGTATCCAACAGTTAAACTGTACAGAGATATTAAAGTACTTACAGTTCGGCAGCTATTTGTTTTATGTGTGGCTACATGTGTTCATAGAAAAATATTAAGCTCACATAAATACAGTGAGCTGATGAAAAAACGTGTGTTTCTAATGCCATTACCAAGTGTTCGCACAGCTTTCGCAAAACGATTTAGTCCATTCATTGAAACACTAATTTATAATAAAGTTATGAAGGCATGCGACATAAGAGATTGCTCGACGAACACGGCTAGAATAAAAATACGAAATTGGTTGCTTACGCTTAGTTACGAACAAACAGAAAAGCTGTTTCAAACATTGTCATAGTAGTTACGTGCCCAATATTGATATCGATATTGTTATTATAGCAGTAATTGCAAATTCAAAATACAGTAATATTAACAAATTATAATATCTATGCGTGTGTATGTATATATATGGATGTATGTATGTATGTTTAAGTATATGTTTATATTTATAGACCATAAAAAATTGGAGTAGATATTTAAAGGGAAAGCTTTGTAAAGTCAGCCGTGCACAAATTTCTGTTTTTTGTTAATATGTGTATATGGCTCTCACGATACAGGTCTACGTGCCTAGTGTGAGAACCACCGCTAAATTATTTGTAAAGGTGCTAACTGTTAAATAAAGTATTTTCATTTTTCATTTTCATTTTCAATTAAATGTCAGAGAATGCATCTCCCATCATCGTTATGATGGTTCATAAAGTCTGGCTATGTGTCATTATAATCTGGTTTAAAATGTAAGGCAGTCAGTATAAATAAAGGCTGTGAAGTATATAATCTTAGTCCTTAGTTAAAGATGTCACAATGTATCAGTTGTTCCGAGTAGTATAACAGTGTAAGAATATCCACTACGCCATATCAACCCGTAGGTGTCGTAAGAGGGGATAGAGGGAGCAGCGTCTTCCTTAAGACTGTAGCAACTATATCAAGTATTCCTCTTGTGTGAGAATCTATCAGTAGTTCATGTGCAGCAGTGGATTTTGATATGCTGTAATAAATGAATTAATAAAAATTATTTATCAATCTTCATACCCTACATCATCAGATGGGCTTTTACTTCATTGTTAACTATAATATTATGAAAACATTGACATATCATAAAAGTTCACTAAGAGTATAAATAAAGGCTGTGAAGTATATAATCTTAGTCCTTAGTTAAAGATGTCACAATGTATCAGTTGTTCCGAGTAGTATAACAGTGTAAGAATATCCACTACGCCATATCAACCCGTAGGTGTCGTAAGAGGCGATATAGGGCCTGCTGCCCTAAGTCTTCCTTAAGACTGTAGCAACTGTATCAAGTATTCCCCTTGTGTGAGAATCTATCGGTAGGTCATGTGCAGCATTGGATTTTAATATGCTGTAATAAATAAATTAATAAAAATTATTTATCAATCTTCATACCCTACATCATCAGATGGGCTTTAACTTCATTGTTAACTATAATATTATGAAAACATTGACATATCATAAAAGTTCACTAAGAGTATAAAAAGTTGCAGAATAAACATTTCGACTAGCAAAACCCAAGACCTAAGATTTCCAGGTGACGGAATGGAGTAACTACGATGCGAAGCGTTTAGGTCTACGATCGTCATCCGATTCTTTATTCCGACCAAATTCTTTAAACTTCTTTATTCTTTCTTAGAGGTTTCTTTTGTCGTTTTTTATAAGTCTTACTCAAATGTACGTAAATAAATATGGCTTACCTGCAGAGGTTATAGGTTTCAGATCAGGTGGAGAGAGATGTGGCAGTGTGTGGTGGGCAGGCTGAGGTGGCGCTGGCGGTGTCTGGTGAGGTGAGGCGGGGGAGCCTGGTTTGTCGCGCTTGCCCTCCGCCTTCACTGGCGTCTCGCCTGCTTTTTGCTGCGCGAGTCGCTCCTGCTTGCGGAATTTCGCCCGCCTGTTCTGGAACCATACCTGAAAAGTGTTTTGAGTTTGTGAATTGTAACGAACAAATGGCTAAAGCTAATTTAAAACTTTTATAACCTATGTTCGAAAACAGTAAAGGAAAGGACTACTAATGATTAGAGTAGCTCGTACCGTTAAGGGAAGTTGAGCGGTTCCCTACTAGATGTAGTGACGACCTGTTAAGAGATACCGGAAGTCGATGGATGCAGATGGCTCAGGATCATTACCGTGCTTTGTGGCATTCCTTGGGGGAAGCCTATGTTCAGCAGTGGACTTGGGTTGTTATGGCTGTAATGATTACGATTATGATAAATAGTATTGTTAATTCGTACTGTTTATATTTAAAGAAATAATAAAGAAATAAATAAATATTACTGTATAACCACATTTAAAAAAAATTTACATGTAAACTAATTACTTAATTAAATTTAGGCTAACGGAGGTGACTCAGCTTTTGCCTCATGAGATGTTATATGGGTGTTATGAAATTTTGAGTTCCCCAATCACATCTATCATTTACTCATCTATATTATTGGAATTTAACATTCTTATTTAATTTCTTAAGAGTAATAGCTTGTACTTAGTTACTCTATAATGTCGCAAAGTGAACGAAAAATAAATGAAAAGGGGGTAAATGAAAACTTCACATGCGAACGCGGACCTGTATGAACAAACAAAGTTAGCGTTCAACCCGACTAATGGGAAGGCATCCCATGCATCGAACGCTAAATTTTAATGCAAACCGTTTTATATTCGTACGAATGCGCGCAAATCCGAATTGATCGTAATTCGATTTGTCACAAGAGATAATTGCAACTGCCACTGGCGCTGATTGGGGAATGTTTCGAGTAAAAAACCTGTCGTACAGAATCGGTTCGACCCGGCGACACAATCATACGCATGCACTGTTTGCCCAACCTATTGTACGCTGATGATGTTAGCTCACTTTTATACCTTTTTTCATTTATCTTTACATTTTAAATTTATTACACAGTTTTTTTGTAACATACTCGTATCTGTAACTAGCAAACTTCAAGGAGTTGTATAATGAGTTTCATTTCCATGTACAGAAACAATAAGAAAGTTATTTTCATGTTCTTTATAAAATACTTTTTTACAAAAGAAAAAACACCCTTATTATCTTTTCCGTTAGTTCGTCCGTCCGTCTGTCTGAAAAACGGAACCTTCATAGGTTCACTTTATTTCCATCCGTATAACCGTATTTCTAGACCATATTTACCACAAAAAGATAAAGCTAAAATTAATATCAAGTACTAAAGCTTACGCTCCCTTTAAGATTTAAGCAAATTAAGCTTTAAAGGCAAAACTTTCAAAAGATACCGATTTTTATGTTACATATTTTGATACTCGCAAACTCACTCCTCAAAGTCTATAGGGTGCTTCTCGTTGACTAAGAATTATGAAATTTAGTAAGAAGCTAGGTCTCACCGCACAAGTAAAGGAAAATCGTTAATTTGCAGGTATATTACATAAAAATGTTTACGATTGTAGCACTAATGAGTCGCGTCGACCGGGGAAGCACAACGCTCTAGTAGAAGCTTAATGCTTGCTACGTTTCGTATGCTGAATGTTTCATATAAGTCCTTACTAATGGTCTTGCTGACAACGCATTAGCAATTTGATTCTTAATCGAGGATAGATGTAGATATCTATAGACCTCAACATCCACTTACCATCAGATACACTGTGTGCTCGTTTGTTACCCTTTTTCTTTAAAAATGCATTTGGAGCATAGACCGTAATAAGACTGTATTTTTTTATAAAAATGGAGGCAAACGAGCATACAGTTCACCTGATGTTAAGTGTCTACCACCGCCCATGAACATCCGCAACACCAGGGGAATTGCAGTTGCGGTGCCGGCCCTTTAGAAAGGGGTAAGCTCTTTTCTTGTAGGTCCCCAGGTCATATCGGTCCGGAAAAATCGCAGGTGATAAACTATTCCACAGAGAGGTCGTATGCGGAAGAAAACTCCTTGTGAAACATACAGTGGTGGATCGCCAAGCATCCAGATGGTGTGGATGGTATCGGGAGATTTGCCGCGTAGTGCGTTCTTGAAATTTTGCGGCTGGGATTAATCCGAAAAATTCCTCAGAGCCACTCCCCGTGATAGATAGATGCGATAAAATACGCAAAGAGATGCAACATCTCTTCGCAGTGCCAGTGAATCAAGCCGATCCGAAAGCACTCGGTCGTCGACGATTCGAGCCGCTCTGCGTTCGATGCGGTCAAGTGGAAGGAGCTGGCACTGGGGAGCCCCAGCCCAGAGATGGAAACAGTATTCCAGGTCCGGCCGTAAAGTTGCAGGCTGTGTGCCGGCGTGAAATACTGTCCCACTCTGCTGAGCGCGCCAAGCTTTTTAGACGCCAATTTGGCCTTCTCTTCCAAGTGACCATGAAACTGCACGTCACTCGATATGTCGTCGCCGACAATTCCGATACTGGCTGAGGCAATAAGGAGAGTGCCTTGAAACTGAGAGATATGACAAAGGGATTCTTTTTAGCGGTTAACGCGCAAACTTGTGTCTTCTGAGGGTTTCTGTTGTATGGGAGAACATTTTTTCCACTACTAAGTTAACTTTGCCCTTCAATTCGACTCTCTTTTCATTATATGAAGTTGAAACGTGCTGTGTGTAAATACGTAATTTTTATTCTTTCGACTACGTCTACTGGAGCAAACATCGCAAAATACGTGGTTAGTGGCGGGATTGCCTTAGCCTGTAGTCATCATTTTAAATTTCTCTACAAAAGATCATCCCTATAATCACTAACATCAGTCTATGTGATGAAAATCCGCCTTTTTATAAGTTACACATTATCGATAGCTTACGTAATTACTGTTCTTTCACAGTATTTCGAGCTTAGTATTACATCTGGGGTTAATATTTTTTATATCACTCATAGTATATAGGTAGTTGTACTGCAAGACATGGAGTTTTATTGGTTTAACACAGCAAAAAAAAAGTTAACTTTTTTATAGCAATAGGCGACAACACATTTATCCTCAAGTGAGGATCGAAATGCAAATGCGTTGTCACTCTGAGGACTAAGATCGATTGCCTCGATTCTAGTAAAAAGGGTCTCCGGTTCTCTGCACTCACCATACGAAACACAGCAGCCTTACGCTGCTATTTTACGCTGGTATTCTGTGAGAGTGTAGTCCTGCCCCTGTCGAGCCGACCCATTCGTGCTACAACTATAATATAGCTGCAGCGTGACTTATCCCCGTAAATTTTAATTTTAATTTTGACGGCAAAACGTGTGCAGTATGCAAACACACTGCACACGTTTTACCAGGTTATAGTTATGGTTATACCAGGTTTTTTTGACATGCTACGAATAAGTTCTAGGTAGTTCACTTGTCATACGTGTGGGCATTGATTTATATGTTACACTAGATAAGTAATTTCCACGCCAAAGCGTTGTCACTTCACATAAGGCCACAGCCTTATACTCAGCGAACGTCGGTTCAGTGTTCAAGGTGACGCCGTCCGAGTTAAGCCGAACGATTCACAACAAAAAATGGGTAAATGCGTAGTGAAAGAATGCGTTTCAAGGTCACAAAAACATAATAAATCAAGCGGAATCACTTTCCATACGTAAGTTTTAATTTATATATTCATATTAACGTTTGAAACACTAAAAAATTAAATAAAATATCGAATATTGCAATTTAGGTTCAATGTTGCCACTTTTCCGCCTTTGTGATTTTTCCACATTAATGGGAGACTGTATAATTTATGGTATAAGTTAATTTTGTTTTAAAATAAACAAGTAAAATTGATTGCTTAAAAATAAAAACTATGTTTCAACCTTTATACAAAATAATTATTCTTATTTTAGTTTATTCATGAATGGTCTATTAATTATATTTTATTATTTTATATTATATTAATAAAAATTAATTCCGCAGAGTCACGCCTGAATCCATTAACTATCCTCAGTATTGTTGCAAAAAAAATATAAAAACTTTTTAAAGTTGTTAAGTAGTTTAGAAATTCTATAAACAAGAAAATCAACGAAATTTATTGATAACCAAAGTTTTTGTAGCTAATGTCATGAGACTAAATTTAAGAGACAAAAACTTGGTGATGATTTCACAACTTATGCATATTCAACACAGATCTCGCTTAAGAAACCTAAAATTGTTTTTTTTATTTGCTTTATTTTTTGTTTGATTTATTAGTACAATAAAAATAATATATAAAAACATATTTTATTTCATTACTTATGCTTACTTCTGTTCATCTAATAAGAAAATATACAAATTTAAAATAAAAACAATTTACTGCAACTTTAAAAAAAAAACTCCTTTATATTGCTCATTTTGGGTAAAATTTCATAAAGTATGCAACACCAACCCGCCACTGCATGTTAGTGTGTCTATCTTTATCTAATCTTAGGGACGATATTGTTTTCCGCGACTTGTGTAAGTGAGACAGATATATGTTTACTTAAAAATTTTAATGATTTCAAAGCTACGTCGTCGCATTTGGATAGTGGTTACACTTTGTTCGACGCGCGGCAATGTGGTTTGCTCCTCTAGTCTTGTATAACTCAATGCGTGTGGGATTGAGTATGAAAGTCCACATTCCAACGCCGATCTAATCATCGTAGATCAACGTTGCGTCAAACGCGTGTGATTATGTTGCGTACGATAAGTGTGTCTCTAACGTTTTGTTTTTCATACAAAATCAAGCGTTCAGATGTCATAATGCATTGCGTACGTTGCGTACGTTGGACCTGTTTGTCTCTGCAGTAGACATAAGAAGAGCTAGCTCTATAACATTATTTTAAGTAAAACTTACAAACTAAAACGTAATGAACAACTACCGTTTTTTTAATTTTTATTATAAAAGTAACCTAGCTTTATAATCAATAATCATATAAATAAGAAGACGTAATACTAAGGTACGTGAAGGTAATATGGTCACCTTGATATTTACCGCCCTGTAAAACCAAAACTAAGAGAAGGACAGAGACAGAAACACAATTTCGTATACTATAATCTACTATCTGCTGCCCGCGACTTCGTACGCAGATGATGTTGCTTATGCCAGCGACAACGGGGTCGTCAAAATCGAAGATCTAAAACGTCTGATGTCGAATTCTAAGAGCTCGGGGACGGGAAAACAACGTGATGCGCGAGACGATTCGAGACGTTCCAGATTTTTAATTTTTGAAAGTCAACACGAAATGCCCATCAGACTATACAACTTTTGCTAAGACGTCATTCCTGTATATGTTATAATGTCGCTGGGCTTTGGAGTTCCACAACAGGTGTTGCCGATCTTCAAATTTATTCTCACAGCAGAAAAACTCTTCAGGTCGAATATTTTTTGCTATGACACCATTTTTATATCTCTTATACTTTAGCTGGTCTGTTGCTGTTCTGCATCGGGTGTTCCATTTCCTAGCCTATATGTTACCTAGACTTAACACCTATACAACAAAAAACTTTTCATCCCGTATATTTCACCGATCCGGCTCGGAATGCACCGGATCCCAAGGGTACACTGAATTAACAATAATATTGCAAATCACTTTAAAAAAAATTCTTTATAAACTATAGCTGTACCCTTGGCTTTGCCCACGTTCTCGGTCACGCGCAAGTCGTATCTCACGCTCCTGACTGCTCTCAAGTGATCGAGCAGTCTCAGAGCGGATATTCTGAAAACTCAACTTCTGATCACTCTGTGTAACCGTTTCGGATGCTCGAGACAAAGAATGACGATTCCGGTCGATAACTAAAAGCATTTCTCGTTGTTCCACACTTTCCTGAGATCGAGAAGCAGTAGTGCGGACTCGTTTAAATTCTAGTCGTAATTGGCGCTGCGTGCTAGTTTCTGCGGACAAACTTAGTGCATTACGCTCACGGTTAGCACCTAGCCGTTGTTCACGCTCTGCGTGGGTTCGAGAGAAACTACTGCTACTACTAACTAACCTGCGCATCTTAGAAACCCTTGAATTTAGAAACAGATTTGATATTTTTCTAAAAGGCATAGCTAAAATTCCTTCTTAATCCGATACTATTGATATTCAAAACAATGAAAAGTAATCGAATAAGTACGTAAGAATTGCTAGTAAGTAGAAAAATAATAATTATTTGCAGGAAAATTAAACACATCAACAACAAAGGTAACCCCCGTTTCTATAGGATGAGAGCGGCCCATCGGCACCTATAACGTCACTTTTTGGGAACGAAACCATAGCGCGATCTAACTAGACGCCAACGCCATCTAGTTAGTAAACGGAAACTACATATTATTTACCCAAATGAATTAATTAAATTATGAATTAAAACTAAATTATCGTTAATTTAATAGACAAGTACATTATTTTTGCATTAAAAAATATGGTAACAGCAGCAAGGAACAAAACTAAGAATTACATACTTAAATCAATTACCTGCAACAAATGTGCTTGGTAAGATATAAATTAGAACCAAAAGTTTGACTTGACTTCATGATAGTGTAACTGTGTACCACCAATCAATCTGTTTAGTAATATTGGTGTGAAACTCTCCATACAAAGATAGGACATGTAAAGTTCTCAGATTTCCTAATACACATAAAAAGTGCAAAAATTAAACAAAAATTACGATTTTTCAAGACAATATTATGGGATTTAAACTTGAACCATTTAATGCGGTAAACGGTCGCCTGACCCTTATCGCTAAATTCCCCGTTGACATATTGTTAAACAGCTGTTCTCTTGCAATTATAATATTACTGCCCCGCTCCTTTATAAAAAATAGCGTGTTATGTTCCCAGAGTTAAATTTTTATTTTTATTTTAACTAATAACATGTCATTTTGTGCATTCAATTATTTTGTGCATTCAATTACGAAGAAAAACCTTTTAAAATCAATACTGCTCACCTCCTATAACATACGGCGTAATAATATGTAGCCTAAAGCCTTCCTTGGTTTGCAAAGAACATTTTTGCTGATTTCAATTCAATCTATCCAGTAGTTTTGGCGTGAAGCCGTATCATACACACAGACAAACAGACCAACAGACAAAAATTCTAAAAAGTCACTTTTTGTCATCAGTTAGGTTTTTCTAACAAAAGACACTTATTATTTCTCGAAAATACTCAATGTACAGTTTTTCTTTCTTTACTGTTTTATTATATTTATAGATATAGATAGAAGAAGATAACTAATATACTAAGAAAAAAAAATTAACAAACAGGCTTAGGCTCATTAGGAACACTTGGAAAAATCTACTTAAAAAACTAACTACACTACACCGTACTAAAATCGACTGAAATATTTACTGTATTGTTAACTGTCAAAATGGCGTCGTCAAAGCATCGCCTTTCTGACTCTTTATTATTTGAGTGACCTATAGACCTATAGACCTAAGAGCTATCGTAATATATAGCCATCTATGCAAAAAAGAATGTAGTTTTTGAGTTATAAGAAAGTTACCATATTAGCCGGATGACCATAATTACCCTCACATACTATAGATAACGTAAACAATAATGCAACCTTAATGTTAAACATTTCTTTTGTGAACTAAAGTTTCTTTAAACCTAAGTACACTGTCAGCAGCATCACAAAACAAAAAATCCGCTACTGAAAATAAATTGTTCCTGTTAAAAGAATTAGTGCCAATACTCACTTGACATTCAGGTTGGCATTGAGTAGTCACAGTAGAGCAGACACTCTTAAAATCTCAGATGCTACAAAATTAAAATAAAACTTTCTCGCAACCTTCCGCTTCCGCGAGGAAATTTATATTTTTATTTTTTATAATAATAGATTTCCGCAAAGTAACGCCTGATTCTATCAATTATCTCAGATGCTGTTGCCTGTTACCGATGTTTGTGAAGTCTAGCGTCTTTAATATGATAAACTTTATGTTTTTAATCGGACCACATCATCCTTATCATGTCGCTCCGTGTATTACTAAGATATATCTCGTCTCGAATGTCGTAGCATAGTATATAGTCTATCTAAGGTTTCCACACATATCCAAAGGATCAGATTTTTTTATAAATTAAACCAACAAGCGAACAAACAATATACATACTGGCCACATGCCTCCTTTTCAATTCTGAAAGGTTTTTAGGGCTAGGAAATTCCGCCGCTGTGTCCCAATCCGTACTGAGGAACCTCACATGTTTTTAACATTTTTTTATTTCTTCGACATGCAGGTTTCTCCTCGATGTTTCCTTCAATACCGTGCATATACAGATCAAATTACATTTGACAATTGCATTTGTGCTGACGGGTAGCGAACTTTGTGAAATTTACACCGAGCCCTTAGTACCTAAGCTACTATCGCTCTATAGTTTATAAGACTAATAACCAAAAAAAAATCAAGGGAAGAACTAACGTTGCAGGGCTATGGTGGAATCCCTCCCAACTGTAATCATACTAGCTCTATATCTTTTACAGAATAAGGGTAACAAAAGAGCCCACATTACACCTGATGGTAAGTGGATGCTGTGGCCCAGAAATCAAAATGCAAATGCCTTGTCACCTCTGAGGACTAAGAAGGATGTCGTGTTTTCATTAAAAATAGGTATCCGTCAAAATGGGACATAAAATTGGATTTACTAGTGCAAAAATTCTGTACAAAAAAGGAACT